>CM060692.1:0-1200000 GCA_030686995.1 Artemisia argyi | reverse complement strand
AAAAAAAAAATCTCGAAATTAATATTTATAAAAAACAGGAATTATTAAAAAAAAAAAAAAAAACAAAACAAAATACTATAAAAATGTCTTTTACTATTGTACCCTATTAAATTAAATAAAAATAACAAAATGCGATGGAGCATTAAATGATGTACATTTTGTATTATTAGTTGTAAAAAGGTGGTTCTCGGAGTTCTTGCAGATAAGGTGGTTTTCGCAAGAAAATGATCATATATATATATATATATATATATATATATATATATATATATATATATATATATATATATATATATATATATATATATATGTCAATTATAGTCCAAGGAAATTCGAAATAAATACGGATAACCCGAGTCGTAGTCCATATGAAGGAGTGAATGGAGTCGTGGTTAACGATTCGTGAAAACGTGTCGTGAAAAGTGAAATAAAAGTGAATATGTGAAGTTTTAAACTACAAATTATAAGATAACAAATAAACATGCAAATAAAGCACGTAAATAAAACACACAAAGTTAAAACTTAAAACGCGTAAATCTCGGGCTATTCTCAAGATTTATAAAGCAACTACTTAAAGTAAAAGGGCAACGAGTAAAAATTAAATTTTCTAAGGTCCTAAATGTAAATAAAGACTTTTTGAAAAATTAAAAGTATTTTTTTATGACTTTTCTTTAGTTAAAATTAATTTAAAACTATTTTTGTATTTTTTTAATTGATTTAAAATGCAAATAAATATGAAAAATAACTTGAAAAATACAAATTTAGTTTTGAAAAATCTAAATTAATTAAAAACTAATTTTAAAGCAGAAAATATATTTTTTGGCTTTTTCTTTAATTTTTATGAATTAAAAATGATTTAAAATTGATTAAAAACTAAATTAAAGTAAGAAAAATATTAAATAAGCTTGGAAAAATGTGTAAAATTGCTGAAAATTCTAATTTTATATCTAAAACCTAGGAAATATAAATGGACAGGTTACTACAGCCTAATAAACAGATTATGCAAATAAGCAGTTTAGATAAGTACTTATTAAAAAGCAATCTCAATCAAATAAGGACCAAAAGCTCATACAAGGTCTAAACAATTAAATTAAGCACAATTTTACTTAAAAAAAACAATCAAAGCAAGCAAATAAGCCAGATTAAGCAATAAGCAGATTCAACTTTTAGGCAGAAACAAATGGCTAAATACCTACCTTCTAGCTTAATTTTAAGACACTTAGTAAGCTAATTAGACCAATATAAGGACAGATATAGCAAGCCTATACTACAAACAACACAAAAAAAACACAAAAGCCCTAATTCTAACACACAATTGCTCACTTAATTTTACCCTACATCCGATCTATTTGAACACCAGTTACTGCACTATTATGATGAACAGGTTGTGAAGCAGTTTTTAAGATCAAATTTCACCTAGCAGATGTTTATGGAAATGTTTAAAAATGATTTTAATGCAACTTTATACTACAAATTAACTATGTAAGCAAATGCAAGCCAACTGAACAACAAATGATCCCTAAAAAGCCCCCAAGATGTGGTCTTTTCAAGCAGGTATGCAGGCAATATGTTGACTTTCTAAATGCACATAACCTTTGACTAAATCTAATTTTAAAAGCTTAGATTAGACCCTAGATGTTTACTAATGATGTTTGAATACTACAATTACTTAGACAAACAAAAAATGCACCAGATCAAGCAAATGCAGATTCAGATTAACACTAATATGCAGGCACAATGAAGATTGAATTCAATTTTGACTTTTTATGGTTGAATATCCAATTTTATGACTAAACTAACTATAATGAACCTAGTGTAGAATAATTATGCAGAGAAACAAGTAGTAGAACAACAAGAGCACACCATGACTACTTAATCCAAACAATCCTTAATATGCAAGTTTACACTACAAATGTGATTTTTAACCTTTAACCTACTGATTTTAAGCTAGAAACAGATTATAGGAACACAATTAAAGCTAAATGAGCAAAAATCACACACAAAGAACATACAAGAGCATAATATAAGCACTCATTTAAGCTACTATCAACTGGAATAAGCTAAATAGAGCATAATTAAACTAAAATAACAGATGCTAAACTACTAAATATGAAAGTGCAATAAAAGACTAAAAATTAAAGGAGAACTATCAAGGAGATCCCTGGCTAAACAAGGGATTCATTTCAACCGAGCATATCTTTAATAGGCTTCAAATAACACCAAAGGAACATCAACATCACAGATCCAATCCCCATTTCTTCATCACTTAAGTCAGTTTGACTTTTGTTGACCATGTATGATTTTTTGAGATTCTGATTATTTAAGCTACAAAACAGGCTCACAGAAGCTAATGAGCTAATATGAGCTTGTTATCTACAAGAGAAAGCTTGATTGCAAGCTGATTTTTGGTAAAATAAAAACATTATTCGATTTTTATTGATTTTCTTTTTTCTTTTTTCTTTTTTTTTGTTATTTTTATAAAAGTTGAGTAAAAGAAAAAGGCAAAGTTTATAAAAGCTAAGAATTGATTAAGAAAGGTTTATGAAACTGAAAGTAAGCTAATTTAACTATTTTCAAGCTAAAATGTAAATAAAGCAAATAGATTAAACAAGAACTAAAGAAATTTAATTAAAAACTTTTATTGATAAAACTGAAATTACATGCTTATTAAACTAAGAATACATATGAGAAGAAAATTTAACAGCATTTCGTCACTAAACACCTACACACCTAAACAACGCGTAGGGGGCTCCTTATATAGGAGCAGTGAATAGGCGCGTTTTTTATTTTATTTTTTTATCTTAGTTTGACTGTTTTAGTGTGTAGGTTGACTGGGTTAAGGGGATACGGGTTAGGGTAGTGGTAACAGGTCGGGTATGGGGTGTGGGCTTTGCAAAGTTGGGCCAGGTGGATTAGGTGTAATATAAGTGGGTTTGTGATGGTTTATTTAGATAATGGGTTAGGATCCGTTTGGTTGTAACCAGTGTTCTAAAAGGCGCGCCAAGGTGCTGCAAAGGCGAGAAAATGCGCGAAAAGGCGCGTCTTTTGGTAAGGCGTGGCGAGCCTTTTTGAACCAATTTTTTTTAATAACTATTTCGAACCAGTATTTGGAATTTAGGCTATTTCGTATTTGGGCCTGCTAAATATATAATAATTATTTGTCTAAATGTCTAATATAGTAGTATAAATGCATATGAAATATGATACTATAACATAAATGATAAATTTATAAATATTTTTTTGAAGCCTTAGTCAAACCTTAAAGAACGCCATGGCTTCGCCATGGTTCGTAAGGCATGAGGCGTGGCCATGCCGCTACGCCACGCCTCACGCCATTTATAACCTTGGTTGTAGCTTAAATAATCACAAGGACCATAATTGTAGAATCTGAAAACTTAGAGACCAAAGCTGTCAATCTTTAAAATTATTTTCCTATGGCTCTTCTTGTCATCATGAATATTTGGGGGGCATGAGTTGTCATTTCTCCAAAATTAATCTTTAAAAAGACCATTATTGACAATTCTTGATAGTTGAAGGGCCATTTATGTAACTTTCTCAAACTTCTTCAAGGGGTCATCTTTGACATTTCTTTGAACATGAAGGACTTCAATGAACTTTATGAGCTTTGACTTTGACAACTAGCTTCCCTGGCTTCGGTTTATGACTCTTTTTCAATTCTCGTGCTCGTTTTGTCATTTTCTCGTGATTTTTGGTCCATTTCTTATAAATCCATACCTGCACAATCAAAAACACAAATATTTGGCAATTACATATTAGTTTTTGGTCTTATTGGTCGCGTTTTTGGTCAAATAAATGTATGTGTAATAACACATACCACTGTGTTAAAGCATGAGTTAGTCTATGATTTGTGTCTTTTTCAAGGGAAGGTCGGGAAGTAGTTAACCACATTTATATCAACTTAATCTATCCGTTTGTTTATTTTATTTTACACCAATTTTATGTATTTCCCAAAAGTTTTATCCTTATCAATACCAAGTTACTTTATTCGTTGTTAGCTTTCGAGCATCCAGATAAAGTAATGGCCTAGTGAGAATGTGAAATGCATAATAAGGTAGTGACCATCTGAGTTTTTAAGGAATCGAATAACGCACCAACGATCTGAGGTTTAAAACTTTAGTGACCATCCGTTGTTTGAAGAATCAAGGATTCACGCCAGCGATCTATTGAGTTTGTGTAGGAGATGTTTGAATGAAGCTAGGTACAACCCTTAAACCTTATCATAATTAACCCAATTTACCGCTTTAGACTTGTTACTCTTTAGCTTTGGTGGTGCAGATGTGTATCCTTGCCAAGCTTATGATAGAATATTCGTCACGATCAAGCAATTGCGTGAATTATTTAAATGTTACCACATAGATTAGTTGAGTGATTTGATTGATTTCATAAGTTTAATCTAAGGTTTACTTGAGGACAAGTAAAGTTCAAGCGGAGGATATTTGATTACATCAAATAACAATATAATATTATCATCATTTATCCTATGTGTATAGCTTGTTTTGTATTATTTTTTATGAGAATTGATACTTAATTGCTTACTTTTATAAATCTCAGTTATAAACAAGCAATTGGTGAAAGTTAGCTATTTTGTACATAAATTGGAGCAAAATGGATCAAGTTGGAAAATTCTACTAAACTAAAGGAAGATACGCTGTATCATTTTAGACAGATACGTCGTACATCAAGAGTTAGACGAATACAAAGACCGTTGCCTGACTTTGCTTTGGATATTCTTCATTTCTTATCTCTCAACCAAAGTTCACTTTCTTGAAGGCAGATTTTAGGGGATTATTCGACTTCATTTTGATATTAAGGTTGCGGCTTTAGAAAGCCATATACGTGAGTTAATAAAAACATGTTTGTTTATATAAGAGATTTGGATCTAGCCTTGCAAGGAGCTGGACATAAAGTGTATCCTTTGTTACTTTTATATTATGTTATAATTTTATTTTATCAGGAATTTAAATTTAAACTTAAGTTATTCAATTACTTTAATGTTTTGTTCTTTCTTATGCAAATGATGGGAGTTATGTTGATTGATAGCAATTATAATTTCTATGATTTATTTATTTTAATCATCACGGATTTTCACCTCCTTTTTTTGTTCCTTGACAATATATAAAGGAATTGAAGTGTGGTGCATTAAGAATTGTAAGGCAGTAGCCATTTTATGCTATTCTCTTAGCAAGTATTTTATAGGGATTCCTACGTTATCTTGAAGGTTAGTTCTTTGTATCTACTACCTTTGCGAATTGTTGCTTCTTTTCTTTGTAGAACATTATTGTTGTGTGTGAAAAAGTTAATCTTATTCATAATTGTATGTGTATCTTATCATGTTAGTTATCTGCACATGATTTCGTATAAACACCTATGGGTTTTACTATATGCCCTTTTTGTGTTTAGATAGAATCCGCAATAGTATACGAAAAAACATATAACAAATGGATCCGATGATTAACCGATATTGTTTTGTTTATTGATATTCATATATTGATAATAGTATTTTAACTATCCTTTGTGCATGTTTCTGTTAGTTATACATATTTTGCTTTTGAACAAGTTTCTATGACTTAAAAGGGCATAATTTGTGTTCTCAAAACGCAATCCCAAACACCACTTCTCACCAGGAAGTAAAAAACCAGACTCAATGGGATAGGAATTAAAAACAAGAACAGAAAAGTAGCCCAAATTTGCCCTGTTAAGAGAACTATTTCCCCCAAATGTTGATTTGAATCTTTACAAGCATACAACTGCATTCAAAATACAAATAGTTTTGTTTGTAATATTTATTAATATGGTCTGTTAAGGTTTCCTCTAATGTGAAAAGTATAAGCATTAAAATTACTTTGACCTCCCTTAGATGTGCATGTACCCCGACTATGCTTAGGAGTGAAGCAAAAGATACAAACACGAAGATTGCTGCAAATCTTGTCTGCAATTGAACCAAAATGAACAAGCTATTGTCACACCACAATAGAAAACCGACACATATACTTTCTACACCAACATGATCAGGCTCACTTCCAGCTGAATCGGTGGCTACTTTAGTTTCTATAGATGAAAGAAAAGGGCTAGCTAGGGCAGCTAAATATCAACCCGGCTCAACTTTGAGTCCACAAGAGTCCTAATTATGATCAATTTGTAGCGCAATTACCTTTTTGTCAGTTTTCTAACAAGGACTTCTATATTGATATCACTAAAACTTTTGGGCAATGCTACACCCACAAAATCAATTCCACAAAAGAAGCCACAAAATAATTTGTCACTTTCTAATTGGCTTAATCAAAGATAAGAGAGAGAAATTATATAAAAATACACCTATCAGGAAGTAACACATCATTTTGTGGCTTGTTTTGTGGATATGTCTTTGTGGGTCTAGCATTTTGCAAAACTTTTTATCTATTTATCATTTTTTTTCTAACATAGACTTCTAAATGGATTTGCATATGGTTCTTTTAAGGGAGTTGATACTACCACCACATTTTTTGATGCAAATACCACAACTGTGCATTGCAGTGTTGTACGGTACAATACTGCAATGCACAAGTTGTGGTGCAAGCATCAAAAAAATGTGGTGGGAGTATCAACTCCCTTCTTTTAAATGCAAATTCTATGTTGATGTTAGTTCTTTTAATCTGTCATAAGAAGCCTCCAAAGTCACTCTCTCAAGGACAAAAACAATGCTCAAGTATCCAGGAACATGATGATTACAAACCTTCACATAATTATAAGCAATATAATTATGTACACTATAATTATATGCAATTACCTTTAAACTCGTATAATTCAGTATTACATTATTAAAATTTTATGTCCAAACCGCGTGCGTGCACGGGTATTATAACTAGTAAGTAAAAAATAACAAAATAATATTTTAATGAGAAATTTAGTTGCGATAAATTGTTGTGTAAATAAATTAGTAAATAATAAAGTGCATAAATAGGTTACATTTTTTTCTGAAAAAAAAATATATAAGTAATGTGTCAATGTTTAAGTATTAGATTTTAGTGTTTCTTTCTTCAATTATATAAACAATCTTATCTTTCTTCAAGTATTAGGTTTTAGTGTTTCTATTATATAAACAATTATAATTTGTTAGTTATAGTTGAATCTGATAATATAATTTTTTAATTTCCTCTGATTTCCACATATACCTCTATTCAACGGTTGTTTATAAACTTTTAAAAAAATGGCCTTATCAACATTGAGTAACTGGGAAAAATAAGATGTCAAAAGAGCAATTTTGATGAAAAGTACTCTATATGACTATATGTATCTTTGATTTTTGTTTGTATATAATATTTATAAGAATTGAGCTCATGTTTTGTTTGTATTTAATATTTATAAGCAGACTAACTAAAAAGAAATACACTATTTATGAAAGAATTTGGTATTAAAGTTGTTAACCGGATTTTTTTTGAAAATGATGTGTATCATGTTTAAAGTTCAGCTTACAAATTCAAACTTTCAAAGTGAATTCAAAACATTACATAAGATTAAAGCACTTGGAACATAAAACTGAAAACACTTGAACATAAATTTAAAACACTTCAACGAGGTTGATTAAGTAGCTAGACCATAAACTTATTCAAGAAAAAGCTTGTGAGCAATCTTGTAGGAAGCATAAGCATCAATACATGCATACTCCACTTGTTCATCATTAAGCACTTGCGCATCCCAGTTGCTCCTGCAAACATGCATCGGCTTCTCCATGTGAAGACTAGCTACATCCCTCGCAAGATGCTTCAACCCCGGCTTCCTAAAATACATATTAGGCCACCTCTTAATAGTCGCTGACCGAATATCAGCACTTCTAGCACAATCCAATCCATACTCATTCTTAAGCTTTTCTACATCCATTTCAACTTCAACTCCAACAAAAATAAACTTTCGGTTCATCAGAAAATTCTTAAGGGATTGCGGGATTACATCCATGTAAAAGAGTTGAAGGATCAGACACTTGGTGTCAATGCATAGTTGAAGAGTTGCTGATTTGTTGCTCATGCCAGAAATCATATGGGGGCGCCATTCAACGTCTAGACCTACCACCATCTTTGGAACGTTGGCATGAGCCAAGAGAGTTTCATTGACCCATTCAGTAACATCACTAGCTCTTTTGGTCAGTGTTGTCTTGATTGTTTTATTGTCGTAGTTGACATGATACTTGGAGGTTGTTGAGTCATTGCTAACACGAAAAGCCATTGTACTCTTGATTTGGAAGAATATTGCTTAGTGAAGTGATGTACAAAGCCATAGGGAGATGATAATTTATAGTACTTTTGGCAAAAAGTTACGAAATGTTTGCAATTCACGAGATAACTGTTTGGATTTTTTATAAGTTTATATTGGGTAGCATTGAGATATGAATTTATGGGTGGTAAACTGGTAATAACGAATTTAGGGGATTGGCAATGCATGCGGGGAGGTGCGGTGCGGCATCCCCACCGCACGGGAACACCGCCGCCCTCCCTGTTTCACCGTGCGGTATGGGCCAAATTCGGGGATCCTTACCGAGTGAAATGTGAACGTTGGAATTGTTGGAAAATCAAAAAATGGACGTTGGAGAGGGCAACGGTTACTTTTTTGTGTTGTGTATATATATTTGGTACATTGACAAACATAAAAAAAAAAAAAAAACCAAACAACAACCCATCTAAAAAAAAAAAAAAAAAATCCGGTTCTAAAAACCAAACAACAACCCATCCGATTGAAAAATAACCGCAAGTTTATGGAGCACAAAAAAATTGGTTCGACTTTTTTTCTAGATGAGCCGTTCGAGTGGTCTAACGATACTAGTCTCGAATTTTTTGCCGACGCAATTGACGAAGATGAAGAAGATACGGCTGGGTCGACACGAAAATCAGTGAAACGCAATCGGATCTCTGCTGCACAAAGATTGCATTGTGATTATTTTAGTGAAGATCCAAAATTCGACGAAGAATTTTTTCAAGATAGGTATCGTATGCCTAAAAGTTTATTTTTAAAAATAACGCAAGCTATTGAGGCTAGATTCGAGTATTTTCAGGAAGGTTACGATGCTAGAATGAAAAAAAGTTTCACGGCCATACAAAAATGTTTGTCTGCCATTAAACAACTCGCAACCGGTGCACCACCGGATGAGTTTGACGAATATTTAGAAATGGCGCAAAGAACATCACGTGAATGCCTTCAATTTTTTTGTGATGCTATTATTGAGTTATATGCTCGAGATTTTCTACGTAGGCCAACAAGTCATGACGTTGCATGTTTGTACGAAGCGCACGAAGACCGACATCACATTCCGGGTATGCTCGGTAGCCTAGATTGCACACATTTTGTTTGGAGGAATTGTCCAATAGAATTGAGGGGTCAATATAAAAGGGGTGACCATCAATACCCCACGATTATGATGGAGGCAGTGGCGTCTCAAGATTTGTGGATATGGCACGCGTTCTTTGGACCGCCGGGTTCAAACAACGATATAAACGTTGTGATGCAATCTCCGCTATTCCTCACCGAGCGTAATGGTACGGCACCTAAGTGCCCATTTGTTGTGAACGGGCATACGTACAAGCGTGGCTACTATCTTTGTGATGGCATATATCCGGCATGGTCTACGTTTGTTAAAGCGTTCAAATATCCAACCGACCCGAAGGAAAAAAAGTTCAAGAAATTACAAGAGTCGGCTCGAAAGGATGTTGAACGGGCATTTGGTGTTCTCAAGGGTAAATGGAGTATACTGAATCGACCCTTACGGCCACACACGATAGAAAGAATTAGAAAAATAGTTTATACGTGTGTTATATTGCATAACATGATTATACATAACGCCGGTAACGCAATCTCGCCAGTTCATATTCGGGATCCTCCAATTGAACCGGTGTTTGACGAAGCAACTTTAGGCGAGATACGAGATGAGGATACACATTTTCGTGTCAGATTTGATCTTATGGAGCATGTTCACGCTCAACAATTAGCATACCTCGAAGTGGACGATGAAGTTTAGATTTTTAGTATTATGTAATGGTATTTTATGTTTTTTAATAATATTATGTAATGTTTATTTTAATTTTAATGAATTTTAGTTTTTAATAAATTTTAATAGAATTTAAGAAAGAAAAAAGAAAAAGGAAAAAAAAAAAAAAGGTGAGTGAAGGGTGAGGGGTGTGCCGCCAACAAAAAATGAGTGAGTGAAGGGAAAAGTGGGAGGGTGATGTGGCATAAGGGGATTGGTAGTTTGTGAGTGAAGGGTGATGGGGTGTGGGGTGCATTGCCAACCCCCTTATGTTTCATGACTTGGCACTTGAACCATGCACGCCGTATCAATTTTCCATGCTATAACGAATTTATTGTTCCGTATAAAACTTTTGTCTTTACCTAAAATAACAAAAATCCTACTTGAACTCAAACTAGAAAACATAAGTTGAGATTAATGTAGAACCAAAATTATTTAAAAATCCAATAAACTAATTCTAGCCACTTATTTTTTCATCATAATAAAAAAAACTCACTTTTCACATTTTTCTTCTAAATAAAATATCTTGCAAACGGTGAATCATCAAGTGAAAAAAAATACACCATCGCGGCGAGTATTTTTTATCTTTCAGTAGACGAACACTTCGATATACTTTGGACGAACTTTTTTTTTGAATTTTTTTCTGTCAGATCTGGAAAAATCACATGTGATTTTTATCACAAATCATATGTATGTGATTTCATAAATCACATATGATTTTTTCTGGCGTAACTGAAAAAAAAAATCGCCGAAAGTATATAGAAGTGCCCTCTATAGAAAGATGATTTAATTTTTGTCGCAATTCATATGATTCATTTTGCGTAATGATTAATGGTTTGCGAGACATTTAATATTTTAAGAAAAGGTAAAAGTTTATTTTATTTTATTTTGTTTTAATGAAAAAATGGATTATTGGATCTTTAATAAATGTTAGATCTACACTGAACTTTTCTGAAAAAAAAACATACGAAAATTAATATCTATACAAAACCATATTTACCAAACAAACCCTAAAGCATTTATTCGTTTCTGAAAGTAAAAGTTTGCATCTCACTTTCAAGATTATATCCTGTCTCGCTTGATTAATGGAAATCTTTACTTTCATTATTATATTGCATCAAATTCGATACTTTTCTTGTTAGTTTTAATTTCTTCCAGGTTAAGATTGCATTCCTCCTTTTGGTTTAGTTTTTGAGACTTTATACAATGTATCAGGGTGGTGGCAGTGGTCACTCCCAACTTCCCCCATACCTCCCAACCAATCAATAATATCATTCCACCTCACTCACACTTTTTTCATACCTTCCAACCCTTTTTTAGTAGCAATCATACATTTTTCATACCTCTCAACCCACCAAATTTTTATTTTTTATTTTTTATTTTCATAAATAAATAATTTAATAAAAACATAATATTTTCATAAATAAATAAATAAATAAAAATACATAATCTTGTGATCTTATCTTGAGTCTGAGGGTGTGCATTTATGTCTCTTCAAAACCTTATCTTAACATTTCTACACTAACCCCTATCATAGTCTTCCTTGGTCTACGTTTCGGTTCTGAAAAATGGCAGCCATTTTATCTTGCTCGCCACTATACACCACTTCTAAATCATCAGCTTTATTCAACAAACCAAGTAAGTCCAGCTTTATTCAAATAATAACGTTCCACTCAAACGGTCACAATCATAATTGCCCAACGTTCACTTTCTTCTCAAACCGTGGAAGTGTATTTCCCCGCTGGAGCAAACCGTGGAGCCAAACCGCTGGGGTGGCGGCGGTGTTCCCCAGCGGTTTGGGGCAAACCGTTGGCCACCCCGCTCCCACTGCCACCACCCTCATGGTGGTATATCCAAAAGAGTGTTGATATATAGACCTACAACATAGACCTACTAATAGACCTAATCTATTCATTTCATGACAAGTGTTAAACACTAATTCTCTCTCATCATTTTTCATCAATTAATTTTTGAGTAAATTACACCGTTCATCCTTATGGTTTGTGTAAAATCCCTACGCTCGTCCCTCCCCTTTTTTTCTTGCATCACGACTCTTTATAACCAAGTTTCGTCACGCTGTTCATCCCTATCACTAACGGGCGTTGGTTTGGCTTGTTAAGTATGCCCACGTGCCTCCCACGTGGGGGTATTTTTGTCTTTTTACTTTTCCCACTATTTTGAAAGCGGGTTAAAAGACCCAAACCATTCAAACCCTTTATAATATCTCAGCCACCACACCTTTTTTCTCTAATCTCTTTCTCAAATTCAAAACCCAAAAAATGGTGATATGCGCTTGTGGTCGAACTACAGTAATCCGTACATCTTGGAGCAATATCAACCCAGGTCGTAGGTTTTACAGTTGTCCCATACTGGTAAAGTAGCTAATTTAATTTCTTTCTTTTTTTAATTAGGGTTCATAGTAATGATACAATCATTTGATTTTGTAAGGGTCTAACTGTCCATTTATAGATTGGTTCGATCCCCCCATGTGCCAACGTGTTGTTGCTATAATACCAGGATTGTTGAGGGGAAGAAATAATCTTGAACACCAGCTCAGAGAAATGGATCAAGAATGTGCAAGGATTAGGAGACGTTTGTACATTTCTTGGTTGGGATTTGCTTTGTTTGTTTGGTTCACTAAATTAGGTTAAGTACTTTTTAGATGGTGTCTATTATTAGGGATGATGTAATGCCAAATGCCAATTTTTTTTTTTTTTTTTTTGAACAACCTAATGATGGAATGGAATGGAATGGTATTTAAGTATTTAAGTATGTATTGTTGATGAAATGGAATGGTATTAAGTTAACTTTCATGGAATGGTTTTAAGTTAAATGCAATGGTAGTAGTAGTATGCAATTGTTGATGAAATGGAATGGAATTGTTTTAACTTTCATGGAATGGTTTTAACTTTCATGGAATGGTTTTAAATATGTATTGTTGATGAAATGGAATGGTATTAAGTTGACTACTCTGACCTAAAGCAACACCAATATCCTCATCAATCAAACCTAACATTAACTTCTTAGCACATGAACCTTTGACTGGTTTTCTTTTTATCCCTTTAGTTGCTTCTTTTCCTGGTATTACTTCATCATCTACTTCCTGAAGGACACACTCTGGTGTGTTGAAATTAAGGTTATGTGTTATGTAGTAAGGATGCAGAGTGCTCCTTTCATGTTCAATGAATACCTCAATCAATTTATTCCCAACCTTAACATATTCAGCTAACTTCCTAACATCACTATCATTTACCAAGCCATGCATCCCATTATCTAAATCAGCATCAGGTTTTTTGAAATGGAAAAACATGATCACATTAGCACCATACCCTAGCTTTTTTACCATATCATTGAGTTCATGGATGGAAAACTCTTCAATGTCTACGGTATCAAAAAAACAAAAGCTACCATTGACATATTGATACGTGGGAATCGCACCAGGCTTTACCTCTCAAGAGATCTTGAGAAGCTTACAACCCCCACCAGGCAGTGTACCTGATCGTTGTAGTATAGTATAGTGACAAGTACCGGGGGATTGATCGTTCAGCTAGGAATAGTGTCGCTAGGATTAGAAAACCTAAATACTAGTTCTAAAGGTGAGGGATGACTATTTTTGTATTTTTATATTTTTTTAAAAGCAAGTAAAAATCTCGGGTTTGAAGGATTTGGGCGGAATTAGTTGCTAGTCAACTAACCCAATACTAAAGATGCAATCAAAATAAAATACTAGAAATGAAAATAAACTAAATTATACTAAGGTTGTGAGCAATAAGTGGAGAAGTTGTGTTTACTTAGATTTCACTACTCCCTAGACATCTTTTACACGTTAATTACTTGTTATAGTTGCGTGGATGACGGATTGTATTCCTTAATACCATTCATGGGGTGGCGCACTTAACTTCCCAATCCTATGAGCTCTTATCTCCTCCTATGCCATGCCCAGCACAACCATAGGGATTATAAACAGTGGCTCATGCATTAAATACAACCAATAAAACCTAGTGCACATCAGTTCATGTTTCCTAAGACGTTCAAGCATGTTACCATTTGGAGATCTGCCAGTTTTCTTAAGCCTAACATCGAATTCATTCACCCAATACAATTATAAACAAGTAATCAACACATAATTAACATCTAGGTTTCATTAGATCCAAGCAAACACAAGATAGATCTAGCCTAGCATGATGGAATTAAAATAAGAACAAGATATAGACAACCAACACATAGACATATTGATTGAATTAAAAGAATACTTATCTCAATTACACATGAAAGGTATCAAGGGCTTAGAACCCTTGAAAAACCTGTAAAATTCGCACCAAGTTCGTACTTAGGGTTTCTCCAAAACTTCTCTCTTTTTAATGTGAAAATTAGAAAACTATATATAGGAAATAAGGTCTGACGGCGTCAAGACAAATCTTGTGACGCCGTCATCTCGCCGCCACAATAATTCTCGTACTGCCTTGATCTACTTTTGACGCCGTCATGTGTTATGCTTTTCCAGGCCGTCATGACTTTTACTCTTGACGCCCTACTTCGTGACGCCGTCAATTCTGTACTGGGTCGTCATGGAAATTACTCTTGACGCCGTCAGAAATTCCTTCTTGACGCCGTCACCTACTGTTCCCAGCAAGGAAAATTAAGACTTTGGCGTTTTCTTCACTTTTTTGCTCCAAAAACATCCGAATTGCTTCCTTTTTCCAGATTTCACTCCCAAAGTACCTAAAATCACAAAAGGAATGATTTAGGGCAATATTTGATCAAATAAATTCAATTCCGGGCTTAAATGACCCTCTAAAAGTGGTTCATTTTTCGCCTCATCATATACCCTTACACTTGAGATTTGCTTGTCCTCAAGCAAATGCGCTTTTATTCTACTCAAAATACAAGTTAGGGGTCATTTAACACTAAAATAAAAGTAATTACAACAAATAATCGTTCCACTAAAGACCAATAGACAAGCACGGAGGTCATACACAAGCGCCTCACAAATAGTGTTTAGATACTCACATCTCTCGGGTGTAATAAAGTATAAATTACAATATGGAAACGGAAGATATCTCTCACTACCTGTCATAGCAAAATAGATTACCATAGGCTTGGGAAATGATCAAACCTCCACCACATGGCGTAAGCACCTAGGATAAACTATCAAAGAGGTCTTTAAAAGGGTTGTAACGTTAGGTGTAGGGATATGAAATACACGGTTTTGTTGGATAAAGGAATTTTTTACTGGTGACGAGTTAACAATCTTGGTTAATTACATGTACAATGTGGCGTTGCTAAGCCAAGACTAGACTCGACTTAAGCTAATAAATGAAAAATAACAAAAACATAAAATGAATATAGAATAAAAAGGGATGGTAGTCCGTATGTTTTTTTCTTTTTTTTTTCTTTTTCTATTTTTTTTTCTTTTTCTTGATTTTTCGATTTTTTTTTTTTTTTTTTTTTTTTTTTTTTTTTTTTTTTTTTTTTTGCATACACTCTTACCCTACCATCCAAAATAATACATCATAGGGAATAAACATTTCCCTTACACTTGAATCTTTACATACTTTACAATGAACTAATCTATTGACTCGAATTAAGAAAATCAAAACACTTGGAGCACTTTTAAGATTAACGCACATATGGGGGTAATAAATGATGTTCTTCCCCATTACTCCATAAAATAAGTACTTTACCCATGAGTTCCAGTCGTCCCAAAACAATATGTACAAGGATATGACTCGACTTAGCAACCATGTAATCAATTAGAAAGTTAACTTAGGGTTTAACAAATAACAATAATGCACTAAAAATGAGCGCATACACGGAAGGCTAAGGCGATTTGGTTGTATATTTAAGTGGAGTGTAACAAATTCTTCCTTTAAGTAAGATGCTTAAAGTTAGAAACGAAAAGATAGGCTCGGAGGGGTGTACTAGGGGTTTCGTGTACTAAAAATGAGTACAACGCTAAGGTGTGGGAAAAATTAGTTGACTTAACTAGCCAAATAATATGACTTAAATAGTCAAGTAATTATGATACTGGTTTAACACAAGGGTAATCCAAATGCCTCTTATCATGTAGTAAATCCTACTACACGAATGTAGTTTCACTAGCGGTCTCGGGATGCATCACTAACGCAAGTTCTAGAATCTAAATGCTACCGGTACACTCATAAGCACTAATAGTAAATGCTTTTTCTATCAAATCTAAAGGCGAACCTCACATATTTGGGTGGAAAATTTTTCTGAATATAAGGTTATGTGCTAGTCATACAATCTCCTATCCATGAGACGCTTGCTATGGCTAAAGTTTCACTCCTAAATGTTGTAAAAAATTTTAAATTTGGCGCTAAAATTGCACTAACAAGTATTTCTCATAGTTTTATTACACATCTACTATCAAACAAAACAAACTCAAGCGAAAGTGCATATGTAAGGTATCATCATTTTACCCTCCCCTTACACTTAAGATGAACATTGTCCCCAATGTTCAAGTAAAGAATGTAAAAGTGAAAAAGTAAAAAGAATGAAATCAAATACTCCCCTGATTCGCTTGATATGGATAATAAGGTGGCCAGGTTAGATCTTCCTCCAAGAAAATGAACAATCAAAGCTTCCCTTCCAGAATATAAATCATCTTCTTGTCATACATAACCTGTAAATCCTGAGAAAATAGACAAAATAACCTCGCGTAAAATCGGCGGCATCCTATATAAGTTACTAAATCCTAGAAAACAAGATAAGATATAATGCTTGTGGAATGAAGTTTGCAGATTTCCTGGAGATTATAAAACTTAATAATTCACAAAAACCATAAGACTCCATTAGAAAAACAAAACTGGTAAAATTTCCAGATTTTTACACGTGACGCCGTCAGAAGTGACCTGCAGAAATTCTTATGTTAAGTTTCCGGAAAATTTCTGAAAGAACTTGGTCCTACTTCCTGGAAAATCCTGCAAAACTTCATTATGACTCAATACAAGCATTTGACTCTAACAAATACGAATATACATGTTCATTTAATATTGTGGAGAATCATGATCGGTTTGTTTCTTAAAAACATATTTGGGGTTTCCCCTTACACTTGTCTTTTGCAAAAATACTTTTAGGTGGAGTTAAGACTAGGCCAAAACAACAAAGTAAAGTATTTCCACTATTTAGTTTAGAAACATGATCAACCAACAATAAAAATAAAGCATGCATACGGAAGCGAATAACAAACAAACAAAAATAAAATCACACAAAGCATGAAGAACGTCAACACAAGCACATTCAATTATTTCAAGTAAAAATAAACATGAAAATAAAATTGTTCTAGGCCAACAGAGGCCGAATCCTAAACTATTACAGCATCAATTGTTTTGAATTACATGACCATAAATAAATTGTTCACAAATAACAGATATCAAGAAAGATCACTGGGGAGGAGGACCGAAAAGGTAGTCATAGCCAGGAGGGAGGTGTCCGGTGTACCCATAGGGAGGGTAGTCAGTCTCACGGCCGGGGAGTGGGTCAATCTGCAGGTGAGGCTCAAGCTGATCTCGGGTGGAGAGGTGCTGCATCTGACGGATGGTGTGATCATACATCCAATCAAAGCGCTGGTCAGTGGTTGTCCGCCATGCGTCCACCTGACCCATCCAAGCACCCTGGTGTGCTTGCCAGTCTCCCCGACTCATGTGTCGGTAGTAGTCAGCTGTCCCCTCCTCATAACCCTGGAACTGATGCTGCTGGGGCCCTACCTCATCATCAGCATCCTCCTCATCATCAGGCCCCCTGCCTCATACCAGTTATAGGTCCCATTCCTCTCTAGCATCACGATGCTCATCTGCCTGAGGAATTTAGCCCTCACTACCCTACAGGCCCCACAGTCGCTCAAGTACCCCATGATTGGAGGAGTAAGAAGATCATAGGAACGAGCCAACCGGGTCACGAACACCCCCCCATACACCTTGTCGATATCCCTCTCACCCACACTGGTCCTCAAATAACTAGCCACCCAAAATGGGATGTTGCAGTAGACATCCGCTAAAAAGATGGTGTACAGGTAGAAAAGATCTGAAGCAGTGACACGGTGAGTGGTGCCATGACGTCCTGACAGGCTGTATGTGATGCACCTGTGGACCAACCTAACTATGGGGTCCCTGATGGATGCTGCCCCAGTAGTCGAGGTATAAACCCCGTCCCCTATGGTCGGCCAAAAAGTGACACACCTCATCTCACTCCTCTGAGTCTCCCCATGCAACAACCTCTGCATAAAACCTCCATCAACCGCCTCCTCCCTAGTATACAACCCAATCCTCCAACCAAACTCAGTGACCAAACATGACCGCACTTCCCCTCCTAGCCTAAAATCGATAGTGGTGCCCCCAACATCCGTCCTAGCCTCAGCCTGATCAAAATGGAAAGTCGCAAAGAACTCCCTCACCAACTCACTATACACCGTCTCCCTAATCCTAAACAACCTCTCCCATTGAGGACCCGCAAACCCATCAGTGTGGATCCTCTCCAAAAACGCAGCTTCCAACCCTTGGGACCTAAGAAACTCCCAATCAACCACAGCCCCAGCATCAATATGGTGGTTACAAAGTTCCGCATACTTGGTGGTGGCGCCAACAGTGTCAAACTCGCCCCAACTATGGACCAATTCTCCATAGTTAACTCTTTGGGACCTAGAGGAACTGCCCCGATGTTGACGAGATCTCTTGCTCATTTTCCTGGAAAAAGGTAGAGTGAACGGAAGCGATTAGAACGAGAATTTCAATGATTTTCTTGCTGTCAGACACATCTGACGCCGTCAGGAGTAGTCCTGACGCCGTCAGACTTAGCAGAATCCGAATCATGCAAATGCGAGGGAAAACTCAATTTTCAAACTCTTAACCCATTACCCAAACGCTCCTTTAATCAGAAAACATGGGTGGGTGGTCAAAAAATCCGTGGCATGAGTGGCTTTCCCTAAACTAATGCATGATTCGAGTGGGATAACATAATCAATGGGTAACCCCATGTTTACAAATCACCAAATGGATGGCATTATGATTTGTCAATGATGGGTCAAGAATGGGGTTTCGGGCGAAAGGGGTTTTCCAAATTGATTGATCCTAAGGACAATTGATCGAAAAAGAATGAAGAAAAATCACTTACCAAGTGAAGATTGGTTGCGGAAGACGTCGAATTGAAGGGTGGAGATTCGGAGTAGTAGCAGCACTTTGGGTGAGATTTGTGGGGTATGGGTTGAAAGTGATTGGTTTTGGGTTAATATTGCTGATTTAGCGAGGTGACGGGGTCAAGAGTTATTATCTGACGCCGTCAGATGCCTGTGTGAGGTGAGAAATGGAGTAATTCCACATTTAGTCCCTGCACTTTGTGTGAATAGCTAAACATAAGTAAAACCATGAGTAGCTATTCCGTTAGTGAAGTCCACCAGGGTCAAATGTTTCATTACTGTCACGGAAAGAGGTGAGGTTGTAGGAGAGATTGGGTGATGTTTTAGCTAAGTTGTAACCTTCACACAGGTCACCGGTGTGTACAAAGAGATGTTGTTCCATAGAGGGTTTCAAATCAGTGGTATTTTTGAGGTACAACCTCTTCACATCGGGTTTAAAACCAAAAGAACGTCTCTTGCATAAGTTTGGTAGTGTGGTTCGCAAACATCCAACGAAAATGTTATGGAATTGCGAATTCTTCTCTTTCTGGGGATGCTCACAAGAACGGGAGGTAGTTAATGGTGAAGCACTTGGGGAAAATTTCTCGCTATCCTCTTGGTCAAACGCCAAAGGGGTTGAAACCTCGAAGACTTTTTCGATTTTTCTAGGTACGGAATTTTCTTTGATCTTTTCTTTGACCCTTGATATGAATTGGTCTGCTAAATTTATAAAAGCTTTATGAGTGCTTTCCATGTGTGCAATTTAAGTTCAAGCGAGATGCAATGTGCCTCTAGTTTTGAAAAATCTTTATGAAACTGGGCAATGGTCTTTTTTAGAAGAATGTTTTCAGACTCAAGAGTTTGGTATGATATTTCAGTTATTGGATTATCAGGTAAGGACTCAGACTCAGAATATTTGTTAAGACATTGTACAACATTCTGGTCAACCTCTCCTTCATTACTGAAGTTAGGTTGCTCAGATTGTTGTTTCTCATTTGCAGGTATAATATGATCAACAGTAGGTTGTACCTCAACCATTTGCTCTTTGTCAAAGTTAGGTTCTGTGTCATAGATGGGTATGACATCTTCCTCATCCATTTTTTCTTTGTCAAAGTTGGGCTCTAAGTCATAGGAGGGTCTGATCTCTGTACAGTCTGCATCTGTACCATTTCCTAATCTACTGCTGTCATCCTATTCTTCTAATGTTATCCCATCGCTTTCCATGACAACCAAATTAGCTTCCAATACTTTAACCTCATTGCCTACATTAATGACATCTGCAGTATTCTCACCATTCCCAACAAACCTTTCAGCATTCCTTCCTTGTCTATCATCTCTTCGGGAATTAGGAAAAGCCGTTATCATAGTTTGTAAGAACCCCTTACTTCTAAACATCATTTCTTTGTTCAATTTCATAAGTGAATCTTCAGAATCATCATAATCATACGCTGGGCCAGTATTATTCATGTGAAATTCCTGCATGTTTGCCATTAACATCACATCTGTTGTATCGGCTTCCAAATCTGATGTATTGGATTCTAAATCTGCATATTCATCATCAGATGGAATATCTCTCATGTCACTTTGCAAAATAGCATTGAGATTACCCCCTTCAACTTCCATTTGACTAAGTGTGGCATCATATTCAACATTAGCGTCAAAAAGTGGAGTTGAATCATAATCTTGAGCTTCCACATCAGCAATACTTTCCGTATATGCCATAAATGCCATGCTTGGTTCGATAAGATCTTCTTCATCATCAGTATCTTCCATTGTGTTAAAGCATTCATATGTTGAAGTTATCATGCATTTGCCTTTATCAGTAGATGCTTGTCCAACCTTCACAAGATTTTGCAGAAGAGATTGCATGTGATCATTTAGTGTTGCAGGATGGTAATGTGGAATGAAGATATGCTCAAGTGCATTTGGAGGAATGAAGAAGAGACCATTTGGAGTGTAAATTAAGGATCCATGGTCAACAACTGGAGATGGTGGAGCAGGGAGAATGGTCTTAAGTGGATTCATGCTTAAGCAAGATTCAAGAATTTACTTCATTCTGATGTGATGAAGTTCTTCTGTACGATGCATAGCTTCAAGATATTTCCACATTTCATAAGCACTGGCTTGAAAGTCCATATTCATGTAAATTGAGTTGGGAAGTGCCAATGTTATGAACCATACAGCCTGTTAGTCAGCATCGTACTTAGCAAGTTCAGTAGCATTCAAATCTTCATCAGTTTGTAGTCTGATAATCCCTGTTGAGTCAGCAAGGAATATCATTTTGTATGGACCATCTTGAATGGATTTAAGCATGAGATCTGCAGCAGGACGATCTATGAGCCATTGTAGAAATCTCCGTTTCCAATGAGTATACGTTCCTGGTAGCAACATTGGAAGCCTTGATTCATTGCCAAAGAGCAGAACATGACGAATGAGGGAGCTGTGGCTTTGTTGATGATGATGCTGTTGCTGATGAGAATATTGGTGAGGAAGGTAGTAAGAAGAAGGTGTAACACCCCCAAAATCATCACGTCAGCGGAAGACTTAACATGTCAGCGGAAGACTTTTTGGGTGTTACTTCGAGGATCTTTATCACAATCATAGAAAACGACACAAAAGTGACGCTTTAAAGTTTAATTCATTCAAAATACCAAATATTCGAGACATCAAGATGTTTCATAATTTAAACAAAAAGTTTATTTGAAATGTGTCAAAACGTTTATTTAAGCCCATGCCAGGTTACAAGCCCACTCCGTGCCTTCAAGTTCCTTCTTGTTTAGCTACCTGAGAATAACACATGCTAAAAGTGTCAATACAAAGGTTGGTGAGTTCATAGAGTTTATAGTTTCAAATATCGATTTCTAAAATCAAAGAGTTTATGATTTCACAGTAGATATAATAACAGTTAATTATCAAATTAAAGTATGAGTAAATCCATAATGTTCATAGCTTAGATCAAAATTAGAAAATGAGTATTTTCCTTATTAATTCGAAAATAATCCGTTGATTTGCCTTTCACCAGGTCAAAACCCAAAATAGTAGTTGGTTTATAAATCCATTGATCACAAGTTTCGAGATTTGGGCCATGTTGTTGTACCCATAACACAATTCAGTGGGCCACGTTGTTGCACCCATAACATAACCAGTCTGAAACCATATTTAAACAGTTGAAACTGTATTCGAACAGTTTGTAGAGAACCGTATTTAAACAGTTGAAACTGTATCCAAACAGTGTGTGGAGAACCGTATTTAAACAGTTTGTTCCATAATTCCAAATATCGATAGTAAAATCGTTAGAAAAGTTGTTACACATGCATCTCTTCCAAAGAGTTTATGAAACAGTTAAACGATAGAAAGTGTAGCTATGAACTTATAGTAATATGTAAATAGTTAACGAGTACTTGTAAAAGTATAAAATAATAGTTAAGCATGTATCTCCCCCAAAAACGTGTATAAATCATTTTAAAACAATTTAAGAGTAGGGGCTATGACTCACCTTAGTAGCACAGTAGTAGTGGTAGTAACATAATCTCAACGACGCAAGGCAACGGCTTCACACACAACCTAAAAGATATGGTATGTTTTAGTTGATAGTCTAAATCTCGTTTTATCGCGAATATTAGTCGTTTGGTTTGTTATTAAAATTCGTGTTTGTTTAAATGTTTGAAGTTCAAGAACAAAGTTATATATATATATCGTTAAAATTTATTATAGTTACGCGAATATTTATATCGTATATATTTATAAGAGTTTTATACTAAACATGTGTATTTATATATAAAATATTAATATTATTTTATAAAATAATATTTACAGAAAATCCTTTAGTTTTACCAAAGTTACACTTTTAACCCTAACGAATATAATTTTACACCGTTAATCCGTAGTTAACAATCGTTTCATTTTAAGTCCAAATAATATCAATATTTACAGTTTTAAACTCAGAAAATCAGAAATTACAGTTTTGACCCAAAGTTTGCAAAGTTTACACTTTTAGTCCCCGGTTAAGAAAATTTTGCAAAGTTAGTCCAAATTTTACCAAATTAATAACTTAGCTTTTTGACATGATAAATAAGCTCAGGGTATTCAAAATAACTTATTTTAACTGCTTATTAGCTTAAAAACAACTTATTTCACTAAATGGGCCTTAACAAGACAATATCAAGGCCCGTTAACATTTTCTGATCCAATGGGCTTACGAAAGGTTTGGGCCTGAGTTTGGGCTTATTTTTGGATTACAAAAATGTTACAATTGAGCTTATAAGCTCAACTATCGAATAAGCTTAAAATAAGCTTAACGGGCTTAATAGCCCAACACGTTATAAAAACTAGTTTCAAGGTCGATTCACTTTGGTCCTATAAAACAGCTTATACGTGCTTATATAGTCGAACAAAAAGTGTTTCTCAATTGTTGGTCATGTCAAAAATGAGGTCGAGCCTTAAAAATAATATGTCACGTGTCTAAATATTTATTTACGAGACCAAAGTGATCGAGCAAACTTCATTTTGAAAACAGTTTCAACACTTAGAAATATTCTAAGTGTTTTTGTGCTTATTCGAATGGGTCAAGGTATACATGGAACGTGTGATATAATTTACGTATACGTTATTATTAGCTCAAAATTATTATCATACTCGATTTTTAGCGTGGTCAAAAATGAAAAGAAGGAAAAACATATATATGTTACGTTTAATATTTACGAAATAAAAGATAAAAGTAAACGTGTAAAATTGATAAATATAATGAAATAAAATAGAGAGGCTTTGTGTTTTTCTCACCTCACCACGATTTGGTGGGGAATAAGGGTACGTATGGATCAAGCTAGGTACAAGGTTCAACGTAGTATGGTTCACGGCTCAGCAAGGTTACAAAATGAACTAACGTGGTACTCTTGCTTCACTTCTACACTTCGAACTAGCTCCAAACCTTCTGTCCCAAAACACTTGTATATCTCGAACAAAATTTAAGAGTTGGTTCGTTTGTGTGTGTGTGTGATCAACTGAGGATACTAGAGGTTATTTATATGATGAGTTTGTGAGTGTATGGGAGCTGTGATCACACAAGATAGAATGTGAGCTTGTGTACTTTGCATGCCACCTCCCACAGTGTCCAATCGAATTCTAACATGACAAGAGGAAGGTGTTAGTGATTCCTGACATTATCTGACATTCTTGATAACTTCTAACATCTGAAATGAAGCATATGATTAGGTTTCTAGTCATTGGGGAGTAGGGGAGGTCGTTTGGACACATAAGGTACAAAACGTGTAGGTTGGCAGAATGGATTTGAAGGTTTTACTTGAGGCAGTTTTGAGGCATCAAACGAGGGAGGTAATATGTGTAAGATGGCAATCTCGAATCCTTGCTAGGTGGTCAAATAAAAGGTACAAAGATATTGGTAAATTGTATGTCGAAATCGAAAGAAAATAGGTGTGTTTGGTGGCTGGTCGCGACAAGCAGAAACAAAATCTAAGGGTGCGTTTTGGACTAATAAGCCTGGTGGGCTTGGCTGTTTGACGTGAATCAGGCCCAAAACAAAAGAAAAGAAATTAATTAATAGTGAGCCTGATTAGTAACAGTTTGTGTGTTGCGTGGCCCAGTTCGTGGGTTTCGAGAGTCGGGTTACGGTCCAACAATATTAGTGAGTAATCTCGGGAATTTTTGTAGGCTCCGGAATTATATAAATAGTGTATGTTAAATAAACGAAACGTATAATAAATGTTTTAAATATGTAAATATTGTAAATATACGAAACGTATATTTATAAAATATAAACATTTTAAGTTTATTATATTATTCGCGATATTTATAGATTATCGAGGTTGTGTGTAAGCATCGTTCCTAGGCAATTGGTCAATCATAAATGTCGTAGTGGTTCATATAATATGTCATGCATAAAAAAAAATTTGTTCCTCGTAAAAATGGTTAATCTATGTTATCGTAACGTGTTAATCGTAGGAAAATTTTTACGGGGTGTTATATTACCTACCCGTTAAACGGAATCCCGTCCCGGGATTCTAAGATAAGGTAGCTGTAAAGGTGAGTGGGAAGGGTGAACAAATAGTTATTTCTGACGATCTAACTCTGAGTGGCTTTTAGTTATTCTTTCCAGCTTAACGTATTTGTTATTAGCTTCCTAATTGTACTTTCCGTTCAGTCTGCTTTTTAATAATATGGTGTTTGAATAAAATTCCTTGTGATCATACATTGGGTGAGAATTTATTCGGTTACGTTTAGATAAATTAATAGTTACAAAAATCTGTGCGGGTAACCTACCCGTTAAACAAAAGAGTTTTGTTGATATAGGTTTTTACAAAAAGGAAGAGGGTAGAGAAATTTCTTGAATTATCAATTTTTGTGGATAGAAATTTAGTCTGGGGAAAAGTGAGTGCACATGGTATTTTCATCAGCAGGGTGGATCAATCGTTTAGTGACGTCAAGGTTTACCTAATGATCTTGGTAACGTTAGCATTATCGATGTTAGTCATATCGTTGTGTATCAATATTCGTGGTTTCTAGTGAGATTTAGGGGTTCTTGGTTTCATATGCCTGTTAACTCAGAAGTAATTAAACCTATTTATCTATATTTTGTTATTTACATAGAGAAGTGTCCCAAACTATGTAACTAAGGAAATATAAACTTATGGTTCAATGATTTACAATTTCTTGATTTGAACAAAAGGGCGTCCCAATCCATTCAAATTAAGACGTTGTAAATCATTTTAAGATTTTAACTATTTGACAAAATAATTTATGCGCGGATTTTCCGAGAGTACGAAAAGAGTATGTCGTAAGCATCTATAAAGGTGAAAGCGAGACAAAAATAGTTCTCAAAATAGTTGGAGCATATAAATATATTAATATACTAAAGTGTAGTTGTACCATAAACTATTTAAAAGTCACATAATAGTCTAGCGGATGGAAATATGAAGACACGGTATTTGTAATAATCCCGATTAGTAAATGTAAGTCATTAGCATAATCATAACATGTTAACATATATAAGAAATCATGTAAAAGTAATGTCTCTACCAGATGTTGGAAACGCGTAGGCACGGAGGGCATAAGGTGGTATTTTGTAAAAGTGGTCCGTTTTAAACGTGTAGTTATAGTCCAATGTTCAAAACACTTGGTTCTCTATAACTGTAGCTCTGATACCAATCTGTAACACCCCCAAAATCATCACGTCAGCGGAAGACTTAACATGTCAGCGGAAGACTTTTTGGGTGTTACTTCGAGGATCTTTATCACAATCATAGAAAACGACACAAAAGTGACGCTTTAAAGTTTAATTCATTCAAAATACCAAATATTCGAGACATCAAGATGTTTCATAATTTAAACAAAAAGTTTATTTGAAATGTGTCAAAACGTTTATTTAAGCCCATGCCAGGTTACAAGTCCACTCCGTGCCTTCAAGTTCCTTCTTGTTTAGCTACCTGAGAATAACACATGCTAAAAGTGTCAACACAAAGGTTGGTGAGTTCATAGAGTTTATAGTTTCAAATATCGATTTCTAAAATCAAAGAGTTTATGATTTCACAGTAGATATAATAACAGTTAATTATCAAATTAAAGTATGAGTAAATCCATAATGTTCATAGCTTAGATCAAAATTAGAAAATGAGTATTTTCCTTATTAATTCGAAAATAATCCGTTGATTTGCCTTTCACCGGGTCAAAACCCAAAATAGTAGTTGGTTTATAAATCCATTGATCACAAGTTTCGAGATTTGGGCCACGTTGTTGTACCCATAACACAATTCAGTGGGCCACGTTGTTGCACCCATAACATAACCAGTCTGAAACCGTATTTAAACAGTTGAAACTGTATTCGAACAGTTTGTAGAGAACCGTATTTAAACAGTTGAAACTGTATCCAAACAGTGTGTGGAGAACCGTATTTAAACAGTTTGTTCCATAATTCCAAATATCGATAGTAAAATCGTTAGAAAAGTTGTTACACATGCATCTCTTCCAAAGAGTTTATGAAACAGTTAAACGATAGAAAGTGTAGCTATGAACTTATAGTAATATGTAAATAGTTAACGAGTACTTGTAAAAGTATAAAATAATAGTTAAGCATGTATCTCCCCCAAAAACGTGTATAAATCATTTTAAAACAATTTAAGAGTAGGGGCTATGACTCACCTTAGTAGCACAGTAGTAGTGGTAGTAACATAATCTCAACGACGCAAGGCAACGGCTTCACACACAACCTAAAAGATATGGTATGTTTTAGTTGATAGTCTAAATCTCGTTTTATCGCGAATATTAGTCGTTTGGTTTGTTATTAAAATTCGTGTTTGTTTAAATGTTTGAAGTTCAAGAACAAAGTTATATATATATATCGTTAAAATTTATTATAGTTACGCGAATATTTATATCGTATATATTTATAAGAGTTTTATACTAAACATGTGTATTTATATATAAAATATTAATATTATTTTATAAAATAATATTTACAGAAAATCCTTTAGTTTTACCAAAGTTACACTTTTAACCCTAACGAATATAATTTTACACCGTTAATCCGTAGTTAACAATCGTTTCATTTTAAGTCCAAATGTTAGGTCACCATTTAGTAAACACAAGTATGATTTAGAAAGAAATAAGATGAGAAAAGAGATTGGTTGATTATGAGACAATATGAAAGGTGAAAGTGCAAGAGTTTCCTTAAGGTAATCAAATAACCAACAAATGAAATGTTAACATAAGCTCTCTATTTATAAGGGAGGAGTTAGGGCAACACTCCCTTCCTCCCTTATCCTTAATTTCGTGGGCTTTAAGGCCTTATGGGCTTTTACATGTTGCCCATTAACTTAAACAATAATGATAAATAATACTTAAGCAACCTATTACAAAATGTAATGACCGAGACTTGACTAAATACTAAAGTATGATCCCAACAATCTCCCCCTAAGGGTCGGTCATCACGGTTGCTTGACGTCTTCATCTTTGTCGTTGACTTGTGACATGTAAAACTCTAGACGTCTTCAAAATGAGTGAATGATAATGAAAGTACTTTGCCCTTTGTCTTTGTTCTTTGATGATGATGTAGTGAATAACTTATGAAGTTGTCTGCCGTTCGTCACTCCTGCGTCTGTGGTGGTTGTCCGCCATTCCAACATACTCATACATCTTTGGACTTTGACTTTTACGAACAAGAAGTTCCTTTACATGCATTGAGATCTTTGTCATTATACTTTGTAGATTCTTCTTATTGGTGTAGAATCTTTCTTTGAACTTTGTGTTGTTAAGATCTTTTGGGGGAGCTTTCTTTGACTTCAAGATGTATGTATGAGCATGTTGGAATCTACCATCATGGAAATGATGTAACCCTGCATGTAAACAGTTAGCAATAAAACATCCGGTACTTACAGATAAGGAACTAGAGATTGTCAACAGCATATTGTGAAGACTCCTTCTAACCCTTATCAAGGCCGTTCCCATATCAGATACTCCCGAAGGAGCTTACGAGACCTACTAAGTAGCTCAATGACTGGGTGAGTCGCTGGGGATCACTCCACGACTGTAGACCGAGATGGAACCACCGCAAACACTAAGCGTAACCCTTGTGGGGTTACCGAAGTGACCTGCTGTCAGGGCTGTTTGATGTTGACCCTGGCAGGATTTCCGTTCAATCATTGAGAAATACTTACGTAATCCTCTCATAAACGTTCTCGGCAGATTGCTAAGATCTGCGAAGGACTCGATAGTTTACAACTGATGCCCATTGATGTAGAACACCGGTTGTAGAAATACTAAGTGTTCCTAAGAGATCTTTGATGTATCTCAAGGCTCTAGACTCTATAAGTGCACTCCTAGGTTTCCTATGCGGAGACTGGGGATGTGACTCCTGCTTCAATATCAACCGTCTCTAAGAGATAGGTCGATAGGTTACGCGGGTTCCCCGTGAGAATGAAACAAGTCCTTTTAAGAGAACTTGAGTGGTTAAGAAGGTTTAGTGCATTGCGTCACTGGGTCCATGACGACTTAATCTTCAATACCGGTGTTGTCTTTTGCAACAACCAGTAGCATACGTATTGAACCCGGTGTCTGCCCTAAGGTTGAACATATGGAGGGCTATTTCTTTTCACCCTTTTCTTTACTTTTCTTTTTAATTCTTCAACTCCTTCTTTCCCTTTCATTCTTTTCTCCTTTTTTCGTATCATACCTAAGGACTTCTACTTCTAACTATTGGTGATGTCCTTGGGTAGATCCCTCCGGCTCTGGCGGATCATAGGACGGTTATTCCTATCTTAATCACCTTATAACTCCGACAGTAGCCAAGAAACCTTTGATAGAAAATCTCTCAAAGTGTTTGTGTTATTCAAATATTTTGTTTAACACTTTGAGAGTTTTGTGTACACTTTTGAAGGGCTCCCCTGCACATGTGCTCATAAGTATTTAATAAATTTGCACATGCGGGAGGAGCAAGCACTTTTGAATTGATCCACTTTTCGTGAACAAGACCGATTCGAGACACGCTTACATCACTAGTTAGACTAGCTTGAAGTTATTACCCGGCCTGGTCAAGTCCACAGAAGGTTTCTCGAGACGGTACGTTTCTACTAAGACATTTCCTTTTCGAGACACGCTTACGTGGTTAGTTAAAGAGATGCATTGTCAGCTTTTAGGTGACAACTAGCTCTAGTAACTAACTTGATGTTATTACCCGTCGAGGATATGTCCTTTCGATATTACTAACTTGTATTATCTCGTCAATTCCTGGGTCAATACTGAGTCTAGCTCGCATGAGATTTGACATTACAGCAAATTTTAACTTTCATATTTTAATCACTTTCCTTTTCTCCCCCTCAAAAATAGCATATAAGATGTTGTTTTTGACAAACATTTGATTAAAATATGCTTTTTGAGTCTTACAGGGAGATTCACCAAGAACTTTTGATTTAGAGCAAAGTATTTTGTTTTTACAAGTGCTCCCCCTCAACAAGTGATTAGGTCTTATTGAGGTGAAATACTTGTCCTTTTGAGCAGAATTATGAAAAATCATAAATGTTTGATTAATTCTACTCAAAAGTAAGAAGCCTTCGCTCCTTATATTTAGGATTGAGGCACTGATGCGTACCTCAGGGTCCTTTCTTTACAAGTTCGGGTTGTGCACTGTAATGCGTGCACAAGCCATTATGAAGTATAGGTATGACAAATCAAAATCAAATTCTTACAATGTTCTACCATTCAGGCCTCTGAAACGTCAACACCGGAAATTTCTGTCTGCCTCCCACATAGCTCTCCAACCTTCGAAACTGATCCCTGCGCCTTAAGCGGTTCTCGATCCTTGAGATGAATCTGCGGGCATCCCTAACCTCTGTCGTATTCCACCGTTTCGATTTACCCAAAGCAATGTCATCTACTCTGCTTTTGATGCCGTCTCTGACGAACTTTAACGTTTCATCACAGAACTTCTGAACTTCGGTGTAAGCCATGAAGCAGTTGCGACCATTAATGCTGCGGTAGGTGAACCCGAAAGGATGCTTGAGCAGGGTGTACTGAGGCAGATGTTGAAGGTTGGGGATGTCGAACATGTTTGGTTTGGTAAGATTGAGCTTCTTCTGGTAACTTTCTACTCCCAACTGAAGATCTTCAACTCTTTCTCTTATGACAATCTGCCTGATGAAGATTAGAAGAGCTTGGATAAAGGCAAGCTGCATCTCTTTAGGCAAGCCACAGAGTTTTCCTTGAACTTTGAGCAGGTACATCTCTTCAATGTCGTTGAGACGTAGTCGTGGAAAGTCAGACTCGGAAATATCGTACTCCTTTTCATCAAGTCTTTTCAGTGTGATTTTGCTGAGGAAGGGGTACCCAAAGAAAGTGACAGTCGAGATGAATTGAATGGAGACTATCTTCAGATCACTTTCTACATCACCCATCGTTTGATTAAGTCTGCTGCTTCGATAGTACTGTGCCCGGTTGTTTGGCCAATGATGTATGCCGTAAAGAGCATTTCGGTCATATTCAACAATTTTGTCAACGAATAATGCTGAAGCTTCTTCTTCGATGGCATTGTTGAGATATCGAGCTGCAGGGAGAAAGGCGAGTGAGGTAACATACTTCTTCTCAATCTTGCTGCCAAGTTTCAGAAATTCCAAGTCTGTGTTGTAGAAGAACTTGTATGGGATCTTTGGTTCCTTAGGCTTCCCAATCATCGGTAGTGGTTTGGACCAGTCGGTGATGTAAGGTGCTGACTTCTTCGTGACTGGGTCAACAAAAGATTCTGGATTAATCCAGTCAATATCGCTTGACATGGCTCGAGCAATATTTTCCAGATGATACTCAAGCTCAATGGAGTTTGCAGACCGATCTCTGAGAAGATTAAATTCATCATTCTTAATTCTGCGCAGTTCTTTCTTGTTCATCTTTTTCATCTTGAACTTGTGCTGAAGTAATTGAGCATATTCCACTGTACGACCATCTTGTGGTTCCTGATTGTCTTCCAGTGGTGGTTGGGAATTAATCATCTTCTCAAACCAGGAATACTCGGCAGTCTCATCTTTATCGAGCCATTGAAGGACGGTTTTGGGTTTCTTGGGTTCCTTTTCTTTAGATGAGGTGTCCGGTTTGGGTTGGTGATGTTTTCCTTTCCTTTCTTTCTTCTTCTTCTTGGTTGATGGTTCTGGAACTTCATCGGTTTGAGGAATGTCGTCACCACCGGTGTATTCGAAGTGATCGTGTTCTTTGGGGGCAGAACCTGATGCCTTCGGTTGGTGTGTGGAGGTTGTAGTGGTAGGGGGAATGACCGGTGTTCGAGATGAGGGTCCTTCAGCTTGCTTATGTTTCTTAGCCTGAGAATTGGGATCCCTGTCTTCGTCATCTCTTTGACGCTTCAGCTTTTCTGCCTCTGTGCTGCATGTCTCTTTGTTCATCTTGTCTTTTAGTGCTTCCAGGACTTTTGCTTCTTCAGGAGTCAAGGTGAACTTGTTTGCCAGCTTTTCTAAGAGTTGTGCTTCCAAATCAACCAGAGATAGTCCTGGTAGAGGAGCAGTAGACTTGTCGGCACGAAGAGTGAAGGTAGTTGATCTGATCACTTTCTTGACTGCTTGCTCAGCTAACTTGGTGAGTTCTTCTCTCATTGGTGCCAGGAGATCTTTCAGCTCAGCAACTAAGTGTTGTGCCATGTATTCTTGTGCTTGAGCTGCTAATGCGGCTTCCAAGTTCTCTGTAACGTCTTTAGCTAAGAAAATATCAACCTTATCTTGTAGCTCTTTGACGTTCGAGTTCAGCTTAGACAGTTCAGCAACTTGAGTTGCAAGTGTAGCAACCTGATCTTCTAATTTGCTTCTCTTCTTCTCATGTACCCTCTTGAAAGCTGTCTTGAGTAGTTTGGATGCAGCAGAGGCTTTGGAGCTCGGTTTCTTGATAGATTTGTCACGTGTTGATTCAGATGCAGGAGGTGATGACTGTGTGGATTCAATAATGGTGGTAGAGTCTTTGTCATCACCTTTCTTTGTTTCGGGTTGTTCAGCTTTCTTTTCTTTGGCTGCTGCTTCTTTCACCCTTAGTTCTTCTGCCAGTTTATCAGCTTCAGCTTTCAGTCTTAGCTCTTCAGCAACCCTGGCTTCTTCTTCTTTCCTTAATTTCTCTTCAGCCAGTTTGGCTGCTTCTTCAGCTTTCCTGCTTTCTTCCATTCTGATTGTTGCTTCCAGTTTAGCTTGAGCAATCTCTTCAAGCCTGGCCTCTTCAGCTTCTTGCTTCTTCTTCAATTCTTCTTCCTGAGCCCGTTCTCTACGCTCCATTTCTTCCATGGACATAAGTCTTGGAGCATCAGTGTCCATGGGATCATCTTCTCCTTCCTCTCCCATTGCTGTAGTCATCTCAACGTCAGTGGGAGATACTGAGGGATTATCATATACTACTAAATCAGTATTGATCTCAGTGGTAGGCTCAGGAATGCTGCTTGAACCGCCAACTTCGGTGGTCTGAGAGAACACTGGGGGTGGTGGTAGATCAGCATTGATGGAATCGATTCGGCTGTGGAGGAGACCTAGGTTGAGAGCCCGTTCATTTTCTTCTTCTACTGAAAGGCCTTCAGGTTCTTGTACAGCTGTAACTGGTTCCTTCATCTTTTCTCTTCTAATCCTTTTTTCTTCCAGCATCGTCTGTGCTTTGGTGAAAGGTCTTTGATTGAGATATGCTGGGTAAACAGCATTATCAGCAAACTCATCAATGTTAGTTTCCCAATCTTCGAATGTCAAATCCTTATCGTCAATTTCATCAAGATTGACTTTCTTGGTGATATTGGCATAGGCTTCACTGTTAATAGGACCTTCGTCAGATTCGGTTTGTTCAGAGTCAGCAGGTTTTGGAGAAGGTTGTGATGAGGGAAACCACTCAGGTTCCGCATTTGGTTTCTTTATAGGAATTCTGATCTTAAGTGATCCCCTTTTCTTAGGTTTGGTCTTGGTAGAACTTTCTGAGCTGCCAGATTTGCTACCTTTCTTTCCTTTCTTCTGCATGTATGACGGTAGAACAGCTTCGTCCAAGAACCCAACTTTATCTGCTTCAAGAGCTTGAAGGTAGTACTTGTAGTTATTGCATTCTTGAACCTTCTTAGTCAGAAGGCAATCAGGAAGTTTCTTTCCTTGTTTCCTTGTACTAGTATCCATTCTCTTGATGACCTTAAGTGTGTCCTCATTCTTGTATGTGTGCTGAAACTCATCATTCAGTCTTTGAGGTATGTCATCATATTCATGGAGGAAGCTTGCAATGAGAAGCTTGGTGAAGCGGACGAATGGAATATTGGTCGTCTTGTGTTGTATGTGCCACACAATGTCTTCCCAGATAATGCTGGCATAATCAACTTTCTTGACATTAGCAATAGCCCAAAACAGCTTGAGATGTTGGAGCTTAGGGTGTTCATGGCCTGTGTCTCTGCCAGATAGTGACTTGGCAATGATGATGTAGAGAGTTCTCCAAGGCTGTGGAAGAAATCTGATATTGACCTTAGAGTGCCTAGTTATTACCTCTTCAGACTCATCATACCCAATATCTCTCAGCCATTCAATCAATTCATCTTCACTGAGAATATTGGTGAGGAAGGTAGTTAGAAGAAGGTGTAACACCCCCAAAATCATCACGTCAGCGGAAGACTTAACATGTCAGCGGAAGACTTTTTGGGTGTTACTTCGAGGATCTTTATCACAATCATAGAAAACGACACAAAAGTGACGCTTTAAAGTTTAATTCATTCAAAATACCAAATATTCGAGACATCAAGATGTTTCATAATTTAAACAAAAAGTTTATTTGAAATGTGTCAAAACGTTTATTTAAGCCCATGCCAGGTTACAAGTCCACTCCGTGCCTTCAAGTTCCTTCTTGTTTAGCTACCTGAGAATAACACATGCTAAAAGTGTCAACACAAAGGTTGGTGAGTTCATAGAGTTTATAGTTTCAAATATCGATTTCTAAAATCAAAGAGTTTATGATTTCACAGTAGATATAATAACAGTTAATTATCAAATTAAAGTATGAGTAAATCCATAATGTTCATAGCTTAGATCAAAATTAGAAAATGAGTATTTTCCTTATTAATTCGAAAATAATCCGTTGATTTGCCTTTCACCGGGTCAAAACCCAAAATAGTAGTTGGTTTATAAATCCATTGATCACAAGTTTCGAGATTTGGGCCACGTTGTTGTACCCATAACACAATTCAGTGGGCCACGTTGTTGCACCCATAACATAACCAGTCTGAAACCGTATTTAAACAGTTGAAACTGTATTCGAACAGTTTGTAGAGAACCGTATTTAAACAGTTGAAACTGTATCCAAACAGTGTGTGGAGAACCGTATTTAAACAGTTTGTTCCATAATTCCAAATATCGATAGTAAAATCGTTAGAAAAGTTGTTACACATGCATCTCTTCCAAAGAGTTTATGAAACAGTTAAACGATAGAAAGTGTAGCTATGAACTTATAGTAATATGTAAATAGTTAACGAGTACTTGTAAAAGTATAAAATAATAGTTAAGCATGTATCTCCCCCAAAAACGTGTATAAATCATTTTAAAACAATTTAAGAGTAGGGGCTATGACTCACCTTAGTAGCACAGTAGTAGTGGTAGTAACATAATCTCAACGACGCAAGGCAACGGCTTCACACACAACCTAAAAGATATGGTATGTTTTAGTTGATAGTCTAAATCTCGTTTTATCGCGAATATTAGTCGTTTGGTTTGTTATTAAAATTCGTGTTTGTTTAAATGTTTGAAGTTCAAGAACAAAGTTATATATATATATCGTTAAAATTTATTATAGTTACGCGAATATTTATATCGTATATATTTATAAGAGTTTTATACTAAACATGTGTATTTATATATAAAATATTAATATTATTTTATAAAATAATATTTACAGAAAATCCTTTAGTTTTACCAAAGTTACACTTTTAACCCTAACGAATATAATTTTACACCGTTAATCCGTAGTTAACAATCGTTTCATTTTAAGTCCAAATAATATCAATATTTACAGTTTTAAACTCAGAAAATCAGAAATTACAGTTTTGACCCAAAGTTTGCAAAGTTTACACTTTTAGTCCCCGGTTAAGAAAATTTTGCAAAGTTAGTCCAAATTTTACCAAATTAATAACTTAGCTTTTTGACATGATAAATAAGCTCAGGGTATTCAAAATAACTTATTTTAACTGCTTATTAGCTTAAAAACAACTTATTTCACTAAATGGGCCTTAACGAGACAATATCAAGGCCCGTTAACATTTTCTGATCCAATGGGCTTACGAAAGGTTTGGGCCTGAGTTTGGGCTTATTTTTGGATTACAAAAATGTTACAATTGAGCTTATAAGCTCAACTATCGAATAAGCTTAAAATAAGCTTAACGGGCTTAATAGCCCAACACGTTATAAAAACTAGTTTCAAGGTCGATTCACTTTGGTCCTATAAAACAGCTTATACGTGCTTATATAGTCGAACAAAAAGTGTTTCTCAATTGTTGGTCATGTCAAAAATGAGGTCGAGCCTTAAAAATAATATGTCACGTGTCTAAATATTTATTTACGAGACAAAGTGATCGAGCAAACTTCATTTGAAAATAGTTTCAACACTTAGAAATATTCTAAGTGTTTTTGTGCTTATTCGAATGGGTCAAGGTATACATGGAACGTGTGATATAATTTACGTATACGTTATTATTAGCTCAAAATTATTATCATACTCGATTTTTAGCGTGGTCAAAAATGAAAAGAAGGAAAAACATATATATGTTACGTTTAATATTTACGAAATAAAAGATAAAAGTAAACGTGTAAAATTGATAAATATAATGAAATAAAATAGAGAGGCTTTGTGTTTTTCTCACCTCACCACGATTTGGTGGGGAATAAGGGTACGTATGGATCAAGCTAGGTACAAGGTTCAACGTAGTATGGTTCACGGCTCAGCAAGGTTACAAAATGAACTAACGTGGTACTCTTGCTTCACTTCTACACTTCGAACTAGCTCCAAACCTTCTGTCCCAAAACACTTGTATATCTCGAACAAAATTTAAGAGTTGGTTCGTTTGTGTGTGTGTGTGATCAACTGAGGATACTAGAGGTTATTTATATGATGAGTTTGTGAGTGTATGGGAGCTGTGATCACACAAGATAGAATGTGAGCTTGTGTACTTTGCATGCCACCTCCCACAGTGTCCAATCGAATTCTAACATGACAAGAGGAAGGTGTTAGTGATTCCTGACATTATCTGACATTCTTGATAACTTCTAACATCTGAAATGAAGCATATGATTAGGTTTCTAGTCATTGGGGAGTAGGGGAGGTCGTTTGGACACATAAGGTACAAAACGTGTAGGTTGGCAGAATGGATTTGAAGGTTTTACTTGAGGCAGTTTTGAGGCATCAAACGAGGGAGGTAATATGTGTAAGATGGCAATCTCGAATCCTTGCTAGGTGGTCAAATAAAAGGTACAAAGATATTGGTAAATTGTATGTCGAAATCGAAAGAAAATAGGTGTGTTTGGTGGCTGGTCGCGACAAGCAGAAACAAAATCTAAGGGTGCGTTTTGGACTAATAAGCCTGGTGGGCTTGGCTGTTTGACGTGGATCAGGCCCAAAACAAAAGAAAAGAAAGTAATTAATAGTGAGCCTGATTAGTAACAGTTTGTGTGTTGCGTGGCCCAGTTCGTGGGTTTCGAGAGTCGGGTTACGGTCCAACAATATTAGTGAGTAATCTCGAGAATTTTTGTAGGCTCCGGAATTATATAAATAGTGTATGTTAAATAAACGACACGTATAATAAATGTTTTAAATATGTAAATATTGTAAATATACGAAACGTATATTTATAAAATATAAACGTTTTAAGTTTATTATATTATTCGCGATATTTATAGATTATCGAGGTTGTGTGTAAGCATCGTTCCTAGGCAATTGGTCAATCATAAATGTCGTAGTGGTTCATATAATATGTCATGAATAAAAAAAATTTTGTTCCTCGTAAAAATGGTTAATCTATGTTATGGTAACGTGTTAATCGTAGGAAAATTTTTACGGGGTGTTATAGAAGGTACTGTTGCTGATGAGAATATTGGTGAGGAAGGTAGTTGGAAGAAGGTGATTGAGACATTGTAAATGACATTGCTCTCCCCTTGATTGTTACGACGTAATCGAAATAATCAAACAAAATGTCACACTCAAGGTCGAAATAATGATTTCAAATTTTCCCTCCAAAAAATAATTTGAAAAATTTTCACTCCCAAAATTTGAAAATCACTCTTGTTGATATAAATAATGTTTAAAAACTTTATTAATATTTCTCAATAAATCCATGTTTTGATAATCACAAAACTCAAATCAAATTAAGTCAAGATTAAGACGAAAACAAGTATTTAGTAACAAATATTTACCTCTACATCTAATATCACTTAAGATATGCATAAACTAAGCATCTTATGCATTACATGATCAAATGAAACCTTGTCTTAAGACATAACATTTTATAAAATGATATTAACATTTTATATATATTAGTAAATCATTTTTGGTATTGTTGTATTAAACTACAAAGATATGATTTCAAATTTCCAACCAAAAATGGCAAATTTTATCCAGAAAAACTTTTCCAACGTTCAGGAGGGCGGCCCCCTTAATTATACTAGGCGGCCCCCTTAATCATTAAGGGGACCGCCCCCTAATTAAGGGGACCGGCACGCTCCAGAACAGTATTTTCTGGCCCTTTAAATACTGGATCATTCCACATATTTTTCTCACCTTTTTGCACTAAAAACTTTCTGATCCAACCTCCATTTCTATATCAAAAATCCTTTGATCATATAATTCATAAGTCTTTGTTTCCAAGTGATCTAAAGCTTCATCCACTCAAGTGCAAGAAGAAGAACACTCCTCTACATCCATTTAATTGTAGTAGTGTTGTGATTAGCTATTTTCATATTGTAGTAGTGTTAGATATTTGTAAAAGTGTTGTGAGAACTTGTTGATTGGAGAAACTAGGTGTGTTGTAAAGTAGTGTAGTAGTTGTGATTTAGTTGTGCATAGAAGAAGGTGTGAAGTTGACAAGGTGTGAAGTCTTGAAGAAGTTGTAAAGGTGTGAAGAAGGTGTGAAGTCTTGAAGAAGTTGTGAGATTGGTTCTAGCTACGATTAGAACTCGACATTTAGCTTAGTGTCATTAACTCGTGTAAGCCAAGGTGTGTAAGGTTTCTCCACCATAAGGAGTTTGTTGACATAGTGAAGAAAACTCTCGAGTGTGGTACTCGGGGAGTGGAGTAGGGCAAGGAAGGTGTCCTTGTAGCCGAACCACTATAAATTTGCGTGTTGTGGTTTGATCTTTCTAACTCTATCTTTTCTTCATTCTATTTCAATACTTTCATTATTAGATTAGACTTGCTTATATTGGTTGTTACTTGAACTCACTTGAAATCGAATCGAAATTTTTATAAGCTACAAAATATTTTGGAAATAAATTTAAAAATGACGTAAAACTATTCAACCCCCCTTCTAGTTTTCCACAACTCTGAAATGCAATTTTAAGGTTGCAAGAAAAATTTGAGTTTCAAAAATTTTGCCGCCAAATTTCACCGAAAAAAATTTGAATTTTGGGCCAAAATTTTTATCGTTATACCAAAATTTGAATTTCGCATAAAAATTGAACGTTTAGTCTCCTGTAAAAAATAAATTTTACTCAAATTTTCCCGCCAAAAATTAAAATACATAAACTTGAAAAAGGTAAAGAAATTTTTGAAGAATGTAAATCATGTCAAGAGCTTAAAAGTGAAAACGAAATACTCTGGGAAGAAATTCGCAAACTTGATAAATTTGAAAATAGTAGTCACTCACTTAGTAAAATAATAAGCATTCAAACAGTATCCGGAGATAAAACCGGTTTAGGATTTAACTCAAACGAAGCTTCAAAAAGCGAGATTAAAAATGTCAAATTCGAAAATGAACTTAATGAACAAAAACCTCTAAAATCTAATCCTAAGTATATACTTATTAATGATAGAAAATTACCTCTTGCCAACAATGAAGAAGTTAAAGCTTTTTATAAACCGTCTTTAAAAACCGAAGTAGGATCTTCTAAACCTAAGACAAGATCTAAAACTCCACCACCTAGAAAACCAAATAACCCTCATCCTAGGTCTAAAACACCTCAACCAAGAAGACACCAAAATAGGCAAAACTACAATAACAATAGTAATCAAATGTGGAACTATCAACAAAGCTACAATCCTTGGGGTATACTACCACCTTTCATGCATCCTAGTCAAATGTTAAACATGTTTGGACCAAACAACTTTGGACCAAAGAGGCAATGGGGACCGAATAGCTAGATGAACATTCCTTGAGGCAATCTTGAAGTTTTCTCACCATAGACTTTTTCAAAGTCTATATGTCATCTTGAAGATTTTGAAGATTTTTGTTGAAGACCGCCGGGTACGCCATTCTTTCACAACTCATTGCCATGCTTAGTTAAATATGCCTTGGTTGATTACGTTGCTTGTATAGATATAGCTTACTATCTTTCTCTCTTTGTTTGATCATATGTATATACATATATTCTCATACTTATTATATTAGATACACACACACACACACACACACACACACACACACACACACACACACATATATATATATATATATATATATATATATATATATATATATATATATATATATATATATATATATATATATATATATATATATATATATATATATATGCTTGCACATAACCTAGATACGTCATTAGTTGACTTTCTAGAACTCCAGGAAATTGTTCGTTATCGAACCCTTTCCTTCCACCTCGTGTTACTTTTGATCTTTTACGTTCAACACGAAATTCTATTATGTCTACTTTTAGAAGACTCATGATGATGAAGGGATATGAGTCAAGTGGACTATTATCATGTAAGAACGCCTTCGCACGTGAACACTATGGATGAAACAAACTCCTTTCGCCGACTATATTCTATCTCCGTTATCATCTCTCAAACCTCACCTATCAACCCATCTTTCACTCACATTTATACATATATATACATATATACATATATTCACATATTCCCGAACACACCTCAAACCCCTCATCAACTTAACACTTTGATCATTTTATCCAAAATTGTCAAAGGTACATTTTAATTATCGAAACGGTAATTAAAAATTGTTAAGTATTTTATCATCGTGCCAATAAACGCTTACGTATTTTTGATATATTATAAATCTAATTATATACATATAAATATATTTGTTTCAGAAACTAATACCGCGAAAATTCAAAGGGCGGCCCCCTTAATAATTAATGGGACCGGCTTGTTATCGGGGGCGGTCCTCTTAATGTTTAAGGGGGCCGGCCATCTGATACTTTCAAATCCGTTTTTCACCTTAAATCTTTTGCCAAACACTCCATTTGTTCATAATTCCCTTCCTCACCTCTGCTGAGTACGAACCAAAACAACCAAAACCATCAAAATCTTTCACCAAATCACCAATCCGGGGTTGTTTCGCAAGGGACAAACGCTAACCAAACGTATAACAACATCTTTTGTAAGTTTTCCAACATATATTTCATCACATTTCATTCAATTTGGTGTCTAATCAATAATTAGGTATTTTATTAAAATTCATTTTAATTCGAATTTTAGTGAAATAGAAGCTAGGAATTGAACAACCAAATGCTTCCCATAGGATTAGAATGATGTATTGCAACTCAAACTTAGTATAACACATCATTTTGTCAAAATATTTAATCGCCCATAAACCCTTGTTGAATTTCATTTTTCAAAAGGCACATTGTTGATATAACTATTAAAAACTAGTTAAAACTTACTACATTATATTAGTTTAATGTTGTAAACAATCAAAACATACTTCTCAATTCGTTATAAAATGGTTCATGAAGACAACATGGGCGTTTGGTTCATGAACAAATTGTAATTATATGTAGTTATTTAAAACTTAAAACTAGCTCATAAAATTTGTTAAAACTATTAAAGTCAATAGATGTCATCAAGATATATAATCAATATATATATTGATGTTTTAGGTTGTATTCATCTAGTTAAGGGAGCGTTTGGTTTATCTTGAAAAAGATATTTTGAAAACCAAAATTCATATTTTAACCTATTAAACATGTTTATGCTGAGTCAAACTCTTATGAAAAAGCAAGATATATAATCTAATATATATCTAGCCTTACTTCGAAATGAATTATGATATCATACTCTTTGACATCATATATTCTAAACGAGTTTAAAATCAAAATACAACATTGTGAAACTACTTCATAGATTTTTTTTTTTGGTCGAAGTAGAATTTCGTTCCACATATATTGCATATATATATATATATATATATATATATATATATATATATATATATATATATATATATATATATATATATATATATATATAACATATGCATGATAGTTATTTTTGTCTTAATTTTATTTTTGTTGTTATATTGTTTAGGTGAAAATGCCTAAGACCACGGTTGGTGATGTCTCCAAAACCAAACAATACATTCCAAATGTTTCCTCTACTCCCGGCATGTCTCCTTCAGTTGCATGTTTCTATCGTCCCATTGAAAATAGAAACATTCACGAAGGAAGAATTGTCGATCCATCTTTCTATGACTCTAATCAAACCGAACGAATGTTCTCCAATATTCGTTTTGAATGTCTTTACCAAATCAACGAACCAATCATTTCTCGTTTTATCCTCGACTTCTATAGCCAAGTGACGATGCAAACCGATCCCTATGGTCATCTCCTTATTTCCTTCATGATCCAAAATCAATTCATCACTCTTACTCTTGCTCAATTTGGACAAATTCTTTGAATCTCATACAACGGCCAAGCCGTATTCTCAGATGAATGGGATCTTTCCTCTCTTGAAAGAAATCGTCCTAAGGATGGCCCATACTATTCTGAGATTCCTAGTCCTGAAGACATTCGTCGACTGCTTGAACTAGAACGTCGTGCGACTAGTCGAGTAATCAAGTCGAAGAATGTCGATATTCATGCAAATCAAATCCTCTTCAAAGAGCTAAGCCACGATATGAAAAAGTGGGAAGAACTCATTCGCGAGAATGCGTTTGGTACTGGTGGTCACCATGATCATGTCACGGAAAGCATTGCCCACATGTTATATTGTGTAGTTGCTGAAGAGAACTACAATATGGCTTATCTTTTTGTTCATCGAATCATGTCCGCCAAAAACACCCCAAATGCCAATCTTCCTTACGGTATGTTCCTTACACGACTTTATCGTTATGTCATGGAACATTACCCACATCTTCAAAGAGATTACTACGTGCAAATCCTTACTACTTTGAACCAACTTACTCTTGTTCGTACTCGTCGTTCTCGAAGTGACAAAGGAAAATCTCGTGTTCCTTTGTTCTCTATACCTCGTGGGTCTACATCTTATCGTGACGATGATGATGATGAGGAGGAAGACACCTCACGTGTTAGTACTCCATCCCCCACGACCTTTGTTGATGATCTTCCTGATCTTGACTATACCAAGTATCAAGTTCCTCTTCCTCATGAACGTACCGATGAACTTCTCTTCACTCGTCAAACGTCCATTATCAACCAACAACAACAAATGCATGAAGAAATTCGAGGAGGATTCAAATCCGTTGGAAAGATGTTTAGAAAGATGATTGGGAAGAAGAAGAAGTAGACATTTGTATGGCTTGTTATTTGTCCGATTTATTCGGAAATACTTATGTTATCTCTTGTTTATTTCTTGGATGATGCTTAGACTTTAACTATTGTCAGGCTACTATCTTCATCATATTTTAATGTTATGCTATGTTTCTTTTAAAAGTGGAATATAATATGTTTGTTTGCATGTATAATTTGTTTATATATATATATATATATATATATATATATATATATATATATATATATATATATATATATATATATATATATATATATATATATATATATATATATATATATATATTTATATATCATCATTCCTAGAGTATATACTTCTAATAGAGCTTGCTGGAAACACACCCTTGAAAAATCAACCATTTCTGCAAATTTTGGGTTTCTGGTCGTCTAGGAAAACACCAGATGGACGGCCCCCTTAATTTCCTAGGCGGTCCCCTTAATTATTAAGGGGGCCGGCCTACAATTAAGGGGACCGGCCATCTGGAACTGGGTTTACTGTTTTCTTTTGCATCTTGTGAACTCTTTCTCTAGTATCAGCTACCATTTCCGATTTTAACCCAACTGATTTTAGAATCTCATTCAACCATTTCAAATACATACCTAAATCAACCATTTCCATACTATAAATTCCCTCCATAATCACCATTCTTCATCTCATCATTCCTCATCTAAATCATCATGACTCCACCAAGCACCTCAAACTCGAAGGCCTCTAAGAAACAAAAGATTGTCATCATCCCTCCAAAACAACTCTTCATTGACTCTTCATTGACTTAACAAATGAAGACAACAAAATCCCATCACCTCCACCTAAATGCTCATCTCCAAGTGCACCTAATGCACCATCCAAAACACCTTCCACTCATGGAACTTCCTCATCCTCCATACCCTCAACCTCATCAATCAATGACTACATCAATTCACACTTGTCACCACAAGTATCATCACCACATCCTACACAAGAACCTATCTCCACCCATCTTACCATCTCACTTTCACCAATAACACCACTTGATGCTCATCTCTCATCTCCACCAATTACACCGCCATTCTTTGTCAATCCCGTGCCTTGGAGGTTACTTGAATCCCATGGGGATACTTGTCTTTGTTGCATCCACAACCGAACCGTAATCTTTGGTCTTAGAGATGAAATTCAATATATGTTTTCATATATTGAACATTTGCTTACTAACCCACCGCCACCGCCAACTCCACCATCTTCTCCAATTATTCCTCCACCACAATTCTCTCCCATTCCTCCACCATCACCATCATGCTCTCCAAATTAAGCATATGATATGCTTAATAAATAAAGCCTTTACCACCTTTTTGCTTGCAAGTTCTATGAAGCCCATGTACTCTTTGCATGATGAAATATTATTCTAGTTGTTAGTTTATGTAATAGCTATCCTACTTGTAATCTTTATTATTGCTACTTGTATTGTTGTGTCTTAACACAACTATTGCTTTAATATGAATGCTTCTTTTCAAACATGCTTAATTATACTCTTATCACCTTATATATATTTGCATGTATATACTTGTGCTTCTAATATTTTTGTTTTGCAAAGCATTCCATAGCTCGTTCTCTTGGTGCCCCCAAACGAGGGGGAGTACACATCAAGGGGGAGATATCTTCCTGTCAAATTTTCACGTTTGAAAATTGTCGGCATAACCTTTTTGATTCTACAAAAAGGGAGAGAAGTAAATATAAACTCACTAAAATACTTGTTTAAAAACTAATTTTTGAGTTAATGAGTTTAAGTTTTGTAATCATCAAAAAGGGAGAGATTGTTGATATAAATAATGTTTAAAAACGTTATTAATATTTCTCAATAAATCCATGTTTTGATAATCACAAAACTCAAATCAAATTAAGTCAAGATTAAGACGTAAACAAGTATTTAGTAACAAATATTTACCTCTACATCTAATATCACTTAAGATATGCATAAACTAAGCATCTTATGCATTACATGATCAAAGGAAACCTTGTCTTAAGACATAACATTTTATAAAATGATATTAATATTTTATATATATTAGTAAATCATTTTTGGTATTGTTGTATTAAACTACAAAGATAAGATTTCAAATTTCCAACCAAAAAGGGCAAATTTTATCCAGAAAAACTTTTCCAACGTTCAGGAGGGCAGCCCCCTTAATTATACTAGGCGGACCCCTTAATCATTAAGGGGACCGCCCCCTAATTAAGGGGACCGGCACGCTCCAGAACAGTATTTTCTGGCCCTTTAAATTCTGGATCATTCCACATATTTTTCTCACCTTTTTGCACTAAAAACTTTCTGATCCAACCTCCATTTCTATATCAAAAATCCTTTGATCATATAATTCATAAGTCTTTGTTTCTAAGTGATCCAAAGCTTCATCCACTCAAGTGCAAGAAGAAGAACACTCCTCTACATCCATTTAATTGTAGTAGTGTTGTGATTAGCTATTTTCATATTGTAGTAGTGTTAGATATTTGTAAAAGTGTTGTGAGAACTTGTTGATTGGAGAAACTAGGTGTGTTGTAAAGTAGTGTAGTAGTTGTGATTTAGTTGTGCATAGAAGATGGTGTGAAGTTGACAAGGTGTGAAGAAGGTGTGAAGTCTTGAAGAAGTTGTGAAGGTGCGAAGAAGGTGCGAAGTCTTGAAGAAGTTGTGAGATTGGTTCTAGCTACGATTAAAACTCGACATTTAGCTTAGTGTCGTTAACTCGTGTAAGCCAAGGTGTGTAAGGTTTCTCCACCATAAGGAGTTTGTTGACATAGTGAAGAAAACTCTCGAGTGTGGTACTCGGGGAGTGGAGTAGGGCAAGGAAGGTGTCCTTGTAGCCGAACCACTATAAATTCGCGTGCTGTGGTTTGATATTTCTAACTCTATCTTTTCTTCATTCTATTTCAATACTTTAATTATTAGATTAGACTTGCTTATATTGGTTGTTACTTGAACTCACTTGAGATCGAATCGAAAGTTTTTATAAGCTACAAAATATTTTGGAAATAAATTTAAAAAGGACGTAAAACTATTCAACCCCCTTCTAGTTTTCCACAACTCTGAAATGCAATTTTAAGGTTGCAAGAAAAATTTGAGTTTCAAAAATTTTGCCGCCAAATTTCACCGAAAAAAATTTGAATCTTGGCCTAAAAATTTGAATTTTGGGCCAAAATTTTCATCGTTATACCAAAATTTGAATTTCGTGTAAAAATTGAACGTTTAGTCTCCTGTAAGAAATAAATTTTACTCAAAATTTTCCCGCCAAAAAGAGAGATAGAAGGAAAAACTTTGTTAATATGAGATGAAAAATGATTATGTTAAACTTGGATCTTTTAAGGATAAATCAAGGTAGATGTTATAGGTTTTAGACTTGCTAATTGATAAAATTGGCTTCTAACTCGGTACAACTTTGAATGGATTTGTAACTCGGTAATAATGTATAACTTGGTAAAAATGTATAACTCTGTAAGAAATACTTGAGGACTTAACTCGGTAATCAAAGTTACAACTAAACTCGGTAAAGTCTTGAATTTTTCTAACTCGGTAAGGTTAATTTGCAGACTTAACTCGGTAAGATTGATGTATTTGTCTAACTCGGTATATCCTGCAGGAACTGTAACTCGGTAAGATCAAAAATCCTAACTCGGTAAGACTTGATATTGTCTAACTCGGTAAAGAGAATTAACTTGGGCAGAGGTTCCCCTAGTTATAAGCCACAAAGAACCTTACTCGATATACGATAAGGTATGGCTAACTCGCCAAACTTAAGCTTAACTCGATATAAATGGAAGCTAACTCGCAGAAACTTAGGTCTAACTCACAGAAACTTAGGTCTAACTCGCCAAAAAATAAAACTTAACTCGCTAAGATGAAACCTAACTCGCTAAGATTTATCCCAAACTCGATAAAACCAAAATCATAACTCGATAGAAATTTTCTAACTCGCTAGTATGGCGATGAACAATAACAGATAAGCCCTAAAATCATTTTTAAACCTAGTTTTTCTACCAAATCAAACATAAATCAACCTATATTATCCCTTGGCGAATGATACCACTTGTTAGGTCACCATTTTAAAACATAACCACTAAGATTTCTAGAGAGAGAAAGTAAGTAGAGAGAGAGAGAGAGTGGAAGGAACCCTTAATATGAAATGAAAGACAAATGATATTACTAGGTGAACCAACAACCTCTAATGAGGGGTTACAAGGCTATTTATAGGTGTAGTCTAGGGCTTCACCAAATTATGCAAATATTACAAACTAGGCCCTTAGACTTTTACCAAACCTATAAACTTAGCATAAAACTTTATAAAACATATTAATTCACTAACGTACTAACTTAATAATGCAACCTATAACAAAACTCAATGACCGACACTTGAAATAATAAAGTCTATTCCCAACAACAAAAAATGGCAAGTATGATGCTTTTTTTTTTTGCCAATATTCCTTGTTAATAACACCAAACTTTGAGATTTTTTATCAAAAAAATTGTGTGACAAAGAGTATGGTTGTTGAACCTTTAACTTTCTCATTTTCAATTTCACTATCATTTTTGTCAGGTTGGTTTGTTAGCCATTATCTCATAAGAGATATATTCCACTATTCTTTTTAATTTTTATTTATTAGATTTTTATTTATAAATATCTATTCATTTTTTTAATAATTATAAAAATGAATTAAGTTAGGGGTTGGTAGTGGTAGCGCGATCACACGGGAAAGGGATCCATCTAGCGCAGGAACACCGCCGCTGACCCCTCCATCACGCACGGGATCCATCTTGCACGTGAAACTTTCACGCACAGGAAGGAGCTAAAATGTAACCGTTGGAGTGATTTTTTGAACGTTGGAGAACGGATATTTTTTGGAGTATATATACATAAAACATGGACAATCAAAAATAACATATCAAAAAAAAAAAAAAAAAAAAAAAAAAAAAAAAAAAAAACTCAACCATATGGAGCATAAAAGAATATGTTCGACTATATTGTTAGATGAGCCGTTTGAGTGGTCTAACGATAGTAGTCTCGAGGTTTTTATTAATGCGATTGAGGAAGATGAGCCGTTTTATATTATGAAATTTAGTATTTGATGACGTATAGCCTATATTTGGGCCGCAAGCCCAAATGATAGACATTACTTACACCTAAGCCCATCACGAATGGGCTACCATGACAATGGTATGGGCCGTAGTATCAACGCTTTGGGCTCATGAAGCCCAAAGGCCCAATCTAACCCACCGGGTACACGATAAGGATTATCTATTCAAGGAATAGATATCCTTATCTTGGATAAGCACTATGCGTGTGAAGAGTAAGGAGCAAGAAACACGGTTTCTTAGCCCCTATATATAGAATCATACGATTCTCATTCAAGGTACGATTTACAGAATCCCTAACTCTTCAACTAAAAACCTAATTCGATTACTTACTCTCACGCCGGAGTCTAATCGGGGGAGACAATCCCTCGATAAGCCTAACGGTGTTGTTCTATTTTTCTTAGTACGCAGGTAACAAAGTGCTAAAGAACGAATTGATATAAGAGCAAAGCCCAACAACCAGGTACGCCCAACTTTTGTATCAACAAGTGGCGCCATCCGTGGGACCCCACAACAAACTAGAATGACAAAACACAAGAATTCGAGCCAGCGGACTCCGCAGTCAGAAAAACGTGACCATCAAAAGAAGAATCGACAAGATTCGACCTCTAAACAGGTTGCTGGGACAACCAGCGCACCTGATCACCAAGGGGCAGGAACAACCCAGCCTCTTCCAACAATGGAACTACCTATAATCTCTTCAGTGGTCCCAAGCGTTGAGGAACTCCAACGCACCCTTTTCACCACTCCTCATCAGGCTACATCCGCAGTGAACAACACTGCGCCACCAGGCGCGCCTGAACGAAACAGGGCACCCCATACTGAAGCAGAAATTCTTGCAACAACTGAGGACATACCCGATCTAACTTTGGGAAACTTTGTATCCCAAAATTATGAAACCCTAACCGCCCTCATGCAGGAAGAGGCGGCAAGAAGAGCAGGTGCGGATCTGCAAACCCGACTTAATTTTGGTCCAGAACGTGAACCATCACCACCACGTCACCCACGAGGAAGACGTACAGAACGTCCCAATGTCCTTGACAGGTTGGGTACGGTATCTGACTCACAAAACTCTGGAGACAGCGGTAGGCGCACCAATGTCCATTCCAGACTTGGCAGTCGGGGAATACATGATCGATTAGGCCCTCAACATTCACCAAGCCAAGGATCGTCCAAGCCCGGAAGTAGGCGGATCCAAGACAGATTGGGGAGAAGAAGATCCCCAAGCAAAGATCCCTCAGGCTCCTCTTCTTAAAGGAGCAGGCGCAAACGCCGAAGGAGAGATTATCCTTCTTCCAGCGATTCCTCGGACAACGAGGATAAAGAAACAGGGCACTGGAAATCAAAAGGAAGACGTCGCGAGGAAGAGAACGAAGATATGTCTCTCCCATGGCGACGCCAAAAAATTGATGCGTTTACACGTCGCATAAGTGATTACTCAGACGACAGGCGCAGGCGCATGCCCGCTAATGTGAAGACATATGATGGAACGGGTGACCCGGATGACCACCTAAAAATTTTCGAGTCAGCCGCAACTATCGAAAATTGGCCACAGCCTGTGTGGTGTCACATGTTTAATTCCACATTGGTAGGGAACGCGCGCACATGGTTTAGCAAACTCCCACGTAGGAGTATAGACGGCTTTGAGGAATTACGGAAAGCATTCCGCCACAACTTCACCCAGCGAAAGAAGTGCGCTAAAAATCCCGTGGAATTGGCAAGGGTGAAGCAACGTCAAGGGGAATCAACCAGCGCCTTTATGGAACGCTTCAAGGATGAGTGCATACAAGTCAAAGCATGTCCCGAAATCCTAAAAATTTCAGGGTTCATGAATGGAATTAATAATCCAGAACTCATCAGGAAACTTAATGACAGAGTTCCACAGTCTTTTGACGAGCTAACAAAGCGCACCCGATCCTTTATACAAGGAGAAGCAGCTGCTGCGGACAGTAAGAAAGGATATCCAAATTATAGGCAACAAGAACAGCCGCGGAAACAATCCAATGATCAAACCAACAACCGCAGCAGGAATTATCGCAGAGGAAGAGACAACGACAAATATACTCCTCTCACAAAAACTCCGAGGGAGATATTTGCAACAGAAGGCGCGAACTTCCCAAGACCACCACCAATGCGCACGGCAGAAGAAAAGCGCCTAGGTAGTGGATACTGTGAGTACCACGGCCAAAAGGGTCATACAACCAACGAGTGCGTCCAACTGAAACAACTAATCGAAAAATTAGTTAGAGAAGGAAGGATGGACCACCTCGTCAAAAACATCAAGGAAGGAAAAGAGAGACAGAGAAATGGAGGCAAGAAAGAACCTCCAAAGGAAAAGGCTGAAACTATATACATGATACAATCATGGCAGCGCAAGATAAAGCAAAAAGTCAGCCAAAAATTCTCTCCAGAAAAAGAGATATCCTTCCCTACAATAGCTGCGGACAACGCAGTTGTAGAACCTTTGACCATTGAAATACATGCAGGGGGACACGACCTCCACCGCATGTATATTGATGGAGGAGCATCCGCAGACATCATGTATGATCACTGCTTCAAAAGGCTGCGACCTGAAATCCAAAATCAGTTGACACCAGCTACAATGTCACTAACAGGATTTACAGGAGAGAAGATTTGGCCCATGGGGCAGTTACGCTTATTGGTGGTCGTAGGAGATGAGCAACACTCAACCGCGGCATGGATAAACTTTATGGTAATCAAGTCTCCTTCACCATACAATGGTATAATTGGAAGACCAGGAATATCATCCATGCGCGCAGTACCATCCACAGCACACGGAATGCTTAAATTCCCAGTTGAAGGAGGAGTAGTCACTCTCTATAACACAACGGTACCACCAAGAGAATGCATCGCAGTGACAACCGAAGCGGAGACTATTCCAGAACAGCGCACGGAAAAATCGCCAAATTTAAAGGTCGCTATTCACCCAGATTATCCGGAACAACAAGTTTCGATTGGAGGATCTTTATCTGACAAAGGTAAAGCAGCCGTATGCGCACTCTTGCAAAAGAACCTAGACATCTTTGCATGGGAACCAAAGCATATGACGGGAGTACCTCGCTCTATCACAGAGCACAAGTTACAAATCCGACAAGGATACCCTCCAATACGGCAAAAGAAGCGCGGCCAAGCCCCAGATCGTGCAAAGGCTATTTTGGAGGAAGTACACAAGTTAGTAGATGCGGGCATCATGCGCGAAGTGTACTACCACGACTGGCTTTTTAACCCAGTTATGGTAAAATAGAGCGATGGTAGTTGGAGGATGTGCGTGGACTTCACGGACCTCAACAAAGCATGCCCGCAGGACTGCTATCCATTGCCAGAGATAGACTGGAAGGTCGAATCCTTATGTGGATACCCCTTCAAGTGCTTCCTAGACGCATATAAAGGGTACCACCAGATCCAAATGGCAGTGGAAGATGAAGAAAAAACAGCTTTCCACACCAGTCAAGGGGTATACTGCTACACAAAGATGCCTTTTGGCTTAAAGAACGCAGGCGCGACATACCAACGGCTGGTGGATACAGCTTTCGAAAAAAAAGTAGGCCGCAACTTGGAAGTTTACGTTGACGACCTTGTTATAAAAAGCCATACAGAGGACGAATTGGTGCGCGACATCGAGGAAACATTCCGAACGTTGGGGCGGATAAACATGAAACTGAATCCCAAAAAGTGCACCTTCGGCGCAACTGAAGGCATGTTCCTCGGATACTTAATAGAACCCGATGGAATCAAACCATGCCCAGAGAAGACGAAGGCTGTTATTGATCTCCCCTCCCCGCGCACACTCAAAGAAGTCCAGTCACTGAATGGAAAGCTGGCAGGACTGAACCGCTTCTTATCTAAGTCAGCAGACAAATCCCTTCCCCTCTTTAAAACACTCACGAAGTGCACAAAAAAGGGAGACTTTCGCTGGACCAACGAAGCGGAGGAAGCTTTCCAACAACTCAAACACCATCTGGCATCTCTTCCCAAACTAGTCGCACCACGACCAGGGGAAGAACTAATCATGTACTTATCAGCAACTCATGGAGCAGTCAGCGCAGTACTATTGACAGATAGAGACTCCGTCCAGACACCCATATACTTTGTAAGCAAAGCCTTAAAGAAAACAGAGGTTAACTACAGTGCCATGGAAAAGCTGGTCTTGGCTCTAGTGTTCGCTGCAAAAAGACTGCGCACATACTTTCAAGCGCATCCAATTGCGGTCATTACTGATCAGCCAATTAAACAAGTTATCTCCAAACCAGACACATCAGGACGCTTACAAAAATGGAGTGTCATGCTAAATGAGTACAACATCTCATACAGACCGCGCACTGCTATCAAAGGACAAGTCTTAGCTGATTTCATCGTGGAGAAGCCAGAGGGCGATAGCCCAACATCTGCTGCTAAAACGGATCTACAAGAACCATGGACACTGTTCACCGATGGATCCTCATGCGCAGATGGATCAGGCGCAGGACTTATTCTCACAAATCCAGAAGGTACGGAATTCACCTATGCGCTACGCTTCGAGTTCACAGCCACAAACAATGAGGCAGAATATGAAGCCCTACTAGCCGGACTACGCATCGCAATCCAAATGGGTGTACGCAATCTAGAAGCAAATGTAGATGCTCGGCTAGTCGCTAACCACGTGTTAGGAGAATACGAAGCCAGAGACGACCACATGATCCAATACCTGGATAAGACAAAATCTTTGATCAAAAACTTTGATAGGTTCACAATAAAGCAAGTACCTAGAGGAGATAACAGAAAGGCGGACGCACTCAGCAAGATTGCATCCACAAGCTTCGCACACCTTTCAAAACAGGTATTGGTGGAAACTTTAAAGAACAAGTCAATCCTGGATATGGAGATATCAACGGTGATAGAAGAACAAGATCCTACGTGGATGACACCTATCATCGAATTTATTAGCAAGGGAATCCTACCCCAAGATAATAAAGACGCTCGAAGAATACGGCGCACAGCGCAACGATTCGAACTACGCGACAACGTACTCTACCGGCGATCTTTCTTACAACCATGGCTCAGATGTGTCGGACCCCTCCAAGCAGACTACGTACTCCGCGAGATTCACGCTGGGTCATGTAGTATGCACTCAGGGCCACGATCCGTGGTGGCAAGCGCTTTAAGGTCAGGATACTATTGGCCAACAATGCACCGCGACGCACGCGACCTAATAAGAAAGTGCGGCAACTGCCAAGTACATAGACCTATTCCGCGCCGACCACAGCACGAGCTAACACCAATCACCTCACCCTGGCCATTTTACAAATGGGGTATTGACATCGCAGGACCTTTCCCCGTCGCAGCGGGAGGAATAAAATTCCTCATTGTAGCCATAGACTATTTTACAAAGTGGATCGAAGCAAAGGCTGTGGTGAACATTACGGGAAACCAAGTCAAATGCTTCGTCTGGGACAATATTGTCTGTCGCTTCGGCCTACCAGGTGAGATCGTATCAGACAACGGAAAACAATTCTGTGATAACCCATTCAAAGATTGGTGCACCAGTTTGAATATAACACAACACTTTGCTTCAGTCAAACACCCACAAACCAACGGCCTAGTTGAGCGCGCCAATCGCAGTTTAGGCGAAGGAATAAAAGCGCGCCTGGACAGACACAAAGGAAGATGGGTAGATGAGCTCTCGCATGTCTTATGGGCGCATCGCACGACAATCAAAACCAGTACTGGCGACACGCCATTTTCCTTAGTCTATGGAACAGAAGCCGTCATACCAGCTGAGATAGGAATGCCCACTTTACGCACAGCAGAGGTCAACGTCACAACAAATGACGAGGAACGGCGCATAGACTTAGATATACTGGAAGAAAGACGCGAACGTGCAGCTATACGAGAAGCAAAGGCTAAGGCAAAAATGAAGAAGTATTATGATGCAAGAGTCAAAAACACTTCATTCAGACCAGGGGACTTTGTTTACCGCACCAATGACGCAAGCCACGCAGAAGACACAGGCAAGCTCGGACCCAAATGGGAAGGACCCTACGAGGTCACGGACGCGCTCGGCAACGGCGCATACAGGTTGCGCGACATGGAAGGTCATGACCTGGCGCGCACTTGGAACATCTGTAATCTCAAGAAATGTTACTTTTAGGCTACGGCCCTTACACAAACACCCTCACACCCTACGAGGTGCCCAATAAGTGTTTGTCTTTCTTTTCTTTTTTAGGAATTATGTTTTCTATTTTTTCAATAAACTTGCAAGTATTAATAAAATGTTATGGTTTCTAGCTAACTCCATAGCGCACTTTTACTTTATTGCATATATGTCAATATTGTCTATCTTATATTTTTGCCTACATGGCGTGCATGCACCACTTAAAGACCCACGAAGGCATAAAGGATAAGTTAACCAAATAATTGACTTGTTGAATAAGAGGGTTGCAAACCCATCAACATTGGATCACGAATCCTTGCTAAGCGCCTTACTCTCGAGACGTTGAGGTAAGATTCGCATGCGCACCCCACGACGGATGCGCATATACCAAGTACACCGTACAAGCTTAGCAACATAACGAGCCAAGACACTTGGTCAGATAATAAAAAGTATATTTAAGTCACGCACTTAAAAGACTTAGTAAAATAATCAAACTTAGCAAACAATGCGAGTATATTTAAGTCGCGCACTTAAAAGACTTAGTAAAATAATCAAACTTAGCAAACAATGCGAGTATATTTAAGTCACGCACTTAAAAGACTTAGTAAAATAAATCAAAACTTAGCAAACAATGCAAGCACATTTAAGTTACGAACTTATAACAAAATGTATCTTATTCCATATTTATTAAAATTACAAGGAAAAATACATACATTTACAAACAACCTATATACTATGGCGGTGATCATGGCTCTCTTCTGGTGCGGCGGAACTACCCGCCTCCTTCAGCTTACTCAAGGTTATAGCATCCTTGAGCGAAACGGTTGGAACACTCACAGCCACGCCATCAGATCGAGGAAGGTGCGCAGCACCAATGCCGCACATCACAGCCTTGCCCTTAATACCCTTCTTTATGGCAACCCTTTGCTCGTGACGCTCCAGCACCTCCTTCAAAGGAACTTCCTTCTCCAAAGCAAAAGGCTTGAGGATATCACGGGGCCGCGCAAAAACTGGAACTTGAAGCTGCGAGACATCAGGCTTTAGATAATAATCTAACTCCTCTTCTGTATTCTCCTCAAGATGACGCTGCAACGTCAGACCCGCCATGAGCACATCAATGGGGTCATCTTGGTCGCGTTCCAACTTCCCTATATGCGGCAGCTCCAGAACCTTCAACCCCGCCATCGCCTGCACCAGCTCATCATACGCTGTTGCGCTATAACCAGGAATCTCCGCCAAGTCCTTCTCCAACAACTTGGCCTCACGGAGCTCCTCCATAGCCTGCGAACGGCCACGCGCCATCGCGCAGTGAACAACCTTCCCAAAGGCTTCCACCACCTCCGCAGACTCTAAAGTACTTAGAGCTGCCAGATGAAGCCCATGGCTGATCAACCACCTGCATTTACAAAGTGATAATAAGGTAAGATACACAATAAAGTGAACAAGCAATTTTAAAAGGCAAGTGCGTAAGAATACCTGCGCTCAGCTATCACAGACATAAGATGAGGGTATAGCTCCTCGTCATACTCAATGCTGAGGGCGCGCAGCTTCTCCTCATACACCACGAGCGTCTTCTCCATGCGCTCCTTGAATTCTTGAAGCCTAGCATAATGCTCTGACCTTTTCTCCTCAAGGAACGACACAGACCACGACGTCTTGGCCTTTATCTGCTCCAGCTTCGCCCTCGCATGTAGCAGATCAGCCAATATGCTCATCTTGTCCTGGGCGATTTTCTCAGCATACGCCCTTGACTCCCCAAGCTCCACTTGCGCGTCCGCCAGTTGCACGCGAATATTTTCCAGCTCCTCCTCCTTCTGGGCTAGAGCACGACTCTCCCCAGCACACTTCCCCTTCAGCTGCGCCACCAGCTCAGCCTGACGGGCAGTAGTCGCAGCCAACTCATCAAGCAGTTGCTGCGCCTCACCACCATCAGCAGCCAAAGTATCCCCCTCCTTGTTTTCGTTCTGTGGAGAGGAAACTTCATCATTCTTTGCGCCATCATCCCTACGCAACAAAGCCAATAATTACAACAAGTAATAATAAAGGAAAAAGAGAGAGTACCACTAATTTACACTTACAAAAACGGGGAAGTGTCATCCACCTTCAACCGAGCGCCGGAGGTCGCAGTCTCCTCTGCGTTCGACTCCGCGTCTCCAATGACGTGTCGGCGCCTCTTCCTATTGCCACTCCCACCAGCCTCAGCCTTGCGCTTTGAACTCTGCGCAACCTCCTCTCTCAGCACTTCCTCAGGCTTCAGGATCCGGATGATATCAGATGACCCTGAGCGCGCCTCTTCGTGCGCCACCTCCACTTCAGGCACCGACTTCTCAGTAGGCTCCGCCACTACCTCGGGAGCTACAGTTTGCACAGGCGTCACTACGAGTGGGGGCGTATCCTCAGGGGCGGCCGAGGGCAGAGCAGTCAAATGCCCCGCGGTCGCGTCAAGTAGGGGCGGCTCCCCTTCCCTCAAGGGACGAACCCCTATGGTGACCTGCTTTGGTTTGTCAAGCTTCACCACCGCGAACAAGTCCATCTCTGCACATATAAAAATAAAGCAAGCAAACAACGAAAGATTAGTTGGCAAATGCGCGAAGATAAAGAATGAAAAACTTACAAACAATTACAAAGGATGAACACCCACCCCGGCCATCCTCACTTAGAAAAGTGGGAACCTCATCTGCTGCGCCAAAATACGCGCGACTCAATCCTACATGAACCAAAAACTCCTCCGGATAAGGGTTAATGGCCAATCGATTGGCATCTAACGTCTGCGCGTCAGCAATCCTATATGAACCGGGTGCGGGACGCCCATCCCTTGGTAAGGACGCCTGAGTATAAAACTCAAAATTGGAGGGAAAGACCACGTCGTCTACCCAAAAGAAATATTCCCTCCAATTCTTGAGTGCGTCAACTTTTTCCGTATAACACTGAAACGCCCCCGGGCGCTTCGCAAAGGATACCCAACCGTTTGACCACGTTGAGTGGTAAAAGGAGCGGAACAAGTCCACGGTGGGTTCTATCGCCAATAAACGGCAGTTTATCTCAAAATTCGACACCTTCGCCGCACCTATACAGTGCAGCTGAGAGATGTGAAGGCGATAGTGATTGAGCAAATCACTCAGAAATACAGATATAGGTACGCGGTAGTTAGCGTACTCAAAAAATTTCGTGTATAAACCTATCTTCCCTTCGGGGAAGTCGGCTACACACGCATCGACATCTGGTGCCTATGGACGTACATCCAATGGCACAAAATAGTCGGAAGAAAAATGCATCACATCCTCGACAGACATCGCAGAGCGAAACTCATCTAACTGAGCGACAATTTTCATCTTAAACCTAAGAAGACGCACACAAAAATTACCTACGAAGGTTAAAAGGTTTTCTTGCAAAAAACGCTCTAAAAATGAAGAAGAAGGTGAATAGTAGTTGTGTGTGTGTTTTTACTGTGTGTGTAAAAAAGGGAGGCGGTGACCCTTATATAGGAGTGGTAAAAACCCTAATCCCTATCCACGTGGAACCCACTCACAGTGAATGTGTGGCTAGAAGGTGAAAAGGTACATGCACTTTTTCCGAATCCCAAGAGATACGTGGACACCACCCCCGATTTCCGAGGCAACTATTTTGAACCTATTAGGTGCATTGCACCTCCAAAAAGGCGGTAACAATTTGTTTAATCTCCCGCCACGCTTACCGCTGCTGATATTAAGTCTAGTACCCGCGGCTACGCGCCGCGCACACTAGACTGGGGGGACATGATGACGTATAGCCTATATTTGGGCCGCAAGCCCAAATGATAGACATTACTTACACCTAAGCCCATCACGAATGGGCTACCATGACAATGGTATGGGCCGTAGTATCAACGCTTTGGGCTCATGAAGCCCAAAGGCCCAATCTAACCCACCGGGTACACGATAAGGATTATCTATTCAAGGAATAGATATCCTTATCTTGGATAAGCACTATGCGTGCGAAGAGTAAGGAGCAAGAAACACGGTTTCTTAGCCCCTATATATAGAATCATACGATTCTCATTCAAGGTACGATTTACAGAATCCCTAACTCTTCAACTAAAAACCTAATTCGATTACTTACTCTCACGCCGGAGTCTAATCGGGGGAGACAATCCCTCGATAAGCCTAACGGTGTTGTTCTATTTTTCTTAGTACGCAGGTAACAAAGTGCTAAAGAACGAATTGATATAAGAGCAAAGCCCAACAACCAGGTACGCCCAACTTTTGTATCAACAGTATTTTAGTATTATGTAATATTATTTTATGCTTTTTAGTAATATTATGTAATGTTTTTTTTTAATTTTAATGGAATTTTAGTTTTTTATTTAATTTTAATGGAATTTAAAATAAAATGAAGTGAGTGAAGCGATGTAGTGAGTGATCGTATGCCAAAAAAAATATGGGTGAGTGATGAAAAAAGTGGGTGAATGGTGTGGCATAAAAGAATTGGTAGGGAGTGAGTAATGAGAGAGACAGTGGGTGATGGGTTGCCAACCTCCTTATAAGATCATCCACAATGCTTCTACCTCCGAATGACTTTTTGGTATTGCCACATCATTTTCTCATTAATTCAAATGTTTTTTACAATAAATGAAAATCAAAAATAGCACCAAGTTTTTATCTCAAAGACTTGTAATCTACCAAGTCTTTAGTACCCAAAAGCTTTTTACAATAAATTTAAGTCATAAAAAGCTTTTCACCAACTCTTTAGTGTAATGCAAAAACTTATTTGAAAAGCTTTTTAAAATAGTAATAAGTCATTATAAAAGTGCCCGTTGCAGATGCTCTAAGGGGGTTGGCAACACACCTCTCACCCCAAATCCCTTCACTCACTTACAATCAATTCTCTTATGCCACATCATTCTCTCACTTTTTCCTTCACTCACTCATTTTTTGTTGGCATCACACCCCTCACCCTTCACTCAATTCATTTTTTTTTTTTTTTTTTTTTTTAATTCTATTAAAAATTGACTGTATTTTTCTTTTAACTAATATGAAAATTTATTTTTGAGTATTGGGCCTTAAGGGATAAAAAGAGGTAGGCTTACTATATCCAAATCAAATAATAATTGGGCCTTAAGGGATAAAAGGAGGTGGGCTTACTTTTGAGTATTGACACTTTGCCCTACATTGCTTCCTTCTTCTTCATCTGCCGCTCCCATACTCAGATGTCTTTCTTCTCTTTCTCTTTAAACTTGAGCAATTAAAAAAAAAAAAAAAAAAAAAAAAAAAAAAAAAAGTAGCTGTTGATCCCCCCCCCCCCCCAACTGTCGAAATTCACTCTCCAATGTTCTAATTTTTTTCAATTCTCGTTCGGTAAACTTCCCCGCAAAAGCTCCCCCCGTGCGGTAACACGTGACCGGCGGCGGAGTTCCCGCACAGGAAGCACCCTGTACCGTGCCTCCCCGCACCCATTGTCAACCCTCTAAGAAACATCAAATTTAAAGGAGATGGAAAGATCATTAAAGTTGGCCAATTTACGCATGGGCATCCTTTTTCTCAAGTATAAAATCGAAATAAAGTAGCTTTTTATCTCATAATGTTGTGGAAAATAAGGAACTAAAAAATCATTTCATTGGTCTAAACTTTCTATCATTAACAAAAAGTTGGCTAAAGTCATTAGTCAACAAACGAAACTATTCCACTGGTTTATGTTTTTTTCCAAAATCTTATTTATTGCTTTCGTTTTTTCCTAATATTTCGTGTATTGCTTTTTATGTAAAAACATGATTAGAAATTAATTTTGAATGGTTATCATACATTTCTTTAATGGCAATGGAATATTTTTAGTTACTTTCTATTATTGTTAATCCTCTAAGACATTGTTATCTTTTTTCATGTGATAATGGGAAATGTGAATCATTATTTATTATCATCAAAATAGTCAAGAAAATTTATTAATGATGACTTCTTATAATGTTCCACATTGTTTGCAAAAGATACTATGAATCAAAATTACTTTAAAGGAAACCACTAGGAACATTGAATCTTTGGTGGAAAGCATATTATATCAAGTTAAAGTAAACAATTGAATTCAAAAAATATCATATCAATATTTAAAGATGGAAAATACTAGATCCACTTAAGGTTTACAAAATTTAAATCACTCGCTGACGTGGCAGAGTGCTGATTGGTTAGTTTTCTGTGGGCCACAAAAAACCAACCAATCAGCACTCTGCCACGTCAGCGAGTGGCTGAAATTTTGTAAACTTTATGCTACACCTCTTTAAAGATTTACCTATGTTTCGAGAAGTACGGAGGTACACAAAGTATGGGTCTATATTATTATTTTCCTTTTTTGCACAAACGTTTTTTTTTTTTTTTTTTTTTTTTTTTTTTTTTTTTTTAAGAAAGTCAACATTTAGAAAAGGAACCAAAACCAAAACAAAATAAGTTACTTAAAAAAGAATCTTTGTTTGGCAGACATAGCTTATAAGAGATTCCAAAAAAAATAATCTTTCATAATCTCTTAAAACCAAAAGTTACTTCATGTAGCTTATAAAAATAATCTCTTTTAATAATCTCCAGCACCAGTTCCAGCAACAGTTACTTTGGCCAAACATACCCAAAAATGACAACCCAACTTTTTAACAAGACAATTAAAAAGAATGAACCCCAAGACAAAAGGTTACAAGAAAAGAATGAGCATAGCCAATAAGGCCTTACACCATAAAAATAAGAAAACAAAAATGACACAATGCATGACCAAACATAAGATCATACCACAATAACAGACATCACAAAGTATAACCAATACTTGAACATAAGGACCAGGCCCATCATAGAAATAAGAGCTTATGCAATGGTTGGTTTGAGAAAAAACTTTTTACTATTTGAAAAGGCTTTTCAAAAGCTTTTTAGCATTGTATGAAAGGACTCCTTACAAAATTTGAAAGAAAGACTTGGCATCGGCCAAGCGTTTGAAGGCAAAAACTTTGTACTTGCATGGATTGACATAAATACACAACTTTAGCATTTACGGCCATAAATGCATCAAGTCATCAATAGATTGAACCATCGCATATGCTTTAAATAACCATCACTTGAGGAACAACAATAGGACATAGTGTACAATATGAAAACACAACCAGAATTTTCAAGAGGGTGTTACACAAAGAATTGTTGTGCTAACTACACTAGGGGTGGCATCGGGCTGAAACCGACCCGAGCCCGAACCATACCAAAACCGACAACCTGAAATCCCTAACCGAATCCCGACCCGAGTATAGGTTGGTTTGTCTCAGTCGGGATCGGTTTCGGTCGGTTTGTGTGGTTTTCTTTGTGTTTTGTCGGTTTATCCCGAGTCCCAACCCGACCCGAGTATAACTCGGTTTCGGTCGGTTTGTGTCGGATTTCGGTCGTCGGTCGGCTTTGCTCACCCTAAACAACACCATAAGAAATGAAAGTAGCAAATCTATACTGCTTAAAAAATGAAAACATTCAAAGTGAAATGTGAATACTGAATTTTGGTCAATCCTCATAATTCCCTTATAACACTATAATACTGAATTTTACTAAAAGGAATGTCTGAATTTTTTGTTAACATAGTGAATCAATTTAATAACGGAAAGTATTGAATGTGAAGTTGAAACATCGCTGGAAATTTCAAATTGCGGAAAGTATTGAATGTGAATTTAAAATCTAGAGAAAATTGCAAAAATCGTCCTTGTGGTTTGGCCAAATTGCACATTTCGTCCTTACTGTTCATTAATTGCAAAAATGGTACGTTGACCGCACTGTTACGTGCACTTTTGGTCCTTTGACTTAATTGTCGTTAAATGGACTCCGTTAGCAGTTACAATTTAGCCCCTTTTGACTAACCACCAGCCCCTTTTGACTAACCACCATTGCAGGACCCATCCTTTAACCTATAATTTTTTTTTCGTATTTTTTGAAAAAAAAAAAATTCCTCCGTTTTTTTTTTTTTTTTGATTTTTTTTATATTTTTTTTCCTCAGTTACACTTTAGCCCCTTTTGTACGTTTTTTACGTTTTTTTTTGTTTTATACGTTTTCATCCATTTTTATATGTGGTTATCCATTTTTGTCCTTTTTATCCATTTTTCTTACATTTTTTTTCAAAATTTTAAATATGTCGCAAAATTGTTTTATAAATTTCCGCGACATATTGAAAATTTTGAAAAAAAAAAATCACTTTTTTTTTTGAAAAATATTTTTGGAAATTTTTTTTACAAAAAGAATTTTCAAATTTTTTCAAAAAAGTATTTGCTGCACATTGAAAAATTTTAATAAAAAATCATTGTTTTTGAAAAAAAAATTTGGAATTTTTTTTTTACAAAAAAATTTCTATTTTTTTCAAATTTTTTTTTTTTTTGTGTTTTGAAAAAAAAAATCAAAATTTTCAATATGTCATAAACGGTTAAAACATTAAAAAACGGATAAATACATATAAAAATGGATAATAACAGACTAAAATGCAAGAAACACGGACATAACATAAGGAAAACAGATAAAGACTGACAAGAATGTAAGAAAAATGGACAAAAACGGATGAAAACGGACAAAACGTAAAAAAAAAATTACTTGACGAAACATTTTTATATAAAATACATTTTCAAAAAAAATTACTTGACAAAAAGCAATATTAAAAAAATTCGAAAAAAAACGGAGGAATTTTTTTTCAAAAAATTCAAAAAAAAATTAAATTATAGGTTAAAGGATGAGTGATGCAATAGTGGTTAACCAAAAGGGGCTAAAGTGTAACTGCTAACTAAGTCCATTAAACGCCAGTTAAGTCAAAGGACCAAAAGTGCACGTAACAGTGCAGTCAATGTACCATTTTTGCAATTAATGAACAGTAAGGACGAAACATGCAATTTGACTAAACTACAAGGACGATTTTCGCAATTTTCTCTAAAATCTATCTATGGCAACTTCTTTATTCAATTCCAAACCCAACACATTAAACATACACAAAAATAAGACACTCGAAAAATCTCTCTCTCATCTAACCTAAACAAACACAAGAACAACACACTCGAAAAATCTGGTCTTTCACCCTCATTACTACCGCCACTATAAACCTAATCACCGCCGCCTTCTGCCGTGCCTCCACGTGTTGGTGGTTTCGGTGTGCTTGGTGGTTTTGAGTGTGCTTGGTTGTTTGGAGATATGCATATTATGTAAAGATCTATCTCCGAGTTGGTTTTTCTTGTGTTTGGTTGTAACAGGTATGTTTGTGATTTATTTTTGTTTATGGATTTAGTTTCTTTGGTTGTTTTAAGAACCTTTAAGATTCATTTGATAACAGATTTGAAGAAAAATTAAAGGTTTGATGTGTGTTTTTGTTCGCCATAATCTATAGCTATATTCGTCGTGGGTGTATGTGGTAAACCGGTGTACTCTTGGTGGCTTTGTGTTTATGTGGTTTTAGTCCATAAATAAATGGTGGTTGTGTATTTATTTGTTCTTATGAAAATTTTGTAAACAAATTTTGTTTATATATGTTATATTTGTGTTTAGATTAAAAGAGGATACTATAGTTTCAGTTTTTGGTTGTATTTTTTGCCGGATATGGTTTGCTTGGTGGTGATGATCTTTCGAGTTTGTGGTTTGGTTAGGCAAAATGGACGGATGGTTGAGTGCGAGATTGACCCGGCTTAGCAACCTCTATTATTGCATCCAAGCCATTAATTCTCTTTATTGTTCATAAAATATCTAAGTCAAATTGTTAATAGATTTAGAATTTTAGGTTCTTTACTTCATTTTAATTTGAAAGTCATTTTCTTGTGTATTGAGATGCTGTTTTGAATTTCTTAGATTTGAAAGTTATGGATGGTTGTCGGTTTCTAGAGTTTTAGTTTGGTCAAGCATGATGTTGGGATTTGTTTTGAAACTTTAGTGGTTTCTTTTTTTGGGTAAAAGGTCAACGACCCGGTAAATATATTACTCCAAAAAACATTTAAGTACAACGGATATGAGTGAGTCCCATATCTCAGCCCGTTACATAGGCGAAAGGCTTACATAACAAGATACTTCCTATTTTCTAGACAAGAAAACAAAACCATTTAAAGACTCGGACAAAAATATAATCTACTTCCTACGACCTTGGAGATTAAAGCCATAAATGGCATTAAGAGCATCCAATTCCCCTGGAAGATCATAAATTTGCTTCGAGTAATCATCATAGTCATCCAACTCATCTTCACGCTCATGACCTCCACCAAAAAGATTTGTTGATTCGTCAAACGTGTTAAGAACCTCCTCCTCATCACTATCAGTTACCACAACATCACCCACCTTAGAGAATGGGTTAGCCCTCTTAGTGACAGAGGCAGACGGAATAGGAAGACCTTTATCATCCACAAGGGTAGCTTTCCCATCGATAAGTAGCTTTTCAATCTTACTAATTTTCTCAACTATAGGAGTAGAACCAACTTCCTTAGTTCCCATTAAATCACTCACAAGCGGTTCTTGTGATGTAGTACCAGTCTTAACCGACTCATCCTCATTAACTTCCATTGTACAGCCAGCATCCACATCCATGTTGGTGTCATAAGTAGGAATACCAAACGTATCCGTATCATCCATATTAAGAGCATCAAACTGGTTAGATGTAGAGATCGTTGTTCCACTAGAACTAGCCACATCAGGAGTCTTCTTCTTATTGCCACCAACATTCTTGGGTTCAGGAGGAGTCTTTTTGGGTTGATACTGAAACTGCTTACCCACAATGGGTTTAGTAAACCCTCCTTTACCCGGAATTGTAGAACCACCTTGTTTTCCTTTCTTCCTGTTATTGACAGTCTTGAAACTATCATTAACAGGCTTAGTAAGCTGAACAGGAGGTATAACAACCTTAGGACAGTCAGTCAGAGTATGACTAAATATCTTACACTTGTCACAACGAGGTGGTTGCCACTCGTATTCAACCCTTATCTTCTCAATAGTCGAACCCGAACCATCAAGTAACGGTATCTCAACAGTGAGGCTGTCCCGAAGCACCTCATCCGACTTCACTTCTATCATGCATCTAGCAAAACTACTACGGCCCCACGATTCTTTGCACATTTGGCTTGTAAAAGCATCTAACCTTTTGGGCGTACCAATCAGTGTGGCAAGAAGACTGAGGCCATCATCAGAAAACATTGCAAGGGGGACATCATGGAATTTAACCCAAACAGGGATGTTAGTCAGATCCTCTTTAAGTAGATTAGTGTTCAAAGTCCATGGTTTAAGAATAATAGGAACATTTCTGATCAACCAAGGACCGTTTTCAAGCACATCATCAACACCTTTCTTCGAATTGAACTTAAAGAAGAAGAACCCCTTTGCATTCATCATTACCTTTTGCATACCAAACTTAGCCCATGCATTACGGACATAGTAATCAACAACAGGAAAAGCAAGGCGTTGGCCAAGGAAATAACCATAGAGAGTATTCTCAAACCTCGTGTTTACGTCTTCCACTACTTTCAAAGGAACTGAAAGGTCAACATCATCCTTCTTTTTGCTACATTCCAACCTCCGAAAATTAGACACGTGTTTCAGAGGTTCATTAGAAGTAGCACCCACGTACGAAATAGACTTCACTCCAGTACCACTAGTATTAGCATCCTTAGAAGCATCAGGATCAGAAGCTGTCGAATTAGAAGTTTGCCCAATACCACTCGAATTGTGCAAATCAGAAGAGGAAGCCCTATTAGCAACAATCTCACGTTGAATATTATTCATGGCTTCATCAAAATTATTATGCGCATTAAATAACAAGTGCTTCACAGTATCAGCACTTGTAACCGGCTCCAAGTCGTCACCATGTGATGTACCTCTCATAAGTGGAATCGGCTCCACTGTCTGAGTACCATGCATAGAACAATCAGGTGTATCATCCACAGTCAAACTAACACTACTAGGGTTCATCATTGAGGATGTACTCAACTCACCAAAACTAGTAGTGGCCTTTTGAATATTACCAAGTGAAACCGGCTCCACCAGGTCATGTTTGCTCCCAACCAAGTTACTATCGATCTTACTAGATTCAAGACTAGGGTTCTCCAAACGTACATGTTGCACACCCAAATTACCCTCTTGTCCCTTAAGCCTACTCATACGAGCAGCCAATACAGCATTAGTACCCTTGTTCGCATCGTTTGAACCAGATTCATTAGTACCCTTAGTCGCAGTCTTACAAGTCAAAAACCCCTTTTCCATCTCTCAATAACCCACTACCAAAATCAGAACACCAATAACCACACTCAATTCCCAGCAATCATGCAAAACCAATAACAACAAAAAACCCTAATCGCAAGATTAGGGTTTAGACTTTAAAACGCAACAAACCTAACCTGCTCCCATCATGAGGAGCACCCAACAAGATATAGAATATAGATCGAGTATAAGCAATAACTCCCACCGACCCACGTTAGATGATAGCAATTCAGATCGAATGGATAGAACAAATCGAATATAGGACAAACAAATAGCGAATATAATAAAGGAACAATCAAACACCTATTGATTACTTACACCGACCCACGATGGAGAGGGAGGAAGAAATTAAAAGGTTACGATCGTTGAATTAAAGTATTGATCGTATTCGCTCTTTGTCGCCAGAGAGAGATATCGTAAGATTTGTGTTATCGATTTTTGGTGGTTTGGGTGGCTGTTGGTGTTTTAATTAGTAGATGTTTGTTTCTTCGTAATTTATATATTTTGTAATAAGTTAAGGATGTAATCGATTAACGCTTCTTCTTGAGTAAACGGCATTTTTTATGCTCGTCACGATACATTTTTCTAGCATGCATCATATCATCAACTTTATTTTCACCACTTTTTCTCAAACGTACGGCACGTTTGTAAATCGCTTGAAACTTTTGGCAATTTGCATTCAACGAATGCCACTTGCTAGTTAGCATATCTTTGTTACGAGCTTGAAAATTTTGCCGGTTTAACTCGTTCATAATCTTATACCAAAAAGCGACGCCCTTTTGAGAAACTCCAACATTCCTATCCTCGGAAACGGCCACCCAACACACGGCAAGTAAAACTTCCTCTTCCGGTGTCCAACATAACGTTGTCGCGCTTACGTCGGGATTTTTTTCATTAAACCCCTCATCGACTAGTTGTTTTTTGCCTTTTTTTGCAACCCGTTTACCTCCACGTTTGGTTTTGCGTGGAGACTTAGCTTCGGGTTCCACTTCCACACTAGCCGCTTGTGATGATTGGGTTTGTGGTGTTGGCGGTGTAGATTACTCCACGTTATTTTGTTGCCACATAAATATCAATTGTTGTTGTTGTTCGAGGGTTAAGCTAGCGAATGGGTTAGGATTTGAAGAAGACCCGACGTTCGGGTTAGCGTTAGCGTTTACAATACCCATCAAATTTAAAAAACTTGCATCGTCTCGGCCAGACATGGTTTTGATTTTGTGAGAATATGAGTGTATGAGTTTTTTTTTTTTTTTTTTTTTTTTTTTTTTTTTTTTTTTTTGCTTGGATGAATATGTTGTGTATACTCTTGTTCGTATATGGTTCGGCCTTAGGGTTTCTCCAAACTTGTTCCTCCTAATGAATAAAAATTAGAAAACTATATATAGAAAATTGAGGCTGACGGCATCAAGAACAATCTTGTGACGCCGTCATCTCGCCGCCAAAAGAATCCTCGGACTGCCTTGATCTACATCTGACGCCGTCACGTTATACACTTTTCCAGGCCGTCACGTATTTAACTCTTGACGCTCTTCCTTGTGACGCCTTCATTTCTGTACTGGGCCGTCATGATATTTACTCTTGACACCGTCATCTTGTTACTCTTGATGCCGTCACACACTGTTCCCAGCTTGGAAAATTAAGTCTTTGGCGTTTTCTTTACTTTTATGCTCCAAAAACGTCCGAATTGCTTCATTTTCCATATTTCACTCCCAAAGTACCTAAAATCACAAAATGAACGATTTAGGGCAATATTTGATCAAATAAATTCAATTCCGGGCTTAAATGACCCCCTAAAAGTGGTTCATTTTTCGCCTCATCATATACCCTTACACTTGAGATTTGCTTGTCCTCAAGCAAATGCGCTTTTATTCTACTCAAAATACAAGTTAGGGGACATTTAACACTAATATAAAAGTAATTACAACAAATAATCGTTCCACTAAAGACCAATAGACAAGCACGGAGGTCATACACTAGCACCTCACAAATAGTGTTTAGATACTCACATCTCTCGGGTGTAATAAAGTATAAATTACAATATGGAAACGGAAGATATCTCTCACTACCTATCATAGGAAAATAGATTACCATAGGCTTGGGAAAGGATCAAACCTCCACCACATGGCGTAAGCACCTAGGATAAACTATTAAAGAGGTCTTTTAAAGGGTTGTAACGTTAGGTGTAGGGATATGAAATACACGGTTTTGTTGGATAAAGGCAGTCTTTACTGGTGGCGAGTTAACAATCTTGGTTAATTACATGTACAATATGGCGTTGCTAAGCCAAGACTAGACTCGACTCGACTTAAGCTAATAAATGAAAAATAACAAAAACATAAAATGAACATAGAATAAAAAGGGATGGTAGTCCGTATGTTTTTTTTTTTTTTTCTTTTTCTTTTTTTTTTTATTTTTTTTTCTTTTTCATGATTTTTTTGATTTTTTTTTCTTTTTTTTTTCTTTTTTTTTTTTTTTTTTTTTTTTTTTTTTTTTGCATACACTCTTACCCTACCATCCAAAATAATACATCATAGGGGTTGAACATTCCCCTTACACTTGAATTTTACATACTTTACAATAAATTATTCTAATGACTCGAATTAAGAAAATCAAAACACTTGGAATACTTTTAAGATTAACGTACATACGGGGGTAATATATGATGTTCTTCCCCATTACTCCATAAAATAAGTACTTTACCCATGAGTCCCAATCGTCCCAAAATAATATGTACAAGGATATGACTCGACTTAGCAACCATGTAATCAATTAGATAGTTAACATAGGGTTTAACAAATAACAATAATGCACTAAAGATGAGTGCATACACGGAAGGCTAAGGCGATTTGGGTGTACATTTAAGTGAGGTGTAACAAATTCTTCCTTTAAGTAAGATGCTTAAAATTAGAAACGAAAAGATAGGCTCGGAGGGGTGTACTAGGGGTTTCGTGTACTAAAAATGAGTACAACGCTAAGGGTGTGGGAAAATTAGTTGACTTAAATAGCCAAATAATATGACTTAAATGGTCAAGTAATTATGATACGGGTTTAACACAAGGGTGATCCTAATGCCTCTTATCATGTAGTAAATCCTACTACACGAATGTAGTCTCACTAGCGGTCTCGGGATGCATCACTAACGCAAGTTCTAGAATCTAAATGTTACCGGTATACTCATAAGCACTAATAGTAAATGTTTTTCCTATCAAATCTAAAGGCGAACCTCACATATTTGGGTGGAAAATTTTTCTGAATGATACGGTTATGTGCTAGTCATACAATCTCCTATCCATGAGACGCTTGCTATGGCTAAAGTTTCACTCCTAAATATTGTAAAAAAATTTAAATTTGGCGCTAAAATTACAATAACAAGTATTTCTCATAGTTTTATTACACATCTACTATCAAACAAACAAACTCAAGCGAAAGTGTATCTGTAAGGTATCATCATTTTACCCTCCCCTTACACTTAAGATGAACATTGTCCCCAATGTTCAAGTAAAGAATGTAAAAGTAAAATAAGTAAAACGAATGAAATCAAATACTCCCCTGATTCGCTCGGTATGGATAATAAGGTGGCCAGGTTAGATCTTCCTCCAAGAAAATGAACAATCAAAGCTTCCCTTCCAGAATAATAAATCATCTTCTTGTCATACATAACCTGTAAATCCTGAGAAAACAAACAAAGCAACCTCGCATAAAATCGGCGGCAATCTATATAAGTTACTAAATCCTAGAAAACAAAGTAAGATATAATGCTTGTGGAATGAAGTTTGCAGATTTCCTGGAGATTATAAAACTTAATAATTCAACAAAAACTTTAAGACTCCGTTAGAAAAACAAAACTGGTAAAATTTCCAAATTTTTACACGTGACGCCGTCAAGAGCAAGCTCATGACGCCGTCAGAAGTGACCTGCAGAAATTCTTATGTTAAGTTTCCAGAAAATTTCTGAAAAAACTTGGTCCTACTTCCTGAAAAATCCTGCAAAACTTCATTATGACTCAATACAAGCATTTGACTCTAACAAATATGAATATACATGTTCATTTAATATTGTGGAGAGTCATGATCGGTTTGTTTCTTAAAAACATATTTGGGGTTTCCCCTTACACTTATCTTTTGCAAAAATACCTTTAGGTGGAGTTAAGACTAGGCCAAAACAACAAAGTAAAGTATTTCCACTTTTTAGTTTAGAAACATGATCTACCAACAATAAAAATAAAGCATGCATACGGAAGCAAATAACAAACAAACAAAATAAAATCACACAAAACATGGGTTGCCTCCCAAGAAGCGCTTTTCTTTATTTACGAGTCTTGTAGCTAGACTCGAGGTCATGGGTTACTACGCGACCTCATCCCTTGAGATGATGTACCCCATGTAGTTGTGATCATTACTATTGTGGTGGTAGTGCCTCAACCTGTCGATACTTGCAATCACCTCTCCACCTACTTTACTTCTCAGGTTAGCCATCCCATCTTGGTTCATGCTCCCAATTGTGAAAGGCCCATACCACCAAGGACTTGGTTTATCGGGTGGTATTGTTGTTTCCAAATGTATTAAGAGTACGAAGTTCCCTTCCTCGAATGGTACATGACTTTCTGCTGGTCGATTACGTTCGAATTCGACATGAACCTTATTGCTTTTGCTTCTTTCATATTTAGCCTCCTTGTAGCTTTTGATTCTTGCCTCCTATGCAAGAATTTTATTCTGAACACGAATGGGTGTCGTGTCAATGTTGTTTTTGAGCTTTCTCCAACTTACATTCTCATGCCCATTTTGCGGGGTCATGGGGAAGCTAATCTTTCTTTTCCCGGATTTAAGCTCAATTTTCCTACCTTCATACTTAATGACGGCCCTAGCGGTGGCGAGGAATGGTGCCCCAAGGATTATTGGCATGCATCCATCTCCCTTATCATCGATGATCATAAAATCAACGGGGTACATGAATCCTGCGACATTAACTAATACATCTTCTACGATTCCTAGGGGGTATACGTACGAGTGTCCGGCGAGGGACAACCTTACACGAGTGGGTGCTGGCATTTTTGACGTTAGTTGGATGTAAATAGTTAGGGGCATAAGATTTACTTCCGATCCTTTGTTGGCGAAAGCACTAAGATATTCCAAATCCCCGATGCTAGTTGGTATTTCAAAGTTCCCACACGCTATCTGTTTAGTGGCCACTTTTTGTACCAATAGCCTCTCGAATATTGACCCCCCAGGTAACGTATCATACTCATCTTTTCCCCCTTCCTCTTTCTCAGAACCCTGTTTGGAAGGTTGGTTACGCCTGTCACCCTTTATCCAATTTGTTATGGTGTTTTCATTTATATCATGTTTTAGGTAGTGACTCAAGGGTTGGGATTTTGGTGGCTTTTCTAAGGTCTGTTTAGTAGGGGCTTCTACCTTCTCGTTATCCTTGTGGACAATTATGATGGAATTAACAAATTGGGTAGTGGGGGTGACGCTTTCTTTCCTTAGTAGCATTCTTTCGGGGGTCCTCTGGTTGGCATACTCCTCCAATAGACTCATCATCTCATTCATTTTCTCTTGCATCTCCTCTTTTTGCTTATAAACTGCTTCCTCGAATCTAGCAAGCCGATCTGAGTGAGTTGCTATATATTCTCTCATCCTAGCTTCAAACTCCGAGCTAAGCTCCTCGGGAGGGGAATAAGGTGGGGCATAGTTTTAAAAAGTCTCGATATTTTCTCTAGAGGGTGACTCTGATAATGGTGTTGAAGTCGGTTTCGAGACAGAATTGACAGTAGCCCGTCTAGGACTTAAAGGTCTCCTTTGCCTTTCCTCAAAATAGTCAACTTTTGCCTCGAGTTTGCATAGGAGTTCATCGGGGATTTCGGTGGTTCCTCCAGATGTTGAGACTGCATTGATGGCCGCTTTAATTGTATGATTAAACTCCCACATCTCTTGATTATCGGCGGCGAGCTCCTCAATGATTACCCAGGACTCCTCGGCGTTCTTATCGGCGGCGAGCTCCTTAAGATGTTGATTTGGATCTTCGGAACGAAGTCCATGGAATGCACATCCGCTTTGCACCAACCGGATGGTGTCAGATCGCAAGGGGGTCACATTGGCTCCGGTGAGCTCAATGGTGTTTCGGTAGCCTTGGTGGCTAGGTCGGGAATACTCTCCTAAGGTTCGGGGCCTAAGAGGTTCTAGTGGTGGGTTTTGTTGTGGTGGGATGACGGGTTCAAAGATGTTCCCATCGTCCATGATGTCGGGTGGTGAAAAGTTACGAACAAAAACACGAAGAAATAAGATAGACTAAAGAAAACCTAAAAATAAAAATAAAATCTTACTAGAAAGGAATCTAGCAAGTAGACCTAATAAAAAGAAGTTCTAACCTAGACAATAACTATTCCCCGGGCTGCGGTGCCAAAAACTTGATGTGTGGGGTTTGCACCAGGCTTTACCTCTCGAGGGATCTCAAGAAGCTTACAACCCCCACCAGGCAGTGTACCTGATCGTTGTAGTATAGTATAGTGACAAGTACCGGGGGATTGATCGTTCAGCTAGGAATAGTGTCGCTAGGATTAGAAAAACCTAATTACTAGTTCTAGAGATGAAGGATGATTATTTTTGTATTTTTATATTTTTTAGAAAGCAAGTAAAAATCTCGGGTTTTGAAGGATATGGGCGGAATTAGTTGCTAGTCAACTAACCCAATACTAAAGATGCAATCAAAATAAAATACTAAAAATGAAAATAAAACTAAATTAAACTAAGGTTGTGAGCAATAAGTGGAGAAATGTGTTTACTTAGATTTCATTACTCCCTAGATATCTTTTACACGTTAATTACTTGTTATAGTTGCGTGGATGACGGATTGTATTTCTTAATACCATTCATGGGGTGGCGTACTTAACTCCCCGATCCTATGAGTGCCTACTTCACTCCTATGTCGAGCCGGCTAAGATGCTCCTAACATGGGATCATTAGAATTTACTCATGCATTAAATACAACCAATAAAACCTAGTACACATCGGTTCATGTTTCCTAAGACGTTCAAGCATGTTACCAATTGGAGATCTGCCAGTTTTCTTAAGCCTAACATTGAAATCATTCATCCAATACAACCATAAACAAGTAATCAACACATAATCAACATCTAGGTTTCATTAGATCTAAGCAAACACAAGATAAATCTAGCCTAGCATGGTGGAATTAAGACAAGCACAAGATATAGACAACCAACACATAGACATATTGATTGAATTAGAAGAACACTTATCTCAATAGCACATGCAAGCATTCAAGGGCTGAAAACCCTTGAAAAACCTGTAAAATTCGTATATGGTTCGGCCTTAGGGTTTCTCCAAACTTGTTCCTCCTAATGAATGAAAATTAGAAAACTATATATAGAAAATTGAGGCTGACGGCGTCAAGAACAATCTTGTGACGCCGTCATCTCGCCGCCAAAAGAATCCTCGGACTGCCTTGATCTACATCTGACGCCGTCACGTTATACACTTTTCTAGGCCGTCACGTATTTAACTCTTGACGCTCTTCCTTGTGACGCCTTCATTTCTGTACTGGGCCGTCATGATATTTACTCTTGACGCCGTCATCTTGTTACTCTTGACGTCGTCACACACTGTTCCCAGCTTGGAAAATTAAGTCTTTGGTGTTTTCTTTACTTTTATGCTACAAAAACGTCCGAATTGCTTCCTTTTCCATATTTCACTCCCAAAGTACCTAAAATCACAAAAGGAACGATTTAGGGCAATGTTTGATCAAATAAATTCAATTCCGGGCTTAAATGACCCCCTAAAAGTGGTTCATTTTTCGCCTCATCAGCTTCTCACTTGTATCCATAGGAGTACTCACTGGAGTATAATCAAAGTAATTAAATTTCTTTAACACCTTCTCAATGTAATGAGACTGAGATATAGAAATTTTGTTACTTTCATGTTTAATCCTAATACCAAGGATAACATCTGCCTCCCCCATATCCTTCATGGAAAACTTTGATGACAAAAATTCTTTTGTAAGATCAACTAGATTTTGGTCAGTGCCAAAGATCAACATGTCATCAACATATAGACAAATGATGACTCCTTTACCAGATTCATCAAATTTGCTATATACACATTTGTCAGCTTGATTAAGTAAATAACCACTAGACAAAACCACTTCATCAAACTTTTGATGCCATTGCTTAGGTGCCTGTTTTAGTCCATAAAGAGACTTAATCAGTTTACACACCTTGTTTTCATTGCCAGGCATGATGAAGCCCTGAGGTTGGTTCATGTAAACCTCCTCATCTAAATCACCATTCAAGAAAGCTGTCTTCACATCCATCTGATGAATAATCAGATTGTGAATTGATGCCAAAGCAATTAGCAATCTTATGGTACTGATACATGCCACTGGAGCATAAGTATCAAAGTAGTCTATCCCTGACTTTTGTTTAAAGCCTTGAATAACTAATATTGCCTTGAACTTTTCAACAGTTCCATCTACCTTCATTTTCTTTTTGAAAATCCATTTGCTACCTAGAGGTTTGCAACCAGGTGGTAGATCAGTCAGCACATAAGTGTTATTGCCCATGATAGAGTCCATCTCATCATTAATTGCTTCTTTCCAGAAAGCAACATCCTGGGACTTCATTGCTTCTTCAAATGTTTTGGGATCATCCTCCACAATGAAGCAATAAGAGTATTGGTCAGAGACCTCACTCTTTGTACCTTCAATTAAGTATAATTGAAACTCAGGTCCAAATGATTTTGGAGTCCTCACCCTATTGCTCCTTCTGAGCTCAGGTTCAGGTTGTTGTTCCACAACCTCAGCAGGAACCTCATCAGATACTTCTGAAACACCATTGTCATTGGTTCCATTTGGAATCCTTTGACTTGGTCTAGGGATAGATGAGAATCTGTTCTCATCAAAGAGTGCATCCCTTGATTCAATTATTGAGTTAATTGAAACAGACTCATTAGGTTCTATAACATAAAACCTATATGCCTTGGAATGCTCAGCATATCCAACAAAGATGCATTCAATGCCTCTTTCTCCCAAAGTTTTCTGCTTTGGATCAGGGAGTCTTACAACAGCCCTACAACCCCATATCCTAAGATAATTAAGGTTAGGTTTCTTTTTAGTCCAAAGTTCATAAGGGGTAACTTTGTTCCTTTTGTTGGGAACCCTATTTAATAAATAGCAAGCTGTTAACATAGCTTCACCCCAAAACCCTTGACTCAGCCCTGAATAGGACAACATGGAATTAACCATCTCCTTCAGCACCCTGTTTTTCTTTTCAGAAATACCATTTTGTTGAGGAGTATAAGGGGCAGTCGTTTCATGGATTATACCAACAGACTGAAAATACAGAGTATCCACGTACTCACCTCCCCTATCAGTCCTTAATCTTTTGATCAGGGAACTTTGTTGCAATTCAACTTCAGTTTTAAATACTTTAAATTTATCTAATGCTTCATCTTTAGAATGTAATAAATAAACATGACAAAACCTAGAAGCATCATCAATAAAAGTCACAAAGTATTTCTTATTCCCCAAAGAGGGAGTAGCATGTAAATCACAAAGGTCATTGTGAATTAACTCCAAAACTTTAGTTTCACGTTTTACTCCTTGAAAAGGTTTCTTAGTTATCTTGTTCAACATACAAGTTTTACACTTTTTAGTGTTCATATCAAAAGCTGGTATTAACCCATTCTTGGACATATCTTGCATTCTCTTAAAATGTACATGGCCAAGTCTTGCATGCCATAGGTTTGAATCATAAAGTTTAGATGTAGATATAAAAGCAGAATCAATATTATCATGAACAATATTAAGTCTGAACATTTGATTACACAAATAACCAAAACCAATAAACACACCATTTTTAGACAAAACAAACTTATCAGATTCAATAACTTGTTTATAACCACAATTATTCAAAACACTACTAGAAACCAAATTCTTTCTAATATCAGGAACATGTAAAACATTAAATAAAGAAACAATCTTTCCAGAACTAAACTTCAAATCAACACATCCTTTTCCATGCACCAGGGCAGTTGACTCATTTCCCATATGAAGAATAGAACCATCATTCATTGACTCATAGGTCTTGAATCAGCTTCTATCTTTACACACATGAATTGTTGCTCCAGAGTCAACCCACCACGCAACATCATCATCCTGCACAAAGTAAATGTCAGATATATATGTAACATAATAAATCTTAAAAGACTTATTAAACACATTTTGACCTTTCAGAGAATTGGTGTTACCATTCCCTCCACCTGTGCCTGATCCATTGGATTTGTTTCCAACTTTACCACCCTTGCAATCTTTCCTGAAGTGTCCAGGTTTCCCACACTTCCAACAAGTCACCTTAGGTTTCTTGTTAAGATCAGATTTGGTGTTATCTTGATGCTTACGCTTGCCCTTGTTGTCATTGTACTTGGTGAAGTTGTTATGCTCCACCATATTGACAACTGATGGACTAGTAGCAGTGCTACTCTTTGGCTTGTCAATGTCTTGAGCTTTGAGTGAATCCTCAATGCGCAAGTGACTGCCCAACTCAACAAGAGTTAACTCCTCCTTCTTATGCTTAAGCATATGCTTGAAATCCTTCCAAGAAGGAGGCAGTTTATCGATGATACAAGAGACTGAAATAGCCTCATCCATGTTCATCTTGTGTTGTGTGAATCGACCAAGTATACTAAGAAGTTCATTGTATTGTTCCATGACAGGTCTAGAATCAACCATTTTGTAATTCTTAAAATTACTTACAAGGAACTTCTTACTTGATGCATCCTCAGCCATATACTTGGCTTCCAAGGAATCCCATAGTTCTTGAGAAGTTTCAACATTCTGATAAATATCAAATAGAGAATCAGACATACCATTGAGAATTAAACCTTTGCAAACATAATCATCATTCTCCCATTTGCTTCTTGCCCTCATCTGATCCATAGTAGCATCTTATCCAAAATCTTCTGGAATCTCAGTTGTCAGAACATAAACCACATTCATACTTGACAACAAAAAGTGCATCTTCTTTTGCCATCTTCTGAAATCAACTCCTTCAAACTTTTCCAACTTGGAAAAGTTAGCAGTTATTTGTCTTATAGCAGCAGCCATTGATTATCAATAATAGTTTCTATTGATTGTTGGTTACTAAGTGTTAACAAATTCCCAGATTAGGGTTAAGATAATCAATAAGGTACCGGATATTCACTTGAAATCGTGGTATCACTTTCCAATAGAAACTATTCGACCCTATGCCTGGGTTACACGAATATCTCTATGGGATAAGACCAAGTGATGTTCTTGTTTTAGGCACAAACCAAGAACCAGATGCGTATTTAAGTGTTTAGGGTTTTGTCATTTCGTATCTCCATGCAGATGTGTTATGACCTCTATTTATAATAGAGAATACTCAAAACCCTAGCACATGGAATTATATATAATTAACGGCCCATTAATTATATCATAATACTTTCCATAATAGTAGGAATCAGTGGTTAAAACCGAGCAGCAGAATTGTTGATGCTATCAGCAGATTCACACTAGCAGCAGAATGCTATCAGCAGCAGAATCAGCTAGCAGCAGGATCAGCTGGCAGCAGAATCCTATCAGCAGGATCAGCTAGCAGCAGATTCACAACACTAGCAGCAGAATTAGATTCATGCATCAGCAGAATCAGATTCACACTAGCACAACCACTATTGAGTCAGGGTAATCAGGGACTTGATGGGTGTACACTCCGTACCTCCAAACCCATTCTCAAGTATGATTTGATCCCTCAAGTGCACTAAATTTTCCAACAATATGTAGGTTGCTGTCATATTTTTTTGTGTTTTTGCCATGATCATACGCCAAAATAAATAAATAAATAATAAAATAAAATAAAAAATCATAGTATATTATTCCCTGTGTAGGTTGCTGCCATATTGTTCTGATGTTGTTTTTGCTCTATTGTTTATTTCTATGTGTATATGTTTATATCCATTCATATCTCGAACACGTATAGGTTAGAGGTAAGCTGCTTTCCAAAAGCATTTCTTGGAGACACACTAGGCAATTTAGGTATGATCTCATGTCTTGGTAATTCATTAAGAAGCTTAATTGGATATCAAACTGTCTTGAGTTGGATCTCAAATGGGTCGCGAGTTGTACTTGACACCCTAATAAGCAGATATTCCTCAACTGGCTCTCAAAGGCTTCTACTCAATTAGTACTTGACATATAGTAAGATCGGGTAGTAAAGTTTATATCCTCTTAGGCTCGTTCTTTATACTTTGTTTATTAAATTTTTGAGTTAATATCGAGTATAACTTTAACTATTTAGCTACTTTATAAAATTTGTTTTCATTACATGTGTTTTACTAGCTCATCAAGAAACGTTACATTTAGAGAACCTAAAAACTTCACTTTTGCTTAAATTAAAAACGTACACGTATCATAAAAGTTACAATAACAAATTGGGCTGTTGAACTGGGCTCAAAATCAGGCATAACTAGAGCCCAATGCTAGAGCAGTTTAGCTTAATATAAGTTTGGACTTGCTGGGATGGGTTTCGTAGGACCAGTTAGGCTTAAAACTATTTTAATTTTTATGTATGCAACTTTTTTAAGTGTCTATTTTTTTATAAGCAACACAAAATAAACGCAATAGTTGATCTTAAACTTGATACATCTGATGTGTTGTTTTAATACCGAACTTTTTTTTTTTTTTTTTTTTTTTCATTTCATAAAAAATATCCGTGTTACAGTTAAAGCAAAAGTTGAATGATATATAAATGAACCGTGAAGAAACTAAGTAAGGCAACAGTTAATAGCCATGAAGAAACTAATTAAGCAAGACCTCACGTGTTAAATTTGAAGCAAAAGTTGAATGAAATATAAAATACTCCGTAACAAATTAAAAAGAGAAAATTTCTAAAAGAGGCCAAAAAGTTAAGTCTTTCATCAAAAGAAGCCAAAAATAACAAGCTTTCCCAAAACGGTCATGTGCGAATGTGCGAACGTGCGATTCCACTAATCTTTTGACACGTGTCCAGACAAATAGTACAATACCAATCATTTGTTGGCCCACATCCCCGGCCATTAGTACATTCCCCAACCAGACAGATGTGCGAACGACGGTTGTGCGAATTCCGGCTAATGTGCGAACATTAAAAAAATATTTTTTTCTTCCGGTCACCATACACACCAAGCTCGCGGATTTCATTCTCATATTTTATGTAAGTCTATATAAAGTAGTGATTTATAATAATGGCAATGTATCATACTTTCAATAAAGATACTACTCCTTTTTCATTTTTTTTTTAATTGTAATAAAGATGCTACTTTGTGAACTAACTAATACCCTTCATATATATAGAAATGTTTCCTTTCAATATATGATATATTTAGAAATGTTTCCAACTTAGGTGGGTGTGTTGGAAGAAGGGCACAGGTTCTTTGCATGTGATGAAAGCTTATCAAACCCAACTCACCATTGTAATGAAAGCTTATCAAACTATAAAATCAATTAAGCACTTGATTTAAGGTTATGGAGTGGACCTGTATTGTCTCAGAGACCTAGCCGGGCTTGATACAAGTTTTGCATGAGTGTCCTACTTTTTAAGTTACAGTTTGATATACGTTTTATTTTAGTTGAATGATAGAGTTTGTTTTCGCTGTGTTTTACTATTTCATCATGACACCGTGACACCGTTACTTTTAAAGATGAGTAATCTTCATTAAAACGTACATGACTTAGGATCAAATAAGAAACATAATTAAGATGAGAAGAATGAGAAGAAACTACAACCACAAATATTAGATGCACCCATAAAAATAGATGCATCTTCTATTATTTCTCTTTCCTTATTTGAAATATGTGGCTATAATTTTTTCTCACTCTTCTCATTTCATTAATTCTTCTCACTACATACTCAAACGTACATACCATAAAAGTAATAAATAAAATCCACAAGTTAGATGTGAATCAGTGAATGCCATCAAACAAATTGGCCATTGAACATGGGTTCAAATCGGGCCCAACGGTAAAACAATCAGTTGTGCTTATAGTAATAGACACGAGCCCAGTTTGGATTGTGAACTGGACTTGGGCTAGTAGAGAACAGACCCATTATAATCCAAAATAATGACTAAAAGTCAGCCTAGTCTTTCTCCCACTATCAATTCCGTTATTATGTATTCAACGAGGTGGATGTACCCGTCGCGTTGCGGCGGGATAGCTGCCGTTTTAGTAACACGGTGTTCGTTTTATTTTGGTACACGTTAACTTATCAAATGTGTACTAATTTGTATAGTACATTTGTGGGTTTCACATTTCATTAGTGTCAACACCTGTAGTTGGTTAAATTAATTTTTTGGCCATGCAACATTATTTTTTATATGATCTATCTAGAATGGTATTGGTACTTTTGTTGTTGGAATTGTTGAAGGTTGCGTGCTGGTTTTGACATTCTATTTTTTTGTTTTACAACAAAACGGGCCCAACGTAACACTATGGATCCCAACGTCCCACTGAACCCAATTATACCACTTTTTGTAAAGTGCGAAAACAATACAGAGTAATATTTTTTACAACTAATACTCTATTATTTTATTTGTCACTATATTTTATTCGTTCCAACTAATATTATGTTATTTGTCCGAATATTTTATGCGTCCTTGAAACCTGTTCTACTGAGAATTGTATTATTACTTAAATAGTATAAATATGAGGTAGTCGTATGTTTATTCGTATCCGTTCAAGTTTTGTAATTTCCCTATTAATTAAAGTATCTTCTTCCATTATAAATCTCACCATTCTTATTCTTACTTGTTCACTGTATATCACATCACAAACTATATCACAAACGCGACCTTGGAGTGGTTGGTTTTCAAAACCTGTTCCCTAGGGTGTGATCGGTAATGTGTACAGGCCCCGGGTACATATTCACTGCGCATGCTGATCCGCGATTACTAGTGATTCCAACTTCATGATCCCGAGTTGTAGAGAACAATCCGAACTCACTACAACAAAATGGGGTTTTTAGGACGAAACTTTTTGAAACGGTCAAAAAATTGTGCCAAATACACGTATTTGGCACTTGTGCGGTAACCGTGACAAAAAAGTTAGGTATTTATGACAACTATTAAGAAATTGTTCCAAATACGTATGTGTTTGGTACGTTTTCTAATAATGGTGCCAAATATATGTGTAGGTTTGAGTTACAAGTGCCAAATAATTATGTATTTGGGATGGTTGTTACCACCGATGCCAAATTTGTATGTGTATTAGGAATAGTTTCTGCTTTTGGTGACAAATACTCATATATTTGGAACGGTTGGTACGAATGGTGCCAAACACTTATATGTATTTGGAACATTATCTAATACTGGTGCCAAATACTTATGTAATTGGAACAGTTTTTATAAGTTGTGAAAAATACACATGTGTTTGGAGTGACCTTTATAAATTGTTTTTAATTCTTATGTATTTGGAACATTTTTTTAAAACTAACCCCAATTTACACTTTTTTCCAACACTTGTGGACTATACTTAGCTTTTACTTTCTTGGATATCAAATTAAATTTATTATCGATTTTATTAGTTTATTCTAATGTACAGTAGCCCTTCATCATTAACTTCTAATCTCTATAATTACTATATATAACGAATTAATATATATCATATTACTTAAAATGCGACGTCTTTAAATTTTTGGTGAGTTAACTTTATTGTTTCTTAAATAAACATTTTTTTCCTTAAGGTCAAGTTAAAAATATTCATATTATATATATAAAAGCTGATAAACAAATGATTGAGGTCATATATGTTCAGGTAACCTGGCAGGGTGAGTTGGAGAGTTATAAAAAAACAACGAGACACGCTTTTTTTTTCCTTTTAAAAAAAAAAAAAAAAAAAAAAATGAATAGGTGTAAGAATCACTTCATTCATAAACTTTGTTAGATGATAATTATGTGTCTAGGCTCGAGCTCGTATGTGGGCTTTGGTCTGTTAGGGTCTATGGCTTTACTGAGGCCGGCCAACCGCAAACGTTAGCTAGCAAGTTTGTACCATAAACCTGTTATCATAAATTTAAAGGCTTACCACTAAGCCATTTGATTATGCTTATTCATATTACTAAACGAGTACTCGTGCATAACAATGGGATTTTATAGCAACAGATAATTTTCGTGATAAAAAAAAAAGTTTATGGATTATAAACGAAAAATAATAAAAGTTTGAGGATTTGGGATTAAACATAATTCTTTGAAACCCGGTTCGACCCGGGTAGTTCAACAGGTTGAATTGTTCCTGTCAAAAAACAGGTCAACCAGACGTAGGGCTGAGCAAATCCACCCGAAAACCGACTCGAACCGAAAAATTGACCGAACCGAACCGAACCGACCTTTTTCGGTTCGGTTTCGGTTTTGTATATTGATTTCGGTTTTTGTCGGTTTTTTCAGTTTAAAACCCGAAAACTGACCCGAACCGAGTTATTCGGTTTGTTTTGATATCTATTTCTCGGTTTGAGTTTTTTCCTTTTTCGGTTTTCGGGTCGGGTCGGGTTTGACCTGATGGTCAAAAAATAATCAAATTAAACCGAGTCAACTCACAAATGCACACAAATATTAGTTTCAGCCACTGATTCCAAACCATCTCCACCATCATCAAGCCACCAAATCATACTGTATCCACCATCATCCTCCATCTACATCTGAAACCTAACTCTCCATCTTCACCGCTGCTGCAGCTCCATCTTTTTGGAGCACACACATCTGTAGCACCCTTTTTTCGGAAAACACCAGGTACTTTTATTTGTATTGATTTCGAATTTTTGTATAATTTTAGTTAATTTCCATTTTTCTTTGGTTATTAAAAAGGAGGGTTATTATTTGTATTGATTTCGAATTTTGGTTTGACTTTTTTAAAAGTGACCCGCAACCCAAACCGATTAAGAATCGGGTTATCGGATGACCATATAACTGTAGTTATTGTATTCTGTTGTAAATATATCACCATAATTCAGAAGGTGAAGACATTAGGAATTGTTAGGACTGAATTTTACTTTTTTAGAACTAGGCGTTAGAACTGTTATTCTCGAATTCTAAGAATGCTCATGCTTGTCAATGTCATGAAGGAATTATACAGGTCTCTAAGTTTGTTTGTTTTTTATAAATTGTTAATCTGATTAATGATAAAGTGACCAATTCTTTTAGAATGGTGATACTCTGGTCTTTAGTAATACATATGTATCCATTCTGGTCTTTACTAGTATGTATGTAAACTTGTAATGTTTGATCCCTTGTTCATTAAATAAAATATCTTTACTAGTTGGATTCGTTATGCTGTTGGCCGTAATGTTGAAGATGTTGATTTATGGTTATGGGATGTAGGAGAAGGCGAATGGTTTAGTTACGAAGATGAATTGTTTTTCAACAATTTGTGTTTTGGTCGTATGACACTGTACTGGTGTCTGTTTAATCCTCCTAATGGTGTGATTAGTTGGGAAAGACTTGAGTGTTTGTCTTTATATTTTGCGACTCTGGATGAAGAAATAATTGAGAAGATATTAACCGGAAGTCCTTGCTTGGAATCTTTGGAGTTGAACTCTTGCTACGGTTATAGGCGGATTGATATTACTTCAAAGAGTGTTAAGAAGTTGGTGTTCTCTGGATACAGTGGGGTTAATCCATACGATGAGGGTTATATAGATTGTATCAAAGTCGATGCTCTTTACATATCGTCTCTAACTATGGAAGATGAGTTGGTTTTGTGGGAGCTTGTGTTGCTTAATGTGTCTTCTTTGGTCGAAGCTCACTTAGATTATTCGATCAATTGGAGGGAGTCTGGTATATTCAAAGAAGTACTTATAGGACTTTTAGAAAGCCTTCACCATGTCGAAGATATTACATTTGGGGATCGCTGTTTGGAGGTAATATCACTTTATGAATGTCTTTTTTTCATACACTCAGGTTTGTTGTTTGTGTGTAAAATTATACATGTTTTACTGCTCTAATAATGTTCACTTTTGCATTGATAGCTTCTCTCTCGTTTGAAAGCTCACGGCAATACATCTAATGGTGATCAAGCTGAAAATGGAGATTGAAAGGAACAATTTATTGAAAGTGATTGAGTTGTTGATAGCTTAAAACTGGTTGCTGTCTACTGTTAAAGAACATGACTATTCGTCCTAACTTAAGCGTTTGGTGTGGTAACAATAGACAGCTGATACTTGCTAAGAAGTTGTTGACACTCCATCGAGCATCTCCAATAGCTAAAATAGAACTCTGCTAGAATTTGGTAAATTTCTAACTTATGTTTACTGTTTACTCTTGTGGTTTGTGAACTGAGTTAATGAGAAAAAGAAATGTACTAGTAACTAATCTTGAAAATGGAATGATTAGATCTTTTAAATAACTCATTGGCAATAGATCTTTTAAATAGCATTACGTAACCGCCAATACGCAGAAATACGAATAAAACCATATCACTTATTTCTTCGTATAGCTCTCAATGAAATCACAAGAATATAGTCAATAATGGTAAATATGTTGTTCATACATGCCTTTGATTAAGTCGATTCGGGTATGTGTTCTGGTTTTCTTCTCACTGAACATACATGTATCATAAATGTTACGACCCATCAACTAACTATTTAAGCCAACTAGTGTTCCAAACACTAGCCAATCTTGACATAAAAGTTACTCTAGTTATCCGTTGTCTTTCCTTCAAATATTCCTTCATAACCACATGGCGCTTCTTGATATGATCAACTAGCATATGTGCACACAAAAACATTAGTAATTGAGTCGTCGCGAAGTGATGATCTTATAATACGAGTGATCAACTTAACATGGAGGGTTCGTATATCGTTTGGCCCATTTTCTTTCCAGGGCTCACAATCTAGCATCACGTTACAATGTTTATTGTGGATAGTTTCAGGCGATTGAATTTTCCGTTTGGTCCCTTGTGTGTCTCACATATGTAACTTCAAAACCAGACACCATCGAAAACTCAGTTATCACGATTTATAATCAGCCAGTCTATTCAAGCGTTCACTAACGTACACCATTAAAAGTCAAGTACAAGTGATGATAATATGTGAAGATTGCATTTACAAATTCATTCCAAACAGTTGTGATACTATCAGTTGTTCTTTTCTTGTAAATGAACATCATGCTTCAAATTAGGGTGAAGTCTGAATATACGTAACAAACTTTCTGAAATTAACCGATATACGTAACATACTTATTTTATTTCAAAGATACGTAATATACTTTTAAATACTTACCAATGTATGTAACATTGACGATTACCAGTTTAAAAAATTACAATTTTGGTCCCTGTCATTTGCGTTGACTTTCACCGTTAGTCCTTTGACATTTTTTTACTTAGAAAAGTTATAGTAATGGTCCCTCGACATTTTGTTTACTTCCATTGTTAGTCCTTTGACATTTTTATAATCTTTCGTCCGTTTTTCTTTACGTTTTTATCCGTCTTAAGCCGTTTTCCCCCGTTTTCATACAATTTTATCCGTTTTGTCTTGCGTTTTTATCATTTTTTGTCCGTTTTCATCTGTTTTTATAGGCTTTCGTCCATTTTTCTTACGTTTTTATCCATTTTGTGCATTTTTATCCGTTTTTATATGCTTTCGTCCGTCTTTCTTACGTTTTTATCCGTTTTTATCCATTTTTAAACGTTTTCATCCATTTTTGTACACTTTCGTCCGTTTTTCTTACGTATTCATCTGTTTTTATCCGGTTTTATATGCTTTTGTCTGTTTTTCTTATGTTTTCATATGATTTTATGCGTTTTATACAATTTTATCCATTTTTATACACTTTTATCCATTTTTAACGCTTTTGTCCATTTTTCTTACGTCTTCATATACTTTTATCTGTTTTTATCCATTTTTATAAGAAAAAAAATGTAAGAAAAACGGACGAAAGCGTATAAAAATGAATGAATACGAACAAACACAGATTAAAACATATAAAAATGTAAGATAAACAGACAAAAGCTATAAAAATGGATGAAGACGGATAAAAACATATGAAAACATAAGAAAAACGAACGAAAGCATATGAAAATGGTTGAAAACGATTAAAAACGAATAAAAATGTGCGAAAAATGGACGAAAACATATAAAAACAGATGAAAACGGATAAAAACTTAAGAAAAATGGACGAAAGCGTATAAAAATGGATGAAAAGAGATAAAGTTAAATAAAAACAGATAAAAACGGATAAAAATGAATGAAAACGGACAAAAGCATATAAAAGCGGATGAAAATGGACAAAAACGGATAAAAATGTAAGGAAAACGGACGATAGAATATAAAAACGTATAAAACCGGACAAAAATGGATAAAACGGATAAAAATGTAAGAAAACGTAAGAAAAAAGGAGGAAAGCGTATAAAAATGGATGAAAACAGACAAAAACGGATAAACATATGAAAACGTAAGCAAAATGGATGAAAGCTTATAAAAACGGACAAAAAATGATAAACACGTAAGTCAAAACGGACGAAATTGTATGAAAACGGAGGAAAACGGCTTAAGACGGATAAAAACGTAAAGAAAAACGGACGAAAGATTATAAAAATATCAAAGGGCTAACAATGGAAGTCAACAAAATGTCAAGGGACCATTACTATAACTTTTCTAAGTAAAAAATGTCAAAGGACTAACGGTGAAAGTTAACGCAAACGACAGGGACCAAATTGTAATTTTTTAAACTAGTAATCGTCAATGTTACGTACATTGGTAAGTATTTAAAAGTATATTACGTATCTTTAGAATAAAATAAGTATGTTACGTATATCATTTAATTTCAGAAAGTTTGTTACGTATATTCAGACTTCACCCTTCAAATTATGGCAACTGTTAACTATACGTTAACCATGAAGAAACTAATAAAGCATGACCTCACCTGTTAACTTTGAAGCATAAGTTGAATGAAATATAAAATAACAAATTAAAAATGACTTTATAAAATGTGATGTGTTCATAGACAAAGCTCGTAGATTACATTCTCATATTTTACGTGCATTGCAACTTACCAAAATTTCTAAAATGCAATTCTATATAAAATAGTGATTTATAATAATGTCAATGTAGCATACTTTTAATAAAGATACTACTCGTATTGTGTGAACAGGTTATACGGTATATAGATGATCTAATTTAATTGTAATTTAATTGTGTAGTGGTCCTTTTACTTTTTCAGTTATTTTCATGTTTAGTATATTGAAAAACACAATTGATTGTCATTGGCATGTTGGTGAAGATGGCAAAGGCTTATCCTACCTATTAGGGCTGTAAACGAATCGAACGTTCAGTGAACAGTTCATGAACCAAAGCCATCTCCGCCAACATTTCCAATCAGCTTTTTAAAAGACAAAAATTAAAACTGCAACTACAGTTATGTTGGTTTTTTGTCGGAATGAAAACCAGGGACGGAAATTAGGTGGTGCTGTGGTATCACGTGACCACGATACAATTCTTCTTCACAGTAATAATTTTGTAAATAAACATTGAATTCTTCAAAAAGCATCCAGTATCGATGCATTGTATTTCTAGTTATTATTTAGTTCATTAATAGGTGAAAAGGTGAAAAAATGAACCCAAAATCGTACTTTTTGGTTAATTCCTTTACCTTATACTACATTTAAAAAAAATGTGCACCCGCTCACCTTTAGCTATGGTCCCTGGTGAAAAAAAAGGTAAGAGTAAAATACACCGTTCGTCCCTAAACTTGTCCAAAAAAAACATTACAATAGGACATACCTTGGCATTTTGGTCGTCTGGAGTACATTCTGTGACTAAATTTTGCTTTAAACAAATGTTATTCGGTTACATATTTTTTTAACAGAAAGAGGGGCTAGGCGAGGTTTAATGGTCAGAAGAACCTTGAATGGCTGAATCTATTGTGTGTGAAATATTATTAATTTGTGTTGTAGCTTTTTTGATTTTTTCATAAATCATAAGTTCTTTTTATATCAAGATTTCATAACTGATATTTTAATGTATGTCACTATTTTTTTTTCCAGGTTTATATGTTACAAGTATCAATATGGCGGCTACACATCCCCCCCCCCCCCCAAATTAAATCATTTATTTGATAATTAATATTACGGTTACAAGTTTTGAGGTTACAAATATTGATCAAATTTTGAAATCCTTTCATAATAAGCAAGTTTAGAAGTCTGAATTTTTAAGCCTTACTAATTATGGAATAGTCACAAATGCTTTATATATTAATAGAAATAGAGATTACTTAAATTTCAATTAATGTATTTGGTTTTTATGTTAACTTTAGAAAAGAGGTCGACTATAACTTGAAAAAGAAAACTTTTGGTGTTAAATTTGTTTGTACTACAAGTGTATTAATTTGTATTGTTCATACTTTATACGTAGGGGGTGCTTAGTCGAGGGCTTTAGAGGGTAAGAAAAGGTAATTATAATGAAAAGTGTTGCTTGGTTTCCTATAATGCAATGTTATTCCTTGAAAGTGAGTAATACTCCATTACTCACTAAGGGTATTGAAAAATTATTACCCACTTGCATCTTTTTTACCCATGATCCTACTCTTAAATTCATGCTATTTTCAAATAATAATACGTAACATATAATGATCATAATTATTTCACGAGGGATGATTTTTTACAATCGTATGCTTACTGGAATGGTTAAAATACTAATATTAATTTTTAATTTTTTAACATACATAAACATAATATAAATATTTAATGTGTGAACTATTAGTGTATGTATTACAATACTGCATATTTGATGAGGCGAAAAATGAATCGTTTTTAGGGGGTCATTTAAGCCCGGAATTGAATTTATTTGATCAAATATTGCCCTAAATCGTTCCTTTTGTGATTTTAGGTACTTTGGGAGAGAAATCTAGAAAAGGAAGCAATTCGGACGTTTTTGGAGCATAAAAGTGAAGAAAACGCCAAAGTCTTAATTTTCCTTGCTGGGAACAGTAGGTGACGGCGTCAAGAAGAAAATCTTGACGGCGTCAAGAGTAATTTCCATGACGATCCAGTACAGATTTGACGGCGTCACAAGGTAGGGCGTCAAGAGGAAAATGCATGACGGCCTGGAAACACATAACACATGACGGCGTCAAAAGTAGATCAAGGCAGTCCGAGAAGTATTTTGGCGGCGAGATGACGGCGTCACAAATTTGTACTTGACGCCGTCAGACCCTATTTCCTATATATAGTTTTCTAATTTTTACATTAAAAGAGAGAAGTTTTGGAGAAACCCTAAGTCCGAACTTGGCATGAATTTTACAGGTTTTTCAAGGGTTCTCAGCCCTTGAACCCTTTCATGTGTAATTGAGATAAGTATTCTTTTAATTCAATCAATATGTCTATGTGTTGGTTGTCTATATCTTATTCTTGTCTTAATTCCATCATGCTAGGCTAGATTTATCTTGTGTTTGTTTGGATCTAATGAAACCTAGATGTTAATTATGTGTTGATTACTTGTTTATGGTTGTATTGGATGAATGAATTCGATGTTAGGCTTAAGAAAACTGGCAGATCTCCAATTGGTAACATGCTTAAACGTCTTAGGAAACATGAACTGACGTGCACTAGGTTTTATTGATTGTATTTAATGCATGAGTAAATTCTAATGATCCCATGTTAGGAGCTTCTTAGCCGGCTCGAAATAGGAGTGAAGTAGGCACTCATAGGATTGGGGAATTAAGTGTGCCACCCCATGAATGGTATTAAGGAATACAATACGTCATCCACGCAACTATAACAAGTAATTAACGTGTAAAAGATATCTAGGGAGTAGTGAAATCTAAGTAAACACAACTTCTCCACTTATTGCTCACAACCTTAGTATAATTTAGTTTATTTTTCATTTTTAGTATTTTATTTTGATTGCATCTTTAGTATTGGGTTAGTTGACTAACAACTAATTCCGCCCAAATCCTTCAAAACCCGAGATTTTTACTTGCTTTGTAAAAAAATATAAAAATATAAAAATACAAAAATAATCATCTCTCATCTTTAGAACTAGTATTTAGGTTTTCTAATCCTAGCGACACTATTCCTAGCTGAACGATCAATCCCCCGGTACTTGTCACTATACTATACTACAACGATCAGGTACACTGCCTGGTGGGGGTTGTAAGCTTCTCGAGATCCCTCGAGAGGTAAAGCCTGATGCAATCCCTACGCATCAAGTTTTTGGCGCCGCAGCCCGGGGACTAGTTATTGTCTAGGTTAGAATATCTTTTTATTAGGTCTACTTGCTAGATTCCTTTCTAGTAAGATTTTATTTTTTATTTTTAGGTTTTCTTTAGTCTATCTTATTTCTTTGTGTTTTTGTTCGTAACTCTTCACCACCCGACATCATGGACGATGGGAACATCCTTGAACCCGTCATCCCACCATAACAAAACCCACCACTAGAACCTCTTAGGCCCCGAACCTTAGGAGAATATTCCCGACCTAGCCACCAAGGCTACCGAAACACCATTGAGCTCACCGGAGCCAATGTGACTCCCTTGCGATCCGACACCATCCGGTTGGTGCAAAGCGGATGTGCATTTCATGGACTTCGTTCCGAAGATCCAAACCAACATCTTAAGGACTTCCTCAAAATCGTAGATTCCATAGACCTAGGTGTTGAAACTAGAGAGACGACCCGATTACGCCTATTCCAATTCTCTCTACGGGATCAAGCTAGTCAATGGCTTGAGCGTTTACCCGCGGGATCCATCACCACATGGGATGATCTCACCACTCGTTTCCTTGCTTAATTTTTCCCACCGGGGAGAACTACTAAGCTTAGAAATGACATCTTGATGTTCCAACAACGTCAAAATGAATCTCTTTATGAAGCATGGACTCGTTTCAAGGACTTACTCCAAAAAATCCCTCATCATGGCATAGATCTTTAGCTCCAAGTCTAATTCTTTTATGACCATATCGATCTCTTCACGAGGCGAGCCATTGACCAATCGGCCGGTGGTAAGCTACGTGATCTAAGTGCGGAACAATCATGGGAACTCTTAGAAGATCTTGCTCTCTATGACAACGAAAGTTGGAATGATCCCCGTGATTTGAACAAAACGGTCAAGGCAATATCTTTGCCTTCGAACAATTCTAGCACTCCCGACCGTAGGATCATGGAACTTGAGGACCAAGTCAAGTTTCTCATGAAATCCTACGAAGCTCCTAAGCCTTCAAGCCAAGTGAACAAAATCACTTCTTCATGCGAATTATGTAGTGGTCCCCACGACACTCGTGATTGTGTGAAACACCCTGGAACAGCTTTTGCGGACTACGCATCCAAGCGTACCGACGAAGCGGGAGATAAGTGGTACACTTTCAAGCCCGAGCCAAACCCTTACGGTGATTCATACAACCCCTCTTGGAAAAATCACCCAAACCTTAGGTGGAAACAAAATCAACCCAATTCTTCCAATCCGCCTAATCGTTATCAACCAAACGGTCCACCCTCCAACCGTACTTTCAACAACAATCCTTCTAACAACTATGGTAGTACCAACAATCTTGAAGGATTGATGTCAAAGTTTATGGCATCTCAAGAAGCTCGCATAGCTAGGTTTGAAACCGAATTCAACCAACAACAAACGAAGATGACCAACAAGATCGACAACTTGTTGAAAGCCCTCAACAACTAAGCGTTAACCACACCTAGGAAGGACACTAGGGACACCAATAAAGGAATCCAAATTAAGGACCCCTCATCATCCAAACATGTCCACTTTGTCAATGTTGTCACCATTAAACCAATAGATAAGGAGATAGAAGAAAGTGCAAGGATGAAGTTGGAGTAGAAACCAATACTAAGGATGAGAGTAGGGAAGTTGAGGTTAATAAGGGAGAAGAGTTAGAAGAAGTAGAAACTATCGAAGAATACTTTGATAAGATGCCCACCAAGGAAGAACGGGAATACCATAAGGAATTATTCGATAGTCCCGAGAGACCATATATCCTTGGCACACCCCTTATCAAAATGGGAGACCCCTCTAACATTAACATACCATGCAATATTGGGCACATGCATATATGGAAAGCTTACATCGACCCTAGATCCCCCGTGAACATCATGACTAGGACTTATTACAATTGTGTGATGAAGAAACAACTTGATTTTAGAATGATGCCCAATAGGAATTTGATAAGTAATTTTGTAGGAAGAGTGAAGGGATTGCATGTGATTATAGGTAATCTCACCTATGAGATCGATTTTATGATAGTGGAAGACACTCGTCCGGTGATAGATGATTGCCTAAGCCAAGTAATATTTGGAAAACCATTTGTTGAGGCCACTAGGATGAGTTATGACCCGACTCTAGGGATAGTTAGATTCAAGGAAGACAATGATGAGGTTGCCTATCAAATGCCCTACAAAATTGAGCAATACCGCCTCCTCTCTAATATAGAAAAAGAACACAAGCAAGCGGCTTATTATAGGAATGAGGAGGATAGACGTAGAGGAGTAGAGTATGTAAAGAATAGGATGCTTGGTTTCTACAAAGAATGCTTGCAACTAGGTCCGGAATACAAAACTGGTTTAGAAGACGACCTAGAGAGTGGAACCAACGATGAGGTCACGTAGTAACCCATGACCTTGAGTCTAGCTACAAGACTCGTAAATAAAGAAAAGCGCTTCTTGGAAGGCAACCCATGTTTTGTGTGATTTTATTTTGTTTGTTTGCTATTTGCTTCCGTATGCATGCTTTATTTTTATTGTTGGTAGATCATGTTTCTCAATTAAATAGTGGAAATACTTTACTTTGTTGTTTTGGCCTAGTCTTAACTCCACCTAAAAGTATTTTTGCAAAAGATAAGTGTAAGGGGAAACCCCAAATATGTTTTCAAGAAACAAACCGGTCATGATTCTCCACAATATTAAATGAACATGTATATTCGTATTTGTTAGAGTCAAATGCTTGTATTGAGTCATGATGAAGTTTTGCAGGATTTTCCAGGAAGTAGGACCAAGTTTTTCCAGAAATTTTCCGGAAACTTAACATAAGAATTTTTGCAGGTCACTTCTGACGGCGTCAAGAATTAATTCTTGACGGCGTCACGTGTAAAAATCTGGAAATTTTACCAGCTTTGTTTTTCTAACGGAGTCTTATGGTTTTTGTGAATTATTAAGTTTTATAATCTCCAGGAGATCTGCAAACTTCATTCCACAAGCATTATATCTTATTTTGTTTTCTAGGATTTAGTAACTTATATAGGATGCCGCCGATTTTATGCGAGGTTGTCTTGTCTATTTTCTCAGGATTTACAGGTTATGTATGACAAGAAGATGATTTATATTCTGGAAGGGAAGCTTTGATTGTTCATTTTCTTGGAGGAAGATTTAACCTGGCCACCTTATTATCTATACCGAGCGAATCAGGGGAGTATTTGATTTCATTCTTTTTACTTATTTCACTTTTACATTCTTTACTTGAACATTGGGGACAATGTTCATCTTAAGTGTAAGGGGAGGGTAAAAAGATGATACCTTACATATACACTTTCGCTTGAGTTTGTTTTGTTTAATGGTAGATGTGTAATAAAACTATGAGAAATACTTGTTAGTGTAATTTTAGCGCCAAATTTAAATTTTTTTACAACATTTAGGAGTGAAACTTTAGCCATAGCAAGCGTCTCATGGATAGGAGATTGTATGACTAGCACAAAACCGTACCATTCAGAAAAATTTTCCACCCAAATATGTGAGGTTCGCCTTTAGATTTGATAGGAAACGCATTTACTATTAGTGCTTATGAGTGTACCGGTAGCATTTAGATTCTAGAACTTGCGTTAGTGATGCATCCCGAGACCGCTAGTGAGACTACATTCGTGCAGTAGGATTTACTACATGATAAGAGGCATTAGGATCACCCTTGTGTTAAACCCGTATCATAATTACTTGACCATTTAAGTCATATTACTTGGCTAGTTAAGTCAACTAATTTTTCCCACACCCTTAGCGTTGTACTCATTTTTTAGTACACGAAACCCCTAGTACACCCCTCCGAGCCTATCTTTTCGTTTCTAACTTTAAGCATCTTACTTAAAGGAATAATTTGTTACACCCCACTTAAATGTACAACCAAATTGCCTTAGCCTTCCGTGTATGCGCTCATTTTTAGTGCATTATTGTTATTTGTTAAACCCTAAATTAACTATCTAATTGATTACATGGTTGCTAAGTCGAGTCATATCCTTGTACATATTGTTTTGGGACGATTGGGACTCATGGGTAAAGTACTTATTTATGGAGTAATGGGGAAGAACATCATCTATTACCCCCATATGTACGTTAATCTTAAAAGTGCTCCAAGTGTTTTGATTTTCTTAATTCGAGTCATTAGATTAGTTTATTGTAAAGTATGTAAAGATTCAAGTGTAAGGGAAATTTGCATTCCCTATGATGTATTATTTTGGATGGTAGGGTAAGAGTGTATGAAAAAAAAATCAAAAAAATCAAGAAAAAGAAAAAAAAAATATATAGAAAAAAGGAAAAGAGAAAAAAAAAACATACGGACTACCATTCCTTTTCATTCTATGTTCATTTTATGTTTTTGTTATTTTTCATTCATTACCTTAAGTCGAGTCTAGTCTTGGCTTAGCAACGCCATATTGTACATGTAATTAACCAAGATTGTTAACTCGCCACCAGTAAAAACTTCCTTTATCCAACAAAACCGTGTATTTCATATCCCTACACCTAACGTTACAACCCTTTAAAAGACCTCTTTGGTAGTTTATCCTAGGTGCTTACGCCATGTGGTGGAGGTTTGATCCTTTCCCAAGCCTATGGTAATCTATTTTGCTATGACAGGTAGTGAGAGATATCTTCCGTTTCCATATTGTAATTTATACTTTATTACACCCGAGAGATGTGAGTATCTAAACACTATTTGTGAGGTGCTAGTGTATGACCTCCGTGCTTGTCTATTGGTCTTTAGTGGAACGATTATTTGTTGTAATTACTTTTATATTAGTGTTAAATGACCCCTAACTTGTATTTTGAGTAGAATAAAAGCGCATTTGCTTGAGGACAAGCAAATCTCAAGTGTAAGGGTATATGATGAGGCAAAAAATGAACCGTTTTTAGGGGGTCATTTAAGCCCGGAATTGAATTTATTTGATCAAATATTACCCTAAATCGTTCCTTTTGTGATTTTAGGTACTTTGGGAGAGAAATTTGGAAAAGGAAGCAATTCGGACGTTTTTGGAGCATAAAAGTGAAAAAAAACGCCAAAGTCTTAATTTTCCTTGCTGGGAACAGTAGGTGACGGCGTCAAGAAGAAAATCTTGACAGCGTCAAGAGTAATTTCCATGACGATCCAGTACAGATTTGACGGCGTCACAAGGTAGGGCATCAAGAGGAAAATGCATGACGGCCTGGAAACACATAACACATGACGACGTCAAAAGTAGATCAAGGCAGTCCGAGAAGTATTTTGGCGGCGAGGTGACGGCGTCACAAATTTGTACTTGACGCCGTCAGACCCTATTTCCTATATATAGTTTTCTAATTTTTACATTAAAAGAGAGAAGTTTTGGAGAAACCCTAAGTCCGAAGTTTTGGAGAAACCCTAAACCCAAAATGAAGCACATTTCATGTGTAATTGAGATAAGTATTCTTTTAATTCAATCAATATGTCTATGTGTTGGTTGTCTATATCTTGTTCTTGTCTTAATTCCATCATGCTAGGCTAGATCTATCTTGTGTTTGCTTGGATCTAATGAAACCTAGATGTTAATTATGTGTTGATTACTTGTTTATGGTTGTATTGGACGAATGAATTCGATGTTAGGCTTAAGAAAACTGGCAGATCTCCAATTGGTAACATGCTTGAACGTCTTAGTAAACATGAACTAACGTGCAATAGGTTTTATTGGTTGTATTTAATGCATGAGTAAATTCTAATGATCCCATGTTAGGAGCTTCTTAGCCGGCTCGACATAAGAGTGAAGTAGGCACTCATAGGATTGGGGAATTAAGTGCGCCACCCCATGAATGGTATTAAGGAATACAATTCGTCATCCACGCAACTATAACAAGTAATTAACGTGTAAAAGATATCTAGGGAGTAGTGAAATCTAAGTAAACACAACTTCTCCACTTATTGCTCACAACCTTAGTATAATTTAGTTTATTTTTCATTTTTAGTATTTTATTTTGATTGCATCTTTAGTATTGGGTTAGTTGACTAGCAACTAATTCCGCCCAAATCCTTCAAAACCCGAGATTTTTACTTGCTTTCTAAAAAAAATATAAAAATACAAAAATAATCATCTCTCATCTTTAGAACTAGTATTTAGGTTTTCTAATCCTAGCGACACTATTCCTAGCTGAACGATCAATCCTCCGGTACTTGTCACTATACTATACTACAACGATCAGGTACACTGCCTGGTGGGGGTTGTAAGCTTCTCGAGATCCCTCGAGAGGTAAAGCCTGGTGCAATCCCTACGCATCAATATTTTAGCGGATAATTTCAAAATTACAATAATACAAATTTTCTTCTTCGGTGATACAATGTTAAATAATGGTGCTTCATTTTAACTATACTTATTATTATTATTATTATTATATCTAGAAAAAGGTTTTAAAAAAGTTATTGATGACGTATAGCCTATAGTTGGGCCACGAGCCCAAATTATAGACATTACTAAGCCCAAACCCACCACGAGTGGGCTATCATGACAAATGACTTGGGCCATTAATACCTACGGCTTGGGCTCACGAAGCCCAAAGCCCAACTAATACGCATAATTAAGGGATAAGGATCTTCTATTCACGGGATAGATATCCTTACCCCAGATAAGCACCACGAGTGCGAAGAGTAAGGAGCAAGATACCTACACGGTTTCTGCGTCCTATATATAGAATTACATATTCTCATTGAAAGGTACGATTTACACAATCCCTAACCCTTCAACTAAACCCTAAACCGATTACTTACTCTCACGCCGGAGTCTAATCGTGGGAGACAATCCCACGATAAGCCTAACGGTATTGTTTGCTTTCTTAGTGCGCAGGTTTCACAAGCACTAAAGTTCTAATTGGTACGAGAGAAAGAGTCCAAACAAGGTAAGCCCAACTTTTGTATCAACAAGTGGCGCCATCCGTGGGACCCTACACTAAGAACTCAAGACCAGAATGCCGAAAAACAAAAACGCAGGCCAGCGGACTCCGCAGCTGGAGAAAACACGTGATGATTCGCATAGGAAGAAGCATCAAGACTCAACTCCTAAGCCGACCTCTGGAACAACCAGTGCGCCTGGTCATCGTGAGTCAAATGTAACTCCAATCCCAACCGCGGTAGAATTGCCTTTGGGAACAACCCGAACTACTACCGTAGTCTCAAGCGTCGAGGACATTCAGCGCACCCTCTTTACCACTCCCCACCAGATGGCATCCATAGTGGACAACACTGTGCCACCGGGAGCACCTAATAGAGAGAGAGAACCCCATGCAGAGACGGACATCCTTGCAGTAGAAGAGGATGCACCTGGAGTGGCATTAAACGATTTCGTGTCCCAACATTATGAGACTTTAACTCGTCTCATGCAAGAGGAGGCAAGGAAAAGGTCAAGCCGCAACCTGCAAAATAGGCTCAACTTTAACCAAGAAAAATCTCCACCGCGCCACCATGAGCGCAGAAACAGTGAGAGGCGCACCAACGTCCATGATAGGCTTGGTACAGCGTCTAACTCTCAATACTCGGAGGATTACGAAGACAATGCGAGGCATACCAGTGTCCATGCTAGGCTTGGCAGCCGCAGGATACAAGATAGGCTTGGACGACAACGCTCACCAAGCGTAAGCACCTCAAGGTCAGGAAGCAGAAGGATCCAAGATAGACTGGGAAAACACTATTCCCCAAGTACAAGTCCTTCAAATTCGGACTCCGAGGACAAACGGCGCAAGCGCCATAGGAGAAACAACTCCCCCTCAAGCAGCTCCTCGGACAACGAGGACAGAGAGACGGGACATTAGAAATCTAAGAACCGACGCCGGTACGATGAGGATGAGGATATTTTCCTTCCTTGGCGTCGCCAAAAGATTGATGCGTTTACGAGATGCATAAGTGACTTCTCAGATGATAAGAGAAGGCGCATGTCCACCAATGTTAAAACATACGATGGCACGGGTGATCCTGATGATCATCTAAAAATTTTCGAGTCAGCAGCTGCTATCGAAAACTGGCCACAACCTGTGTGGTGCCATATGTTCAACTCTACCTTAGTAGGGAATGCGCGAACATGGTTCAGCAAACTTCCACGACGAAGCATAAATGGGTTTGAAGAGCTGCGGAAAGCATTCCGCCTAAATTTCACGCAACGAAAGAAGTGCGCAAAGAACCCTGTGGAACTAGCCAGAGTGAAACAGTGCCAAGGGGAATCCACAAGCGCTTACATGGAGCGCTTCAAGGAAGAATGCATGCAAGTCAAGGCATGCCCCGAGGTACTAAAAATCTCAGGGTTCATGAACGGGATCAATAACCCAGAGCTGATACGGAAGCTAAATGACAAAGTACCCCAAAGCTTTGATGAGCTAACAAAGCGTACCAGATCCTTCGTTCAAGGGGAAGCGGCAGCAGCAGACAGCAAAAAAGGTTACTCAACCTTTAAACCACAAGAGCAGTCAAGGAGACAATCCAATGACCAAAGTGGCAACCGCAACAGGAATTACCGCAACCAAAATAATGAAAGGGATAACGACAAGTATGTCCCACTCACAAAAACCCCTAAGGAAATATTCGCGACAGAGGGAGCAAATTTCCCAAAACCTCCACCAATGTTAACCCCAGAAGAAAAGCGCGTCGGAGGAGGATACTACGAATACCATTGACAGAAGGGCCACACCACTAACGAGTGCGTTCAACTACGCCAGCTAATTGATAAATTAGTGAGAGAAGGAAAGATGGACCACCTCGTTAAAAACATCAAAGAAGGGAAAGATAGACAAAGGAATGGGGCCAAAAAGGAGATACCAAAAGATAAAGCTGATACAATATACATGATACAATCATGGCAGCGAAATACGAAGCAAAAAGTCAGCCAAAGGTTTTCCAAGGGAAACCATATCTCTTTCCCCACCCTCACTGCGGACAACGCAGTAATCGAACCACTCACCATCGAGATACAAGCGGGAGGTCACGAGATCCACCGCATGTATGTCGATGGAGGAGCATCTGCGGACATCATGTATGAACACTGCTTCAGAAGGCTAAAACCCGAGATACAAAACCAGTTAATTCCGGCCACGACGTCGCTGACTGGATTCACAGGTGAAAAAATTTGGCCCATGGGGCAGTTACGCATACTTGTAGTCATTGGTAATGAATACCATTCTACAACGGCTTGGATGAACTTCATGGTGATCAGGTCTCCCTCATCATACAATGGCATTATTGGGAGACCAGGGATATCCGCTATGCGCGCGGTCCCATCCACCGCACATGGGATGCTTAAGTTCCTAGTGGAAGGAGGAATCGTCACTCTCTACAACACTACCGCATCCCCAAGAGAATGCAACATAGTGGCAGATGAAGTTCCACGCGCTCCAGAAAAGCACACAAACAAGGTGACAAACCTGAAAGTTGCAATTAACCCAGACTATCCTGACCAAAAGATATCAATCGGGGGATCACTGTCCGACAAGGGCAAAGCAGCTGTGTGCGCATTATTACAAAGGAACCTAAACATCTTCGCATGGGAACCCAAACACATGACTGGAGTGCCAAGAGCCATTACTGAACACAAGCTCGAAATCCGACAAGGATATCCTCCAATACGCCAGAAGAAACGTGGCCAAGCTCCAGAACGCGCAAAAGCTATCCTAGAAGAAGTACACAAGCTCGTGGACGCAGGGATCATGCGAGAGGTCTATTACCACGATTGGCTTTCCAACCCAGTGATGGTAAAGAAAAGCGATGGTAGCTGGAGAATGTGCGTGGACTTCACCGATCTCAACAAAGCATGTCCACAAGACTGCTACCCACTACCAGAAATTGATTGGAAAGTAGAATCCCTGTGCGGGTATCCCTTTAAATGCTTCCTAGACGCGTACAAAGGATACCACCAAATTCAAATGGCCAAGGAGGATGAAGAAAAAACAGCTTTTCACACGAGTCAAGGGGTGTATTGCTACACAAAAATGCCCTTTGGTCTAAAGAATGCAGGAGCCACATACCAACGGTTAGTGGACAACGCATTTGAGAAGCAAGTAGGACGCAATTTGGAGGTCTATGTCGATGACCTAGTCATAAAAAGCCATACCGAAGAGGAATTGGTGCGTAACATAGAAGAAACGTTTAAAACATTGAGAAAAATAAACATGAAATTGAATCCTAAGAAGTGCACTTTTGGAGCAACAGAAGGCATGTTTCTTGGATACCTAATAGAACCCGATGGTATTAAACCTTGTCTAGAAAAGACAAGAGCGGTTATCGAACTACCTTCACCGCGCACACTAAAAGAAGTCCAGTCACTAAACGGCAAATTAGCCGGGCTGAACCGATTCTTGTCCAAATCAGCGGACAAATCACTTCCTCTCTTTAAAACACTCACGAAGTGCACAAAGAAGGGGGATTTTCGATGGACCCCAGAAGCGGAAGAAGCATTCCAACAGCTGAAACAAAACCTAGCAGAGCTACCAAAGCTTGTCGCACCCGACAAGGGGACGAATTGATCATGTATCTCTCAGCGACCCATGGAGCAGTCAGCGCGGTACTACTGACAGACAGAAACTCGGTTCAAACACCTATATACTTCGTAAGCAAAGCCCTCAAGAAGATAGAGACTAACTACACCGCTATGGAGAAACTGGTCCTAGCTCTAGTATTCACAGCTAAAAGCCTGCGCAGGTACTTCCAAGCGCATCCGGTAGCTGTAATCACGGACCAACCCATCAAGCAGGTTATCTCTAAACCTGATGCATCAGGGCGGCTTCAAAAGTGGAGTTTGTTATTGAGCGAACATAATATCTCCTATAGGCCGCGCACCGCGATCAAAGGACAGATACTGGCTGATTTCATTATCGAGAAGCCAGATGATGATACTCCATCACCAAAGATTGAAGTACCATTACAAGAACCATGGGTTCTATTTACAGATGGATCCTCATGCGCAGAAGGATCAGGCGCAGGTCTTATCCTTACCAGCCCAGATGGAACAGAACACACTTACGCACTACGCTTTGAATTCATAGCCACAAACAATGAGGCAGAATATGAAGCATTGCTGGTTGGACTACGCATAGCAAATCAAATGGGCGTACGTAACCTAGAAGCTAATGTGGATTCACGATTAGTAGCTAACCACGTGTTAGGTGAGTATGTGGCTCAAGAAGAACACATGATCCAATACCTCGATAAAGCCAAATCCTTGATAAAAAATTTTGACAAGTTTTCCATCAAACAAATTCCACGAGGAGAAAACAAAAAAGCAGATGCGCTAAGTAAAATCGCATCTACAAGCTTTGCACACCTGTCAAAATAGGTATTGGTGGAAACTTTGAAGAACAAATCCATCTCTGAGATGGAAGTATCCACAGTGATAGAGGAAGACAATCCTACATGGATGACACCCATCATGGATTTTATCAGTAAGGGAACACTCCCCCAAGAACAAAAGGACGCTCGACGGATACGGCGCACCGCGCAGAGGTTCGAACTTCGAGATGGTATCCTATATCGGCGTTCATTCCTACAACCATGGCTCAGGTGCGTCGGACCTCTTCAGGCAGATTACGTACTCCGGGAAATCCACGCTGGATCTTGCAGCATGCACTCAGGACCACGGTCTGTTGTAGCGCGCGCCTTGCAATCCGGATACTATTGGCCTACCATGCACCGCGACGCGCGAGACATGATTAGAAGATGCAACGACTGCCAAGTCCATAGACACATTCCGTGTCGGCCACAACATGAGCTAACACCCATCACCTCACCATGGCCATTCCACAAATGGGGAATTAACATTGCTGGACCCTTTCCAGTCGCGGCAGGAGGACTCAAATTCCTCATTGTCGCCATTGACTACTTCACCAAATGGATAGAGGCGAAAGCAGTGGCAAGTATCACAGGTAACCAGGTCAAGCGATTCGTTTGGGATAACATTGTATGCCGCTTCGGCCTACCTGGAGAAATTATTTCGGACAACGGAAAACAATTCTGTGATAACCCATTCAAAGATTGGTGCGCACAGTTAAGCATCACACAGCACTTCGCGTCAGTCAAACATCCGCAAACAAATGGATTAGTAGAACGCGCGAATCGTAGCCTGGGTGAAGGAATTAAGGCGCGCTTGGACAGACATAAAGGAAGATAGGTGGATGAATTATCGCATGTTTTGTGGGCACACCGCACAGAAATCAAAGTCAGCAACGGCGATACACCTTTTTCTCTTATCTACGGGACAGAAGCTGTTATACCAGCAGAAATTGGAATGCCAACAATCCGTACATCGGAAGTTAACATCGCAACAAACGATGATGAACGACGCATTGACTTAGATCTGTTAGAAGAACGACGCGAAAGGGCGGCTATCCGCGAAGCAAAAGTTAAATCAAAGATGAAGAAGTATTATGATGCACGAGTCAGAAACACTTCTTTCAAACCAGGGGACTTTGTATACCGCGCCAACGATGCCAGCCACGCAGAAGACACGGGCAAGCTCGGACCAAAGTGGGAAGGGCCTTACGAGGTCACAGAGGCATTGGGTGACGGTGCGTACAGAGTGCGCGATATGAAAGGCCACGAGTTACCACGCACCTGGAACATTTGCAATCTCAAGAGATGCTACCTCTATGCCACGAGCCGCACACCGACACATCTGCACTTTAGTAAGCTCTCAATAAATGTTGGTGTATTTATTTTATTTTTTTTAGGAAATTGTCCTTTTTGCACTTGCAACAATTAATAAAACGTTGTGGTTTCTAGCTAACTCCACAACACAGTTCAACATTATTGCTTACATTATTCGTTTATGTTTCAATTCTGTTTATATTTTTGCCTACATGGCGTGCATGCACATATTAAGACCACACGAGGGCAGACAGGATGAGTAAACCTACTAAAGTACTCGTTGAGTAAGAGGGTTGCAAACCCATCAACATCGGATCACGTATCCCTATTAAACACCTTACTATCAAGACGTTGGAGTAAGTTCATAAGTACACCCCACGATGGATGCACTTTATTGCACACGGTGCGCGTTTAACAAAACATGGACTCAAGATAATTGACTCCTACATCGTGGAACTCGCAGTACGCTGCACTCCACCACATGGATTCAAAACAATTGACTCCCAAGTTCGTACACTAACTTCATACAAGCTTATGACTTTAGCACGCATCTCACAATGAATGCGCAACAACAAGTTGAAAACGAACTAATAAACCATGACACTTGGTTACCAAAAATGATAAACGTAGTACGCTACTCATTTACTCGCACGTTTGCTAAGGTTATGGACCGCAAACGTTTTATAAGTTACGGACTTAATGCACAAATTCTGGGCTCAAATACAAGATGTTATTTGCACGTTTGTTACTTTAGATAAGTCTTTCACGTGATAAAGACAAAAAAAATCTAAGTACAAAAACAACATATGTGCACAAAAGAGTTCAATAATTTTATTTACTAAAAACTACGAGTTTTTACAATGATATAACTAAGAGTTGTACATATCTAAACACTATGGATGCGCTTGGGGGAAGACTCTGGCACAGCTGAGCTTCCCGCCTCCTGAAGCTTCTTCAACAATAGCGCATCTCTTTGTGACACTGTCGCCACACTGACTGCAATGCCATCCGACCTGGGAAGATGCGCAACACCCACACCGCAGAGAGTGGCCTTCCCTTTAAGACCTTTCTTCTTGGCTGCCCTCTCTTCATGGCACTCCAAAACTTCCTTCAGTGGCACCTCCGTCTCAAGAGCGAAGGGGTTCAGGATATCACGCGGTCGCGCAAACACTGGAACCTACAGTTGAGATTCATCAGGCTTTAAGAAGAAATCAGCCTCGGCCTCTGCATTCTCGGCTATATGCCTCCCAAGTGTTAATCCCTGCATGATCACTCGGATGGGATAATCTTGGTCGCGCTCCAGCTGCGCAATGTGGGGAAGCTCAAAGAGCCTCATCTTTTCCATCGCCTGCACAAGCTCGTCGTAGGCATCAGCTTTATACTCAGGAACCTTAGAGGGAGAGACCTTGAGCAGTTGCACCTCAGCCAACTCTTCAACAGCCTGCGCCTTGCCACCAGCAACGGCGCACTTCACCACCCTCCCAAAGGCGTTCACAACCTCTGGGGACTCCAATGTCCCCGCGGCAGCCAAGCGCAAGCCATGGCTGATCAACCACCTGCGAAAACAACGACAAAGGCATTAGAAAATAAACACAAAATATACAAAGAAATTAAGGTACAACAAGTACCTGCGCTCCGCAATGGTCGACATAAGATGGGGGTACAGCTCCTCATCATACTCTATGCTAAGCCTGCGCAACTTCTCTTCCTGCGCCTCAACAGAGTCTTGTACTTTCTTGCCAAACTGCGCAAGCTGACCGCAAAGCTCGTTCTTCTTCTCCTCCTCCAGATATTTCACCCCAGGCAAGGTCAGCCTTATATTGCTGCGACTCCCCACGTTCGCGCTGTAGCTCTGCCAACACTACCAGCTTCTCCTCAGTCGCCTTCTTGGCGCGCTTATCGGCAGCTAACACCTCTGCCTGAGCCTCCGCCAATTGCGCTTTGAGCTGCGCAATCTGCTCATCCCTCTGAGCAAGGCTACCTCCCTCAACAACGGTCCGCGCCTTTAGCTGAGTGACCAACTCAGCCTGGCGAGCAGCAACACCAGCAAGCTCCTCCACCAGCTCCTGCGCAGACATCTGCGCTGCTGCCCTCAGAGGCTCCTCTACAGCAGCAGTCTTGGGCGATGCAGCATGATCAGCAAAGGCCGCATCACCCTCTACAGCATGGTCCTTATGAAATAAAGAAGATGAAGTTAGTACGCGGATATATATTTTAAAAAAAGGGGGAAAGTTACAATCGTAAACACTTACACAAGAGGTGGAGATTCGGCCTGATTCCTCTGGGCGCTAGTGGCAGACATCTCATCAGGCGCATCCGACTCATCCTCCCCAATCAAGCGACGCCTCCTTTTGGAGGTACCCACATAACCACCAGAAGACGCTTCCTTACGCTTCTTCCTGCGGACCTCCACGGACTCCAAAAGCTCCACGCTGTTAGATGCCTCCACATGCGTCTCTTCCCTCACGGGAGACCTCTCCTCAACAGGAGGGACAACCTGCACTGGCGCGACAAGCACAGCTACATGAGGAGAGTCTTGCTGCGCAACCGGTCCAAATACAGTCAGATGTCCCGCAGTAGCCTGCAATATGGGCTGCTCACCCTCCCTCAGGGGTCGCACCTCTATCGTCACGCGCCTAGGTTCTTTCAGCTTCACAACAGAGAACAAATCCATTTCTGCGACAGACAGAAGACAAACAACAAAAGAACAAAGTTAGTTATTCAAAGGATAAGAAGCAAAACACTTACATTATAGACGCAGTAAAAGGATGAGCACCCACCCTGGCTGTCCTCATCAAGAAAGGTTGGAACCTCGTTCGCACCATCAAAATAATTTTGGCTCAGCCCTATGTGCACCAAAAACTCCTCAGGATAGGAGTTAATGGGAATACGGTTACTATCAATTGTATCCGCATCCGCGAGGCTGTACGAACCAGGGATGGGACGCTCATCCCTCGGCAGTGTCCCTTGGGCATAGAACCCAAAGCGCGACGGGAAAACCACATCGTCCGCACAGAAAAAGTATTCCCTCCAACGCCTTAATGAATCTACCTTAACGGTATAGCATTGAAGGTTCCTTGAGCGTTTGGCAAATGAGACCCATCCGTTCGCCCATGTAGAATAGTAAAACGCACGGAACAGGTCGACAGTCGGGTTAATGGCAAGCGACCGACAATTAATCTCAAAATTAAAAATCTTCGCCGCACCTATACAGTGCAGCTGCGATATATGGAGCTGATAATAATTGAGCACGTTGCTCAAAAACATGAAAATGGGTAGGCGATAGTTCGCATAGTCAAAAAAGCGTGTATATAAACCTACCTTCCCATTGGGGAAATCAGCTATACACGCGTCAACATCTGGGGCCTCCGGATGGACGTCGAGAGGAATGAAGTAGTCAGAAGCAAACTGACGTACATCATCCTCATCCATCAGGGAGCGAAACTCATCTAACTGAGCAACAACCATTTTCGGTGGATTACAAGATTTACTAGGATTGCGCACACGCAGTTACCTAAATCGAATAGTAGATCGAGGAAAGAAAAAAGCTTTGATATTTTTCGAAAATGGCGGAAATGTTTTACTATGTGTTTTACGGTGAAAAGGAGGCGGTGACTTTATATAAGTACCAAAAAACCCTAAAAAGGGAGGCCACGTGGATCCCACTCACAGATCGTGTGGTTAGGAAACGAGCAAGTACAACACTTTTTCCCATTTACCTAGGTACACGTGGATACTTCCCCCGTTTTTCGAAGCACATCTCTTGATGTATAGGGACTTGATACATTGTTCCTATCATTTGGGCGGGAAGTATTCGATTATTTCCCGCAACGCTTACCGCTCGTTCCTTTAGTCTAGTATCCGCGGCTATGAGCCGCGCATACTAGACTGGGGGGACAAGATGACGTATAGCCTATAGTTGGGCCACGAGCCCAAATTATAGACATTACTAAGCCCAAACCCACCACGATTGGGCTATCATGACAAATGACTTGGCCATTAATACCTACGGCTTGGGCTCACAAAGCCCAAAGCCCAACTAATATGCATAATTAAGGGATAAGGATCTTCTATTCACGGGATAGATATCCTTACCCCAGATAAGCACCACGAGTGCGAAGAGTAAGGAGCAAGATACCTACACGGTTTCTACGTCCTATATATAGAATTACATATTCTCATTGAAAGGTACGATTTACACAATCCCTAACCCTTCAACTAAACCCTAAACCGATTACTTACTCTCACGCCGGAGTCTAATCGTGGGAGACAATCCCACGATAAGCCTAACGGTGTTGTTTGCTTTCTTAGTGCGCAAGTTTCACAAGCACTAAAGTTCTAATTGGTACGAGAGAAAGAGTCCAAACAAGGTAAGCCCAACTTTTGTATCAACAGTTATTATACTTTGTATTCCTTAAATATTTTTAACCTAGCAATATTAATACAATGAAATACTTTTATTATATTCGTTAGTATACATTTTGCATTTCCTTTTCTCATTTTTTTTGTGTTTGAAGTTTGAACCATGCCCATGCGCTTATATTATACAACTATCATAACAAATAAGTTGGGCCACTGAACTGGGCTAAGAATTGGGCCCCATGGTAAATAAGTTGTGGACTTGTGGTTATAGTTTAGCATAATAGCCCATCCCATGTACAAACAAAGTAGCAAACAATCAAAATTTATTAGTACTAGTCAGCTAATAGTTACTTCCTGCTGTTTTTGGTATGTTTTTCATCTGCCTTTGTTTCTTCTATAAATTTGTTTGGTTTCATGTTCATTCTGTTGGAAAACACGAGGGCCTTTTAGGCTTACGAAGAGAGGAATACTTAGAGAGCTTTTACAAAGAAACTTTTATTACTTGAACTTTTCTTCATAGTCCATACAAATGGATCACTACACCTATTTATACTTCTCCATGGAAGGTTCTAGAACCCATATATTTTCCATGGATAATTACTTACATCCTAATCTTAATTCTAGATGATTCTTGACACATCATTATCCTTATCAACATAACTAGTTCTAGATACTTCCTACTAGATAAGTTTAACTAGATATTTCTAGTATCATTCTAGATATTTCACAAAGATATTTTCTATGAGTATTCTACGAGTTTCTAGAAGCTTCCATACCATTCTACGACTTTCTAGAAACTTCCATACCATTCTCGGGCTAAATCAAGTTTATGATCCAACACATTCGTTGTGGGGAGTAAGGAGCCGATAGAAATCTCCGGATCCCATTATCCTCACAAAATTTGTTAAATTCTTTTGATAAAAATTCTCCACCTCTATCGGATCTCATGGATTTAATTTTTAAACCTTTCTCTTTTTCTACCATAGCTTTAAATGTCTTAAAAACTTCAAAAGCTTGGGATTTTTCTTTTAGAAAATATACCCAAGTTTTTCTTGAAAAATCATCAATAAAAAGCATGAAGTAAAGATTCTTACCATGAGAGGGTGGAGAAATGGGGCCGCACAAATCCGTGTGAATTAGTTGGAGAGGCTCCTTAGCTCTTGATGTCGATTCTTTCGGGAACGAACTCCTAGCATGCTTCCCAAGAAGGCATCCTTCACACACTTGATTGGGATGATCAATTTGATCTAACCCATTCACCATTCCCTTTGAGGATAATAACTTTAAGTCACCAAAGTTTAAGTGCCCATACCTCATATGCCAAAGCCACGAATGATCCTTTAAACAACTCTTTAAGCACTTAGCTTCATCATGCTGAATGTTTAGAAGGAACATTCGGTTTTTAGTCATAGGGACTTTAGCTATGAGTTTTCCTTCGGGATTTCTTATTGTAGCACTGCGATCTTTGAAATGAATATCGTAGTTTTTCTCTAAAAGTTGTCCCACACTTAAAATGTTACTTTTAAGGTTGGGCACATTGTATACATCCGAAATATATTGGTGACTTCCATCTTTAGCTCGGATAAGTATCTTACCTTTTCCTTTCACTGGTGCCTTTGATTCATCTCCAAAGGTGACGTTACCTTTACTTTCCTCCATATCCACGAACAAGTCTTCTTCACCCGTCATATGGTTACTCGCAGCGGAATCTATATGCCATGGTTCTATCCTCTCTTCTTGTTCGTCACGTCCTGCCATTAGCAAGGTAAGCTCATCTTTGTCTTCTACCTCTACAAGATTAGCTTTTTCTTCCACTTGTCTTGAGCTACTACACTCACTGGCATAATGACCATATTTGCGACAATTATAACATTGTATTTGGGGCTTACCTCCTCTTTGAGATTGAAAGCCTCTCCCACGACCTCTTCAATATGGAGACCACTGATTTTCATCTTCTTTGTTGACATCTTCTCTTCCTCGTCCTCGGCCTTTGAAACCACCACGTCCTCTAAAAATACTACGTCCTCTTCCTTGCTCCTTTCCATGTAGAAAGCTCTTTTCTCTTTCTTTGAAAGAGACCTTTGAATATAAAGCTTGCTCCAAGGGTTCTTTCCCCCTTCTTTTCTTCAACTTCTCTTCATTGGCTTGTAAAAATCCCATGAGTTGATCAATGGTCATAGAGTCTATGTCTTTTGACTCCTCTATGGCCACGACAATGTAATCAAAGCTTGGTGGCAAAGAGCGAAGAATCTTTTCTATCACCCTTGTGTCACTCAAGCTTTCACCATTTCTCTTCATTTCATTTGAAATGGTTAAGACACGAGTGAAATAATCCGAAATGGTTTCGGATTCCTCCATTTGGAGCTTTTCGAACTCTCCTCTAAGAGTTTGAAGACGTACCTTTTTCACCTTGTCAATTCCTTTGAAAGCATTTTGAAGGATCTCCCACACTTCCTTAGAAGTGGTTGCATTTGCAACTTTCTCAAACATTGCATCATCAAGACATTGATAGATGAGTGTAAGAGCACTTTGATCCTTTTTTCTTTCCTTTTGCAACTCCACCCTTTGGGCGGCATTCAACGAACTTTCATCATCAACTTTCTCAACACCTTTCTCGACTATCTCCCACACATCATGTGAACCGAGTAACGCCTTCATTCGAATACACCAACTACCATAGTTGTCTTTGGTAAGACGAGGAAATTGGAACAAGTTCATTGCACTTGACATCTCGATCTTCTAGCTCTGATACCACTTTGTTGGAAAACACGAGGGCCTTTTAGGCTTACTAAGAGAGGAATGCTTAGAGAGCTTTTACAAAGAAACTTTTATTACTTGAACTTTTCTTCATAGTCCATACAAATGGATCACTACACCTATTTATACTTCTTCATGGAAGGTTCTAGAACCCATATATTTTCCATGGATAATTACTTACATCCTAATCTTAATTCTAGATGATTCTTGACACATCATTATCCTTATCAACATAACTAGTTCTAGATACTTCCTACTAGATAAGTTTAACTAGATATTTCTAGTATCATTCTAGATATTTCACAAAGATATTTTCTATGAGTATTCTACGAGTTTCTAGAAGCTTCCATACCATTCTACGACTTTCTAGAAACTTCCATACCATTCTCGGGCTAAATCAAGTTTATGATCCAACACATTCTTATTATTATCTTATCAACACCCACCAAGTGTTTGATGAAATTGCCCCAATCACATTGTCACATTTTGTTATTGTTGTTTATTATTTGATGTACCCACACATTAGGTGTTCGATGAAATGCCCCAATAATAATAAGTTTGTTACTTACATTCTATGATTTAGTTTAATACTATGTATTATCACTTGTTAAGGTTCTAGGCATTCGTATTTAAGTGCTGTTTGGGGTTGCTTCTTAATGAAATTCTCTTATGTTGTATTTTTCAAACAAACAAACACCACTCCTACAAATATGAACATATTATAGATAGGCGCAACCTTAGTAACAACCCATGTATTTGATATAGCTATCGCGTTTTTCTACTTAACATATATAATTCAGTTTCCCGCATTTGATATAGCTGTTTATGTTTCTAACATTTCATTTCTCGTTTGTAACGTCTAGTTGGTCATGGAAGGAGTAGATCGGTTGAATGAGTTAGAGGATGAAATGTTGGTCAATAATGTCATGTCTCGTTTGGACTGCACTACTAAAGAGGTGATTAGAACAATGGCTACCATCTCAAAACGATGGAAAAATCTTTGGACTCAACTTCCTCATCTCATTTTCTGAGATGAGGATGACGGCATAGGTCAATATGCAGGTAAAGAAGATCACCATGGTTACATTTCATTTATCGACAACACCCTTAATCAGTGTCCTACAAATCTCAATCTCAAAAAATTCAAACTTGATATCCCTTACACACGTAATTCTGAGTTCAACTTGCGAGCAAATAGTTGGATTCGTTATGCTATTAGTCGTAATGTTGAAGAGGTTGATTTATGGTTATGTGATTCGTTTACCTATGATGATGAGTTGTTTTTCAACAATGAGTGTTTTAATCGTGTGAAGCTGTCCATGTGTGTGTTAGATCCTCCTAATGGTGTGATTAGTTGGGAAAGACTTAAGTGTTTACGTTTATCTTGTGTGACTCTCGATGAAGATATTATTGAGAAGATATTGTCCGGAAGTCCTTGCTTGGAATCTTTGGAGTTGAACTATTGCTATGGTTTTAGGCGGATTGATATTACTTCAAAGAGTGTGAAGAAGTTGGTGTTCTCCGGATACAACTCTCAGTATGGGATTGATATATACGAGGAGGCTTATATAGATCGTGTGAAAATCAATGCTCCTTACATATCGTCCCTAACTATAAAAGCTGAGTTGGTTTTGCGGAAGTTTGCGTTGCTTAATGTGTCGTCTTTGGTCGAAGCTCACTTAGATTATTCGATCAATTGGAGGGAGTATGTGTTGTATGACGAAAAAGTATTTAGAGGACTTTTAGAAAGCCTTGGCCATGTCGAAGATATTACATTTGGGCATCACTGTTCGGAGGTAGTATTACTTATGAAAAACGTTTTTTTTTCTTCATATATTCTGGTTTTTTGTTTGTGCTTAAAGTTATACATGTTGCACTGCTCTAATACGTTCACTTTTGCATTGATAGCTTCTCTATCGTTTGAAAGCTTGTAGCGATACGTCTGGTAGTGATACGTCTGATGATGAAAATGGAGATTGAGAGGAACAAATTGCTTAAAGTGATTAAGTGTTAGTTGATAGCTAGTTAAAACTGGTTGTTCTCTGTTGTTAAAGAATATGACTATTCGTCACAACTTGTGCTGACCATGGACAGTTGATGCTTGCTAAGAAGTTATTGACACTCCATCTAGCATCTCCAATAGCCGAAATTGAACTCTGCTTTTTTGGTATTTTTTTCAAACTTTTGTTAACTGGCTAATCTTGTGGTTTGTGAAATGAGTCGATGACAAAAAGAAATGTAGTAATTCACTTCGAAAGTGGAAAGATTTTGTTGCATACTGTGTTTTCGTTAGTATTCTGGTTATTGACAATAATAACTCATTAAAATAACACCATGAAAGCGTGCCTTATTATATTGCTATTGCTATGATTGATACATTAAAAAGAACATTAGTCTTAGTATCAGTTAAGAGGCTGGTGTGGTGACCATGTGCCAGCAATCAGTTTTATGATATTTAAAACTTGTTTGTTAATTGCATATTTAGTTGTACATATGATTGTCATTGAGTTAAACACATTTGTTGTAATTGCAAGATTCTTTACAATAAAACAAATATCATGTTCTGATTGTTGTGTTCGAGCTCATCTTTCAGGCTTCTTTTTCGTTCCACTCCCACTATCACCGAAACACGTCCGATTATAGATGAGCTTTTACACAAGAGGTTGCTTGTTTGCTTGAATATAGGTGGATTTTGAGGATCAGTTGCTTATGTCAGTCAAGCTACAAAGTACTTTAAGGTGAATTTAGCTCTTCACCTGTCCATCGTTTGCTTAAAGGGTTTGATGATTGCATGACCTTAAGTGTAGGGTATCTCTTCACTTTGATTCTACTCCAAATTTGCTCTTTGGTCTCCTGACGGTACTGATTGAATAATGTGGGTCAATTTCAGCATTTGGCAGATTTAGTTACCAGAATAAATTACCACAATTTTTACATGTCTGATACTGGAACTTGATAACAGCTCCTACTACCAGTCCACTTTTTTTTAAGTTGGGCTAAGACCGTGTCAATGTGAAGATGAGATTGCTAATGAATATCCAAATGTGTCCATATAGTAACATAGTGAAATGTTGGAAAAGGTGCCTTGGTTGTAATGTTTTACATGGTAACTTACATCACAATGTAGAAATGCGGTGTGCATTTTGTTTCCATCGTTTATGGGATTTTACAAGTAGCTAGACTGCTAGAGGCTTGTCAAATCGAATTTGTAGAAAGGAATCGTAATTGTGGTTCCTTAGGCGAGCATAATCAATGTGTATATCCCTTTTGTTTTTGTGAGTGTTGTTGTAACGTGTTATTGATTTACTTAGAGTGCAAAATGATGAGTAGTGAAAACGCTTCCTTTTACTGTTCTGTGAGACTGATTCACATAGGTGAATGGTTCATATTTTAGCTTGCCACAACAGTGTTCCTATGCCATGTTCAAATGGTCAGGTATGTGATCACGTGTCCATAGGCAAGCTCATGGATTTCATTCCCACGCCATGGATAAAACTACGAGGCCTGGTTGATCTCGTTACATACTTTATGCGCATTGCAACCAAATTTGTAAAAATTTAAGTCTAGTGATTTATACATAAAGATACTACTATCTGAACAACTTATGCGATTTATATACAAAGGGGATCTAATTTAATTCTGATGAGGTCCCGTTACCTTTTAGATATATACATAAATATATTTAGAAATGTAATTAGTTCAAGTGTGTGTGATGGAATAATGGCAAAGGCTCTATGCATACGAAGCTTAGGTCATCGTTTCAAATCCCGCCAAAGCCCATTTTCCACACCATCTACTTTTTTTAATAATATATTTATTTTATTATCCCATGATGTTAGCTTTAACATGTGGCTTGTAACACCCCAACCCGACATGGGTCCGGAGCGCTACAGTATGGTGACATATCAAAGCATACAACGCAAGCGGAAGACTTATAAACATAAAGTTACAAAGGTATTCTAAGGTTACAAAAGAAATGCTAACTCTATACAAGATGAAATTCAAATCCAAACAGATATCTAATCGAATACAAATCCAAGTCTAATTCAGATGTGAGTGGGCTTCTAAACATCGGGGTAGTCTACTAAGCTCCTATGCACTCTTCACCCAAACCCAGCTTCCAACCTAAAACCTGCCGCAGGAAAAGAAATGCGGCTGAGCATAAAAAGCCCAGTGAACAGATATAAAACAAAACGAATAATCGAAACGTATATAAGTATAAGAAAAGAAATCATAAGTTCTTGCTGAAACGAATGTCATCTGTCAAATGCATAAGAGATCAACGATAACTGAACAAATATCATAAGTCAAATGAATAATGAGTACGAAGAGTCAAGTGTTAATATGAATCATATAGTAACCAGAATCAAAGAGCACGTATCACCAAAGGCGTGTCTACCAGAGCCACTCGAATAGACACAATGAAACATAGGAAAGCCACGAGCCGACCTACCAGAGCCACTCGAATAGGTCTCAAAATCACATAATCACATATCCGTCAAATCATAAGTTGTACAAGGAGCTGCAGACTCCATTGTACCAGAAGTGAAAGGGGTACAAGGCACGTACAGCCAGTCACTAAGCCAAATCACATCATATCATACAAATCCTAGGATGCATCCATACGCTCCTTGAAACAGAATACATATACAAGTGCAAGACTATGCATATATATAACAGAATGGCCATAAGTGTGCACATAATCATATCATAACAGAAGGGAACGCCGGGGACTAATCACACCGCCCCAGATAGTGTCATGCCACCGGTGCTTCGATGACACGCCCATGGTACCTCCATGAGTAGAATAAAAACTCGGGCATACAAACATATATATCAGAACAGAGCTATCCATAAACAAAGCAATCATAGCATATCAATCAGAATATATCAACAGAATCTCATATCAGTGAGATAGTAATCAGATCATCATAACAGAATGGATAGCAAAGGATAATATCAAACGAATTATATCATAGCAAATGAATCAAAGTCAAAGGATCAAAGTCATGAGATGTCCCTACTGAGAAGGGATAGAATATATGTACCTGAATCCGCCAACGAAACCATATCATAACGTAGGAATAGGAAGTCACTCCTTATTCAGCAAATCTACACGAATTAATGATCGGCTAATTATTAATAACTTATTTTAAATAATATTACTCGTTTTAGTAGGCTTTCCATTTTTTTGTAACTTTCCATTTATATCAGCTTTCCAAAAATAGTAACTTTCTAAAAATAGTAAGTTTCTCAAATTAGTGAGTTTCCGTATTTAATAATTTTATACCTTAAGGTGATAATGGACAATTAATAATATTTAAAGTTAAAATGACCAATATAATAGTTTAGGTTTTTATACCGTTATTATTATAAGTTTAGGGTCTAAAATGTAAATTATCAAAATTAAATATTAAAAAGTCAAATAAAATTATTTTAAAGTTTATTTTAATAAATTTATATTAAGATAATAAATTTTGGACCCCATCATTAAAATTTTATATATTTTATTAACGTACCCACAATATTAATATTTATGCCGCAACGACCTAACATTTTATTATTTCGAAAACAAACAAGTCCATGACACCCTCTTGTTAAAATATACCGAGACAAACACTTCTCTTTTTGTTAAAAAAAATAAGCCGAACAAACACCCCTCGTGCATTAATCCTGCGAGCGAAAACTAAACCAAAAACCCATACCCCTCTCAGCCAAAACTGATCCCGCGAGACACCAAAATAGACGAAATAAAGTTGTGACAAAAAAACAATATTAGCGAGCCAAATCGACTTAAAAAAAAACTCATGAATTGCATGTGGTTGACGTGTGAATGAATTCTTGTTATTACATACAAAATCAACCTATGTAATTATATACACATGAGTTGTTTATTGTTTTTCTTTTAAAAATATATGACATCTGATTCGAAATAACATAGAACCAAATATTGACGCATGAGTCACTGATCCAATTTTCAAAACGGAAATAATTTCGACTTTTAGAGTTTGTAACTTCATAATGCCTCATTCATAATCATTTACGTCAAACTTTTAGAGTTTGTTTAAAGTTTTATTTAGATTGACGAAAGCTGGTACTCGTGACACTAAAACAGCCCATAGAACCGACATTAACCAATAACATATTAGCGTATTCATGCATGAATTCATGCGACACATATTTCATACATATTATCTTAATAACGAAATTCATCGTTTAGATTCTTATTATACATTAATCGAATTCATTTAATATAAATTGGTTTCGAAACGGAACGAATGGAGGGTACCTCTAGAACGAAGGAACGAGCGGAACGTGAGACCAAAACCAAACCAGAACCTTATGGAACCAAGGTACCCAATCGTCACGCCGACGAATCATTCACGTACACACCACCATCTGCACTCGAACGTACTTGAGCAACACCTTGCCAACTGAAACTTAGCACCGGAAAACAGGACTCGAATACCACCCGTTAGGACCTTCATATTTCTTGATAGAACCATGAGAATAATTGGCTGCCGATTTGGTGGTATTGTGTTTTTAGGGTTTTGTAACTTGTTAACCTTATGTGTGTTATCTGGTTCTTGGTTCGGTGTACAAAGGATGGAGAGAAAACAACTATGCGGCTTATGAGAAAATAGGGCAAAACGCGTTTAAAACTTGGTATAACCGTGTATTGTGATGAGGTTAAGGAGGCAATGAAATCTTTTTATTTTGTGGAAAGATTATATGGTTGTTCTTATCTTTATTCCACATGACTAAGGAAAAGAAGAAGGGCTAGGCAAAAAGTCGGTTCATATTAGAATTAGGGGACCAAAAGACACGTATAAAGGAATTGGCCATATTCGGATTTTAGTTTTTGGAAAATCTTAAGACATGACTATTTAGTTTAGGATTGAATTTATGTAACGTTAATTATATATATACTTTTAATAAAATATTATTTATTCTATACTTTAGGTTAAAATTCAAATGGAGCAAAATATATGGTTTAAATATTAGCGAATTAAATACGTAGGTTAAAATCAGAACGAGGTGTTTTATTTAACATATCTTCAAAATTTTAAATTTGAGGAGTATTTTGGGTATTTAATTTGCTCAAAATTTTTGGGTTTTACAATTCTTCCTCTTTAAAAAGAAAATTTTCGTCCTCGAAAATTGAAGTCGCAAAAGTTAGACAGAGACGTAGCAAATTACCAAAGAACATCACAATTAACCTCACGCTCGGAGAGGTTCTTCCAATAGAATTTTCACAAACAGAATATTTTCTCATGACTCGATCCCGACCAACTTGGATAGCCCCAGGCTCTCCACATAACACAAATCGTAACAAATCTGATCCAACGAATGCAAAACAAATACATAGCAAATGACAGATGATAGATGCTGGTTGGAATCCTACAAGGAGATACATGAAACACATAAACCTATAAAGCAAACATAGCGGTAGAACTAAACGATAAACCTTCATTAACTCCAACTGAAGTCTGAACGAATAAAGAAACTTGCCAAGAATCGAAGGAGTACCAAACAAATCATCAAACGTATCCATAATCTCATAAAGAGATGGGTAACATATTCACATTGACGTTCCAAATCACGAATCAGAGTATCGAAACATATCAAAGGTATAACCGAAGAGATAGAATAATCTTACGGATAAGAACAAATCCAAGATCTATCGCGTCGCGAACCCAAACTTCTCCAAATGTTAAAATGTCAAACTCTTCTGCACCTCTTCTGAAAGTGTGAATTGAAATGCGATTCTCTGTCACGATCATTGTAGGCGTATCATGTAGCTTGAAAATCTCCTGTCGAAAGAAATCTCCGCCATTCTTCCATGCAAGCCATCCAAGTCGATGCTCCACTGCAACTCTACTTGTGTTGTTTCTCTTCCTATGTGCGGAAATCTTTGATGTAGTCACCACCGTCTTCATACCATCCCGTCCAGCTCCAGCTTCAAGACTCTATACATATTAGTACAACTAAGATAAATAGAGTTGATAGATCTGTGTGCTTCACTTCAAACTGCTTCCTTCCATCGTAGAAATTCAACACCGAAAACGAAGATGATTCTCGTGTTTCTCTTTCGTCTCTGAACACATTAATATGTCATACTATGACAATTTGTCCTAGTATTCATGAAAGGCACGATTTATCAATTTTATAGGAGTAGTCGTAGTAGTAGCCAATACAATTGGCATCACAACGCTCATAGAGATCACAAAGAATACGAAAAGAAATTTCTAAGAATATCTCGCTCTTCACACAAAACATGACATGATTCAGCCTCCAAAAATCAATCAACAACCTTATACTATCATCATTCTCCTCCACGAATAAAACAAAAATACACAAAGATACAAAGCGAACGTTCCAAACAAATCGAATAACTCACGAGGCGAGTCTCATCAATGAAGTATCTACACAACCATAAGGGATTAACGCACGAGGTTTCAAAACAAAGATGATCATAAACGATTATCAGGTTAAGAATCATGAACTTCACAAAACGTCAAAGGTGACAAATATAAAATGACAGTCGTCATCATCAAAATACTCAGGCAACAAATCTAAATCCAGAATAACAACGAATCAAACATCTCCAACGTAAACAAATTAGCACCACGAAATCGTCTCCAAATATCTCCAGAACGCATCAGGCAAATCGAATATACACGATGAAAAGGTCACGAAACGATAATAGGGGTAGAATAGGTAAGCTCAAAAATCAACAATGAAGAAAGGATCAAAAGCAAGGAGAAGTCATAGAATGTGTCGAACACGTAGGATTCATAAATACACGAATATCTGAACGAACGAAAGGCATCTAAACGAATGTCAAGCGAATCAAGAATCGAAGTTCAAAAGGATAACTGAAGAGAAAGAACCTACAAGGCATACTACGAAGTCTAAAGGCATCCTAAACACATGTCGCAAATCCTGATAAGTCTTCTAAGTCTCCGAAACGATAGATCTTGTAAGAGCTTAACGAAAAGCAAAGGCTTTAGTCAGAGTAAAACGGAAGCGAGAAAACCAACGTCTGATCGTATATCTACCCAATCCTCACCGGTCATAATAAAGCTCTTAAGGGGAGAAACTTAAGGCAAAACCTTCCAAATTTATTCCTAAAGCTTCTAAGGGGCAAACCTAAGGGTCCAAAACTCACAGGCCATAAATTATGTACTAAAGGTCGCAGCCTTAGCTCTGATACCATAATTGTAACACCCCAACCCGACATGGGTCCGGAGCGCTACAGTATGGTGACATATCAAAGCATACAACGCAAGCGGAAGACTTATAAACATAAAGTTACAAAGGTATTCTAAGGTTACAAAAGAAATGCTAACTCTATACAAGATGAAATTCAAATCCAAACAGATATCTAATCGAATACAAATCCAAGTCTAATTCAGATGTGAATGGGCTTCTAAACATCGGGGTAGTCTACTAAGCTCCTATGCACTCTTCACCCAAACCCAGCTTCCAACCTAAAACCTGCCGCAGGAAAAGAAATGCGGCTGAGCATAAAAAGCCCAGTGAACAGATATAAAACAAAACGAATAATCGAAACGTATATAAGTATAAGAAAAGAAATCATAAGTTCTTGCTGAAACGAATGTCATCTGTCAAATGCATAAGAGATCAACGATAACTGAACACATATCATAAGTCAAATGAATAATGAGTACGAAGAGTCAAGTGTTAATATGAATCATATAGTAACCAGAATCAAAGAGCACGTATCAACAAAGGCGTGTCTACCAGAGCCACTCGAATAGACACAATGAAACATAGGAAAGCCACGAGCCGACCTACCAGAGCCACTCGAATAGGTCTCAAAATCACATAATCACATATCCGTCAAATCATAAGTTGTACAAGGAGCTGCAGACTCCATTGTACCAGAAGTGAAAGGGGTACAAGGCACGTACAGCCAGTCACTAAGCCAAATCACATCATATCATACAAATCCTAGGATGCATCCATACGCTCCCTGAAACAGAATACATATACAAGTGCAAGACTATGCATATATATAACAGAATGGCCATAAGTGTGCACATAATCATATCATAACAGAAGGGAACGCCGGGGACTAATCACACCGCCCCAGATAGTGTCATGCCACCGGTGCTTCGATGACACGCCCATGGTACCTCCATGAGTAGAATAAAAACTCGGGCATACAAACATACATATCAGAACAGAGCTATCCATAAACAAAGCAATCATAGCATATCAATCAGAATATATCAACAGAATCTCATATCAGTGAGATAGTAATCAGATCATCATAACAGAATGGATAGCAAAGTATAATATCAAACGAATTATATCATAGCAAACGAATCAAAGTCAAAGGATCAAAGTCATGAGATGTCCCTACTGAGAAGGGATAGAATATATGTACCTGAATCCGCCAACGAAACCATATCATAACGTAGGAATAGGAAGTCACTCCTTATTCAGCAAATCTACACGAATTAATGATTGGCTAATTATTAATAACTTATTTTAAATAATATTACTCGTTTTAGTAGGCTTTCCATTTTTTTGTAACTTTCCATTTATATCAGCTTTCCAAAAATAGTAACTTTCTAAAAATAGTAAGTTTCTCAAATTAGTGAGTTTCCGTATTTAATAATTTTATACCTTAAGGTGATAATGGACAATTAATAATATTTAAAGTTAAAATGACCAATATAATAGTTTAGGTTTTTATACCGTTATTATTATAAGTTTAGGGTCTAAAATGTAAATTATCAAAATTAAATATTAAAAAGTCAAATAAAATTATTTTAAAGTTTATTTTAATAAATTTATATTAAGATAATAAATTTTGGACCCCATCATTAAAATTTTATATATTTTATTAACGTACCCACAATATTAATATTTATGCCGCAACGACCTAACATTTTATTATTTCGAAAACAAACAAGTCCATGACACCCTCTTGTTAAAATATACCGAGACAAACACTTCTCTTTTTGTTAAAAAAAATAAGCCGAACAAACACCCCTCGTGCATTAATCCTGCGAGCGAAAACTAAACCAAAAACCCATACCCCTCTCAGCCAAAACTGATCCCGCGAGACACCAAAATAGACGAAATAAAGTTGTGACAAAAAAACAATATTAGCGAGCCAAATCGACTTAAAAAAAAACTCATGAATTGCATGTGGTTGACGTGTGAATGAATTCTTGTTATTACATACAAAATCAACCTATGTAATTATATACACATGAGTTGTTTATTGTTTTTCTTTTAAAAATATATGACATCTGATTCGAAATAACATAGAACCAAATATTGACGCATGAGTCACTGATCCAATTTTCAAAACGGAAATAATTTCGACTTTTAGAGTTTGTAACTTCATAATGCCTCATTCATAATCATTTACGTCAAACTTTTAGAGTTTGTTTAAAGTTTTATTTAGATTGACGAAAGCTGGTACTCGTGACACTAAAACAGCCCATAGAACCGACATTAACCAATAACATATTAGCGTATTCATGCATGAATTCATGCGACACATATTTCATACATATTATCTTAATAACGAAATTCATCGTTTAGATTCTTATTATACATTAATCGAATTCATTTAATATAAATTGGTTTCGAAATGGAACGAATGGAGGGTACCTCTAGAACGAAGGAACGAGCGGAACGTGAGACCAAAACCAAACCAGAACCTTATGGAACCAAGGTACCCAATCGTCACGCCGACGAATCATTCACGTACACACCACCATCTGCACTCGAACGTACTTGAGCAACACCTTGCCAACTGAAACTTAGCACCGGAAAACAGGACTCGAATACCACCCGTTAGGACCTTCATATTTCTTGATAGAACCATGAGAATAATTGGCTGCCGATTTGGTGGTATTGTGTTTTTAGGGTTTTGTAACTTGTTAACCTTATGTGTGTTATCTGGTTCTTGGTTCGGTGTACAAAGGATGGAGAGAAAACAACTATGCGGCTTATGAGAAAATAGGGCAAAACGCGTTTAAAACTTGGTATAACCGTGTATTGTGATGAGGTTAAGGAGGCAATGAAATCTTTTTATTTTGTGGAAAGATTATATGGTTGTTCTTATCTTTATTCCACATGACTAAGGAAAAAAAGAAGGGCTAGGCAAAAAGTCGGTTCATATTAGAATTAGGGGACCAAAAGACACGTATAAAGGAATTGGCCATATTCGGATTTTAGTTTTAGGAAAATCTTAAGACATGACTATTTAGTTTAGGATTGAATTTATGTAACGTTAATTATATATATACTTTTAATAAAATATTATTTATTCTATACTTTAGGTTAAAATTCAAATGGAGCAAAATATATGGTTTAAATATTAGCGAATTAAATACGTAGGTTAAAATCAGAACGAGGTGTTTTATTTAACATATCTTCAAAATTTTAAATTTGAGGAGTATTTTGGGTATTTAATTTGCTCAAAATTTTTGGGTTTTACATGGCTTATGATATTTGTTTATTTTAAACCCGTCTCAAAATTATAGTTTATATTTCCCTTTTGGGATATCTCAAAATAATTGTCAACTTTCTATTTTTAGTAATAAAAAGGGAATATTTTATTTATGTGGTTAAAAATTGTAATAGCCTTACTTTTTTTTTTTAAACATTGTGTTTCTTGTATCCTGACAATAATTTTGAGATGGAGGGAGTATTTTTACTAATATGATTTTGATCATTATACATGTAGTTGATTGATATGCTATTGTCGATTAATTTGGTCAAATGGTTAAAGAAGACGAAAACGATGCTTGGTTTTGAAAAGTGCCCAGCTGAGACTTAAATTAGTTATAGGTTTTAAGAATTAACAAAGGAAGCAAGTCGGTTTTTTTATAGACTTGTCCAAGCTTGGAGTTTACTTAAGTTCACCAAGTTTGAACTATCGATAGAGCTAAAATCAAGCTTCTTAACTCATCATAATTTCTACGAGTAATTCAAGATGTTCGAGCTCTTAAAACCTACTCAATCCATAACCCATTCACCACCATCATCATCATGACAGCTCATCTAACTATAGAATGAATTTAGCTCTTGATTTAAGGTTTTGGAGTGGACTTGTATCGTCTCACAGACCTAGCCATGCTTGGGGTTTGATTTTCTACCTTTTTAGTTAGTACTGTTTTACTTTATTTAAATAATGTTTGTTTCCATTGTATGTGTTTTGCACTTTTACTAGCTAGTTCATCAAAGACATGTTTCTTTTAAATGCCTAAACTTCACTTTACATACATTAATTAAAGAATTGAGATTCGCTCAAGTTGATTTGAACATGACCAGTAATATTTTTCACAAACAGAATACGACCTACTAAGCGATATTTTTTCTTTCTTTTGAAAGAACATTACTAGTCATATTTATTTCAACTTGAAAGTACTACATTTCTTAATTAAAACTGGTGTTTGGAAACCCGGGTCGACCCAGCTGAGTTAAACGGTTCGACCGGTTCCGGCAAAAAAAGGGGTCAAAAAACCCGGGTTTCTAAAAACCGGGTTAACCCGTTAGACCCACTGGGTTTTGAGTGACCCGGGTCAACCCGGTTCTCGAAACCCGGCCGGGTTTCGTTTTTTCAAAATTTTTTAATAAAAACTCGGGTTGACCCGGTGGTTTTTGGGATTGCTTCTTAATTAAAACCCTTATGAAATTCTCTTATCTTGTATTTTTCAAACACAAACAAACACCCCTCCTACAAGTATGAACATATAGATAGGCGCAACCTTAGTAAGGGCCCATGTGTTTGATTTGGCCATCCTGTACGCCATTGCTAGTGGCTCTTCATTTTTCTATTTGAACATACATAATTCAGTTTTTCGCGTTTTCATATAACTGCTGCTGTGTCTTACATTTCATTTCTCGTTTTGAACTTCTAGTTGGTCATGGAAGGAGTAGATCGGTTGAATGAGTTAGATGATGAAATGTTGGTCAATAATATCATGTCTCGTTTGGACTGCACTACCAAAGAGCTGATCAGAACAACGGTTACCATCTCAAAACGATGGAAAAATCTCTGGGCTTCACTTCCTCATCTAATTTTCTCAGTAAAGGATGACGGGTTAGATTATGGTTACATTTCTTTTATTGACAACACCTTAAATCAGTGTCCTACAAATCTCAACCTCAAAAAATTCAAACTTTATATCCCTTACAGTGGTCTGGATAATCCTGAGTTCAAATCGCGAGCAAATAGTTGGATTCATTATGCTATTAGTCGAAATGTTGAAGATGTTGATTTACACTTATGGGATGTAACAACGGGTTTGTTTAGCTATGATGATGAGTTGTTTTTTAACAATTTGTGTTTTAATAGTGTGAAGTTGTCCTGGTGTGTGTTTAATCCTCCTAATGGTGCAATTAGTTGGGAAAGACTTGAGTATTTGTGTTTATCTTGTGTGACTCTGGATGAAGATATGATTGAGAAGATATTATCCGGAAGTCCTTGCTTGGAATCTTTGGAGTTGAATGAATGCTATGGTTATAGGCGGATTGATATTACTTCAAAGAGTGTTAAGAAGTTGGTGTTCTCTGGACACGACTCTATTTATGGGGATCTATACGACGAGGCTTATATAGATTGTGTCAAAATCGATGCTCCTTACATATCATCTCTAACTATAGAAGGTGTGTTGGTTTTGCGGGAGCTTTTGTTGCTTAATGTTTCATCTTTGGTCAAAGTTGACTTAGATTATTCGATCAACTGGGGGGAGTCTGTGATATCCAAAGAAGAGGTATCTGAAGAAGTATTTGGAGGACTTTTAGAAAGCCTTGGCCATGTCGAAGATATTACATTTGGGGATCGCTGTTTGGAGGTAATATTACTTATGACGTCTTTTTTTCATACACTCAGGTTTGTTGTTTGTGTATAAAATTATACACGTTGCACTGCTCTAATAATGTTCACTTTTGCATTGATAGCTTCTCTCTCGTTTGGAAGCTGGTAGAGCCGAAAATGGAGATCGAGAGGAACAAATTGTTTAAAGTGATTAAGTGTTAGTTGATAGTAAAAAAATTGGTTGTTCTCTGTTGTTAAAGACTATGGACAGTTGATGCTTGCTAAGAAGTTATTGACACTCCATCGAGCATCTCCGATAACCGAAACAGAACTCTTATTTTTTTGGTATTTTTCAAACTTTTGTTAACTGGCTAATCTTGTGGTTATTTGGTCACTCTTTGGGGATGGTTTTTCTTTTATGTACCCATGAATGCTCTCTGATCATACTGGTACTTTTTTTTTTGGTTATCTGTCAAGTGGTTACCAGTAGCTTGAAAAGGCTTACTCTGCCCCACCTATGTGCTCTTGAGAAAATGAATGACTAGTGTATAATGTAGCATCTCGGCATTATGTGTGCTATAACAAATCATCTCTGTATGGTTATGCTGATCAAGTTTGGAGTTTTTTTTTGGAAAAATGTCAATCGTAATTGAATCCTTTCATGACAATTTGGTAAAAGAGCATGTGTGCGATATAAGTTACACATATGCCTTATATAAATAATACCACTTATGCTGTTCACTTTGCTTGTACAGTTCAGTTGAACGGCTTTTTGTTATAGGTAGTAACTTACAAAGAACATTGTGACCATGGGCTAACAATCAGTTTTATTCATAGATAGTTAAAACTTTTTTGTTAATTGCATGGTTAGTTCTACATATAATTGTCATTGAGCTATACACATTCGGGCATTAGTTGTAATTGCAAGAAAACAAACATCATGTTCTGATTGTTTGAGCTCGAGCTGCATCTTTCGTACTTCTTTTTCGTTCCATTCCCACTTTCCCCGACATGTCTGATTATAGATCATGAGCTTTTACACAAGAGATTGCTGGTAAGCATACAGTTCCACTATGAATATCGGATAGGCGTACGTGTACCCCCTTATTCATAGCTGATATTTTATTCTAAGGAAAGGGCAAAGAGGTTCATATTTCATGCACTTCGTTCGTTCAGTTATTACTAGCCATTGGGGTTCTGTTATTTGTAATAGGAGTTGGTGTTCTTCCGGGGTTAATCCCTCTCGTTGCGTGCGGGCTTCTTAATGTGCCATTTGCAGTAGCACTTCTGAAATGTCAGTTACAGTTTATGAGCGCCCAAGACAAAAGATTGAAGTTCGCTTCAGAGATCCTAAACAATATGAAGATCATCAAGCTACAGTCATGGTAAGAAAAGTTTAAGGAATTTATCGAGTCTTGTAGAGAAAACAGATTCAAATGGCAAAGTGTGTCTCAGTATCAAAAAGCTTATGGTTCGATTTTGTATTGGATGTCACCGACGATCATTTATTCTGTTGTGCTTTTCGGGTGTGCATTTTTCAAGAGTGCTACTTCAAATGCTGGCACGATTTTCATGATTTTGGCAACATTAAGAACTTCGTCCGAGCCAGTCAACTACTTTCCACAAGCTCTTTCATTCTTGATCCAAACTGAAGTCTCTTTTGATAAAATCCATTTGTTTTTCTTTGAGAATGAACTTAAAAGTGAGGAGATGCTGGAAAATCAGGAACAAAGATATTTCGGTACCTTTATCAGAATACAACATAGCAATTCAGTTGCGATACCGAAGTACCTCTTCCGACTCTCAAAAGCATACATATAGAAGTTAAGAAAGGAAAGAAAGTCGTGATATGTAGAAGTACCTCTTCCGACTCCCAAAAGCATACATATAGAAGTTAAGAAAGGAATTAAAGTCGTGATTTGTAGGCCCGTTGGTGCTGGAAAATCATCTCTATTGCATGTTATACTTCATAAAAAAACCAGAACTTCAGGAGCTGTGAGTCTTCAAACTTATTTTATAATTTGGCAATAATATATAAATATCTAAAGCGTGTTGCTATTGCTTATTTTCTTGCATATAGGTGATTTTTTAGGATCAGTTGCTTATGTCAGTTTACCTACAAAGTATTTTCAGGTGAATCCATCTCTTCACCATTCCAGCGTTTGCTTAAAGGGGCAAAACTGAGTGGGTGGGTGCCAGGTAATGGGGAAAAATTCCATCTCTAATCGGATGATTTAAATTCCACTCTAGTTCAAAAGACTCGTTTAGTTCTAATTAGGTAATAACCCATTAGTCATTTTTCATTTTTTCAATGTAGTTATATAGTATAGATGTGTACTAAGGTCTACTAAAATGCCTCTAAAGAGATAAGTCTTCTCAACGGTGGGTCAAAATGTAGAATTTAGGGGTAACTTAAGTAGCATTTTAGGAAAGCTGAAGATTGAATAAGTTACCATGACAAAAGCTGTAACAACACTGTGCACGATTAGATTGGTCATGTTTCCAATTAGATAAGAAGCAAGCCCTCTGGTGAACAACGTATATAGAAGATACTAAAAACCTCCCCTGGACTTGCCACATGCAAGTTTCCACAGCCAGGGGCGGACCTATGTATAAGTAGGGCTGGCAATTTTGACATGAAACCTGTTAACACGACAAGACACGACCTGTTCTTAACAGGTTCGTGTCTTAACCTTAACAGGTTTCGTGTCTTAACAGGTCAGACCTGTTAGTGACCTGTTAATATATATATATATATATATATATATATATATATATATATATATATATATATATATATATATATATATATATATATATAATTAAAAACCCTAAAATACTAAATCTCATTTATCCTCTTATAATCTTATCCATCCGCCTCCAAAGACAAAAAGCAACGGACCAAACATTTATCCTCAAATCTCAATACCCTCAGTCCTAAAATACTAAATCGTTCCCTCTCAATCTATTCCCTCAGTCCCTCTCAAATCTCAATCGCACACTAAATCACTAATGAAGTAAGCAGCTTCAACAACACAGCAGGTCACCAGCTCAAATCGTATGTTTATTAATTGTTGTCGATTCTTGTTTAATTGTTTATCTCATTCTTGTTTATATGTTTATCTCATATATGTTTGGGTATTTTTGTTTAATTGTTTAAGCATAAAAGCAGTAAGTTAAGTAAGTTAAATACAGCTGCTATATCAATTTAATATTATGGCTCAAAACCAGCTCTTGACTGTCTTAGTTACACAGGACAAGATACGAGTAAAGTATTCACATGTTGATAAAGTATTCATAAGTGATATACCTTGATATATTTGTAGCACCAAGTAGAGACTGGACCATTTGTAGCACCAAGTAGAGACTGGACCATTTTCACATGTTGATAAAATATTCATAAGTGATATACCTTGATATATTTGTAGCACCAAGTAGAGACTGGACCATTTTCTAATATTTACTCTTATGACTTTTCAGATTTAAAATGGAAGATACGAGTAAAGGCGTCAAAATTGAAGAGCTCGCTGAAAGATATAATGTCAACAATCCCACTTCGTATTGTTAAGGATTATTATCATTATGTATTTATGTATTAGTTAAGACTTAAGATTTGTGATGTATGTTTCATGTTCTGTGGGTCTTTGAAATTGTATGAACTTTTGCATTATGTATGAACTTTTGCATCTTCAAGAGTTCAAGTGCAGGCTGTGCAGCACTGCAGCTGAGCAGCTCTTTGAAATTGAAATTGTATGTTTCATGTTCAAGTTCAGGTTCTTAACAGGTCATATGCATGTTAACAGGTTATTGTATCATGGGATTTGGTCATATGCATGTTAACAGGTTCTTAACAGGTCTTAACAGGTTAACCTGTTTATTTTTGTGTCGTGTTCGTGTTTGAAAAAAATGACACGATAAGCTAACAGGTCGTGTTCGTGTTTGACCTTAACAGGTTCGTGTCTTAACAGGTTCGTGTAACCTGTTATGCCAGCTCTATGTATAAGGTTTGGGGTGGCGGCGCCCCCATTGCTAGCTGAAAAAGATTAGATTTTAGTGTAATTTTTTTTAATTTTGATTTTTTTCAAAAGTGCCCCCAACCAAAATTTAAATTGCCCCCCACCTACATACTAAAATCCAACATTCAACACTCTCAATCCTTATAAATCATTCATCTCCAAGTAATAATACTCGATTTATCGTTTTGATCATACTTTTTTCTTTCGCATTTTGTTACTATTGTAAAAAAAAAAAAAAAAAAAAAAAAAAAAAAAAAAAAAAAAAAGGTTGCCCCCCACATCTTACTATCCCGGGTCCGCCACTGTCCACAGCTGACTCTTGTAAGGGTCACAACTCACAATTGATAAATACATTGAATAGGTGTATCCCAGACAAATACTTCTATCCTCAAAGTTGTCGATAATAGATCGGATCCATGTACCATATGAAGGGTTATGATGAGTGGTTATCCAGTAGTAGAAGCAGCCTGAACTGCGAAAAACGTAAATTGTGATAATCCAAACTGGTTAGTCTAGCAACATGCGTCCATCAACAGACACTTATCCTAAACTAATTGGGGGCAGACTTAACTGAAACTAAAACCTATGTTTAGTGGTGGGTCAAACCAGTTGGATAATGGGGTTAGAATGGGTTGGGGTCATGTGTCCATAGGCAAGCTCACGGATTTCATTCCAATACTAGAAATTTGCTTGGTACGTGTTGCCATGGATAAAACTATAACGAGGTCTGGTTGATCTCGTTACATTCTTTATGCGCATTGCAACCAAATTTGTTAAAATATATCTAAGTTATCGAATAGAATTGTGATGAGGTCTCTTTTTAAAAATGCATCTAATTTAGGTGGGCGTGTCGGAAGGAGGACCTGCAAAGGCTCTTTGCATGTGAAGTCCCACCCAAGCCAACCTTTGAACACATTCCATTTAACAGTCGGGATAATGTGGGTATCTCCTTTGCATGGAAACTATATATTACACTTTTGGTTTATCACTTTTGATTATTTTTACTAATATGATTTTGATCATTATTCAAGTAGTTGATTGACATGGTCAATGGTTAAAGGGGACGAAAGTGATGTTTGGTTTTGAAAGTACCTAGCTGACACTTAATTAGTCAAAGATGGTAAGAATTAACGTAGTGATGCAAAAGTCAAAAAAGTTGTGTACAAAAATATTTTCTTATGTGTTAAAAAAAACAATTTAATGCACAAACTTTTTTCTTCATTTTTTTTTTGGCAAAACTATTCGCTTTTAGAAAAACTTTCTTCACAACTTTTTTATGCACCAATATACAATCTTTTGGGTTTTTTTTTTTTTTTTTTTTTTTTTTTTCGAGAACTTAAAAAAAAAAAAAAAAAAAAAAAAAAAAAAAAAAAAAACTTTTGATCCTTTTTACGGATATTTGTCTTTTCATAACTTTACCATATATAATAGATCTAATTTAACTGTGATGAGGTTACTTTTTTGATATATAATATTTTTAAAAATATATCTAACTAGAGGGGGAGGGGGGTGTTGGAAGAAGGGCAAACGTTCTTTGCACCTAAAGCTTATGTCATGGGTTCAATTCTCGCTAAGGCGCTTTTGACAATACAATCCCTCTTTTTATAATATGTTTCTTTGATTATTATTTCATATATTTTAACTTTACCAAATTTGTTTATTTTAAACCAAACATTTAATTTCACAGTTGGGAAAACGGTGGGTATCTCGTTTCCATCAAAACTATATAGTAATATATACTATCACTTTTGCCCAAGTGAGAGTAGTACCGGGTTGGGTGACCGTCCGGGAAGTCCTCACTTAAGGACCATAAGCTCTAATGATACCAACCAGCTGCCTTAGAAGCCTGGACCCAGCCATGTGATGTCTTGACCAACAGAAAAAGGACGCGAGTTCGATTCCGATCCGCAAGCATGGTTGGGTATTGGGTGGAGGTATTTCACAGGCATCAAACCTTTGCTGGGTAGGGTTGATGGGTACCATTATGGTACACAGGGTTAAGGTGTCCCTGCCAATCTACATTTTTTTTTTTTGACCAACAATAGTTGGGAAAGACTTGAGTATTTGTGCTTATCTCTTGTGACTCTGGATGAAGATATGATTGAGAAGATATTATCCGGAAGTCCTTGCTTGAAATCTTTGGAGTTGAATGAATGCTATGATTATAGGCGGATTGATATTACTTCAAAGAGTGTTAAAAAGCTGGTGTTCTCTAGTTACTTCTCTCATATATTTGCGGTGGATTATATAGACTGTATCAAAATCAATGCTCCATACATATCGTCGCTGACTATAAAAGGTGATTTGGTTTTGCGGGAGCTTGTGTTGCTTAATGTGTCTTCTTTGGTTGAAGCTCACTTAGATTATTCGATCAAATTGAGTGAGTATGTGATATTCGATGAAGAAATATTTAGAGGACTTTTAGACAGCCTTGTCCATGTAGAACATATTACATTTGGGGATCACTGTTCTGAGGTAATATTACTTATGAATGTCCTTTTTTCATACACCCAGGTTTGTTGTTTGTGTGTAAAATTATACACGTTTTACTACTCTAATAATGTTCACTTTTGCATTGATAGCTTCTCTCTTGTTTGAAAGCTCGTGGCGATACGTTTAATGGTGATCAAGCTGAAAATGGAGATTGAAAGGAACAATTTGTTGAAAGTGATTAAGTTGTTGATAGCTTAAAAGTGGTTGTTCTCTACTGTTAAAGAACATGACTATTTGTCCTAACTTAAGCGTTTGGTGTGGTGTCCATGGACAGTTGATGCTTGCAAAGAAGTTATTGACACTCCATCGAGCATCTCCAAATAGTTAAAATAGAACTCTACTAGAATTTGGTAAATTTAAAACTTTTGTTTACTGTTTAATCTTGTGGTTTGTGAACCGAGTTAATTAGAAAAAGAAATGTAGTAGTAACTTATTATCTTGAAAATGGAATGATTTTGTTAATTGCATCCTGTGGCTCTATTATTGTTCTAGTTATAACTCATTGGCAACAGATGTTTTAAATAGCATCACGTAACTGCCAATATAGACAACAACAATGGTAGATCTGCTGTTGTTTATACATGGCTTTGATCAAGTTGATTCAGTATGTGTCCTGGTTTTCTTCTCGATTGACATTTTTGTTGAGAGAAGTTAGTATGAGATGAGAATATGTTGCTGTTCATACTTAGCTCTTCTGTATAAGCATAAGGTACTAGATGTGAATTCATAACGGAGTTTTGAAAAATATATACTTCTAACTTCTATAGAGTTAGGGTTGTACAAAGTCGGCTATTTATGAACTTGTTTGAGTTAGGATTATATTATAAGTTAATCCTAATTTGAACTATATTGATCTTTCGAATTGAGCTTAAATCAACTTTCGTAACTCATCTAAATCTCTACTATTTTCAAGATATTTGAGCTTTCAAATCTTCCTCAAACTAAGCTCGATCCACTACCATCATTAAAGCTCATTGGACTATATATAAAATCAAGTAAGAGGTTAGTCTAAGTTTACAAAGTAGAAATTATACCTGCGTTCTCTGACCTAACCACGCTCGTTCTTGATACTTTATTAGTGCATGATTTTTATTTGTTTCTATTTTATTCGAACAATGTTTGTTTTCATTGTATGTGTATTACATTGATCAAGAATCATGATACGTCACATTTAGAGTATGTTAAATTAAAACCTACGTGTATCATAGAAGTTGCAATACAAGTAACTTTGTTTTCATAAGTTACATGGAAACATAATGGGCTGTTGAAAACTTGAAATGGGCTTAGAACCAGGCCTAACTCAAGTGTTTATTACTTTTAACCAACACAATATAAACCCAAACACTTTGTTGTTTGGTTTTGTGTCGACACCAAAACCTTATTTAGTTCCTGCTGCTGCCTGCTTTTGGTACGTATCATCTGCTTATTTAGTTTCATGATTCATGATTATTATCTGATCAACACCCACCAAAGCGTTTGATGAAATTCCCTAATAATAACATTGTTACTTACATTCTACTAATATATATAAATGATTATTCTATGATTTAGCTTAATACTATCACTGTTTAAGCTTCTTAATGAAATTCTCTTGTGTAGTATTTTTCAAACAAAATACACGCACAAAAAAACAAACAGCCCTCCTGCAAATAGGCCATATAGATAGGCGCAACCTTAGTAACAACCCCATGTATTTGATTTAGATATCGCGTATGCCATTGCTAGTGGTTACTCTTCATTGTTTTACTTAACATATATAATTCAGTTTTCCGTGTTTTGATATATCTGTTTCTGTTTCTAACATTTCATTTATGGTTTTGTAACGTCTAGTTGTCATGGAAGGAGTAGATCGGTTGAATGAGTTAGAGGATGAAGTGTTGGTCAATAATATCATGTCTCGTTTGGACTGCACAACAAAAGAGCTCATCAGAACAACGGCTACCATCTCAAAACAATGGAAAAATCTTTGGACTTCGCTGCCTCATCTCATTTTCTCAGATTAATATGACGGCATAGTGTATGCAGTTAAAGAAATTGATCTCCATGGTTACTTTTCTTTTATTGACAACACCCTAGATCAGTGTCCTACAAATCTCAACCTCAAAAAATTTGAACTTGATATCACTTACAGTAATTTGGTTAATTCTGAGTTTAAATCGCGAGCAAATAGTTGGATTCGTTATGCTATTAGCCGCAATGTTGAAGATGTTGATTTACGGTTATGGTTAGGGGAACCGTTTAGCTATGATGATGAGTTGCTTTTCAACAATTTGTATTTTAATCGTGTGAAGCTGTCCGAGTGTGTCTTAAATCCTCCTAATGGTGCGATTAGTTGGGAAAGACTTACCTGTTTGTGTTTATCTTTTGTGACTCTGGATGAAGATATGATTGAGAAGATATTATCCGGAAGTCCTTGCTTGGAATCTTTGGAGTTGAATGAATGCTATGGTTATGAGCGGATTGATATTACTTCAAAGAGTGTTAAAAAGCTGGTGTTATCTGGATACACCTCTTATGTTGCTCCAGACGAGGAGGGTTATATAGACTGTGTCGAAATCTATGCTCCTTACATATCATCTCTAACTATAAAAGGTATGTTGTGTTTGCGGGAGCTTGTGTTGCTTGACGTGTCGTCTTTGGTCGAAGCCCACTTAGATTATTCGATTAGTTGGAGTGAGTCTGTGATATTCGAACAAGTACTTAGAGGACTTTTAGAAAGCCTGGACCATGTCAAAGATATTACATTTGGGGATCGCTGTTCGGAGGTAATATTACTTATGAACGTCTTTTTCTCATACACTCCAGTTTGTTGTTACTGTGTAAAGTTATACACGTGCACTGCCCTAATAATGTTCACTTTTGCATTGATAGCTTCTCTCTCGTTTGAAAGCTGGTAGTGATACGTCTCATGATGATTGAGCTGAAAATGGTGATCGAGATGAACAAATTGCTTAAAGTGATTAAGTCTTAGTTGCTAAAAAGTTGTTTACAGTTGACACTCCATCGAGCATCCCCAATAAGCCTAAATAGAACTCTGCTAGAATTTGGTAATTTTCAAGCTTTTGTTTACTGTTTAATCTTTGTGGTTTGTGAACTGAAAATAATTTAATATGCTGGTTATACTTATGAGCTCCAAAGTCCTTCGTATTATTACTGGGGTCTTGGCATGGCTCTTGATTATGTTGCGTGTATATAGAAGCGTTATTTGGAATAGCATGTTTATGGATTGAAATATGGTACATATTTTTTTTTTTTGGGTAAAGGGGAGTAATCCTGCACCCGGTAAAATACATTAAAAGAAAACGTTTAAGTACAATGGATGAGAGTGATTCTCTCATCGAAGTCCCTAAGGACACTACCACAACCTCTATATAAGAATGACAGGCCATTCTTATAACTAACAGATCTAAATACAACTAACCATGACTAGCAATAAAAAGATAATACATCACAACTCAAATAAAAATTTAAGTCTTCATAGTCATCTTAGCAATCCAGATCATAAACATGCAAACTTCCAGCTTCAAGCAATTGCATCTTCTATTAGTATTATGCAAAAAGCATAATCTAATAACCTAATAAGAGTGACTTCCGTAGCAAATCGATCTTGAAGCATAAACATGGTCTAATCGACCCAACCTTCCAGCATATCCGAACTTGAACCAATCTTCCAACAAATACGAATGAGTCACATGAAGAAACCAAGGAACAATTCATATGCAAACACCAATAATAAACATTGACCACCATAACATACAACATCATCAATCAGCAGACCAAAAAATATGAATGACAAGCTTGTCTTTGAAAGATGAAACATGCTAAGAATCAAGGGCCATAAGAACTTCCAGCATAGACGAATACATAGGGTATACACAACCCTAACTTCCAATAAACCAACCACATAAACCTCATGATCAGAATTACGTCCAAGAAGTAGATCGGTAATATATAATAGGGTTAAACCCTAACTTCCATTAATGATCGTAGGAGTTGATGAATAAGAACCAATAAATCTAAACATCCAAATCGATCAGCAGCAACAAATCTTGATTTTTGAACAAGAACCAAAACACTTGACTTACACAAGATGAACTTGACTTCCACTCTCCCAAACCCATGTACCATTGATAACCACGATCATCACAAAACCAGAAATAACACCACCACGATCTAAAGATCGACATACATGAAAGCATGGACTGCAGAATCCAACTAGCATAACACAAATACTCATGAACGCACAGCAGCATCATCAACCATAAAGAAAGTCGAAACCCTAATTAAGAGTTTCATAGGCATGATCGAGCAGTAACACATCAACCAAGGATGGATCGACCAATAAATAAACCATGCAACTCCTGTCAATCCAACCACCCACACCAGATCGTACCTCAAAGATATACCCATATACATCATGCATAACAATACGATCGAGCCAAAACAGGAACCCTAAAACCGATTGAAAAATATAAAGTAATCGTTGAGGGTTAAAGACCCTCAATCGATCACCCAACTGAAAGCAAAAGAATCGAATAGTGTTAGGGTATAAATGCAAGATCAAAACTAAACCCTAAAAAAGTGGTCGATTAAAAAACCGACTATAGTGATAATCATTTAGGGTTTAGAATATGAGACGAAATCAGAAAATTAGAGATAGAAAATCGATAGCACACCCTACCCCGATGATAACTACCCTTAATCCGATTGCATATCATAAACATGAACAATAGAGAGGCGGATTAGAGGCAGTTTTTTGCGATTGAGATATGGGGGGTGGGTGGCCGGATTTCGCCCATAGGGGAGAGAGAGTTTAGGGTTTAAAAAAAATATATTCTATGGTGCAAAATATGGTACATATTTGGTTTGTTGTTTTTCCAAAGATTTTAAATGTTTTGTTCAGTAACAGAATATTGTTGCTTTGCTTTCTATTGTGTTTTTAAGGCATCAGAGGATTAGACGAGTAGTAGTAAAAAGATGTTTTTGTGATGATACTTGTAGGAATTATATAATATATAGTATATTGAACATTTGGTATATTCGCAGCATGCGTGTTGCCTGTTTGTTATGAAAATAAGACAGTAAATGGGGCCCGATACCTGGGTTGCAGCTTAATTGTTCAACAGTTTTGGTATGATTTGTTGACAGTTATGGACTGTTTATTTGCTTATAGCTGGTTAGCTATCTTTGAGGAATATGAGAGTGGGTTTAAGAGACTCTGAGTAGGTACATTAATGGGTGGATAGTGGAAAGATTGGAAGAGCTTAATGAGTTAATGTAAAGAAGTGATTGTTGGGCATAAAGGATTTCGACTATAGAGATTTGGCAGACATGTTTCTATGACGATATGTTGCATTTAAGTTGTTTGAATGATCAATGATGATCTGGCTTGAACTGAAGAGTCTACTAGTAATTCATTAAGAAACTTAATTGGATATCAAACTGTCGTGAGTTGGATCTCAAATGGGTTGCGAGTTGTACTTGACACCCTAGTAAGCCGATATTCCTCAACTGGCTCTCAACGGCTTCTACTCTATTGGGTCCTTGACATATAGTAAGATCAGGTAGTAAAATTTATATCCTCTTAGGCTCGTTCTTTATATCACCCTACTTTCATGTATCACCCTACTTTCATGATTAATTTCATATATACCCAAAGTGCAAGTATTGAATGTATAATGTATAATGTTTTTAATGCATTTTTGGGTATAATATGAAATTTTCAACTAAAAGGAGGAGAGATATGAAATTGCCCCTTAATTTTTTGGGTTAATATCGAGTATAACTTCAACTATTTAGTTACTTAATAAAATTTGTTTTCATTACATGTGTTTACTAGCTCACCAAGAAACATTACATTTAGGGTACCTAAACTTCACTTCGCTTAAATTAAAAACGTACTTGATGAGCTAGTAAAACTTCACTTCACAATAATTAGACTCAACTATAATAAATCTGATACTAAGAACAATGAAATACAATAAAAATGAATAATACACTCGGGACCAGAATTAAAATGAAATTTATGTAACTCCATCCTTGAAGACCTCCGCATCATGGAAGTGCCAAAAGTGAAGAAATTGATCCACTGTCACCGTTGTAACTCGATGCTTGCTACCTTTGTGCACACATAAACAATAATTGAATTGCGAAGCGATTATCATATAATATGAGTGATCAACATGGAAGGTTCGTACATCTTTTTCCAGGACTCACAATATGTTAGATTGATCAGAGACGTTAGCAAGTTTCATGTTACTACAGTTTTGGTGCATAAGTTTTAGGCTTTCTAGAAGTTGCGCGATGTGCTAGTCATTAGTGACAAATTTACAAAGATTGCATTTTCCGTTTGTCCCATGTATATTGTGTCTCTGTCTCATATGTAACTTCAAGTATTTTAACAAACTAAACGCCATATAAACTCGTTGAAAACAGCTATCAGGCTATCACCAAGTATTATCAGCCAGTCATTTCAAGCATTCACTCACACAATAAAAAGTCAAGTATAAGTGATGATATCAGTTTTTCATTTTTTATATATATGAACATCAGGCTTCGAATTAAGGCAACTGTTAACTACGAAAGCCATCTCCGCTAATTTAGGCCATGAGTTCGATTCCTACGAAAGCCATCTCCGCTAACATTTCCAAAACCTTTTTAAAAGACAAATTTAAAACTGCAACTACAATTATGTCGGTTTTTTGTCAGCATGAAAACCAGGGACGGAAATTAGGTGGTGCTGCGGTGTCACTTGACCACGATACAATTCTTCTTCATAGTAATAATTTTTGTAAATAAACATTGAATTCTTCAAAAAGTATCCGGTATCGATGCATTGTATTTCTAGTTATTGCTTAGTTAGTTCATTAATAGGTGAAAAAATGAATTAGGGTTTCACTAAACTCAATCACTGAACCCAAAATCGTACTTTTTGGTTAATTCTTTTACCTTATACTACATCTAAAAAAATCTTGCACCCGCTCACTTTTATCTATGGTCCCTGGTGAAAATAAAGGTAAGAGTAAAATACATCGTTCGTCCCTAAACTTGTCAAAAAAAAAAAAAAAAAAAAAAAAAAAAAAAAAAAAAAAGGACATGCCTTGGCATTTTGGTCATCACTATATTTTGCTTTAAGCAAATGTTATTTAGTTACACATTTTTCTAACATTTTCTTAAAGCAAAATATAGTCACAGAATGGACTCTAGATGACCAAAATGCCAAGGTATGTATTGTGTGTGAAATATGATTAATTTGTATTGTGGCTTTTTTGATTTTTTTCATAAATCACGAGTTCTTTTTATATCAAGATTTCATAATTGACATTTTAATGTATGTCAATAATTTTTTTTTCGAGTTTTATATGTTACAAGTATTGATGTATGGTGGCTACACATTTTTTCCCATTAAATCACTTATTTGATCATTAATATTACGGTTACAAGTTTTGAGGTTACAAATTTTGAAATCCTTCTATAATAAGCAAGTTTAGAAGTCTGAATTTTTAAGCATTACTAATTATGCAATAGTCTCAAATGCTTTATATATTAGTAGAGATAGAGATTACTTAAATTCAATTAATGTATTGGGTTTTTATGTTAACTTTAGAAAAGAGGTTGACTATAACTTGAAAAAGAATAGTTTTGGTGTTAAATTTTTAATTACTAATATTCTTTTCAATCGCACCCTTAATGTTGTACAACTATCATAACAAATAAGTTGGGCCACTGAAATTACCCATCCCACAGACTACTAGTCAGCTGCTTTTGGTACGTATCATCTGCCTTTGTTTCTTCTATCAATTTATTTAGTTTCATGATTCAACACCACCAAGTGTTTGATGAAATCAATAATTCCTCTCAACTAATAAGTAATTTTGGGAATTTTTTGGGGAATAATGCGGATACTGAACTAATAAGTAATGCTGATGATCTGTTTGTGAACAAATTAGATCATATGGAGTCAGAATTCATGATTAGAAATGTTACAAGTGTGGAAGTTAAGGAAGCTATCTTTGGGATTGAAGATGGGAAAGCTCCGGGTCCTGATGGTTACACTGCTGTTTTCTTCAAGAAAAGTTGGGGGATTATTGGAGATGAGGTCTGTGAAGCGGTTAAAGAGTTCTTTAGATCAAACAAATTGCTAGGTGAAGTAAATGCTACCTTGATAACTCTGATTCCAAAGATTCAAAATGCTAATAAAGTAACTGATTACAGACCTATTGCTTGCTGCAATATCTTATATAAATGCATCAGTAAGATAATCACAAATAGAATTAAGAGGGTGTTGGATAAGCTGGTAAATGTGAATCAAAGTGCTTTTGTTCCTGGTAGATTAATCCAAGATAATCTCCTCATTACTCAGGAATTACTTAAGGGGTATAACAGGAAGAATGGTCCAAAAAGATGTGCTCTGAAAATTGATATTGCAAAAGCCTATGATACTGTGAATTGGGGATTTCTAAAACAGATTCTAGTTCAATTTGGATTTCATGAGAAGATGATTGGTTGGATAATGTCATGTGTTACTGGAGCAGCTTTTACAATTTGTATTAATGGTGAGAGACATGGTTTTTTTTAAAGTGGAAGGGGCTTAAGGCAAGGAGATCCTATGTCTCCTTACCTTTTTACACTGGTAATGGAGATGCTTACCTTGATTGTACAAAGAAGAGTGAATAGAAGTCAACAATTTAAGTACCACTGGGGTTGCAAGGAATTGAAACTTACACAATTATGTTTTGCAGATGATTTACTAATGATATGTAATGGAGATCATAAGTCTGTGGAAGTACTTAAAGATGGGCTTATGGAGTTTAGTGCTATATCTGGTCTTGTCCCAAACATGAACAAAAGTACAATTTTCTTTGGTAGTGTTTCTGAAATTGAAAAGCGAAAGATCTTGGAAGTTATGCCTTTTGCTGTTGGGAAATTACCAATGAAATATTTGGGTGTGCCTCTAATAACAAAGAATATTGGGGTATCTGAATGCAGTCAACTGGTGGAGAGGGTAAAAAGTAAGGTGAATGACTGGAAAAATAAATTTCTATCTTATGCAGGTAGACTACAACTTATTGCTGCAGTACTTACATCAATTCACATTTATTGGGCTTCTGTATTTCTGATTCCTAAAACAACTGTGAAAGAGATTGAAAAGGTGTTAAAAGGGTTTCTATGGAGTCAAGGTACATTGAAGAAAGGAGCTGCAAAAGTAGCTTGGAAGGTTATTTGTACCCCAAAGAATCAAGGGGGTTTGGGGATAAAGAAACTTGGTCCTTGGAATGAAGCACTGTTATGCAAACACCTATGGAATATAATAAGTCAAAAAGAAAGCTTGTGGGTGAAATGGGTAAACCTGGTAAAACTTAAAAATAAGAGCATATGGGAGGTTGATGCAGAGGATTCAGATAGTGGTACTTGGAAAGCTATCCTGAGTCTTAGAAACAAAATCAGAAGGAATGTTTGGCATAAGATGGGGAATGGTAGAAGTACAAATGTATGGCATGATAAATGGATTGATTGTGGCCCATTGAGTGAGTTTATCAGTTTTAAAAAGAGATATGAAGCTAGATTTCCAGAAAGATTGACTGTAGCTGAGTGTGTTGTCAATGGGAATTGGATATGGCCTAGTGAATGGATGCAACAATTTGAGCAGTTAAGAAATATAAATGTACCTATATTTACTGAGGAGATAGATGATAGAATTGTATGGATGGGGAGGAATGATAAGGAAGAAAAATTCTCTATAAGAAGTGTTTGGGAGCTGTTTAAAGAAGAAAGTAATGAAGTTAATTGGAAAGATGTTGTGTGGTTTCCTCAATGTAATCCTAGGCATACATTCATTCTATGGTTATCCTTACATGGCAGATTAAATACACAAGATAGAGTTATGGCATGGAATTCTCAAAGTGGGCTTAAATGTTCTTTGTGTGAAACTGTTAATGATTCACATGAACATTTATTCTTCAAATGTCAATACTCTGAGGTAATTTGGAAGGCTATGAGAGATAAGATCATGAAGATGAACTGGGATATGGACTGGAGGAATGTGGTTTCAGTAATTGCTAATGGTAAATGTGGTAATAGCATCAACAGTATTCTCCACAGATTTGTACTTGCTACAACAGTTTATTATATTTGGCAAGAAAGGAACCAAAGGCTGTTTAATCAAAAAAAGAGAGATTGTAAAAGTTTACTGAATGGGATAATGGAAAGTGTAAAGCTGCAGTTGCTAAGTTTAAAAGTAAAGAAATCAAAAGCAGTTGATCAAGTTAGTAAAGATTGGGAAGTGCAGTTAAATATTGTATAAAGGATGTCTGTTAAGGGGTGTTTGGAATTAAGTTCAACAGATTCTATTTTCACAGTTTGATCTCCTATGCTAGGAATCAAAGTGTCTGATATACAAACCATAACAATGGGGTTGTTTCTAGTATCTTGGAGTTCTAATGGTGTGACTGTACTTACTTGAGATTCAGTTCTATTCAGTTTGGCCTTGGGAGGGGACTGTGTAGGATTGATGGATCAGTGAGAGGTCTGATTCATAAGAATGTACCATAATGTAGAGCAACCCATTGTGAAGGGTATATGGTTTGGGCGGGTAGTGTATGATGGGTGGAATAGCGAGGAGTGAAAGATGAACCTGCTTGGTCCACCCAATACACTGCTAAAGGAGGTAATGGATGGGCTTCCCTCAAGGAATGTGTTTCCAAGTAGTTGATGCCATTTTAGAGATGGAAATGTAGGCTACTTGGAAGAGCTCTTGACTGGAAGGGTTATGGTGCCTAGTGATGCCTTTCACCTTCCTGCTCTTTAATCACTGTGGATGCTGGTTGAGTGGTTTGGGTGGGGAGGTGATAAGGAAATGTAGCTAGATGGTTAAGGTGCAATTCAAAAGGTAAAATTCAGGTGCAAGTGTTAGTTGGAAAGCTATGTTATTCATGCTTTTAGTAGTATGTTAGTGTGGTTGTATATGATTCAAAGTTGTATCTGATATTGGGCATGTCCAATATTAGTTTTGTTACTTATGTTTGTACAAAATTGGTTGAGAAGTAATATAAATTTACCTTTTGCACCAAAAAAAAAAAAAAAAGTGTTTGATGAAATGCCCCAATAATAAGATTGTTACTATGTATTATCAATGTTTAAGGTTTCAGGCCAATAATAAGTGTTTAAATAATTTCAACATTGATCAATGCATTCGTATTTAAGTGCTGTTTTGGGTTGCTTCTTAATGAAATTCTCTCTTACGTGGTATTTTTCAAACAAACAAACACCACTCCTACAAATATGAACATATAGATAGGCGCAAACCCAGGTATTTGATATAGCTATCGCGTATGCCATTGCTAGTCGTTACTCTTCATTCTTCTACTGCTTCTGTTTCTAACATTTTATTTCTCGTTTTGAACGTCTAGTTGGTCATGGAAGGAGTAGATCGGTTGAATGAGTTAGAGGATGAAATGTTAGTCAATAATATCATGTCTCACTTGGACTGCACTACCAAAGACATGATCAGAACAACGGCTACCATCTCAAAATGATGGAAAAATATTTGGACTCAACTTCCTCATCTCATTTTCTCAGATGAGGATGTCGGCATAGAGTATGCAGTTAAAGAAACTGATCTCCATGGTTACTTTTCTTTTATTGACAACACCCTAGATCAGTGTCCTACAAATTTCAACCTCAAAAAATTTAAACTTGATATCTGTTACAGTAATTTGGTTTATTCTGATTTTAAATCGCGAGCAAATAGTTGGATTCGTTATGCTATTAGCCGCAATGTTGAAGATGTTGATTTACGGTTATGGGTAGGGCCACCGTTTAGCTATGATGATGAGTTGTTTTTCAACAATTTGTGTTTCAATCCTGTGAAGCTGTCCGAGTGTATACTTAATCCTCCTAATGGTGCGATTAGTTGGCAAAGACTTGAGTATTTGTGTTTATCTTTTGTGACTCTAGATGAAGATATGATTGAGAAGATATTATCCGGAAGTCCTTGCTTGGAATCATTGGAGTTGAACGATTGCTATGGTTATAGGCGGATTGATGTTACTTCAAAGAGTGTGAAGAATTTGGTGTTCTCCGGACACGACTCTATTTATGGGGATATATACGACGAGGCTTATATAGATTGTGTCAAAATCAATGCTCCTTACATATTGTCTCTAACTATAAAAGATGATTTGGTTTTGCGGGAGCTTATGTTGCTTAATGTGTCGTCTTTGGTCGAAGCTCACTTAGATTATTCGATCGATTCGTCGGAGTATGCGATATTCGATGAAGAAGTGTTTAAAAAAACTTTTAGAAAGCCTTGGCCATGTCGAAGATATTACATTTGGGAATCACTGTTCGGAGGTAATATTACTTATGAATGTCTTTTTTTCATACACTCACGTTTGTTGTCTGTGTGTAAAATTATACACGTTGCACTGCTCTAATAATCTTTTCTTTGCTTTGATAGCTTCTCTCTCGTTTGGAAGCTGGCAGTGATACGTCTTTTGATGATCGAGAGGAACAAATTGCTTAAAGTGATTAAGTGTTGGTTGATACGTCTTATGCCTGCTAAGTAGTTGTTGACACTCCATCGACCATCTCCAATAGCCTAAATATAACTCTGTTTTTTTGGTAAATTTTAAACTTTTGTTTACTGTTTAATCTTGTGATTTGTGAACTGAGTTAATGAGAAAAAGAAGTGTACTATCAACAGATCTTGAAAATGGAATGATTTTGTTGCATCCTGTGGCTCTATTATTGTTCTAGCTAGTTATATTCATTGGCAATAGATCTTTTGAATAGCATCACGTAACTGCCAATACTCAGAAATACGAATGAAACCATATAGCTTATTTCTTCGTATAGCTCTCAATGAAATCACAAGAATATAGACAACAATGGTAAATATGTTGTTGTTCATACATGCCTTTGATTAAGTCGATTCGGTATGTTTTCTGGTTTTCTTCTCAGTGAACATTTTTGTTGAGAGAAGTTAGTCTGAAATGAAAATTTTATTTTTGAGCATGGGCTCTTTGATGGGTAAACAGGTTTTAAATGGTTTTGGGATTGTTGTATTGGAATTTGGGTTGGGATCAGGATTCGGGGATAGTGCGTAAGGTTGAGAAGCCTTAGTCATTAGGACATGTTCTATGGGCTCGCGGATTATAAGATAGGAGACTGAAAATAATCTTATATGCTGGTTATACTGGAGGCCCATTTTGTGTGGACATTGAAACTATCCTTACGAGCTCCAAAGCCCTTTGTATACTGTGGTCCTGGCATGACTCTCGATTATGTTGCGTGCATATAGAAGTGTTATTTGGAATAGCTGCAGGTTTATTGATTGGAATATAGTTCATATTTGGTTTGTTGTTTTTGCAAAAGTTTTAAATGTTTTGTTAAGTAACAGAATAACGTTGCTATGCTTTCTACTGTCTTTAAGGCATCGGAGGATAATAAGCTATTTTTTTGATGATATTTGTAGGAATTATATAATATCTAGCATAGTGATCATTTGGTATATTCGAATCATGTTGGCTGTTTGTTATAAAAATAGGACAGTAAAGAGGGTCCGATACCTGGGTTGCAGCTTGGTTGTTCATCAATATTTGGTATATGCACTAGGCAATTTTGGTATGATCTCATTTGTTTCAACCATCTCCATTCATCAATGATGATCGGGCTTGAACCGAAGAGTCTACTTGTAATTAGTTAAAAGACTTACTTGGATCTCAAAGTGACCGCGAGTTGTACTTAACACCTTAATAAGCAGATATCCCTTAATTGGGTCTCAACGGTTTCTAGTGCATTGGTTCTTGACCTATACAGTCAGGTAGACCGGTAGGCGCTTAGTCTACATTAGGGAGTAGAGTTTAATCGTTTATATCTCGTTCTTTGTACGTTATTGTTATTAGGTTATTGTTGCATCACTAATAAATTTTTGAGTTCATATCAAGTACGATACCTTTTAACTACTTAGCTCTTCTGTATATAGTATTTGTTTTGATTGTATGAGTTTTACCAGCTCATCAGGAAATGTTACATTTTGGAGTACCTAAACTTGACTTTTCTTAAATTGAAACATACATGTATCATAAAAGTTACGACCTATCAACCAAGAGGTTATGGGTTCATGTCTTGTTGCGACAATAGTGAGATATTATGTGTGAGATAAGGGGTATAGGTATGTAATAAATTGTCGTTAAAAAAAGTCATCAATGAAACTGTAACAACTAACAATTAAGCATTTAAGCCAACTAGTGTTCCAAACACTAGCCAATCTTGACATAAAAGTTACTCTAATTATCCGTCTCTTTCCTCCAAATACTCCATATATAAGAACATGCTGCTTCTTGATTGGATCAACTACCATATGTGCACACATAAACATTAGTAACTGAGCCGTGAAATGACGATCATAAACATGGAGGGTTCGTATATCGTTTGGCCCATCTTCTTTCCAGGGCTTGCAATCTAGCAAGTATCACGATACAATATTGAGTTTTCTGTTTGGTCCCATGTGTATTGTCTCTCATATGTAACTTCAAGTATTTTTAACAAACTAAACTCCATCAGATCGAAAGCGTTCATTGACACAATCAAAATTCAAGTACAAGTGATGATATCGCTTTTTCAATTTGTTTTATATATATGAACATCAGGCTTCGAATTAAGGCAACAGTTAAGTATACGTGAACCATGAAGAAACTGATTATGCATGACCTGACTTGTTAAACTTTGAAGCAAAAGTTGAATGAAATATAAAATACAACAAATTAAAAATGACCTTATATATGGAAGTATGGAACCATGATCAAAGTAAGATTGAATTCGTTGGAATATGAAAATACTCATATTTTACGTGCATTGCAACTTACCAAAATCTGTAAAATGTAAGTCTATATAAAGTAGTGATTTATAATAATGAGAATGCAGCCTACTTCCAATAAAAATACTACTTGAACAACGTATACGGTCTGCATATGATCTGATTTAATTATGTCGTGGTCTCTTTACTTATTTAACTTAATTTCAAAACATAACACATCATTTTGTGAATGTTTTTTTTTTTTAAAAAAACTTTTGTGGTTGTAGGACTTGTAGCATAACTCTATTTCAAAACACAAGTGTATGTGAGTGGGATGTTGGGGGAGATGGAAAAGCCTCATTCTACCCAAAGCTTAGGTCATGAGTTTGATTCCTACTAAAGCAATCTCCCGCAACATTCCCCTTACTTTTTTAAATAGCGAGTCTCTAATGTTAAAAAAAAGTGTATCCATGAAAACCAGAGACGGAATTAGGTGGTGTTGCGTGGTGCCGCAGTGTCACAAAAAAAAATAAAAAAATTAAAATAAAATTCTATTGTTGTGGAAAGGAAAAAGTAGACAAAAATTAAAACTGCACCTACAATTAAGTCACTTTTTTGTGAGCATGAAAACCAAGGACGGAATTAGGTGGTGGTGTGGTGTCACTTGTAACGTGACTACGATACAATTTTTATTGAGAGCATCCACAATGGGTAAACTAAGAATAGTTTTTTACTATTTGAAGAAGTATTTTGAAAGTGTTTTCTTGCATTGCATTGAAAGCTTTTTAGAAAGACTTGAGAAACTTCAACTCTTTCCTTAAAGTCTTATATATTAGATGTGATATGCATTAAATGCAAAAAGACATGAAGACTTTTCCATTGTGAAATGCTCTGAGACTAATAATTTTTGTAATAAATAAACATTGAATTCTTCCAAAAAGCACCCGGTATTAATACATTGTGTTTTACTTATTGCTTAGTTAGTTCATTAATAGGTGACAAATGAACTTGGATTATACTAAACTCAATCATTGTAACCGAAAATCGTTTTTTTTTTAAATACATATCCGTGTCTAAAAAAATTGTACACCTGTCACGAGCCAAATTCTGAAGGTCGGATTCTGCTTGGAAGCGTTGCTTAATGTGTGGGTTCCTGGTCAATCCTCTTGGTCTTGTTGGAGTACCCCAACGTTAAGGGTGTAGTACGTGCCACGAGTAGAGGACTCGATATGGCACTACACTGGTCGGGAGTTGGGGCCGCTCCCCTGATGAGTCCAAGGCACGACGAAACCAGTGAACCTCTACTATATGCGGGACGGATGGTTGGTTCTTATAGGTGTAAGGGCGCCACACGGACTCGAAGGGATGAGTCCGTGACAACCCGCTCACTTTTAGCTATAATCCATTCCCGGTGAAAAAAATATATATATAAAAAGAGCTTATATAAGGACTTTCTAATACATATCTGTACAAGGTACTAGACGTGAATTCATGACGGAGTGTTTACAAACATATATTTCTATGCAGTTAGGGTTGTACAAAGTTTGTTATATAAGGACTTTATTCATGCTTGGATTCAATTGTAAGTTTGTCCGAATTTGAATTATACTAAGCTCCCGAATTATGCTTGAATCAGCTTTCGTAACTCATTTAAATCTCTACTATTTTCAAGATATTTGAGCTCATTGGACTATATATAAAATCAAGTAAGAGTTTAGTCTAAGGTTACAAAGTCGAGATTATATATACTCGCATTCTCTGAGTCAACCACGCTCATTCTAGATATTTTATTAGTGCATGAATTTTATTTGTTTCTATTTATATTCGAACAATGTTTGTTTTCATTTTATACGTTTTACTAGCTGATCATCTAAACTTAACTCTACTTAAATTAAAACATACATGTATCATAGAAGTTGCAATAACAAACAATTTTTGTTTTTCATAAGTTACTTTAAATGTATTAGGGTGAGCAAAACCGACCGACGACCGAAAACTGATACAAACCTAACGAAACCGACTCCGACCGACACAAACCGACCTATACTCGGGTCGGGACTCGGTTTGGGTTTTCCACGATGTCGGGACTCGGGATTAACGGAGAAAACACAAAGAAAACCGACCGAATCCGACTCCGACCGAACCTACCCGAGTAAAACTGAGTAATTTTGGGTCGGGATTCGGTTAGGGTTTTCCATGTTGTCAGTTTCGGGATTGGTCGGGACGGGTCAGTTTCGGCCCGATGCTCACCCCTTTAATATAGTAGTACTAGACTACTTTTATTTATTTATTTATTTATTTATTTGTTTATTTATTTATTTATTATTTATTTGTAACAAAAGTACAAAACTACAAGTAAACACCCAAACACTTTGTTGTTTGGGTTTCTGCACTACCAAAGAGTTGATCATCTAATTTTCTCAGTAAAGGATGACGGGTTAGATTATGTAGTTAAAGATCTCCATGGTTACATTTCTTTTATTGACAACACCTTAAATCAGTGTCCTACAAATCTCAACCTCAAAAAATTCAAACTTGATATCCCTTACAGTGGTCTGGATAATCCTGAGTTCAAATCGCGAGCAAATAGTTGGATTCATTATGCTATTAGTCGAAATGTTGAAGATGTTGATTTACACTTATGGGATGTAACAACGGGTTTGTTTAGCTATGATGATGAGTTGTTTTTTTAACAATTTGTGTTTTAATAGTGTGAAGTTGTCCTGGTGTGTGTTTAATCCTCCTAATGGTACAATTAGTTGGGAAAGACTTAAGTGTTTGTGTTTATCTTGTGTGACTCTGGATGAAGATATGATTGAGAAGATATTATCTGGAAGTCCTTGCTTGGAATCTTTGGAGTTGAACTATTGCGACGGTTATAGGCGGATTTATATTATTTCAAAGAGTGTTAAAAAGTGTAGGGGATAAGTGGAATAAACGAACCCAACCGGATATTGTTTGAATCTCTGAAAGGCGTGTGAACACTTTCAGATCGAATCAATTCGGTGGTTCCCCGAATTATTCAATCGGATACAATTCAGAGATTGAGAACGTTTTGAATGCTCGTGTTTGAGATTCATGAACCAGAGAAAAAACATGACCAAAAGAAAAGCGTCACTTTCTAAATGGATTAGGGCTCCTTTTATGCAGGTTTTTCCAAGGGTTTCAAAGTTGTCAAAATTAGTCCCTTGAGTTATGAAAATTTAATTTTCTAAGGAACTTTTACCATAACAACTTGGACCCTAATGCCTCTGGACCCCGTCCCTTAGGAGCTTCGCCCTAAGATCATAATAAATTCAAATAGGCGTGCACTCCGCACCTCCAAGCCTAAATGATGTCTTATTATGACTAAATTGATCAAACAAGTTAATCCAATTACACTAAAATATCTAACAAAAAGCTGGTGTTATCTGGATACACCTCTTATGATGGGATTGATCCGTATGAGGAGGGTTGTATAGACTGTGTCAAAATCTATGCTCCTTACATATCATCTCTAACTGTAAAAGGTATGTTGGATTTGCGGGAGTTTGTGTTGCTTGACCTGTCGTCTTTGGTTGAAGCCCACTTAGATTATTCGATCAGTTGGAGTGAGTCTGTGATATTCGAACAAGTACTTAGAGGACTTTTAGAAAGCCTGGACCATGTCAAAGATATTACATTTGGGGATCGCTGTTCGGAGGTAATATTACTTATGAACGTCTTTTTCTCATACACTCCAGTTTGTTGTTACTGTGTAAAGTTATACACGTGCACTGCCCTAATAATGTTAACTTTTGCATTGATAGCTTCTCTCTCGTTTGAAAGCTGGTAGTGATACGTCTCATGATGATTGAGCTGAAAATGGTGATCGAGATGAACAAATTGCTTAAAGTGATTAAGTCTTAGTTGCTAAAAAGTAGTTTACAGTTGACACTCCATCGAGCATCCCCAATAGCCTAAATAGAACTCTGCTAGAATTTGGTAATTTTCAAGCTTTTGTTTACTGTTTAATCTTTGTGGTTTGTGAACTGAAAATAATTTAATATGCTGGTTATACTTATGAGCTCCAAAGTCCTTCGTATTATTACTGGGGTCTTGGCATGGCTCTTGATTATGTTGCGTGTATATAGAAGCGTTATTTGGAATAGCATGTTTATGGATTGAAATATGGTACATATTTGGTTTGTTGTTTTTCCAAAGGTTTTAAATGTTTTGTTCAGTAACAGAATATTGTTGCTTTGCTTTCTATTATGTTTTTAAGGCATCAGAGGATTAGACGAGTAGTAGTAACAAGATGTGTTTGTGATGATATTTGTAGGAATTATATAATATATAGTATATTGAACATTTGGTATATTCGCAGCATGCTTGTTGCCTGTTTGTTATGAAAATAAGACAGTAAATGGGGCCCGATACCTGGGTTGCAGCTTAATTGTTCAACAGTTTTGGTATGATCTATTGACAGTTATGTTTATTTGCTTATAGGTGGTTAGCTATCTTTGAGGAATATGAGAGCTGGTTTTTGAGACTCTTAGTAGGTACAGAGCATTACTGATTATCAAAAATGAGAAGGAGAAATAAAAGGCAGATGTGGGGTTCTATGCATGATAAACACGGGAATAGAAAAGTTCAAAAATGCTTCATTAATGTGTGGAAATAATTCAATCAGTGGAAAGATTGGAAGAGCTTAATGAGTTAATGTTAAGATGTGATTGTAGGACATAATGGATTTCGACTATAGAGATTTGGCAGACATGTTTCTATGACTATATGTTGCATTTAAGCTGTTCAGACCTGTATGTAAATAATTTCTACGTAGGAAGCCTGATCATAAGCAAGAAACTAGTAGTGGCCAAGGATGGTCCTACAGATTTATTGCATATGTTGGTTGCTGTAACATTGTTCTGATGTGTTTTTGCTCTATTGTTTGTTTCTATGTTTATATGTTTACATCCATTCATATCTCGAACACGTATAGGTTAGAGGTAAAATCTTAGATGAGAAATATTTTTGGCCATATTTCTAGTTGCTTTCCAAATGCATTTCTTGGAGACACACTAGGCAATTTAGGAATGATGTCATCATGTCTTGGTAGTTCATTAAGAAACTTAAAATGATCAGGCTTGAACTGAAGAGTCTACTTGTCATTCATTAAGGAACTTAATTGGATATCAAACGGTCGTAAGTTGGATCTCAAACGGGTTGCGAATTGTACTTGACACCCTAGTAAGCAGCAAGATCGCGTAGTAAAGTTTATATCCTCTTAGGCTCGTTCTTTGTACTTTGTTGTTGGATCACTAATAAAATTTTGAGTTAATATCGAGAATAACCTTAACTATTTAGCTACTTAATAAAATTTGTTTTCATGTGGTTTACTAGCAAAGAAACGTTACATTTAGGTACCTAAACTTCACTTTCCTTAAATTAAAACATACATATAAAAGTTACAATAACAAATTGGGCTGTTGAACTGGGCTCAAAATCAGGCATAACTAGAGCCTAATGCTAGAGCAGTTTAGCTTAATAAGTTTGGACTTATTGGGATGGGTTTCACAGGACCAGTTTAGCTTAATATGTATGCAACTTTTTTAAGTGTCTATTTCTTATAAGCACCACAAAATAAACGCAATAGTTGAACTTATCTTTAGACGACTTTAGTAACAAAGTTACTTATGTTCCTTACATGTAGCTAACGTGTCTCTTAGGATAGCTTTTTGAATAAGTATGTCTATAAGAGGAATATTATACATCTATAAATTATAACTTAAACTTGAATTCATGGGAATATAAAATGTGATGTGTCCATAGGCAAGCTCGTGGATTTCATTCTCATATTTATGTGCATTGTAACTTACCAAAATTTACAATAAATATACTACTCGCATTATGTCAACAGGTTTATACGGTATGATCTAATTTAATTGTGTCGGTTTTATATGAACTTGATTTTTTATTTTTATTTTTTATTTTTTATTTTTTATTTTTTTATTTTTTATTTTTTTTTTTTTTTTTTGTAAGATTGAAAAACTTGAAACAATATGAGCTCAAGCATATGTTAAAAACTTAAAATTGTTCGAGCTTATATAGGTACAAGGTACTAGAGGTGAATTAATAATGGAGTTTTTGAAAACAAATACTTCTATGTAGTTAGGGTTGTACAAAGTTGGTTATATACGTTCATGCTTGGATTCAATTATTAGTTTGTCCGAATTTCAATTATATTGAGGGCATGTTTGGCGCGAGAGATTATGGAGGATTTTTATTTTTTTTATTTTATTTTTTATTTTTTATTTTTTTAAATAAGCTTTTGTCAAAAAATAATCTTTGTTTGGTAAACTAAGGTTGTGAATTATTTTAGAAAAATAAGTTCCAAAAAAAAAAAAAAAAAAAAAAAAAAAAAAAAATTCCAAAACCAACTTGTAAAAGATTACGAAGATTATTTTTCACAAATTAATTGATTTTAATCTTCTTCAGCAGCAACACCAGCAATTAAAAAAAAAAAAAAAAAAAAAAAAAAAACCTACAATTTTAATCTTTTTAGCACCAGCAACAGCAACATCACCAGCACCAACACCAACACCAGCAACATCTATTTTTGCCAAACATACCCTGAGCTCCCTGAATATGCTCGTATTAGCTTTCTCGACTCATCTAAATCTCTACCATTTTCAAGATATTTGAGCTTTCGAATCTTCCTCAAGCTAAGCTTGATCCACCACAATCGTGAAACCTTTAGTCTAAGGTTACCGAGTAGAGATTATATCCGTGTTTTCTGACCCAACCACGCTCGTTCTTGATACGTTGTAAGTGCATGATTTTTATTTGTTTGTATTTTATTCGAACAATGTTTGTTTTCATCATATGTGTTTTACTAGTTGATCAAGATATTCATTTGAAGTATCTAAACTTCACTTTACTTAGATTAAAACATACATGTATCATAAAACTTGCCATAACAAACATTTTTTGTTTTCATAAGTTACATGGAAACATAATGGGCTGTTGAAATGGGCTTAGAACCAGGCCTAACTCAAGTGTTTATCTATACTATCTATAATGGAAAAATTGTCAAACTTGAAAAAGTTGAGTCTTGAAAGTTGAGTATTGAAAGTTAAATGTGAGAGAAAATTAATGTAATTAATACTCTTATTAAAACATTATACAACCAATTAAAAACATATCTACCAAATTAAATACAACCAATTAAACACACAAACTGGGTTGCTCCGGGACGCTTCAAACCTGGCGGATTGACCCGGTTTAATTTGACCCGTTTTTTACCCAACCTAGCAAGTTGACCCGGTTTAAATCGACCCATTTTTCGACCGGAACGGTTCAACTATTGAACCACTCGGGTCGAACCGGGTTTCAAAATATTATTTTTCGTTTATAACCTATAAACTTTTTTTTATCAATAAACTATATGCCGCTATAAAATCCCGTTGCTATGCACGGGTACTCGTCTAGTTACTTTTAACCAACACAATATAAACCCATACACTTTGTTGTTTGGTTTTGTGTCGATACCAAAACCTTACTTGGTTCCTGCTGCCTGCTTTTGGTACGTATCATCTGCTTATTTAGTTTCATGATTCATTTTGTTATTGTTGCTTATTATTTGATGTACACACACATCAGGTGTTCCCCAATAATAAGATTGTTACTTACATTCTACTATAATATATATAACTGATTATTCTATGATTTAGCTTAATATTATCACTATTTAAGCTTCTTAATGAAATTCTCTTGTGTAGTATTTTTCAAACAAAATACACGCACAAAAAAACAAACAGCCCTCCTGCAAATATGCCATATAGATAGGTGCAACCTTAGTAAGGGCCCATGTATGTGATTTAGCTATCCCGTATGTCATTGCTAGCGGTTAACCCTCTTTTTTCTATTGAACATATATAGTTGCTGTTGTTTCTAACATTTGATTTCTCGTTTTGAACGTCTAGTTGATCATGGAAGGAGTAGATCGATTGAATGAGTTAAGTGATGAATTCTTAGTCAATAATATCATGTCTCGCTTGGACTGCACTACCAAAGAGCTGATCAGAACAACCGCTACCATCTCTAAACGATGGAAAAATCTCTGGGCTTCGCTTCCTCATCTCATTTTCTCATATGATCAAGATGACGACAGATATTTTGGAATTGATGATATTGATCTCCGTGATTACATTTCTTTTATCGACAACACCCTTAATAAGTGTCCTACAGATTTGAATCTCAAAAACTTTAAACTCGAAATATATTACAGTAGTCTCGTTAATGTTGAGTTTAAATCGCGAGCAAATACATGGATTCGTCATGCTATTAGCCGTAATGTTGAAGATGTTGATTTATGGTTATTTGATGTAGGAGTAGCCCAAGGGTTTACTCATGAAGATGAGTTGTTTTTCAACAATTTGTGTTTTAATCATGTGAAGCTGTCCTCATGTTGGTTAAATCCTCCTAATGGGGAGATTAGTTGGAAAAGACTTGAGTGTTTGTGTTTATCTGATGTGAGTCTGGATGAAGATGTGATTGAGAAGATATTATTTGGAAGTCCTTGCTTGGAATCTTTGGAGTTGAATGAATGCTATGGTTATGAGCAGATTGATATTACTTCAAAGAGTGTTAAAAAGCTGGTGTTATCTGGATACACCTCTTATGTTGCTCCAGACGAGGAGGGTTATATAGACTGTGTCGAAATCTATGCTCCTTACATATCATCTTTAACTATAAAAGGTATGTTGTGTTTGCGGAGCTTGTGTTGCTTGACGTGTCGTCTTTGGTCGAAGCCCACTTAGATTATTCGATCAGTTCGAGTAAGTCTGAGATATTTGAACAAGTACTTAGAGGACTTTTAGAAAGCCTTGGCCATGTCAAAGATATTACATTTGGGGATTACTGTTCGGAGGTAATATTACTTATGAATGTCTTTTTTTCATACACTCGCATTTGTTGTCTGTGTGTAAAATTATACACGTTGCACTGCTCTAATAATCTTTTCTTTACATTGATAGCTTCTCTCTCATTTGGAAGCTGGCAGTGATACGTCTTATGGTGATCGAGTTGAAAATGGAGATCAAGCGGAACAAATTGCTTAAAGGGATTAAGTGTAATTGATATGTCTTATGCTTCCTAAGAAGTTGTTGACACTCCATCGACCATCTCCAATAGCTGAAATAGAAGTCTGCTAGAATTTGGTAATTTTTAAACTTTTTTTTATTGTTTAATCTTGTGGTTTGTGAACTGATCGAGTTAATGAGAAAAAGAAATGTACTAGTTACTGATCTTGAAAATGGAATGGTTTTGTTGCATCCTGTGGCTCTATGATTGTTTTAGTTATACTCATTGGCAATAGATGTTATAAATAGCATCAAGTAACTGCCAATACTCAGAAATACGAATGAAACTATATCACTTATTTCTTCATATAGCTCTCAATGAAATCTCAAGAATATAGACAACAATGGTACACATGTTGTTGTTCATACATGCCTTTGATTAACTCGATTCGGTATGTGTTCTGGTTTTCTTCTCAATGAACATTTTTGTTGAGAGAAGTTAGTCTGAGATGAAAATTCTATTTTTGAGCATGGTCTTTGTTGGGTAGACAGGTTTTAAACGGGTTTGGGATTGTTGTATATATTTGAATTTGGGTTGGGATCAGGATTCAGGGATAGTGTGCTATGGTCTCCTGGATTATAAGATAGGAGACTGAAAGTAATCTTATATGCTGGTTATATTGGAGACTGAAAGTAATCTTATATGGCTCGGGTGAGAAGCATTAATCATTATGGACATGTGCTATGGTCTCCCGGATTATAAGATACGAGTCTGAAAGTAATCTTATATGCTGGTTATATTGGAGGTCCACTTTGTGTGGACATTGAAACTAGCCTTACGAGCTCCAAAGTACTTCTTATTACTACCGAGGTCCTGCCTTGGCATGGTTCTCGATTATGTAGCATGTATATAGAAGCGCTATTTGGAATAGCAGGTTTATGGATTGGAACATCGTACATATGTGGTTTGTTGTTTTTCCAAAGGTTTTAAATGTTTCGTTCAGTACCAGAATAATGTTGCTTTGCTTTCTACTGTGTTAAACACATAAGAGGATGAGAGGAGTAGTAGTAGAAAGCTGATTTTGTGGTGCTCATGCATGTTGCCTGTTTGTTATGAAAATAGGGAGTTATGGACTGTTTATTTGCTTATAGCTGGTTAGCTATCTTTGAGGAATACGAGAATGGGTTAAAGAGGCTCTGAGTAGGTGCATAACATTACTGATTATCAAAAAATAGGAGGAGAAATAAAAGGCAGATGTGGGGTTCTATGCATGATTAACACGGGAATAGAAAAGTTCCCGTGTTAAGATGTGATTGTAGGACATAATGGATTTCTGACCATCGAGATTTGGCAGACATGTTTCTATGACGATATGTTGCATTTAAGCTGTACGTTTTGACCTGTATGAATGATTTCTACATAGGGAGCCATGATCATAAGAGCACAAGGTGCAAACGACGAAGCAACCTTCGCCGTCCGATGTGGCATGAACAACGGCGAGCCGTTGCTCGCCACCACACCGTTTGGACCTCGCCGTTGGCCAACTCCTCGTGGCCACGGCGAAGCAATCTTCTGACACAATGGCAGGTTACTTCCATATATTTGATTTCTTTCATTTTTTTTCGTTCTTCCCCAAAGATCTGGGTTTCTTTCTTACTTCCATATATTTTGTTTGTTCCATAGATTTGTTTCGATCTGGGTTTCGTTCTTCCCCAAAGATCTGGGTTTGTTTCGATCTAGGTTTGTTCCATAGATTTGGTTTATGGTGGTCGGAAAAAATGGTGGGATGGTTTGTTCCAAAGATCTGGGTTTGTTTCTTATACTATGTTGTTTGTTTATATTATTTTTTATTTTAATTTATTTAATGAAATGAATAAAAAAAAATGTGTAAGAGGTGGGACCCTAATGGGGAAGTTGAGGTTTGTTGTTTGGTGAGGGGGGTTTGTTGTGGTTAGTTGAAGTTGAGGTGTTTTGGTGATGTGGCATGGTGGGGCCCGAATGGGGAGGCAAGTGCTTGCCTTTGCACCTTGTGCTCTAAGCAAAAAACTAGTAGTGGCTAAGGACGGTCGTACACATTTATTGCATATTGTTTGTTTTAATGTTTATATCCATCAAATCTGGAACACGTATAGGTTAGAGGTATAATCGTAGATAAGAAATATTTTTCCGCCATTTCCAGTTGCTTTATATGCACTAGGCAATTTAGGAATGATCTCATGTCTTGGTAATTCATTAAGAAACTTACTTTCATCAATTCATTAAGAAAGTTGGATCTCAAATTGGATATAGTAAGCAGATATTCCTCAACTGGCTCTCAACAACTTCTCCTCCATTGGTACTTGACATATAGTAAGACCGGGTAGTAAAGTTTATATCCTCTTAGGCTCGTTCTTTATACTTTGTTGTTGGATCACTATTAAATTTTTGAGTTAATATCGAGTATAACTTTAACTATTTAGCTACTTAATAAAATTTGTTTTCATTACATGTGTTTTACTAGCTCATCAAGAAACGTTACATTTAGAGAACCTAAAAACGTCACTTTTGCTTAAATTAAAAACATACACGTATCATAAAAGTTACAATAACAAATTGGGCTGTTGAACTGGGCTCAAAATCAGGCCTAACTAGAACCAATACTAGACTAATTTAGCTTAAAAGATTGGACTTATTGGAATGGGTTTCGCTAGGACCAGTTAGGCCTAAACCAGTTGATCTTATTATTATTATTTTTTTAAAACAAATTTACTTATGTTCTTTGTAGCTAACTTGTGCTCTTAGGATATAGTACTCAGTATTAGAACTAACTTTTTGAATAAGTATGTCTATAAGATATTATATAAACTATAACTTAAACTTGATACATGTGATGTGTTGGTATAATACCCACAAAAAAAAAAAAATAATAATAATAATAATAATAATAATAATAATAATAATAATAATAATAATAATAATAATCCGTGTTGTAATATGAGTGATCAACATGGATGGTTGGTACATCTTTTTTCCGGGACTCACAATATGTTAGATTGATATGAGCCGTTAGCAAGCATCACATTACTATAGTTTTGGTGTATCAGTTTTAGGCATTCTAGAAGTTGCGATGTGCTAGTCGAGATTAAACCAGTCGTTCAACTTTTATACCTTTTATAGACTAAAAAAGTGATTTTCCCAAACTATATCAAGCGACTTACGACTTTTTTACTTTTAATTAGAAGTCACCAAGTGGCAAAAAAGTAAGCGACTTTTTTTTTTTTTTTTTTTTTTTGTTGTACTTTTTTGTACATAAATTAAGCGACTTTTGTACTTTTTGTACTTTTAAGCGATTTTTTTGTGCCACTTGTCGACTTCTTCTCAAAAGTAAAAAAAGTCGCAGGTCGTTCTGTTTAGTTTGGGAAAAACACTTTTTTTTATCTAGAAAACGTATAAAAGTTTATCGACTAGTCTAATCTTGGAATTTTCTCAAAATAAAAATGACCTTATATATGGAACGATGAATCAAAGTGAGATTGAATTCATGGGAATATGAAATGTGATGTGTTCATAGGCAAGCTAGTGGATTGCGTTCTCATATTTTACGCTCATTGGAACTTACCAAAATTTCTAAAATGTAAGCCTATAAGTGATTTATATAATGACAATGTACCATGCTCGTAATAAAAATACCACTTGTACTAACGTATACGGTTTACTTATTTAAGTTATTTTCACGTCATAATTTATTCATTGGTGATGTTGGGAGAGATGGCAAAAGCTCATTTTACCTATAGCTTAGGTCATGAGTTTGATTCCTACTAAAGTCACGGTCCCCATCATCCCCATTGTTTATTATTATTATTTTGTTTATCATAAGTAGTCTCGTATGTGAAACTTCAAGTAAATGTTTCTATAAACTAAAACTACATTTATTGTTAAGAAAAAAAAATGGATGAAACTAAAACTTCGACTACAATTAAGTTGGTTTTTTATGAATATAAAAATCGAGGATGAAATTAGGGGGTCTCGCGGTGTCACGGGACTATGATATAATCTTCTTCATAGTTATAATTATCGTAAAAAAAAACACTAAATTTTTCAAAATGCACACAGTCAAAGTGGATTGTGTTTCTAGTTATTGCTTAGTTAGTTTATCAATACGTGAAAAATGAACTTGGTTTTCACTAAACCCAATCATTGTAACTGGAAATCATATGTTTTTGCTAATTTTTTTCCTTATACTACATTTAAAAATATTGTGCATCCGGTCACTTTTTCCTGATGAAAATGGAAATAAAAAAAGAGCTTTTATACATACACTTTTATGTAGTTAGGGTCTTAGTCGGTTGCTTATGACCTTGTTTGAGCTTGAGTTCTATTAAAAGTTCATCCTAATTTGAACTATAATGAGCTCCCAAATTAAGCTTGAATCAATTTTCGTAACTCATCTAAATATCTACCATTTTCAAAATATTTGAGCTTTCAAATTGATTGATCGTCAATTATATATTTATATTTCCAAAGAAATACAAGTGAGTATGTATTTTCCGAATCGTTTTCTCAACGAAGGAATGAATGAAATTATCGATTCGAGTTTGTGATCGTGTAATGAATAGTGAAAATAAGAGATTTTTAGAATTTATCAACTACAATTATGAAATATTAACTATAAACAACTAAGAAAGCAAGTAAAACATTAATATGAAGCACACATAAGCAAAAACGTAAATTAAAACTAAAAACGCGAACTCTCGGGCTAATCATGTGCTCGAAAAGTGAAATCTATGAAATACTAGTCCTAGAAACGGAAAACTATTTCTCCTAAGTCCTAAATGATAAAAGAAAATTTAGGGAAAAAGAAAAATATTTTTTTGACTTTTATTTTAATTATTATGATTTAAAAACTAAAATAAAGAAATTAAATTATAAAAAGTAGTAAACGATTTTAGAAAATTATTAATTTTTTGTGGAAATTACTTTAGACTAAGAGTAATGTGAGAAAAATAAAATGGGACAAAAAGCTACTGAGGATAAGTTGTTATAAGCTAAAGAAGCTAAATATGCTAAAAGGATAAAAACGGTTTAAATAAAAAAAAACTATGCAGAATTGAACTGAAAAGTCCCTAGGGCATTTTGGTAGCAGAGTTTGGTGTTGAATCTGTGTGGTGTGGTGGGAGGTCCAGGGTTCGACCCCTGTGACCATCCTTTTTATTATTATTATTTTTTTTTTTTCTTTTAAAAACTTTGAGAAGCAGATGGAAATAAGTACTTTTTATAAAAACAAGCTTTTATGAAAACTTAATATAATATAAGCTAAAATATGAAATAGTTTCCAAAAGGCTTTTAGAAGTAAAAGTTGAAATCTGAAAAGCTATATATTATAAGCTATAAGCTAAGCCAAAGGGAAAATAAGCTAATACTAATCTCATCCTAACCTAAATAAGCTAAATAAATTAAATAAGTGACCCCAAATAAGCTGAGAAGTACTGAATCAAAATTAGCAAATACCTTAAGCTACTAACCCAAATAGGCTAAATTGCGTACTTTAAGCTACCCTAAAAGCTGGAATACTATAAACTACTGTCTAAAAATCATAAAATAGCATCAATAAGCAACAAAGAGTAAGCAGAACAAATTAGAGATAAAAAGGAGCTTAAGTGAGCTTGTGAGATAGCTGATAAAGTGAGATAGTTAAGACACTAAAACAAAATCGTATATCAAAACAGTGAGCACCTCTTTTTAAGCTATCTAAAAGCTATCTTAAGGAATAAGCTATTAACTAAAAGCCCTAAAACATCAATAATAAGCAACCAAAGAATAATAAAATCCAATTTCAGACACAAATTATCTTGTTTGATGTTTAAGAAGTAGCTGAGAAAGAAGCTAGTTGAGACAAGTTTAAGAACCGCATACAGAAAGCAACCTACTAGGCACTTTTTGTACTTATTTTTAAGCTTCCTAATCAAAAGTTTATCTAATGAGAACTGAAAACAAATTTGATTTACCAACTAAAGAACTAGAAAAATGATTTTTTAGGTATTTTGAACTTCTTTTAAGCTTTTAAAACTAATCTACAGAACAAGCACTTAAGCTGATATTTTGGTTTTTGGAATTTTTTGACAGAAACAATAACATGAACTAAGGGGGTGTTTCTTTTTTACTTTATGGGCAAAGATAGTGGAACCCACCAATTTAATATTCCACTAATGGGTCTATATCCCAAAGGCAAAAAAATTAAGCCCCTCCCCAATAAGATGTTCATATAGGTGTGGGCTCCACACATCCTCTTAGCTAACACAAAAAAGAAATTAGCCCTAAGACTAATTGACACTTGAACCCAAGCTTTGAAAAAATTAGAAACCTATTTTTGACTCAAAATAACACCCAAAAGGTTCTTATGGATCATCTTATCAGAATGAGCAATTGAAACCACTTAATGACACTAAATTTGGAATTTCAAACTAAATATGAAAATCCTAACAAAACTACTTATAATCTGCCAAGACAACTTGTTAAACTGAATCAAAGCTAGTTGAAATAAATCCAATGACCAAAACAAACCTTTTCCCTGAAAACAGCCTTATTCGAAACACCCTCTTAAGTTTCCAAAAGCTTTTATAAAAACTGATTTAAACCACCAAACTATAAGACTAAGTAACATTCAGCATATATAAGCTACAATAAAGCAGATTAAACCAATATAAGTAGAATAAGCAGGGATTAAGCAAATAGCAAACATTAAGCTAAATGAGAATTTAAATGAAAACTTACCAAGCCTTTGCTCAAACAGGGCTTAAATGCTCATTTGAGCTAATCTACAAGCTGATTAAAAGCTACATAAGCCTTCCAAGTCCGGCTTATCATCCACAAGCTTATTTGACTTTTAGGTTGACTTTATTTGACTTTTTATGAATTTTTGCAATTAAACAGAAATTAAACACTAATAAACCACAAAAGCTATAGATAAGCTTACATAAGCTTATGAAACTATAAAAAGAGCTTTTGCAACTTATTTAACTATAATTGAACTTAAAAAGAGCTTTAAAGTAAATAAGACATGAATTTAAAAGGACAAACTGAAATTTCATTAATTGAAAATTCTGAATTACAATACTTGAACAATAAAGGACAAAATTGAATTAAAATTAAGCTAATCCTACATATTCTACACCTAAACTACACTAAAATTACCACTACTCCTAATGGCCCTTCTGTGTGGAGAGTGAGGGCTATTTATAGCCACTGAGGAGCATCTAGGGTTTGAGTAGAAGCTTCATGATCAATCAATCTTGTCCCTTCATTCTTTTTTTTATCGTCAATCTATTATCACAATCCTAGGATCACTTGAGTGAGGTGTTGTGGCCAATAGAATCTCTCCAATTGTCCAGCTTGTCATTCTTTGTCAGCTTAAGTCTTCTAGAAACAATTTAATGTACGGGTAATAATGGCGGTGAAGCAGGGTAAAAGGGTGGGAGAGACAGTGAGTAGTAATTGTTCTTAGCGCCCCTCTTTTTTTGTGTTTATTTATTATTGTTTGACCTGTGTATAAAGAGGGTTTGACTTGGGTGGGTAAAAGGGGTGCGGTCGGATTATGGGTTTGTGGTGTTAGACACATTTGAAGTATCTAAGTTGCCGTTTAGTTGGTGAAATTTTTTTCTATTTTTCCGTTTCTAAATTCCTAGCGAATGAAAAAAGTGAGAAGAGTGGAATGAGCTTTTCAAGCATCTAGTTAAAATTTAGAAAATGAGAGTTTCATATTTTTTGAAAATTGTTGAAAAAAGGTTTAACTAAACGGATTTTCAATTTTTCTCTTTTCATATGAAAAATTTCTTGGAAAAATAGGAAAATTTTCACCAACTAAACGGCCCATAAACTTCACTTAGATTAAAACATACATGTATCATAAAACTTGCAATAACAAACATTTTTTGTTTTCATAAGTTACATGGAAACATAATGGGCTGTTGAAATGGGCTTAGAACCAGGCCTAACTCAAGTGTTTATTACTTTTAACCAACACAATATAAACCCGTACACTTTGTTGTTTGGTTTTGTGTCGATACCAAAACCTTGCTTAGTTCCTGCTGCCTGCTTTTGGTACGTATCATCTGCTTATTTAGTTTCATGATTCATGATTATTCAGCCACCAAAGTGTTCGATGAAATGCCCTAATAATAACATTGTTACTTACATTCTACTAATATATATATATATAACTGATTATTCTATGATTTAGTTTAATACTATCACTGTTTAAGCTTCTTAATGAAATTCTCTTATGTTGTATTTTTCAAACAAAATACACACACAAACAAACAAACATCCCTCCTACAAATATAGCTGGTCCTGTATGTGATTTAGCGGTTAACCCTCTTTTTTCTATTGAACATATATAGCTGCTGCTGTTTCTAACATTTGATTTCTCGTTTTGAACATCTAGTTGGTCATGGAAGGAGTAGATCGGTTGAATGAGCTAAATGATGAATTCTTAGTCAATAATATCATGTCTCGCTTGCGGCACTGCACTACTAAAGAGGTGATCAGAACAACGGCTACCATCTCAAAACGTTGGAAAAATCTTTGGACTCAACTTCCTCATCTCATTTTCTCAGATGAGGATGTCGGCATAGAGTATGCAGTTAAAGAAACTGATCTCCATGGTTACTTTTCTTTTATTGACAACACCCTAGATCAGTGTCCTACAAATTTCAACCTCAAAAAATTTAAACTTGATATCTGTTACAGTAATTTGGTTTATTCTGATTTTAAATCGCGAGCAAATAGTTGGATTCGTTATGCTATTAGCCGCAATGTTGAAGATGTTGATTTACGGTTATGGGTAGGGCCACCGTTTAGCTATGATGATGAGTTGTTTTTCAACAATTTGTGTTTCAATCGTGTGAAGCTGTCCGAGTGTATACTTAATCCTCCTAATGGTGCGATTAGTTGGCAAAGACTTGAGTATTTGTGTTTATCTTTTGTGACTCTGGATGAAGATATGATTGAGAAGATATTATCCGGAAGTCCTTGCTTGGAATCATTGGAGTTGAACGATTGCTATGGTTATAGGCGGATTGATGTTACTTCAAAGAGTGTGAAGAATTTGGTGTTCTCCGGATACGACTCTATTTATGGGGATATATACGACGAGGCTTATATAGATTGTGTCAAAATCAATGCTCCTTACATATTTTCTCTAACTATAAAAGATGATTTGGTTTTGCGGGAGCTTATGTTGCTTAATGTGTCGTCTTTGGTCGAAGCTCACTTAGATTATTCGATCAATTCGTCGGAGTATGCGATATTCGATGAAGAAGTGTTTAAAGAACTTTTAGAAAGCCTTGGCCATGTCAAAGATATTACATTTGGGAATCACTGTTTGGAGGTAATATTACTTATGAATGTCTTTTTTTCCATACACTCGCGTTTGTTGTCTGTGTGTAAAATTATACACGTTGCACTGCTCTAATAATATTTTCTTCGCATTGATAGCTTCTCTCTCGTTTGGAAGCTGGCAGTGATACATCTTATGATGATCGAGAGGAACAAATTGCTTAAAGTGATTAAGTGTTGGTTGATACATCTTATGCTTGCTAAGAAGTTGTTGACACTCCATCAACCATCTCCAATAGCCGAAATAGAACTCTGTTTTTTTGGTAAAATTTCAAACTTTTGTCTACTGTTTAATCTTGTGGTTTGTGAACTGATCAAGTTAATGAGAAAAAGAAATGTAGTAGTTACTGATCTTGAAAATGGAATGGTTTTGTTGCATCCTGTGGCTCTATGATTGTTCTAGTTATACTCACTAGCGATAGATCTTTTAAATAGCATCATGTAACTGCCAATGCTCAAAAATACGAATGAAGATAGGAGGCTGAAGATAATTTTATATGCTTCTGATTGAGCACCAGTTTGTGTCGACATTGTATGCTTCTGAGCACGATCCGAAAGAGCACCGTTTATAAGTAGTTGACCACAAAGCACTTGTAATCTTTTTTAGACAATTGTGTTAGTGTAACTATACAATGTTGATCTTTCTATTCTGGAAACAGTTTATATATCTTTTACCAAGGTAAAGTGCACATACAAATTAGCTGCAGTTAACTATTATGCGTTAACAATGAAGGAATTAAGCACTGTTAACTTTAAAGCATGTTTTAAATGTGAAATGTGATGCGTTAACCAATTGAGTCTGGCCTTAGTCACAAGTAGCCTCGTCTCCGAGACTTCAAGTATTTTTGTATTAACATATCTATTGTTTTGGGGAAAGAGGAAAAAATGAAGAACGAAGCTAAAACTGCCACTACGATTATGTCGATTTTCTGTGAACTTGAAAAAAAAAAAAAAAAAAAAAAAAAAAAAAAAAAAAAAAACTTTGTAAGATTTAAAAACTTGAACAAAATGAGCTCAAGCATGTGTTAAAACAGTTCGAGCTTATATAGGTGAATTCATAATGGAGTTTTTGAAACATATATTTCTATGTGGTTAGGGTTGTACAAAATTGGTTATATACGTTCATGCTTGGATTCAATTATTAGTTCGCCCGAATTTCATTTATATTGAGCTCCCAGATTATGCTCGAATGAGCTTTCTCGACGCATCTAAATCTCTACCATTCTCAAGATATCTGAGCTTTCAAATCCTACATGTATCACAGAAGTTGCAATAACAAATAATTTTTTTTTTCTTCATAAGTTACATGGAAACATAATGGGTTGTTAAAATGGGCTTAAAAACAGGCCTAATTACTTAAGTGTTTATTTCTTTTAACTAACACAAAAATAAACCCACTAGCTGAGTAGTTGATCTTACTTTTTTGAAAACAATTTTTTTTTTTTTTTTAAATAATTGTGATAATGAATTAAGTTATAAGAAACATCAAATGTAAAGGAGATGGAAAGAGCATTAAGGGGGTGGCAATGGTGATGCAAAAAAAAGGTGGCCAACACATGTTTAACCAATCAAATGCCAACAACACAATTTATAATTCACCATGACTTTCTTTCATTTTTTAGTGGCAATGGTAATGGGATGGGATGGCTCAATGTATTAAATGCCCAACGTTCCAAAATTGCTTGGTTGATGTGCATGCCGATTCGGCATGGGATGGACTTGGACCATGCCTTTTCGTTGATGCCGGAGAGGTGGTTATGAAGGATGCCAATCGGCATGGCATGCCGAGCCTCCATGACCTTGCCATTGCCACCCCTAAAGTTGGCCAATATACGCATGGGCATCCTTTTTCAAGTGTAACATCGAAAAAAGTAGCTTTTTATCTCACAATGTTGTGGAAAAAAAAGAAACTATGAATCATTTCATTGGTCTAAACTTTCTATCATTAACAAATTAGTCAACAAACGAAACTATTCCACTTGTGTCTTTTCCTATCCCATTCACACTTTATTTCTTATTTTTCTTTCAACTTTGTTATTTATTGCTTTAATTTTTTTTCTTTCTAATATTAAGTGTATTGCTTTTTATAGAAAAACATGACTAGAAATTAATTTTGAATGGCTATCATACATTTCTTTAATGGCAACGGAACATTTTTACTAACTTTCTATTATTGTTAATCCTCTAAGGACATTGGTGTCTTTTTCCATGTGATAATGGAAATGTGAATCTTTATTTATTATCATCAAAATAGTCAAGAAAATTTATTAATGATGACTTCTTATGATGTTCCACATTGTTTGTAAAAGATATTATGAATCGAAATTACTTTAAAGGAAACCACTAGGAATATTGAATCTTTGGTGGAAAGCAATATTATCTAAAGTTAAGGAAATAAGTAGACAATTGAATTCAAAAATGTTATCATATCAATATTTAAAGATTTACCTATGTTTCGAGAAGTACGGAGGTACAATGAGCTAAGTCCACATATATATTAGACATAAAATTATTCACAAGTTTTAGTTGTTTCAATCATTTTCCTATTCTATATAAGTCAACTATCCTAATCAAGTTACACAATTACAACTTTTGGCCAAGTCATGGTTGGTTGCTTGTTTGGAACTCTGTGTAAGTGTTCTGTGGGTACATGTTTAATGTTTTCTGATATAAAATATGATATACCATTATATTTTCTGCAGTTGACATTGATTTTTAATATAAAATACTTTTATAAAACCAATGGAATATTTAGATAGCGTGTTTAAGATCATGAGAAAGATGAACAAAAAGATATGGCAAAAAGGAATTTATTCATAAGCAGACACGAGCTATACACGATTTTTTATTTATTTATTTTATTTTATTGCTACTTTCATTTCTTACGGTGTAGTTAGCACAACAATTCTTTGTGTAACACCTTCTTGAAAATTCTAGTTGTGTTTTAGGCTAAAAGTAAAAAATAAGAAGAATAAAAAAAAAAAAAAAAAAAAAAAAAAAAAAAAAAAAAAAAAAAACATGTGTGTAAAAAAGGAAAATAATAATATAGACCCATACTTACGAAGTAAGTTACTGCTAGTGAATTATTGGCATGCAACTTCATTCATAAAATTGAGCCTAAAGTTTGGTTTCTCCATCACCACTCTAGAGAAAATTTTAACCTTCAACTAACTCCTTGTAATTGCATTGTTGCTTTCAACTTTTTTAACTCATCCGTATGCAATTAATTATGTTATCATTAGACTTCAAAGAAAAACATTCTTGGTGGTTGTCATGACTTTAATAAAAAAAATAAGCGTTAAGAACTCTATTACTAGAAAATTTCAAAATTTCTAAGCATATGTGTGTCATCAACTCATCATCTTCAAATACTTTACTAGTTTATGATAATAAAGAAAAAGGTAAATGTCACAAAAGCCCGTGTATTTTTGTTGTATAATTGAAAAATGCTTGTATAATTTTTATTTATTTATTATTTTTTATTTTTTTATTTTTTTGATTAAGTAGTCATCCAGTTATATATTAAGGCATCCTTGGTAGTTGATTGTAGGGTTGAGGAATGGTAAAAATAATGAAAAAAGATGCTTGGTATAGTATAATGTAGGGATGAGCATTTCGACCCGATTTAGAACCGTACCGAAACGGTACCGATCCCGATATACGGTACGGTACCGGGACTACGAAATAAGGTGAAAAAAATCGGGACCACTAATTCGTTACGAGACCGGTACCAAATCGGGAAATTCCCAAAAAAAAAACGGGGGAAACCCGATTTTCTGGTACCGGTACCGGTGTATCCGAATCCCATTCGGTACGGTACCGGTACTACTAATATATGCTCGGGAAAAATTCGGTACGGGATCGGTATGGGACCGGTACCGTGCTCATCCCTAGTATCTTTTATATAATAAAACAAAACCCCTATTGAAAATTTTGCATTTCAAAAAAATCAATTCAAACCTTATTTAGTAATTTTTTTTTACTATAATTTTCTTCTTTTATATTGGAAGATAACTAATCCTCATTATTTCCTAATTTGTCTAAAAGATTAATAAAAATCGTTTTTGTAATCACATAGGGAAAAAAAATCAAAATACACATGGGCCTCAATGTTATTTTTTATAATTGAAAGCGAAAAAAAAAAAAAAAAAATGACTCCCTCTCATCACCCACATTCATCTATACCCAATCTCATAGGATGAACCACCAAATCACTTCCATCCACCATCACCTCCATATACCCAAACTCCACAATACCGAATCATTTGGGTAATGAAAACAAGTTTTTTTTTTTTTTTTAATATATTTTTTTATGTTAGATTATATTTAGAGTTGAGTCATGTAACTGTTACTAATAAGGGGTTCATTACGTTTTGTTTTGATCAAGAAAGTGATTAGAATGTTACGAATGAGTATTGATGGTAACTTGTGATGCGTGAGAATCGCAACAGGCTTTACCTCTCGAGGGATCTCGAGAAGCTTACAACCCCCACCAGGCAGTGTACCTGATCGTTGTAGTATAGTATAGTGACAAGTACCGGGGGATTGATCGTTCAGCTTAGGAATAGTGTCGCTAGGATTAGAAAGCCTAAATACTAGTTCTAAAGGTGAGGGATGATTATTTTTGTGTTTTTATATTTTATGGAAAGCAATTAAAAATCTCGGGTTTGAAGGATTTGGGCGGAATTAGTTGCTAATCAACTAACCCAATACTAAGATGCAATCAAAATAAAATACTAAAAATAAAAATAAACTAATTATACTAAGGTTGTGAGCAATAAGTGGAGAAAATGTGTTTACTTAGATTTCACTACTCCCTAGACATCTTTTACACGTTAATTACTTGTTATAAATGCATGGATGACGGATCGTATTCCTTAATACCATTCATGGGGTGGCACACATAACTCCCCAATTCTATGAGCTCTTATCTCCTCCTACACCATGCCCAGCACAACTATAGGGATTGTAAACAGTGGCTCATGCATTAAATACAACCAATAAAGACCTAGTGCGCGTTGGTTCATGTTTCTTAAGACGTTCAAGCATGTTACCAATTGGAGATCTGCCAGTTTTCTTAAGCCTAACATATAAATCATTCATCCAAAACAAGTATAAACAAGTAATCAACACATAATTAACATCTAGGTTTCATTAGATCCAAGCAAACACAAGATAGATCTAGCCTAGCATGATGGAATTAAGACAAGAACAAGATATAGACAACCAACACATAGACATATTGATTGAATTGAAAGAACACTTATCTCAATTACACATGAAAGGTATCAAGGGCTTGGAACCCTTGAAAAACCTGTAAAATTCGCACCAAGTTCGTACTAGGGTTTCTCCAAAATTTCTCTCTTTAAATGTGAAAAATTAGAAAACTATATATAGGAAAAGAGGTCTGACGGCGTCAAGACAAACCTTGTGACGCCGTCACCTCGCCGCCAAAACTATTCTCGGACTGCCTTGATCTACATTTGACGCCGTCAAGACTTAATCATTTCCAGGCCGTCATGACTTTTACTCTTGACGCCCTACCTTCATGACGCCGTCAAATCTCTTCTGGATCGTCATGGAATTTTGCTCTTGACGCCGTCAGGGAGTTACTCTTGACGCCGTCACCTACTGTTCCCAGCATGGAAAATTAAGACTTTGGCGTTTTTTTCACTTTTATGCTCCAAAAACGTCCGAATTGCTTCCTTTTCCAGATTTCTCTCCCAAAGTACCTAAAATCACAAAAGGAACGATTTAGGGCAATATTTGATCAAATAAATTCGAATTCGGGCTTAAATGACCCCCTAAAAACGGATCATTTTTCGCCTCATCAACTTGTCTGTTCGGGCATTGAGTATTGATGGTAACTTGTCTGTTCGGCCCGATTAGCATCTGGGTGATCTTTGATCAATTTTATTCATACACCCTATCTGAGATTTTGAAACATTTGACTTTTTTTTCTTTCCCAAATTGTACAACACAATTGAAAAATCAATCAAGATATGGACTTATTTGAGCAAATTGATGAAGAAACACGGCAACATATTAGAAAAACTTAAAATAAAATTCTACATGAAAGTACAATGGGGCAAGTTATTTGGACCCCCGATAGGGAGGGCTTCCAATCATTGGACGCATCGCAATATAGCGAGTTAACACTCTTGGTGTAGGGATATGAAATACACGGTTTTGTTGGATAAAGGAAGTTTTACTGGTGGCGAGTTAACACTCTTGGTTAATTACATGTACAATATGGCGTTGCTAAGCTAAGACTAGACTCGACTTAAGCTAATAAATGAAAAATAACAAAAACATAAAATGAACATAGAATAAAAAGGGATGGTAGTCCGTATGTTTTTTCTCTTTTTCCTTTTTCTATTTTTTTTTCTTTTTCTTAATTTTTTCGATTTTTTTTTTTTTTTTTTTTTTTTTTTTTTTTTTTTTGCATACACTCTTACCCTACCATCCAAAATAATACATCATAGGGAATTGAGCATTCCCCTTACACTTGAATCTTTACATACTTTACAATTAACTATTCTAATGACTCGAATTAAGAAAATCAAAACACTTGGAGTACTTTTAAGATTAACGTACATATGGGGGTAATATATGATGTTCTTCCCCATTACTCCATAAAATAAGTAATTTACCCATGAGTCCCAATCGTCCCAAAACAATATGTACAAGGATATGACTCGACTTAGCAACCATGTAATCAATTAGAAAGTTAACTTAGGGCTTAACAAATAACAATAATGCACTAAAAATGAGCGCATACACGGAAGGCTAAGGCGATTTGGTTGTACATTTAAGTGGGGTGTAACAAATTCTTCCTTTAAGTAAAATGCTTAAAGTTAGAAACGAAAAGATAGGCTCGGAGGGGTGTACTAGGGGTTTCGTGTACTAAAAATGAGTACAACGCTAAGGGTGTGGAAAAAATTAGTTGACTTAACTAGCCAAATAATATGACTTAAATGGTCAAGTAATTATGATACGGGTTTAACACAAGGGTGATCCTAATGCCTCTTATCATGTAGTAAATCCTCCCACACGAATGTAGTCTCACTAGCGGTCTCGGGATGCATCACTAACGCAAGTTCTAGAATCTAAATACTACCGGTACACTCATAAGCACTAATAGTAAATGCTTTTCCTATCAAATCTAAAGGCGAACCTCACATATTTGGGTGGAAAATTTTTCTGAATATACGGTTATGTGCTAGTCATACAATCTCCTATCCATGAGACGCTTGCTATGGCTAAAGTTTCACTCCTAAATATTGTAAAAAAATTTAAATTTGGCGCTAAAATTGCACTAACAAGTATTTCTCATAGTTTTATTACACATCTACCATTAAACAAAACAAACTTAAGCGAAAGTGCATATGTAAGGTATCATCTTTTTACCCTCCCCTTACACTTAAGATGAACATTGTCCCCAATGTTCAAGTAAAGAATGTAAAAGTGAAAAAGTAAAGAGAATGAAATCAAATACTCCCCTGATTCGCTCGGTATGGATAATAAGATGGCCAGGTTAAATCTTCCTCCAAGAAAATGAACAATCAAAGCTTCCCTTCTAGAATATAAATCATCTTCTTGTCATACATAACCTGTAAAACCTGATAAAATAGACAAGACAACCTTGCGTAAAATCGGCGGCATCCTATATAAGTTACTAAATCCTAGAAAACAAGATAAGATATAATGCTTGTGGAATGAAGTTTGCAGATCTCCTGGAGATTATAAAACTTAATAATTCACAAAAACCATAAGACTCCGTTAGAAAAACAAAACCGGTAAAATTTCCAGATTTTTACACTTGACGCCGTCAAGAGTAAACTCTTGACGCCGTCAGAAGTGACCTGCAGAAATTCTTATGTTAAGTTTCCGGAAAATTTCTGGAAAAACTTGGTCCTACTTCCTGGAAAATCCTACAAAACTTCATTATGACTCAATACAAGCATTTGACTCTAACAAATACGAATATACATGTTCATTTAATATTGTGGAGAATCATGATCGGTTTGTTTCTTGAAAACATATTTGGGGTTTCCCCTTACACTTATCTTTTGCAAAAATACTTTTAGGTGGAGTTAAGACTAGGCCGAAACAACAAAGTAAAGTATTTCCACTATTTAGTTTAGAAGCATGATCTACCAACAATAAAAATTAAGCATGCATACGGAAGCAAATAACAAACAAACAAAATAAAATCACACGAAACATGGGTTGCCTCCCAAGAAGCACTTTTCTTTATTTACGAGTCTTGTAGCTAGATTCAAGGTCATGGGTTACTACGTGACCTCATCATTAAACGTCACATCCTCCTCACTAATCATTTCATTGTTATTCTCTTGGTAGTGTTTTACACGTTGTATGTTAACAGTGAACTCCCTACCTTCATCATCTATTAACACTACTGCTCCAAATTTAGAGGAATTCTTTACCGTGAACGGTCCATACCATCTAGACTTAAGTTTTCCCGGAAATAATCTCAACTGAGAATTGTATAATAGGACCTTGTCTTCCTCTGAAAATTCTTTGGGTTTCTTAATTCTCTGGTCATGCCATCTTTTAGCTCTCTCTTTATATGTGATGGAGGATTCGTAGGCTTCTAGTCTAAGCTCATCAAGCTCGTGTAATTGCAAAAACCTATTATTTCCAGCAATTGTGTAATCTAAGTTGCATGTCTTAAGCGCCCAATAAGCCTTGTGTTCTAATTCCACTGGTAAGTGACATGCCTTACCATACACCATGCGGAATGGGGTCGTTCCAATAGGTGTTTTGTAGGCGGTTCGGAATGCCCATAAAGCTTCGTCGAGTTTAAATGACCAGTCCTTTCTGTTTTGACTAACCGTTTTTTCAAGTATTCTTTTAATAGCTCTATTGGTGTTTTCAACTTGGCCATTGGTCTGTGGATGATAGGCGGTGGAGAATCGATGGGGTACTCCATACCTCTTCATGACCTTTTCCATTTGTGCATTGCAAAAATGGGTTCCCCTATCACTGATGAGAGCTTTAGGAATCCCGAATCTCGCGAAATGCTTTTTCAGGAAATGAATAACTACTCTTGCGTCATTGGTCCTAAGGGCTTGTGTCTCATCCCATTTTGAAACATAGTCAATGGCGACTAATATGTACTCGTTCCCCCTGAAGATGGAAAGGGTCCCATGAAGTCAATCCCCCAAACATCGAATACCTCACAAACTTGTATAAAGTTCTGATGTGCTTCATCCCTATGTGATATATTTCCGGCTCATTGACATGCATCGCACGCCTGCACCATTTCTTTTACATCACGGAAAATTGTGAGCCAATAGAATCCCACATCGAGAATCTTTCGGGTGGTAACGTTTATCCCATGATGCCCGCCAGAGGGACCAGAGTGACATTCCCTCATAATCTTTACTGCCTCATTTTCCGAAACATAACGCCTTATAATTTGGTTAGGACACCTTCGGAATAAAAAGGGTTCATCCCAAAAGTAGTATTTTAGCTGGGAAAAGAACCTCTTCCTTTCGTACTTAGTCAGGTGTTCAGGAATGAGTCTACTTGCGAGGTAATTAGCAAAATCGGCGTACCACGGCTCCAAGTCACTCATTAACATGAGTTGTTCGTCAGGAAATGAATCCCTAATCTCAATTCTATCGTGCTCATCCAAGGGGTTTTCGAGACGAGATAGATGATCTGCGGCCAGATTTTCTGCCCCTCTCTTATCACGAATCTCAACATCGAATTCCTGTAGCAACAGGATCCACCGAATTAGACGTGGCTTAGCATCCTGCTTCGCAAAAAGATATCGAAGAGCCGAGTGATCAGTGAAGACGACTGTTTTTGAAAGAACAAGATATTGTCGGAATTTGTCGAACGCGAACACCACGGCTAATAATTCTTTCTCAGTGGTGGAGTAATTCTCTTGGGCGGGATTCATGGTTTTGCTCGCATAGTAGATGGGTTGAAAAAGCTTATCACGCCGTTGGCCTAACACAGCCCCGACTGCGAAGTCGCTGGCGTCACACATGATTTCAAATGGTAACTCCCAGTTGGGTGTGATCATGATTGGAGCTTGTATGAGTTGCTTTTTTAAGAGATCGAATGCATCCTTGCATTCTTGGGAGAAATCAAACGGAGCATCCTTCACAAGTAGTTGGGTCATTGGCCGAGCGATTTTGGAGAAGTCTTTGATGAATCTTTGATAAAACCCGGCATACCCCAAGAAACTGCGTATTGCTTTAACAGTTGTGGGGTATGGTAACTTAGATATAGCTTTAACTTTAGCTTGGTCCACCTCTATTCCGTTTCCTGAGATCTTATGTCCTAACACAATCCCTTCCTTCACCATGAAATGACATTTCTCCCAGTTTAGCACCAAGTTGGTTTCCTCACACCGTTTAAGCATCTTTTCTAGATTAGCAAGACAGCGGTCGAAGGAGTTCCCGAAGACTGAAAAGTCATCCATGAACACTTTCATGCTGTCTTCCATGAGTTCGTGAAAGATTGCGGTCATGCATCACTGGAAAGTGGCGGGGGCATTACATAGCCCAAAAGGCATCCTTTTGTAGGCAAATGTTCCATAAGGGCAGGTAAACGTGGTCTTTTCTTGGTCCTCAGGTGCTATGGGAATCTGAAAATATCCAGAGAATCCATCCAAGAAGCAATAGTACTCGTGTCCAGATAATCTCTCTAATATCTGATCAATGAATGGTAAGGGAAAGTGATCTTTCCTCGTGGCATCATTGAGCTTTCGATAGTCGATGCATACCCGCCATCCAGTGACTGTTCTCTGGGGCACCATCTCACCCTTGTCATTCTTAACTACAGTCATTCCACCCTTTTTAGGTACAACCTGCACAGGACTGACCCATGGGCTATCCGAGATCGGGTAAATCAATCCTGCATCCAAAAGTTTTATGACTTCTTTCTTCACTACTTCCTTAATGTTAGGGTTCACGCGCCTCTGGGGTTGCACGGTAGGTTTATAATCTTCTTCCATGAGAATCTTATGTGTGCAAAAAGTCGAGTCAATCCCCTTAATGTCGGCTACACTCCATGCAAGCACCCCCTTGTATTTTTTTTAGGACCTCTAAGAGTTTAACTTTTTGTTCATGTTCCAAGGAAGAGTTTATGATTACTGGGAGTTGATTCTCTCCCTGAAGGAAGGCATACTCTAAATGGTTAGGAAGCTCTTTAAGATCTACATCAGGAGGTTCGATAATAGAAGGTTTGAGCTTGTTTTCGGGTTTTCGGAGCTCGAGATGCTCCGTTGCCTCTTGTCTGGGGTAGAAGGAGACTGCACTAACATCCTCCATCTTTTCTACCTCTAGCAAAGGCAGAAAACTCTCGTCCCGTAGCCAGCCTTCATCGATCCGTTCATCGACACAACAATCAATGACATCTGTGAGTTCATCTACTTCCCCGATAAAATAAAGCCGGTTGGTTGCTTCGAGGGAGAGGTCCATAGAATCCTTAATGTCGAAGGTTGTGCTATCGTCTCCCACTCGTAAGGTTAATTTGCCATCGTAGACATCGATGACTACACGAGCGGTAGCAAGAAATGGTCTACCTAAGATGATGGGTACCAAGTCATCCTCCTTCATATCCAGGATTACGAAGTCGACCGGGAATTTGAATTTCCCAACTTTGACTAGCACATTCTCGCATATCCCTACGGGGTACTTGACCAATCTATCGGCTAGTTGGATGTTCATACGGGTAGGCTTCAATCCAGAGTATCCTAGTCTACGGAACATAGAGTGAGGCATGAGATTGATACTCGCTCCTAAATCGGCAAGAGCATTCTTGATTGATAGAGGTCCTATGGAGCAAGGCAGGGTGAAGCTGCCCGGATCGTCTACCTTTGGTAGCCCTCGATGGGTCACCACTGAGCATTCTTCCCCCAGGGTCACAAGACCCTCGAGTTTCTTCCTGTTAGCAAGTAGCTTTTTGAAGTATGTGCTATACTTTGGCATGTGATAGCAAGCATCAAGGAGAGGTATGGTGACAACCGAGTCTTTTAGGTATGACAAGAATCTCTTGTTATCATTCTCAGTTTTCTGGTTCCTTAATCGGGACGGGAATGGGATTCTCACAGGTTGGTTAGGCAGGGCTGATGGGGAAGGGGTCGTCACGGGCGGTTGGTCTGGGGCACTACCGCCGACATCCTCCTCCTCCTCCCCAGGTTTGTTTGGATCGGGGGTGATGGGGGACGAGTTTGGGTAAGGAGGGTCCTTGGTTATTGTTCCAGCTCACGTGATTATCGCGAGCATGGGGTCTTTTTTGCTTACTGACGGCGTTTCAAGATTATCTAGGGCTGAGTTAAGCTTGTTGAAAAATTCTCCAATATCCTCCTGCTGCTCGTCGAAAAGCTCATTAAGGCCTTTCATTTGCAAGCCTTTTTCTTGAGTGAAGTGACCAAGGTCATCTTCAAAAGTGCTCCTTATTTTGAATTTAAGGCCTTCCTCCCCTTCTCTTTTCTTTACCAGATTTCTCCAAAGGGTGTAATCGTCATTTTGGTAAAAAGGCAAAAGGGAGGGATCAGCATAAATGTCCCCTCCTGACAAGCATTCATGTTCAGTTATGGCTGCTCCTCTGCATTCTTCTACCTCATGCGGGACCCCACAGTAATCGCAGATCAAGTAAGGATTTGACAGCTGTTTAGGTAATTGCGATCCAGCTAGGTATTCCACTCTCTTGTGAATTTTTCTCAACCGATCCGAGGTGATTTCAGAAATGCTAACAGTCGACTCAGTTTCATCCCAAGTGTCATCCTGGTCTTGAGCATATTCTTCAATCCTATCCCATCCTTCCTCGGCACTAAGATTGGCTAATCTTCCTTTTCCAGATTGGTTAATTCCGTTACGGTCTTTAGAGGAGATATTATCGTAGAAGATTTGGACCAAGAGCCAAAGCTCAATGCCATGATGGGGAACTTGTCTTATTAAATCTTTGAATCTAGTCCACGATTTATGGAAGGGTTCATCCTTCCCCTTCCGGAAACGGAGGATCCTATCTCTAAATGCTGAGGTTTTTCCAGGTGGAAAGAACTTCTCATAGAACTTGGATATGAGTTGCTCCCATGTGAAAATAGATTCAGAAGGGAGTTTGTCATACCATTCTTGGGCTTTTTCATATAAGGTGAAAGGAAAGAATCGCAATCGGGATGTGTTTCTAGTAGCCCCATCCGTATGGAGGGTGTCTACTATTTTCAGGAAGTCCTTGATGTGTTAGATTGGATCTTCCTCATCTAGTCCGCGAAACTTACACACACTTTTGACAAGCCAAACATCGTTTGCATGCAAGACCTCGTTGGTGTGTTCGTTTGGGTAGACAATGGCGTTTGAGAAGCCACGAGAGGTTGGGGAGGAGTATTCTTTAAGACGCTTAGGAATGGGGGTTGTGACATGATTTTCTGAATTTTCTTCAGAAAGAGGTGCATCAAAATCGATGGCAACGCTAGATGGTTCAGAAGTTGAGTGATATTGTCTCAATCTATGCATTTCTCTTTCGGGTTCCGCATAAGGCAAGACCAGGTTTCTAGTGGAACTACAACTCCTAGTGATCCTAAGGTTAAGGGATTCATCGCTTGCCATGATGGCAGGTGGCGAAGAGTTACGAACAAAGGCACAAAGAAATAGATAGACTAAAGAGAACCTAAAAATTAAAATAAAATCTTACTAGAAAGGAATCTAGCAAGTAGACCTAATAAAAAGAAATTCTAACCTAGACAATAACTATTCCCCGGGCTGCGGCGCCAAAAACTTGATGCGTGGGAATCGCAACAGGCTTTACCTCTCGAGGGATCTCGAGAAGCTTACAACCCCCACCAGGCAGTGTACCTGATCGTTGTAGTATAGTATAGTGACAAGTACCGGGGGATTGATCGTTCAGCTTAGGAATAGTGTCGCTAGGATTAGAAAGCCTAAATACTAGTTCTAAAGGTGAGGGATGATTATTTTTGTGTTTTTATATTTTATGGAAAGCAATTAAAAATCTCGGGTTTGAAGGATTTGGGCGGAATTAGTTGCTAATCAACTAACCCAATACTAAGATGCAATCAAAATAAAATACTAAAAATAAAAATAAACTAATTATACTAAGGTTGTGAGCAATAAGTGGAGAAAATGTGTTTACTTAGATTTCACTACTCCCTAGACATCTTTTACACGTTAATTACTTGTTATAAATGCATGGATGATGGATCGTATTCCTTAATACCATTCATGGGGTAGCACACATAACTCCCCAATTCTATGAGCTCTTATCTCCTCCTACACCATGCCCAGCACAACTATAGGGATTGTAAACAGTGGCCCATGCATTAAATACAACTAATAAAGACCTAGTGCGCGTTGGTTCATGTTTCTTAAGATGTTCAAGCATTTTACCAATTGGAGATCTGCCAGTTTTCTTAAGCCTAACATATAAATCATTCATCCAAAACAAGTATAAATAAGTAATCAACACATAATTAACATCTAGGTTTCATTAGATCCAAAACTTCTCTCTTTAAATGTGAAAAATTAGAAAACTATATATAGGAAAAGAGGTCTGACGGCGTCAAGACAAGCCTTGTGACGCCGTCACCTCGCCGCCAAAACTATTCTCGGACTGCCTTGATCTACATTTGACGCCGTCAAGACTTAATCATTTCCAGGCCGTCATGACTTTTACTCTTGACGCCCTACCTTCATGACGCCGTCAAATCTCTTCTGGATCGTCATGGAATTTTGCTCTTGACACCGTTAGGGAGTTACTCTTGACGCCGTCACCTACTGTTCCCAGCATGGAAAATTAAGACTTTGGCGTTTTCTTCACTTTTATGCTCCAAAAACGTCCGAATTGCTTCCTTTTCCAGATTTCTCTCCCAAAGTACCTAAAATCACAAAAGGAATGATTTAGGGCAATATTTGATCAAATAAATTCAAATTCGGGCTTAAATGACCCCCTAAAAACGGATCATTTTTCGCCTCATCAACTTGTCTGTTCGGGCAATGAGTATTGATGGTAACTTGTCTGTTCGGCCCGATTAGCATCTGGGTGATCTTTGATCAATTTTATTCATACACCCTATCTGAGATTTTGAAACATTTGACTTTTTTTTCTTTCCCAAATTGTACAACACAATTGAAAAATCAATCAAGATATGGACTTATTTGAGCAAATTGATGAAGAAACACGGCAACATATTCGAAAAACTTAAAATAAAATTCTACATGAAAGTACAATGGGGCAAGTTATTTGGACCCCCGATAGGGAGGGCTTCCAATCATTGGACGCATCGCAATATAGCGAGAGTTTGTATAACACATCCCCTAGAATATGCAGGGGCTTTTCAAAATCAATCAATTGCAGTTATGTACTTGGTCTTTGTTACAATGATACTGTGAGTTATCTTTTCTGCTGTACTTCAACTTTCATTGGAATAAGACTAATTCGGGGCTTTTAGTCTTATACAATTGATAACCCCCCATTTGCACACTGCAGATCAATCCGGAACTTGATATGGAACTAAAACTTCAAGCACAACCGCGGCCTTATCAAGAGAATATTCTTAGTAAGATGTTTGGAAATGGTAACGACACTTTCTTGATGTTAATAATAATCTGATACTCTACAGTACATACAATTTTGGACACATGCAGAAAAACTGATTTGTTTGACCCATTTTGCCGATTTCTCTTTTGCAGGTAGAGCAAGATCTGGAGTCATCGATGCAGTTGGTGCAGCCATTGTTGGTGTAGTGGCTGCTGAAAAAGGAACTGGAAAAGGCGCTCCTTCTACAGCTGATGAATTCGGGGAGGATTCCTACAAAATTATTCTTAGAGAGCTGTTGTGATTGCGGGTGGGAGTTTATCAAGTTCTAGAAGGTTGTTTTTTATGTAGTTTTTGTTTAATTTGCGAATAAATAGGAATCGAACAGTGTGTGATGATATTAAATAAAGTTGAGAACAAAACTTGATAAAATAGGGCAAATAGTTTACAATGTGTGTATGTATTGCGGCATCTCAATGCTGTGCTTAGATGAGTAGGATGTGGTTTAGACTAGATAGAGTGTTCTTACATATCAATCTTAGTTTTATTTTTGTATAGTTGTTGGTGGTGTGTCGCCCTCTATTTGTTTGTTGGTGCTTTGTCAGCAAGTATTGACCATGTCACCTACCGGTAAATCCTTACATGCATGACCGATAACAATGATTATTGAAGTACTATAGAAAAAGTTAAAACTTGAAGCTTAGTTATTCATGTTCCTCACACATTCATTTACAAGCTGCTGACTGTATATGGCATATAACAGGATGAAGTACAACGAATGAAGTAAAATGGTTACCAAACTGATCCAGGCTCGGGCTATTCAACGGGTTGGAATGCTCGCAGAAGCTTGAATCTTTTAAAATTTAGCCTCAACCATCCCACTCATGCAACCTCACATGGATGAGAATAATGATGAAACGATGGAGATCGTTGATGAAACCGAACATGTCATCTTAGTAGCCATTGTTCACGTGAATTTGGGTGATCAAGAATCACACGGCAATGTGTCCAGTTCTTTGTTATTGTATAAAGTGAGTGACCTGCACTGAGCCTTGATGTAAGTTGCTGTTTTTTTAAAACTTTATTTATTTTTTAGGACTAGAATGTAAATTTTAGCAAATAAATACAGATTCCCTTATACAATACGAATTTGTATTGTATTACAATTCTTATAAACACATAAATCGACTTCACACCTTATATATACTCAATTCTCCATGTTTTTTATTCTATCAAATTCATCATACGATTTCTCATTCAATAACAGCCAACAGATCTACAAAAATCTTCAGGTTTCTTTTTACAATTTTGTAGAAACATCTTTTCCTACTTTTATATGATATAAGTGATATTAACTATATATAAATTGAATTTGTTGTTGTCACTTCAGTTAGAACCTATACGATTGTTCAGTCATCATTAAAAACTCATGATTATTTTAACTCTGTATATTATGTTTCACATAGTTGATTTATATTGATATTGTGTATTGTTTTAGTCTTTTGTTTTGAGATCAGGCCATGTTTTAGTCCTTTGCTTTTTTAATATATGTTTTATCAAGTAGGACTTTATTTTGTATAATAGTCATGAATTATGTCCGTTGTAATATATTTTAATCTGATAATTGCACGTTAGAGCTCTTGCTACATCCAATTTTTATTACCAGAATTGAAGCAACATGGCAATATTAATGGTGTTCTGTATCAAATTTTATAGTTATAGTTTTTACAAACTCACATAAGTTCCGCTATTGTGTAAAAAACTTTCAAAGTGAGAACTGAGAAAAGTATTGTATAGAGGTATAGGGGGTGTAAATGGTGTGAATAATACAGTTGGACATAAGGGGTTATGCAGTATATATATTGTAGTAATGTAAGTACGTTCTATATACATGAATCATTTGGTTGTTTGTTCATACATTATTAAAAGTATACAAATCTCCCCTAAAACAATCTTCATAATCTTTTTGCGGAAGAACAAAAGCTTCATAATCCTTCAATGGTATGATTTGAATATCTATTTTTTTGATTTTTTTCTAAAATTGATATAGGGGTTTTAGTTTCTAAATTTTTTGCGATTTTGTTTTTACTTTAGGGGAAAAAATTAGGGTTTGATTGAAGTTTTGATTTGGTTAATAAAGATCATAGAGTAAGAGGATTGGTATTATTGATCAGTTTGCAACTTTGGGTTGCCAAACACATAAACAACCACGTATCAGATTCTGCTTATTTTATATTTTCTAACTTTACGGTTTTTTTTTTTAACAGAGTTGGGTCCAACTCACTTCAAAAGGATATAGACCTTCTCAAGCTTTGATGGTATGGAAGCTGCTTTACGGAAACAATTCAACGTATATGCTCTCTTTTTTGTTATGTAACCAGTTTCACCTTGGCTGAAGGATGCTACTACCAATTCGAGGAGGTATTGATAAAGGCCATGTAGACTCCTAATATGCATTGCCATTGTTATGGAGGTACTTAAATTTATATCTGATCAGTCAACACTTTCATACGTTACTAAAACCGAATAGTTCTATACGCTATTAAAATTGAATAGAAGGGTTTTTTTGGAATTGTTTATAGGAGTTGGTTATAAAGGAGTGTTTGAATAACAAATCTCAAACAGCCCTTTAGTATGTATTATGTAAGGTTATTCATCAAAATTCCAAATATTTCAAATAGTTTAATCCGTTCATGTTTGATTTATTTGGGGTTTGAGCAGCTCTGCTTGAGAAATTTGAGGATGCTAATGCGGCCATAAAAAATTTGTTCTTCAATTCGCTTCATTTGAGATTCTTCACATGTAAGTATTGAGTAATGGTATATGTACACCAATGAAGATTATAAGATTATCAAGTTGTGGTTGTATGTCCTTCTTGCCAAACCCACCAAATTTACATAAATGTATTCCAAACGGATCGAATAGGTAACACTGGGAATGGGTCAAATGGGTCGAACGGATTGAAAGTTGCCCAAAGTCTAATATCAATGCAAACAATTTCCTTACACGATTTTATTTTCTATTTTAGATTATAACTGCAATGATATTCGTTTTGTAAATATATGTCATGAACTAATCTTCCATACAGGTATTAGAAAGTAGGACTAAGTAGCTTGTGTGGGTCAACCCAATTCAACCAGGGCTGTTTTGACCCATACTAAAAGTTGACCCGATTAAAGCCATCATCCAACCTGTAAGACCAATAGCTCTCACCACCTCTGAATTTTTCCTAATACTTAATATTTTTGCTAAACCCCATTTGTCCACTCAATATTATCAATCTTATCACTGCTGGCTCACCTGGCAAACTGGCCTTGCAATGTGACTTACATTTTACATGGAACCTATGGTGCTTAATAGTTAAAATACAGTGATGTAAGTACCTTGCTGTCGTTTATGTACTACTATAAACTGTAGGCAAATTAGCTTATATATATCCAGCTCAGTTGAACAAAAGCTCTATTTTAAAGTAAATGGGCAGGGCTAAAGTAATATCAAAACTGATATTGAACTGGTATTTACCTCGATATATAATCTATTCAATTTGCATTTCTTCAAGTTCTCCTATATAAGCCAATACTCTCACAAATACATTGGGTCTCTTATTATTATCTTAGTTTTATTTGGTCTTGCTGTGTTGCTTTTCTTAGTTTCTTTGTTAAAATACAAGTAGCCATTTGGCCACTTTTACAACACTTAATAAATTTAAAACTTATCCATTTTCTCTGTGATCAACAGGGCCATGAGCTTGCAGGACCAGAATATACACCTCATCATCTACCTTCTCGCTAAATTTCAACAATGAGTTAATTCCTGCATGCATGCCAGTAGGTTATTAGGGAAATGCCTTTGATGGATGAAGTATGATGTCACATTTGACTAAGTACGACTCGAACAAGATAGTAGTATATTTAGGGAGCCTTTCACTTCATTCCTAATGAGTTTTTAACAACAGTGCCTCTTATTCTCGCATTGATATCATATATGAGTACTACAAGGACATAGCGAATGACAGCGAGATAAGGAGCATTTAGTTGGATGGGTTGTTGAATTTATGTAAGTTTGTTATATGTTTTCTGTTTAAATATGTTGTTTAGTATATTGGTTTCTTAGTCAAGGGGAAATAATGATGACAATGATCGTTCGGTTTTGGTTTTACCCCGTAAAAAGCTTCGTTATCATCAAAAGATTTATCAGATTTGGATGTACAAGCAGGTGAGCGTGAGCGTGTGTATGTGATTGGCTCCAAACGGTCAACCTAAACTGACCAGGGATGGTCAACAAAGTCAAACTGCCTAGAATCAATCTCCGTGGAAGTATAGGGTTTCCCCGGGTCGTTATGTCCCGACGAGGTGTGGATGGTATTAAAACGGGTTTGTGATCGGGTGAATTTGGACAGGAAAGGGTATAAGTGAGTTGTGATGATTACACTATTGGAATATGAAAGATAATAGCTTAAATACACTGTATTAACAAGACTGGAAAGTCAGAAAAACCAGAAATGTTTAAAACTTAAAACGCGTACGTTCACGTTTAAATAAAACGTAAACGTACGAAATAAAAAGTGAAAACGGAAATCTGAAAACACCCAGGGGGTGAAAATGACTTTTTTACAAACCTAAGGGTAAAAGAAAATTTTTAGAAAATTAAAATAAATTTTAACCCTAATTAATTATTTAATGTTAATTAAATACTAATTATTAATATTTAAAACACTTAAATATAATTTAATACTAATTAAATACTAGAAAAATGAAAATAAAATTCCTAAAATTATAAAATAACTAAAAACAAGTTTTAAAAATAAAAATAAGTATTTTTGTCTTTTTGTGATTTTTCTATTAATTAATTACTAATTACCTAATTAAACTATTTTAAATTAAGAAAATTAGCAAATGAACAATAAAAATTCTAATAAAATTTCTAAAATTATTTTATAACATATAAAAGCTATAAAAAATATAAAAACTAGGTTTTACTTAATAAAAACTAATTATGCTATTTTAAACTAATTATTAATTAATAATTAATAAAACTAAGATTAATTCTAATAAATACTAAATGATGAAATAAAAATCTGAGAAAATTATTATAACTACTTTAATATATGAGGAATTTAATAAAAATATAAAATAGCTAAGTACTTAATTAAAATTTAAAAATGAAAATTAAAATTAAATTACATTAAATAGAAACTATCACTTATAATTAAATTGATTTTTCTTGATTTTTCTTTTTGAAAACTGATTAACACCTAAAAACAACAAACTTTTGTAAAAACAAATTTTTAGAAAATCAAAAATAAGCCAGAATAAGCCAATAAGTTGTAACAGTTGACCAAAGTTGACCAAAGGTTAAAATAAGCTAAAATGGCCTTGTGTGGGGCCCACAATGGTTAAAACAGATGTAAATAAGTTAGATGAACATGTTTAAGCCAGAAAATACAAGTGGGGTCCACAGATTAAGCAATAAGCCACAAAATAAGCACTTGTAATCTTGTTTGAAACTGAAAATGGGGACAGACTTTAGGTGTGGTTTCAAGTGGGTCCCAGTGGGTTCAAGGTCAAACCAAGGGTCAAAACATGAACCTTACCATGGGGGGGGGGTTGAATGGAACAAGTTTAGGGATGTGGGGCCCACTGATGTGGTCAGAAACCCACCACAAAGTGGGTGGTTTGGTTGAGTGCTGCTGATACAGGGGAAACAAACACCCCTGCAGGTCACTTTGGAGGGGAATGGAGCCCAGTATAAAAATCCTAAAAATATGGGGACAATGGGAAAATGAAGATGAGCTGGGATGCTATCTATCCTAAAAAAATCAAACTCCAAAACCTAACACAAAATTCAGAAATAATCTTGGAGTTTTTGGGTTTTCTGCTAAGAGGGCAATTTGACTTTGTGAGCAAAACATGGAACTTTGACCTTTCTGACTTTTAATTGAACCCTAATGACTAAAATTGATATGATAAGCTAATGTGAGACCAAATTTATCAATAACTACTACTTATAAATGGAAATGGATAGATTACTAATCCTACAATCTAACAGTTAGTGCACAAAAAAGATGGACATGAGATTTTGACTTTTTGTTGAATGAGTACTAAAGTTGATGGTTCCACAGCCCTATATTAACCTAAGGTAACATGCTGAAACCAGAAACAACAACAATTATCAGCATGAACATTACCAAAACAGCTAATCCAAACACTCCTTTGAAGAGGTAAAAATGAGATTTTCAAAGTACTTGGTTGATTCAAGCTGTGAAACAGATCCAAATTGTAAACTCATGATGTAAGGAACCTTTTTTTTACACAGTTGCATATCAATTAACCACAATAACTACAGAAACCTTGAGAGATTATATTGACAGTGAACAAGAAAATGTGTTAACTAGAAAATGCATTGAACAAACACCAATCCTTATACAATATTATCACTAATTTACTTCTGAACAACCCTAATAAACACAAAAAGACATGAGGACAAGCAATTGCATAATATCATATGAGAAAAATAAGGAAAAATCTTACAAGAGCATTCCTGCCAAACTTCATAGAACCAATAACAAAGTTATCACCTATTACTCCCCATGGAGTCCTAATACCATTACCATCCACAAATCATAGCTTGACTTGTCTGCTGCACTTTGTTCTCCCATTTGTCATATCTGTTTTTATTTTATTTTTATTTTTTTATTTTTTTTTATTACTGAGGGAATTATGAGGTCATGAAAGACTGAAACTAACAACAACAAAAGGCTTTGAACATGATTCAAGAAAGCTTAAAAGATGATTATGAAACTGTAATTAACTTGGAGATTGAAAAATGCTTGAATTAATAATAAAGAGTTTACAAATTATACTAATTAACTGAAATTGAAAAATTACATTAAGACCTAATTCACTACTTAAAACATTAATCTAACATTGACATTATACTAAGCTACCACACATTTAAAAACTAAAAAAAAAAAACTAACTCCTGCTGCTTCCACTCTTTTTTTCATTTATATCTGACTTTTAGGGTATGTGAGGCCTTCTGACAAAATCCCACTTCCTTCCTAGCCCTTGGATTAAGATAAGATGATCTTGTATCTTGGTTTGGATTTTGGCGCCAAAAATGCATAATGCCAATTGGCTTCTGATAACTTGGGCTGAAGAAGAAATCATCAATGTTGTTGTCTTTTGGTGTTTGGAAGTGGGAATAAGGCAAGTGGTGAGCAGAGGTAGCAGGGGTGAAGTGATGATGGTGTTTGTGTAAAGATAGCAGGCTAGGGAGGTAGGGGGTGAGGTGGATGGTCAATGGAGGTCAAAGTTGGGAGGGTCAAATGGTTGACCGGTGGTGGGAGTGATATTATTAACGGGGTGAGTTTATAAGTGTGGGTGGGCTTTGAGTTTTTTGGTGGGCTTTGGGTAGTATTAAGGGTGCATGGGCTTGGGAGAAAGTGGATCAGGGGTGTGTTGGATTAGAGGATAAGTTGGGTTTGGATAATGATATTAGTTTCAAGGGTCCGTTTGATTTGTAATTTAGAAACAACATAAGGACCAAAAATGTAATTTACTGAAAACTGAAGGACCTGTTATGGCATGATTCACAAGTTATCAGAAAAACCATTTTTACCACATGTGAGTATTAGAAAGACCAAAATTACATTTTTCCAAAATGAGTTATCCGGGGACCATTTATGACAAAATTCAAACTGTAGGGACCAAACTTGTAATTTACCCAAACTTTTCCCCCAGGGACTATATTTGACACATTTTGATTTCCATGGACAAAAAATGATTTTTCCTTTCAAAAATACCCCACCAGGGACCAAATCTGCCAATTTCAGAAGTTCAGGGATTGTTTATGCCAATTTTGGATTTTGAGAGGCCAAACATGTAATTTTCTCAAACTTTTCACCCAAAGTCTAAATTTGATAATTTTTTACTTTTAAAAACTTTGGGTTGACTTTTCTTTCATTTAAAACCTTTAGGGACTAGTTTTGTCAATTTTTGAAACTTGAGGGACTGAAATTGCCAATCGTGCAAACTTTGTTCGTTTTTCATTTGTTTTTAAACATTTTGCATCGAGAACATATAAAACACACTTTTGGAATAATTTCTGTATTTTGATGCGTTTTTGAGTGTTTTTGTATGTTTTGGCAGTTCAGATACGATAAAAATGATGAGTATTTACACACTCATCAATCCCCCACACTAAACTATTGCTAGTCCCTAGCAATCTTTTGAGAAAACTTAATGGATTTTAAACTCTTTACCAAAAGCCATCACTTCTGGAGTAGCCAAGTGTAAGAACTGTGGCACACCTGATAACCGTGTGATTTTGAGCAAATCACCAGCTGTCAACGGATTTGGGTAGTCTTTACCAGAAGCCGTTTGCCTCTGGACTAGCCAGCTCTTGATGGAATAGTCAACATCTTGGTGAGCTGATTACCAATTATGGATTTTCCACGGCCTTTACCACAAGCCATAATCTTGTGGGCTAGCAAACTCATTTGTTTTTGGGGAGTTGAGGAACCATACAATTTTGGGCAAATTGCAAGCCATAAACGGATTTGAGATGTCTTTACCAAAAGCCGTTTGCTCCTGGACTAGCCAATCCCTTTTGTCGCTTAGACAAGGCGGACTGATTACCACAAAAATTTTGAACTTTAGTGAAAAATTTTTGAAAAAATTTTGGTCAAAACGGGGGTATTATATAGTAAAATGTACACTAAGCATGAATATTGTCCTCAATATTCAAAGTCCCGGCTATTATGCCGACATTTTGAACGTAAAAGAGCAACATTACAAGCTAAGCGTGGAAAACACCATTTGTTTTTCACTTCATTTGTAACCATAGCATGGGGGACTCCCCCACACTTAGGGTGAAAACCCTATAAGCATGCTCTGTTTTTATTTACCGAGTCGCTAGCGTGACTCGACCCCGAATTCATTTGTCCTTGGGGAAGCATGATGTGGAAGAAATAATCTCAATCGGACTTTCATTCAAGATGTTTGGATAAACATTTGAAGCACGTGAAAGTTCCACACCGATGAGATATAATCCCGGCTCAAGATAATGATACATGAAAATGCCGAGATCAAATATAATGTCTTCATTCCCGAAGGAGTGAAGAACAGGAGATGTCACCCTGTAGGTGAAGAAAAGGAAGAAAACCATGATGAAAATCATGGTTTGATCTTCTTCCTCGAAAGCAGGCTCATTAGCCTGATTTTGGATTTCAAAGGTTAAGCTCGTTTGGTTTGAAAACATCCTGGGCGGGAGGGTGGGAATTTGCAAATTCTCATGATTTAGAACATCTCCCTCCGGGTCATCATACTCCGGAGGAGTCATGATATGAGTGAGTTCACCGGAGAACTCCTCAAAGGTGAAAGACTCATATTCGGGGAGAGAAATTTGAGAATGAGAAGTGGTACTGCCACTAATCTTCTCTCCCATATGATCAAATGTAAAGGCTTCAAACTCCGGAATAAGATCATCGGAGAAAATGTCACTATCCTTAATGGGGATAGGAGATGAAATAGGTTTCTCTTTGAAAGCCTCGATTTTTGCAATGAGGAGACTGACATTCAATAATGTTGCACGAAGTGCTTCATCCTTGATTTCAGTGTTAGTCTCATCATTCACTTCTTCTAAGCCAACTAGCTCAGAAGGTAATCCTTCCATATGACTGATGTCTTCATGGGAAGTACTAAGCTCGATGTTGGGATTAGAGTTTAAAAGATTTTCAGTTTCTCCCATATCGGCTTCAAAGTCAAGTAGATCATCATACTCAACTTCTCCATAAGATGTACAATCATCATTAAAGTCGGAGAAAGTCTCAAAATGATCTTTTGGATTTTCAAGGGAAGAAGGTAAATCACACACATGATCAAAAGTCCCCTGTGACTCTCCTGGGATTGGGACAAGGATCTCAACACTAGACTTTATTCGTCCGATTCCTTTGCAGGAACAGTGTCAAGATGCTCATCCCCCATATTTGGAGAGTGAGTGTGAACTTCGGGTGTGATATCAATAGACTGAGGGAGTTTAGAAGTACTAGCAGTTATGGAATTTTCAATTTCCATTTGATCAACGGCTAGTGACTTCGTCACATTATTTTCTCCCTGATTCTCCATGGAAGGAATCACAACAGATGAATCTGATGAATCGTTTTGAATAATAACAATGTTATCTTCATCATCATCACTGTCATCATCGTCATCATAAAGAGCAGCATAGCGAAGATTAGCACGTATTTTAGCCGCTCTTTGCTCAGCAAGTAATTCTTCCATGCTCAATTCGTTTCTAGCATCTCGTTCTTTATCAAGTAATTCTGCCATTGATTTTTCACGAGATTCTTGAAACGATGTAGTGGCAAACTCCTCCTTAAGTTTTTGCAAAATTTCACGAGCCTCTAGTAAAAGGTCTTGCTCGGTATCATGAGGAGTTGCTTGGATCATTTGGTGTTGTGGAGGTTGGTCTGAAAACGAATAGTTGTAATTGTTACAAGGAAATGGATTCCTTGTTTGACAATCCGAACTAAAGTGTGGACCTCCACAGTAATCACAACAGTAAAACTGATGTGGCTGTGAGTCGTATGTGCTAGAGTCATAATTGTTATCAGGAAACTGCTCATAGACAAGCGTGTTGCCCGATTGACAATCAGAACTGTAGTGTGGGCCACCACAGTACTCACAACAGTTAAACTGTTAAGTCTGGTTCGGTGAGTTATATGGATATTGGTCGTAACCAACATTTTGACTATTATAACAATCAAAACCTTGGTGAGGACCTCCACAATACTCACAAGAAATGTTTGGTGTATTTTGATACGAACAATCATTGTGGTTTGGATAATATGATTCTTGCTCGTATGAATGTGATGGGTAATTGGAAAAATTTGGGGAGTCGTTGAATGAGTTTTGATTAGGATCATAGAATGAATTCCTCGAACCACAAAACAAACAACTCCCGTCTCGAATATCATTACCACATTTTTCACATGTACACCAACGACATGGTAAACCAAAAAGTGGCTCACCACAACCAACACAAGGGATAAAATCCGGAGGTGGGACAAGTGGTGTGCTCTTAGAGCTAGCAATTTCCACCACTTCCGTTATGGTCTCGGGTTTTGGTTCTTGATGAACGTGAAGATTGGGCAAGTCGTTCTTTTCAGTCACTGCCCTAAACTCAATACGTTTGCTTGACAAACTTTTAACCGTAAACCGTGAAAGGTTATGATCAATTCTTGACGGTTTGTCATTAATAGCACGTATCTCGGGCTGTGAAGGGTAGTTGGAAGAATTTGGTGAATCATCGAGAGAATTTGGACTTATGAACAGATTGCACATAGTACAAAATCTGTTACTACAATTATTGCCACATTTCTCACAAATACACCGGAGACAACGAAAGTCATTCTCAATCGGGCTTTTACAGTGAAAACACGTGTAACCGAGAGATGCCATAAGAATTATACATGAGAGGGGTGTAAGAAGGTAGAATCAAACGGGTAGAGGGTAAAGATGAATATTTTTGGATTTTTGATAAACATTTTATAAGAAAGAAAATCTTTTTGTGTTTTTGTGTTCGTTGAAAACTAATTTTAAATAGTTTTCAGGAACCGTTTTGTTTTTAAAATAAGAAAATATGAACAAGGGATGGTAAATATACAATGAGTGTATATCCAGATTCACTAATTTGTAAAACCGTTTAGAATACGCGCACAACCTCCCCGGCAGCGGCGCCAAAAATTGATTGGCTCCAAACGATCAACCTAAACTGACCAGGGATGGTCAACAAGGTCAAACTGCCTAGAATCAATCTCCGTGGAAGTATAGGGTTTCCCCGGGTCGTTATGTCCCGACGAGGTGTGGATGGTATTAAAACGGGTTTGTGATCGGGTGAATTTGGACAGGAAAGGGTATAAGTGAGTTGTGATGATTACACTACTGGAATATGAAAGATAATAGCTTAAATACACTGTATTAACAAGACTGGAAAGTCAGAAAAACCAGAAACGTTTAAAACTTAAAACGCGTACGTTCACGTTTAAATAAAACGTAAACGTACGAAATAAAAAGTGAAAACGGAAATCTGAAAACACCCAGGGGGTGAAAATGACTTTTTTACAAACCTAAGGGTAAAAGAAAATTTTTAGAAAATTAAAATAAATTTTAACCCTAATTAATTATTTAATATTAATTAAATACTAATTATTACTAATTATTAATATTTAAAACACTTAAATATAATTTAATACTAATTAAATACTAGAAAAATGAAAATAAAATTCCTAAAATTATAAAATAACTAAAAACAAGTTTTAAAAATAAAAATAAGTATTTTTGTCTTTTTGTGATTTTTCTATTAATTAATTACTAATTACCTAATTAAACTATTTTAAATTAAGAAAATTAGCAAATGAACAATAAAAATTCTAATAAAATTTATAAAATTATTTTATAACATATAAAAGCTATAAAAATATAAAAAGTAGGTTTTACTTAATAAAAACTAATTATGCTATTTTAAACTAATTATTAATTAATAATTAATAAAACTAAGATTAATTCTAATAAATACTAAATGATGAAATAAAAATCTGAGAAAATTATTATAACTACTTTAATATATGAGGAATTTAATAAAAATATAAAATAGCTAAGTACTTAATTAAAATTTAAAAATGAAAATTAAAATTAAATTACATTAAATAGAAACTATCACTTATAATTAAATTGATTTTTCTTGATTTTTCTTTTTGAAAACTGATTAACACCTAAAAACAACAAACTTTTGTAAAAACAAATTTTTAGAAAATCAAAAATAAGCCAGAATAAGCCAATAAGTTGTAACAGTTGACCAAAGTTGACCAAAGGGCAAAATAAGCTAAAATGGCCTTGTGTGGGGCCCACAATGGTTAAAACAGATGTAAATAAGTTAGATGAACATGTTTAAGCCAGAAAATACAAGTGGGGTCCACAGATTAAGCAATAAGCCACAAAATAAGCACTTGTAATCTTGTTTGAAACTGAAAATGGGGACAGACTTTAGGTGTGGTTTCAAGTGGGTCCCAGTGGGTTCAAGGTCAAACCAAGGGTCAAAACATGAACCTTACCATGGGGGGGGGGGGGTTGAATGGAACAAGTTTAGGGATGTGGGGCCCACTGATGTGGTCAGAAACCCACCACAAAGTGGGTGGTTTGGTTGAGTGCTGCTGATACAGGGGAAACAAACACCCCTGCAGGTCACTTTGGAGGGGAATGGAGCCCAGTATAAAAATCCTAAAAATATGGGGACAATGGGAAAATGAAGATGAGCTGGGATGCTATCTATCCTAAAAAAATCAAACTCCAAAACCTAACACAAAATTCAGAAATAATCTTGGAGTTTTTGGGTTTTCTGCTAAGAGGGCAATTTGACTTTGTGATCAAAACATGGAACTTTGACCTTTCTGACTTTTAATTGAACCCTAATGACTAAAATTGATATGATAAGCTAATGTGAGACCAAATTTATCAATAATTACTACTTATAAATGGAAATGGATAGATTACTAATCCTACAATCTAACAGTTAGTGCACAAAAAAGATGGACATGAGATTTTGACTTTTTGTTGAATGAGTATTAAAGTTGATGGTTCCACAGCCCTATATTAACCTAAGGTAACATGCTGAAACCAGAAACAACAACAATTATCAGCATAAACATTACCTAAACAACTAATCCAAACACTCCTTTAAAGAGGTAAAAATGAGATTTTCAAAGTACTTGGTTGATTCAAGCTGTGAAACAGATCCAAATTGTAAACTCATGATGCAAGGAACCTTTTTTTTACACAGTTGCATATCAATTAACCACAATAACTACAGAAACCTTGAGAGATTATATTGACAGTGAACAAGAAAATGTGTTAACTAGAAAATGCATTGAACAAACACCAATCCTTATACAATATTATCACTAATTTACTTCTGAACAACCCTAATAAACACAAAAAGACATGAGGACAAGCAATTGCATAATATCATATGAGAAAAATAAGGAAAAATCTTACAAGAGCATTCCTGCCAAACTTCATAGAACCAATAACAAAGTTATCACCTATTACTCCCCATGGAGTCCTAATACCATTACCATCCACAAATCATAGCTTGACTTGTCTGCTGCACTTTGTTCTCCCATTTTTCATATCTGTTTTTATTTTATTTTTATTTTTTTTTATTACTGAGGGAATTATGAGGTCATGAAAGACTGAAACTAACAACAACAAAAGGCTTTGAACATGATTCAAGAAAGCTTAAAAGATGATTATGAAACTGTAATTAACTTGGAGATTGAAAAATGCTTGAATTAATAATAAAGAGTTTACAAATTATACTAATTAACTGAAATTGAAAAATTACATTAAGACCTAATTCACTATTTAAAACATTAATCTAACATTGACATTATACTAAGCTACCATACATTTAAAAACTAAAAAAAAAACTAACTCCTGTTTCTTCCACTCTTTTTTTCATTTATATCTGACTTTTAGGGTATGTGAGGCCTTCTGACAAAATCCCACTTCCTTCCTAGCCCTTGGATTAAGATAAGATGATCTTGTCTCTTGGTTTGGATTTTGGCGCCAAAAATGCATAATGCCAATTGGCTTCTGATAACTTGGACTGAAGAAGAAATCATCAATGTTGTTGTCTTTTGGTGTTTGGAAGTGGGAATAAGGCAAGTGGTGAGCAGAGGTAGCAGGGGTGAAGTGATGATGGTGTTTGTGTAGAGATAGCAGGCTAGGGAGGTAGGGGGTGAGGTGGATGGTCGATGGAGGTCAAAGTTGGGAGGGTCAAATGGTTGACCGGTGGTGGGAGTGATATTATTAACGGGGTGAGTTTATAAGTGTGGGTGGGCTTTGAGTTTTTTGGTGGGCTTTGGGTAGTATTAAGGGTGCATGGGCTTGGGAGAAAGTGGATCAGGGGTGTGTTGGATTAGAGGATAAGTTGGGTTTGGATAATGATATTAGTTTCAAGGGTCCGTTTGATTTGTAATTTAGAAACAACACAAGGACCAAAAATGTAATTTATTGAAAACTGAAGGACCTGTTATGGCATGATTCACAAGTTATCATAAAAACCTTTTTTTACCACATGTGAGTATTAGAAAGACCAAAATTACATTTTTCCAAAATGAGTTATCCGGGGACCATTTATGACAAAATTCAAACTGTAGGGACCAAACTTGTAATTTACCCAAACTTTTCCCCCAGGGACTATATTTGACACATTTTGATTTCCATGGACAAAAAATGATTTTTCCTTTCAAAAATACCCCACCAGGGACCAAATCTGCCAATTTCAGAAGTTCAGGGACTGTTTATGCCAATTTTGGATTTTGAGGGGCCAAACATGTAATTTTCTCAAACTTTTCACCCAAAGTCTAAATTTGATAATTTTTTACTTTTAAAAACTTTGGGTTGACTTTTCTTTCATTTAAAACCTTTAGGGACTAGTTTTGTCAATTTTTGAAACTTGAGGGACTGAAACTGCCAATCGTGCAAACTTTGTTCGTTTTTCATTTGTTTTTAAACATTTTGCATCGAGAACATATAAAACACACTTTTGGAATAATTTCTGTATTTTGATGTGTTTTTGAGTGTTTTTGTATGTTTTGGCAGTTCAGATACGATAAAAATGATGAGTATTTACACACTCATCAGTATGTTGTTAAGCCAGAATGTAATTTAGGACGGTTACATCCTTTCATAGATGGCGTCTTTGTCACACTTACAATGGCAAGTGTGCCTTGTTTTCATAAGTTAATTTAGTAGGTTGAACAATTTTGTATGTTTACATGAATGCAACATATATATCTTTATTCTGTTTTCACATATTGAGGTGTTGTGGAAGAAATTACATTCATATTAATTATAATATCACAATGAAAGCCCGAGTGAGTGTGGATTTCCTGAAATCATTGAGGTTAGGATTAAAAAGTAGACTTGGTGTTTCATTTATATTATTAACTTCCATGATTTAATTAATGTCACCCCTTTTGACCTGGACCTCTGGACCTTATCGGCAATTTTTTTTACGACCCCATGCAAGAAGCTTTTGGCAGAGTCGAGACCTACTATTGATTTCTTGGTATGTATTAATTTGCTCAGGCCCAAGTAGCGTGAAATTAGCAACTAAAGATAGCATATTCATATCTGTTAACAAACAACCAAGTCTATGTGTGATCGACGACGGAGATAATTAGAATAAATGTTACAAACAGTACGGTAATAACATAGTTTAATAGATATATGCATTTGGAATTATATTGGATTATTTTTGTACAGTTTGAGACACTTGAACCATTTGTCACGTTTCGTATCAGATTTTTTGAAAGTAGACATATTATAGCAACTACGATTTAAGCATGACCCACATTAACCGATTTATGTAGGAATTACAATTGGTCAAAATAAGTTATTCAAAAAATTAGAAAAACCCCGCGCATGCGCGGGTATTATAACTAGTAATGTAATGACACATTATCTAATAAATTGACGGGAATGCTTTTCTTTCCCTGTCCCTACCATTATCATTGCATTTTCCTTTCCCCCGCCCCTCTCGTGTTTAAATCGAGCACACCTAATTGTTGAAAAAGATTTGATTGATTTGGTTGATCTTACAAACTTATTTAACATTTTTATTCAAAAAGAGAGACTGGTTGATTTTTTATTATTATTTTTTTTTCAAAATCTTATTTATTGCTTTAGTTTTTTCCTAATATTAGGTGTATTGCTTTTTATAGAAAAGCATGATTAGAAATTAATTTTGAATGGCTATCATACATTTCTTTAGTGGCAATTTACACGTTTTATTTATTTCTAATTATTGTTGATCTTCTGAGGACATTGGTATCTTTTTTCCACGTGACGATGAAAAATTTAATCTTTGTTTTTTCATCAAAACAATGGTGGAGTCAATATATTATTCATGACTTTATTTTGTTTGATGATCTAATCCAATCTAAGTTAATAGAGTCTTTGTGCAAAAGTTTTAAAAGATTAATAAACGTGACAGTATAAGATACAAATTACGAAATATTGTAGCAACTATTTAGCTTCACTTATTGTTTACAACTTTACATTGTCATGACTTTGTACTTAAAGTAGAGTTCAACCGATATTTAGATCATACTAAGGGACAAATCCCCACAATCCATTTAATTTGATCTAATGGTGAAGATTAACCTAAGATTTAATAAGACAACTTAAGTCCATGTTTTTTTCTTGTCTTTTTGTCTATTTTATTTTGTTTTTTTTTTCTTTCTATGTCTTTTTTTTTCTTCCTATTCACGTATTATTCTTTTATTTTTTTTTTGTCTTTTCTTTTCTATCCATATTTTTCTTTCTTTTTTTCCACGCTTTTTTTTTTTTTTTTTTTTTTTTTTTTTTTTTTTTTTTTCACTTATTATTTGTTTTAAATCACATTGTTTTTAAATTCACGTTCTTATTTTAATTCACATCTTTTTCACTTTCTTACTTTTTCATCCGTTTTCATATGTTTTCGTCCTTTTTTTACGTCTTCGTCCGTTTTCATATGTTTTCGTCCGTTTTCTTACGTTTTCAAACGTTTTTGTCCGTTTTCATTCGTTTTCGTCCGTTTTCATACATATTCGTCCGTTTTCGTCTATTTTCTTACGTTTTCGCCCGTTTTCATACTTTTTCATCCGTTTTGATACATTTTTGTCTGTTTTCTTACGTTTTCGCCTGTATTCATACGTTTTTATATGTTTTCTTACGTTTTCGTCCGTTTTCATACAAATTCATCAATTTTCTTATTTTTTCGTCCATTTTTATACGTTTTCAGCCGTTTTGATACGTTTTCATATGTTTTCGTCCATTTTCATACGTTTTCGTCCATTTTCTTACGTTTTCGTCTGTTTTCATACGTTTTCGTCCGTTTTTACACGTTTCGTCCGATTTTATACGTTTTCATATGTTTTCGTCCGTTTTCATATGTTTTCATCTGTTTTTATACATTTTTACCCGTTTTCAGTGTTTCCGTTCGTTTTTCTACATATTCGTCCGTTTTCTTACGTTTTCGTCTATTTTCTTACATTTTTGTCCGTTGTTAAATGTTTTCGGCCACTTTTAGACATTTTCATACGTTTTTGAATATCACAAGTGATATTCTGAACATCACAAGTGATTTTCAACTAATGTTTTGTAACATGAAAATATCAAGTGATATTCTGAATATCATAAGTGATATTGATATTCAGAATATCACAAGTGATATTCAGAATATAACAAGTTATTTTTAACAAATGTTTTGTAACATTAAAATCACAAGTAATATTCTGAATATCCAAGTGATATTCAGAATATCACAAGTGATTTCATGTTTTTTTTTACTTTTACGTTTTTGTTTGTATTCATACGTTTTTATCCTTTTTCGTTCGTTTAATATCACAAGTGATATTATGAATATTAAAAGTTATTTTCAACAAATGTTTTGTAACATACTCACAAGTGATATTCAGAAAATCACAAGTGATATTCTGAATATCATAAATGATATTGATATTCAGAATATCACAAGTGATATTCTGAATATCACAAGTTATTTTTAACAAATGTTTTGTAACATGAAAATCATAAGTAATATTCTGAATATCACAAGTGATATTCAGAAAATCACAAGTGATATTCATAATATCACAAGTGATTTCACGTTTTTTTTTCACTTTTTACGTTTTTGTCTGTATTCATTTGTTTTTATCCGTTTTCGTTTGTTTAATATCACAAGTGATATTATGAATATCACAAGTTATTTTCAACAAATGTTTTGTAACATGAAAATCACAAGTGATTTCACGTTTTTTTTTCACTTTCTTACGTTTTTTCTGCATTAATACGTTTGTGAATATCACAATTGATATTCTGTGATATTCTAAATATCACTTCAGATTTTAAGAATATCAATTATGGTATTTAAAAACGTATAAAAATGGACGAAACCATAAGAAAATAAGCGAATACGTACGAAAGTGTAAAAACACGTTTGAAAACGGACGAAAACATATGAAAAATGGACGAAAATGAAAGAAAACAGACAAAACCGTACAAAAATGGATGAAAACATTTTAAAACTACCGAACGGATGAAAACATCTAAAAACGAACAAAAATGTGTAAAAACGAAAGAAAACGGGAAAAAACGTATTTAAATCTATGAAAATAGACAAAACCGGATGAAAACGAATAAAAATGGACGAAAACGTTTTAGAACTACCGAACGGATGAAAACGTCTAAACATGGACGAATGGTATGAAAACGGACGAAAGCGTATAAAAATTGACGAAAACATCTGAAAACAGATGAAAACGTCTAAAAATGAACAAAAACTTTAAAAACGGATGAAGATTGAAAAAACGTCTAAAAACAGATGAAAACGTGTATAAACAGACGAAAACGTATGAAAAAAATAAGAAAATGAAAAAAACGTGAATTTAAAAAAAAGTGAATTTAAAAAAAATACACATGAATTTAAAAAGAACGTGATTAAAAAAATAAAAAATAAATAAAAAAATAAAAGGTGAAAGAAAAAGTGAATAGAAAAAAAAAGAAAGAACAACGTGAATAGAAAAAAAAGGCAAAAAGAAAAAAATAGAAAAAACAAAAAAAGAAAAAATGAAACGTGAATAGGAGGGGAAAAAAGACAAAAATAGAAAAAAGAAAAAAAAATAGACAAAAAGACAATAAAAAGACATGCAACAAAAAACTAGATGGATGGTGGGGATTTGTCCTTTAGTATGCAACAAAAAACTAGTCCTTAAATGAACTTTTCTCATAAAATCATACATCATTAACATTTGTTTGTTGAAAGTGAGCTTTGAGCCCCGAGTATAAAACGGATTATGCGTTTTTAAGGTTTATATAACGTTGAAGTCATGTACGGTTGCACACCCTTGTAGCGAAAAAAATTGTAGTGTAAAATGTCAAATATTTAGCTTTTTTTGTAATTTGCTCCTCTTTGTACCAATTTATAATGTAGTTTCTAAAATTTATCAAAGTGTGTCCTCTCGACAAAAAATTTATGGCTCCCTCCTGCATATATGCAATTACCATTAACAACAAAATCAAACAGTCCGTAACTTTCTGTAAAAGATACTATGAACCAAAACTATGTGTCAACGGAAACAACAACTAGGAATATTGAATTTAAAAAATGATATCATATCAACATTCAAAGATTTATCATTTATCTATATTTCGAGAAGTACAGAGGTACAAAGTGTCAAAGTCCCATGGGTCTACAACTCATTTATCACCGTACAAAGTGTTTCAAATTTAACGGAAAGTCTGCCTTATATTATTATTTTCTTTTTTACAAACATGGTCTTTTATTCTTCTCTTTTTTACTTTTAGCCCCTGCTTAGAGGGATGGGTCGAGTTGCCTGCTACTCCTTTATCGCTTGAAGGGGTAAAAATCTCAGATAAGACTCGAACTTGAGACATCCCCTAACCAAACATCCTCTCCTAAGGCACTTTAAGAAAATCTTGGTGGCCAACTGAGCTAGCCCAGTTGGTTGGTTCGAGTGAGTTATATACCCACGTTTAGAGTTGTCATAAAAGCCGATCCGACCCGAACCCGAATATGGCTATTCGGGTCGGGTCATTCGGGTTCAAATTTATATTGGGGTCAATCGGGTCAACCCGAATTGACCCAAGTTCTAAACAAGTTCGGGTTAAATATATGTATCTTACTCGGGTTTGGGTCAATCCGAGTGACCCGAGTTTGATTTTCTTTTTCCTTTCTAATCTTTATGTATTTCAAGTTTGATCACAAAAATTGTTGTGGAAAACTAGAAGGGGGGTTGAATAGTTTTACGTCATTTTAAAAGTTTATTACCAAAATATTTTGTAGGTTATTAAAAACTTTCGATTCGATCTCAAGTGAATTCAAATGACAACCAATATAAGCAATTCTAATCAAGTAATGAAAGTATTGAAATGTAATGAAGAAAAGATAGAGTTAGAAGATCAAACCACAACACGCGAATTTATAGTGGTTCGGCTACAAGGACACCTTCCTTGCCCTACTCCACTCCCCGAGTACCACACTCGAGAGTTTTCTTCACTATGTCAACAAACTCCTTATGGTGGAGAAACCTTACACACCTTGGCTTGCACGAGTTAACGACACTAAGCTAAATGTCGAGTTCTAATCATAGCTAGAACCAATCTCACGACTTCTTCAAGGCTTCACACCTTCTTCACAACTTCACAACTTCTTCAAGGCTTCACACCTTCTTCACACCTTCACAACTTCACACTTTCTTCTATGCACAACTAATTCACAACTACTAAACTACTTTACAACACACCTAGTTTCTACAATCAACAAATTTACACAACACTTTTACAAATATCTACCATAACTACAATATGAAACTAGCTATTCACAACACTACTACAATTAGATGGATGTAGAGGAGTGTTCTTCTTCTTGCACTTGAATGGATGAAGCTTTGGATCACTTGAAAACAAAGACTTATGAATTATATGATCAAAGGATTTTTGGATCTAGAAATGGAGGTTGGATCAGAAAGTTTATAGTGCTAAAAGGTGAGAAAAATGTGTGAAATGATCTAGTATTTATAGGGCCAGATTTTACTGTTCTGGAGCGTGCCGGTCCCCTTAATTAGGGGCCGGTCCCCTTAATCATTAAGAGGGCCGCCTAGTAAAATTAAGGGGGCCGCCCTCCTGAACGTTTAAAAAGTTTTTCTGGATAAAATTTGCCCTTTTTGGTTGGAAATTTGAAATCATATCTTTGTGGTTTAATATAGCATTACCAAAAATGATTTACAAATATATATAAAATGTTTATATCATTTTCTAAGATGTTATGTCTTAAGACAAAATTTCCTTTGATCATGTAATGCATAAGATGCTTAGTTTATGCATACCTTAAGTGATATAAGATGTAGAGGTAAATATTTGTTACCAAATACTTGTTTACGTCTTAATCTTGACTTAATTTGATTTGAGTTTTGTGATTATCAAAACATAGGTTTATTGAGAGATATTAATAACCTTTTTAAAACATTATTTATATCAACAATCTCCCCCTTTTTGATGATTACAAAACTTAAACTCATTAACTAAAAAATTAATTTTTAAACAAGTATTTTAGTGAGTTTATATTTACTTCTCCCCCTTTTGTAGAATCAAAAAGGTTATGCCGACAATTTTTAAACGTGAAAAATTGACGGGTAGATATCTCCCCCTTGATGTGTACTCCCCCTCGTTTGGGGGCACCAAGAGAACGAGCTATGGAATGCTTTGCCAAAAAAAAAATATTAGAAGCACAAGTATATGCATGCAAACATGTATAAGGTGATAAAAAAATAAAGCATGTTTGAAAAGAAAGCATTCATATTAAATAATTAGTTGTGTCAAGACACAACATACAAGTAGCAATTTGAATTACAAGTAGAAAAACTAGTTCACAAATAAACAACTAGGAAAATACATCATCATGCAAAAAGTACATGGTCTTCATAGAGCTTGCAAGCAAAAGGGTGGTAGAGACTTTATTTATTAAGCATATGAAATGCTTAATTAGGAGAGCATGATGGTGATGGTGAAGGAATGGGTGAGAATTGTGGTGGAGGAATTATTGGAGAGGATGGTGGAGTTGGTGGTGGTGGTGGGTTGGTAAGCAAATGTTCAATATATGAAAACATATATTGAATTTCATCTCTAAGGCCAAAGATGACCGTGCGATTGTGGATGCAACAAAGACAAGTATCCCCATGGGATTCAAGTAACCTCCAAGGCACGGGATTGGAAAATAATGGTGGTGTAATTGGTGGAGATGAGAGATGAGCATCAAGTGGTGTTATTGGTAAAAGTGAGATGGTAAGATGGGTGGACATGAGTTCTTGTGTAGAAAGTGGTGATGATACTTGTGGTGACAAGTGTGAGTTGATGTAGTCATTGATTGATGAGGTTGAGGGTATCGAGGTTGAGGAAGTTCCATGAGTGGAAGGTGTTTTAGATGGTGCATTGGGTGCACTTGGGGATGAGCATTTGGGTGGAGGTGATGGTGTTTTGTTGGCTTCATTTGTTAAGTCAATGAAGAGTTGTTTTGGGGGGATGACCACAAGTTTTTGTTTCTTGGAGGTTTTGGAGTGTGAGGTGCTTGGTGGAGTCATGATGATTAAGATGGTGAATGATGAGATGAAGAATGGTGATTGTGAAGGGAATTTATAGTATGGAAATGGTTGATTTAGGTATGTATTTGAAATGGTTAAATGAGATTCTAAAATCAGTTGGGTTAAAATGGGAAATGGTAGCTGAAACTAGAGAAAGGGTTCACAAGATGCAAAAGAAAACAGTGAATCCAGTTCCAGATGGCCGGTCCCCTTATGGTGGAGAAACCTTACACACCTTGGCTTGCACGAGTTAACGACACTAAGCTAAATGTCGAGTTATAATCGTAGCTAGAACCAATCTCACGACTTCTTCAAGGCTTCACACCTTCTTCACAACTTCACAACTTCTTCAAGGCTTCACACCTTCACAACTTTAAACCTTCTTCTATGCACAACTAATTCACAACTACTAAACTACTTTACAACACACCTAGTTTCTACAATCAACAAATTTACACAACACTTTTACAAATATCTACCACAACTACAATATGAAACTAGCTATTCACAACACTACTACAATTAGATGGATGTAGAGGAGTGTTCTTCTTCTTGCACTTGAATGGATGAAGCTTTGGATCACTTGGAAACAAAGACTTATGAATTATATGATCAAAGAATTTTTGGATCTAGAAATGGAGGTTGGATCAGAAAGTTTATAGTGCAAAAAGGTGAGAAAATGTGTGAAATGATCCAGTATTTATAGGGCCAGATTTTACTGTTCTGGAGCGTGCCGGTCCCCTTAATCATTAAGGGGGGCCGCCTAGTAAAATTAAGGGGGCCGCCCTCTTGAACGTTGGAAAAGTTTTTCTGGATAAAATTTGCCCTTTTTGGTTGGAAATTTGAAATCATATCTTTGTGGTTTAATATAGCATTACCAAAAATGATTTACAAATATATATAAAATGTTTATATCATTTTATAAGATGTTATGTCTTAAGACAAAATTTCCTTTGATCATGTAATGCATAAGATGCTTAGTTTATGCATACCTTAAGTGATATAAGATGTAGAGGTAAATATTTGTTACCAAATACTTGTTTACGTCTTAATCTTGACTTAATTTGATTTGAGTTTTGTGATTATCAAAACATAGGTTTATTGAGAGATATTAATAACCTTTTTAAAACATTATTTATATCAACAATTGTAACCCGACACAAATTGACAAGAACCCGAATTGATCCGACCTGAGTGACCCGAGTTCTAAACAAGTTTGGGCATTTCTTTGTTGGGAGAAATCCAACAAACAGGTTTCTAGAGCGGAACCACGAATCAAGAACTACTCCAACAAGACCTCGGCAAAGGTTTATGATCCCTTAATGCTGAGTGGCACCAACACACACGAGATATTTTACACTCAAACGTTTATTAAACGTGAGCAAGAAAAGAAGGTACAAATAAAACATCACCCCCTCATCCCTATTTATAGAGAATGAGGGGGAGAAACCTAATCCTTGGTGAACAAGGATTCAACAATTGAGGAGGTTAGGAACTTTCCTAATACATGACTAACCTCCTTAAGTTTGAGCTAAAATACAATTAACCCCCTAAACTTATATCCTAACTATTACACACTAATATTCTAACAATTTCCACCTTAGTGGTAATAGTTAGCCTTCTCCGATACGCAGCAGCTTCAACCAGTGCTGAAACCTCGGACCGGGGACCGCCTTCCTCAAGGCACCAGTAGCAATACCCGCTACTAACCTTAGCTCAAATCCTAACTATGTAGAGAGTCCCTTTAGCCATGTATTCTCCTTCAATTCTCCAGCAAGTGTCATATACTCTGCTTTAGTTGTTAACAAAGTCATCATGTGTCGCAACATAGCTTCCCAGCTCACCGCACATTCCTGTATCATAAACCCGTACATTGTGATTTATCTACCCATGATGTAGTCATAATCCACAAAATCTTGTACGTCCATCTGTAATCCACGATCAAACCTATCCAACATTCCCACATCCGTAGATGCTATGTCAGGTCTCATGCAGACAACTTGATACTTATGACTTCCAACTGCATATATACATGACCCCTTACTCTTCTTTTCTTTATCACGATTCCTTGACAGACTACCCTCTAACGACAGCGTAGAGTGTCCCCCCAACAATATCTGAACCGACATCCCGTTGGAAAACCTGAATCGTGACACCCTCAGAGTATTACCACTCTGAGTCCTGAAGATCTTTATACCAAGTACAATTTCCTTTGCTTGATCTAGCAAACCCTTGATAACCCAGATCTCAGCCTTGCTTTAGCAAGTAAACCCCGTATAATCTATATAGAAGAATAGATATATGAACATACCTTGTGCATAGTTCCAGTAATATATGTTACTATCGTCACTGCTTCGCCTGAAACCGTTGCTAAGCATACACATACTAGGCCGAGTATCTATATCTTCTTTCATTACAGCCATCCACTTGGAAATTACCTCACAAGCAACTGTATCCCTGAAAGTCAATGACTCATGTGCATCTTCATTTATCACTTCAGCAACTCCTGAAGCAGCCATATTACTGTCACCTCTATACCTTTCAGCAACATTACCCTCTGCACCCTCTTGACCAGGTACTCTGGTTACCGTAATGTCCGCCCCCACCTTTATACCAAGGTGTACCTTTTCCTGCTCTTTTACCAAGCAGTCCGTGTTTGTCTTTTCTTCAAGTTGCTTGTCCTCCAACCGTCTTTGAGCCACTGCAGCATCATCGTTACTAACCTGAACATCCTCAGCTTCACGATTCCCATGAGCTCCCTGCAGTTCCACCTCAAACCAAACACGTTTATCAACCTGTACTCCATGGACTCCTGTTTTAACACCAGGACCAAGTTGTTTGAACCCAACTTGTTTATGACCAAGTTGTTTGAACCCAACTTGTTTATGACCAAGTTGCTTGAATCCAACTTGTTTTGAACCTCCATGCTTTTGTACACTATTCCCATCGAGCATTTCGATATTTAACCTAGTATTCATACTAGCTCTTCTTTAACCTTGCTACAAACCTTGTTAAGTTGCTTTTTAACCAACTTTACCAACAAGTCTCGCAAGCCGTTGCTAAACCCGCTTTCTTGTAATAATTTGATCTACTAACCTTTAGAAAAACCCTAAAGCTTCGATCTTTCCACCTCAAGTCTACAACCTTGATATACCTTGTACTCCAAGTAATCACTTTTCTTGAATCCCAACACAAAGCTAAACCTTACTTGTCTTCCAAGAACCACCAAGACTTGAATTCCAAGAAACCTAAAACTTGAAGTTGAAACTTCTTGCAAAACCTTGTCACTTTTGAAGCTCAAAATCGAAACTCCAAGAACCTTGTAACAAAAGAAAATGATTTCCTATAACCCTAGGATAATCGATCCACCTCCTTGCAAGATAACTTCAAGAACCTTGTTGCCCAAGTAATCTTGACTCGAAAACCTAGAAACCTTGAACCGTGTAATCTACACAACTATAGCCAAACAATAACCGAAAACAACAAAGAACACAACAACCAAACCAGAAAATTCGACAACCTATATCTCTTTCCTGGAAGCTCCGATGCAAGATCCCTCCAGTGAGATCCTAGATCTATGTGTCTTCAAACTACGGTTCGAATTTCGTAGAAATCCAACGGTTAACGAACCCGTAGCGCCAATTCTCCCACGACTGCACAGTAACCGACGAACCAAACCCGGTTCACTCGTTTATCTTGTTTTGGCTCTATCCACGTTGTGTGATTTGTTCTTCTCGAACAAGGCTCTGATACCAATTGTTGGGAGAAATCCAACAAACCGGTTTCTAGACATGAACCACGAATCAAGAACTACTCCAACAAGACCTCGGCAAAGGGTTATGATCCCTTAATGCCGAGTGGCACCAACACACACGAGATATTTTACACTCAAACGTTTATTAAACGTGAGCAATAAAAGAAGGTACAAATTAAATCTCGTGTGTGTTGGTGCCACTCGGCATTAAGGGATCATAACCCTTTGCCGAGGTCTTGTTGGAGTAGTTCTTGATTCGTGGTTCCGCTCTAGAAACCGCTTTGTTGAATTTCTCCCAACAATCTTTTTAGCCTTGACCTAAATTGACCGAACCCGACTGGGTCAACCCGAATAACACCCCTACCCACGTTATAGGAAATGTACCTATAAAACTTATATTGCACCGGTGCTTTGGTGTTATAGGGTTTTCACCATCCCTTTACCACCCGTTTGACTTTTTTTTAGCGAGTATTTTTTGTGATGTGTTATAAGAATTTATTGAAAAAGTTGTTATATGGTCTATATTGATGCGATAAGCACTTATACAATTTATAGATGTCTACTGCACCTACAACTCTCGTAAATAAATTCTTATTTGCCATATGTTTTTTTTCATCTTTCACATGATCTCTAAGCACGTTATCGAAATATTTCATTGGCTTTATAAAGTATTTTATATTAGAAAATCAATGTCAACTGCAGAAAATATAATGTTATATCAAATTTTATATTAGAAAACATTACTCATACAGTAGTATACAAGCAAACAACCAACCTGGACTTGGTCAAAAGTTGGAATTTTGTGCGTTGATTAAGAAAGTTGACCTAATAGAAAATTTTAACCTTCAGCTAACTCCTAGTAATTAATTGTATTGTTGCTTTCAGCCTTTTTAACTCTATCCATATGCCAAGCAATTATGTTATCGTTAGACTTCAAAGAAAAACATTCTTGGTAGTTGTCACGACTTTAATAAAAAATTTAAACGTTAAGAACTCTATTACTAGAAATTTTGGAAATTTCTAAGCATATGTCATATGTGTGTCATCATCTTCAAAAACTTTACTAGTCTATACTATCTATAATGTAAAAATGGTCAAAGATGAAAAGTGAAAAAGTGGAATAGTCAATATTGTGGAATATTGAAAAATGTATATAAGAAAATATTGAAATGCATTTAACACTCTTATTAAAACACCCCATTACTTAAAAGTACAATGATTTATTCACATTGTACAACCAATTAAAAACATATCTACCAAATTAAATACAACCAATTAAAACACAAACCGGGTTGACCCGTGACGTTTCAAATACGGCGGGTTGACCCGGTTTAATTTCACCCATTTTCGGCCCAACCTAGCAAGTTGACCCGGTTTAAATCGACCCATTTTTCGACCGGAACGGTTCAACCGGGTTTCAAAACATTATCCATTACTTAAAAGTACAATGATTTATTCACATTGTACAACTAATTAAAAACATATCTATCAAATTAAATACAACCAATTAAAATAAAAACCGGGTTGACCCGGGACGCTTCAAACCCGGACGGGTTGACCCAGTTTAAGTTGCCCCGTTTTCGACCCAACCTAGCAAGTTGACCCAGTTTAAATCGACCAATTTTTTGACCGGAACGGTTCAACCGGTTGAACCACCCGGGTCGAACCGGGTTTCAAAACATTATGTTAAATTCCCAAATCTTCAAACTTTTATTATTTTTCGTTTATAACCTATAAACTCTTTTTGTCAATAAACTATCTGTCGCTATAAAATCCCGTTGCTATGCACGGGTACTCGTCTAGTTTATGATAATATAAAAAATTATGTATATAGTTGTTCTAATGTATAAATAATAATGATTTTTCATGTTATTGATTGAGTCTACAGAGTGCAAGCACATGCGGAAATAGGATGAGGGTAGGTGGGCTCGTGCCTCATATCAAGAAAATTGTAGTGTAAACTTTTTAAAATATTTAGTTAGTGAACTGATTTGTAATGTAGTTTTTAAAAACTATTAAAGTTTGTTTTTTCGATTATAACTTTCTGACTCCGCCATTAGTTGCAATGATTAACTTCCAAAATATCATTGTGTGAAAACAAGAATAGAAGTAAGAAAACAAAGGTGCAAGCCACCAACATTTTGAATCTTTCTTTTTTTCATAGGAGTAAATTGCAAGAATCGTCCTTGTGATTTGCTCATATTGCATATTTCGTCCCTGAGTTTTCGAAAGTGCAAGTGGCCTCCCTGTGAGGAGTTTTTGGTTCCGTTTTGGTCCCTGGTCATTGCAGAAATGGTCCATGTGGTTTGCTCAAAATTGCACGTTTAGTCCCTGGCCAGGGACTAAAATGGAACCAAAAACTCCTCACAGGGAGGCCTTCTGCACTTTTGAAAACTCAGAGAGAAAATCTGCAATTTACGCAAACCACAAGGATGATTCTTGCAATTTATTCTTTTTATCGTAACGAATAGTTACCCAATGATTGCTTCATTATCTATACTACTTATAATACATCTTTGACCTTCTCTCATATTAATTTTTTAAGATTACCAAAAATAGATTTTTAAGTAAATACAAATAAATAAACATAATTTACAAGTATTTAAAGCATAAATAAAACTATAAAAAACTATTTAACCCATACAATTAATACACTATTAAAAACACCCCATCACCAAAATATACAACTATTTAACCACAATATACAATCTAATTATGCTTCCAAAATATTAAGCTTCCAAAAATTTGATCAAGATGGTGTGTACATGTCAAACGTTGTGTATCGAGAAGTTCTTCGTGTAGAGTAAAATATAAATGTGTGTAGGATTTTCAATATGGTGTCTATACATATAATGTAAAAGACTTTATCATATGAATTTGTAGTCTCATCAATAAATGTATGTTATTTAATTATTGCACTTTATAAAATATCATTAAGTATTTGATATATTGATTATTTGTCCGTGACGGACATGCAGACACGCCACTAGATATTTGGTGTCATTAATATTTATTTTAGTGTACCCGCCGCTGCAACGCGCGGGTACCCTACTAGTAATTTAAATGTAACACATATTCTATTGATAATTCAATCCAATCTGTATTTTAAATATTCGCTAATAAATGCGAAAATTATGTTAAGGATACACAACAACAAATTTTGAATCTTGATGGAATCATTTTTTGAATTAAATAATTAATTATTGAATTTAAAAATAACATCATATCAATATTCAAAGATTTACCTATGTTTCGAGAAGTACGGAGGCACAAAGTCTCATGTCACTATAACTCTTTTTATCACCGTAGAAAGTGTCACATTTTAAATGGAAAGTTTGTCTATTTTATTATTTTCCTTTTTTTGACAAATATAGTCTTTTATTCTTATTTTCTTTCATTTTAACCCTTTTGTTTTCATTCTATCCATCTCAGTCTCAACTCTCAAGCACACTATCAATATATACGTTGTTTACTTTTAGCTCAACTCATATTGTGAAGAAAAGCACTTACTTATCAGACAGAATCCAACAAAGGCAATTAGCATGTGTTCTTGCATCCTCTGCGACAAAATCACAAAATACTATATAAGTGGTAACTACATGAAGTATAGCACATGTTAATTCGATTGTGTCAATCAGCTAGTCACATACTTTGTGTGAATATAAGTCATATGACAAGCAGTGGTGGACTCATAATTTTTTAGAGAGTTTTTATCTTTTTTAGAACTGAACACCGTATGTACTTAACGTTACACTCTAAACAAAATAAAAAAGATTTTCTTTTTACATTACGGATAATGCTAAGAGGATATGAACGTGCATACTATTTGTCTCAAGTATTTCCGCCTCTTAGCACCTTGTAAATTAAAATAATAAAACATGGATGTCATGAATCTATTTGTATCGCTTTCGATTATTTTTTAATCAATAGTACGTTATTTTTACTTGTATTTGACATGTTCAAAGTCAATCGTACTATATACTATATGACAAGTTGACATTATACAAAGTAGTTAAAGAATAGTCTACATGATCCAATCCATTTCCATAGTATATATCCAAACTTTTATTTAATCCAAACATACATTATGTTATCATGTATATGTTTGACAAAATATAGCGGTAGCAATAGCGATAGCAGTTAACAGTAGCAGTAACTGTTGCTTAATAAAAATGTTATATGGAGTACAACATAATTATTAAAATGATATAAAATAAAATATACGCATTAAAATAATCATAATGGTAACAACAAGATTCTAAAGCTTTCTGAAGAAGCATTTTAAATAAGAGCAGTTACACAAAATACAAATGCTAATTGCTTGATGCCAAACAAGCTTCGCATTTAAAACAGTAGTTATTAATCGCCCTAGAACGCTCTTAAATACTCGCCACCAAACATAGCAACATCAAGCAGAAACAAAGGATCAAAAAGCCAATATCTGAAAAACACAAGGCCAAAAACACAATTACCTTAAAAAGAATCATAATAGAACCAAAAGTCAATAGTCAAAGACGATAGGCTCACTTATTCTTCTCCTTATTTTTCGTTTCTGTTTCATACATCTCGGTATATAACTATATATTAACACACTCTCATCATCATTTTCACAACCAAATCATTTTTGTTGGGTGCCCCAAACCTTAAACAACAACATGGCATCTTCATGTCCAGCCGACCTGGCCTCCATGTTTGGAACCAACATCGCAAGCGCAACAGCAGCCGCAGACTTAATTTGCAACAAGTTCACAGACACAGCCTTCGCAGTCGACTCAACGTACCTTTTGTTCTCAGCGTACCTAGTGTTCTCCATGCAGCTAGGTTTCGCCATGCTGTGTGCTGGCTCAGTTCGAGCCAAAAACACTATGAACATCATGCTTACTAATGTTCTTGACGCTGCTGCCGGGGGCTTGTTTTATTATCTTTTCGGGTTTGCTTTCGCTTTCGGGACACCTTCTAATGGTTTCATAGGAAAGTAAGTTCAGCTTTTTTCGATGTAGTGTTAATTTTTGAAAAAAAACATCAAATTTTCCTAAATGCACCACTTCCATTGAAATGTGTTTCTATATTACTGTTCAAAAAATTTTGTGCATCTAGTCATGTTAGGTCCTTGTTCCCTTTATTTTATGTATTTATTTACATGTTGCTTGTACAGACTTTTATGTATTTCGGTTTCTACAGGCATAACTTTGGTCTTAAGGATATACCAACTACAAACTTTGACTATAGCTACTTTTTATATCAATGGGCTTTTGCTATTGCTGCTGCTGGTATTACATCTGGATCAATTGCTGAAAGGACACAGTTTGTAGCTTATTTGATATATTCGGCTTTTTTGACCGGCTTTGTGTACCCTGTTGTTTCTCATTGGTTTTGGTCTGTTGATGGGTGGGCTAGTGCCACTAATTATGATTCGTTGTTGTTCGGGTCTGGTGTGATTGATTTTGCGGGATCAGGTGTGGTTCATATGGTTGGTGGTATTGCGGGTTTGTGGGGTGCTTTCATTGAGGGGCCTAGGATTGGGAGGTTTGATCAAAATGGGCGATCTGTGGCGTTAAAGGGCCATAGCGCGTCTTTGGTGGTTTTGGGTACCTTTTTGTTGTGGTTTGGTTGGTATGGGTTTAACCCGGGCTCGTTTACTAAAATATTGGCCCCGTATGAGTCCGGGAATTATTATGGACAGTGGAGTGCAATTGGTAGGACCGCAGTGACTACAACTTTAGCTGGTTGTACTGCGGCCCTAACAACGTTATTTGGGAAAAGAATATTGTCAGGACATTGGAATGTGACAGATGTGTGTAATGGGCTTTTGGGTGGATTTGCTGCTATAACCGCGGGTTGTTCAGTTGTTGACCCGTGGGCTGCGGTTATATGCGGATTTGTAGCCGCGTGTGTTTTGACCGGGTGCAATTACTTAGCTGTAAAGTTCAAGTATGATGACCCATTGGAAGCAGCTCAACTACACGGTGGCTGTGGTGCGTGGGGGATTATTTTTACTGCTTTATTCGCAAAAGAGAAATACGTAAATGAAGTGTATGCAATTCCAGGCAAAACAAGCCGACCCTACGGGCTATTTATGGGAGGCGGGGGAAAACTATTGGCTGCACATATTATTCAGATACTAGTGATATTTGCCTTTGTGAGCGCGACTATGGGTCCATTGTTTTGGGGTCTACACAAACTAAAGCTGCTAAGGATCTCGCCTGAAGATGAAACTGCGGGTATGGATATGACACGACATGGTGGATTCGCGTACGTTTATCACGATGAAGATGATCAAAAGTCTTTCCCCATGAGGAAGATTGAACCGGCTTTATCTGCTTAATTAGTATTATTTGTGTTTCTATTTGTGTTTGTGTAGGTATTTGGTGTTTCATTTTGCTTACCTTAGTAAGTTTTTTAGGATTTTCGTACAAATATTGGTTTGGTATTTTATTGAAAATTTGATTCCTAGGAGCTTTTAATTTGTCGAACATATTATAAATGCTATATGTGTCGTGGAAATTTCATAGCTGTTTGTTACTTCATTAGTTCCTTTCATCATGAGATCTATGTAAACAGGATTCGAGCTCATAACTATTTGATTGAAAAACTTCTCACATAACTTTAACAGATATGGGCATATATGGGAGTTTTGGATATGTGTTATCATGATAATGGAAATGATCAATCATCGGTTAGTCACTCGATAAGGTGGATATTCAACTTGACTTGCAACATGTGCTTCATTATTGTTCGTGTACAGTAGTATATCAATCAATAATATTCCAATATAATATAGTTACCTTATCAATGATTTTTGATATCATATATGTACGTGTTTACGATCCACACGGGTATGTTTGTGAAACGTAACACTAGTAAAAGCAGTAAACATTAGCAATAAGCAGTAACAGTTATCTGGATCCGTTTGTTAAGTAAAAGTGTATGATAACGTAGTTTAGCTATAATTATAAAGTGTAAAAATAACGTAAACAATCATACGCACATTAACATTTTTTTTTAATGATGAAATATATTACTTCCAAAACTCAATATGTACAAGCAAGCAACTTATAAAAGGAGTTGGGCATGTCCCAAACACCCTTTAAATTCTTTTAAATAAATGAAAGGGGCGTATACGTAATTTGAAAGCCAAAACGCTAACGGCTAAATTCAAATGCTTTTGAAGCGTTTTGGATGAGAGCGGTTACACACGATTCAACCTCTAGCTGCTTGTTGTCAAACAAACATTATATTTAAACCGTTAGTCACTTGCGCTTGTTGTTTCATAATGTTCATTCGCGAAATGCTATATTTTTCAAAGATTATACATCAAAGCGATACTTAAATGCTAACAAAGTTTTGTTTAACAAATAATTTTTTTTATAATTTATTTATTTATTTATTTTTAACAAATGTAGTTAAACTTTTTGGACTCATTGATAGCTGTCGAATACATCCATGGATCCTATTTGTAATTTTCTTAGGTCGAAAATGATAGATGAAGTCAAGTCAACTGACATTATGATCTTTTGGTAGCACACAAAGACTTTTAAAGCGAGTTGCTTTTATGAACGGTGTAATTGAATAATTCCACATGAATTTAAATCACACTCAACCACTACCCTTGCGTAATATACAAAAGCAATTTATGGCTGATATTCCTACACCGTAAACATCAAAACACAACTGGACTACCTAATAAATGAATTCACGAAGAACCTTTGATTATATAACAACAAGAAATCATGTCATGGCGAGGTATAAGTAAACTATGATCCAAACGGTTATATCACTAGGATTTTCGGGAAGGTGTTGCACATTTTTTTCTATCATAAAGACTAAAAATCACATCCTAAAGAATTTCTTTTATCTATGTTAATAAATAGAATAGCAGAGAAAACTTTGGGTTACTATGAGAAATGATCCGACACAATCACCTAACGTTTAGTTAGGTCGCGTACATTTTAGTCAAATATCAAAATAAACTCAGCCGAGAAAACTTTCTCCTTTCATATATATCTTCTTGTTTTCTCACCCGTTGACATTTTAGAATAATTTCAAATGTATATGTTTAGCTTAGCTGGTCATATATATCTTCTTGTTTTCTCACCCGTTGACAGAGAAAACAGTGTTTTTAATATTATGCCGTTGACATGTCGACGGCATAATATTAAAAACAATACTTTTGTTTTAATGATACCGTCAACATGTCGACGGTATCATATAAACCATAATTATAATCAACTAATTAAAACGTTAATTAATTATATGGTCCCGTCGACATGTCGACGGGAAGAATTTGACGGACACCAAATTCCTTTGACTGGAAAACGACGTGGGACCCACAGTGTCGACGGTGATTGTCGACGGGAACACTGTTCCCGTCGAAGCACAGCCGTCTATATGTTCCCGTCGACATGTCGACGGTAACGTATTATTCCGTCGACATGTCAACGGAAAGGGCTTAAAAAAGTCGCCGGGAAAGCCTCGATTGTACTAGTGTATGTTGGATAAATGGGTGAATGGAATAAGAGGATGTTTGGAACAAAGAGGGCGTTTTGATTCATAAAAGGTATCTCCTTTTAATTGATGTTGTAACAACTTGATGGAGATTTAATGACATTATGATTGTCATTATACCAATTGTAACACTGTTTTAAAGGCAATTAACATGTTGTTTATTGTCATTAAACATCGGTTACTATGTTGGGTGTATAAGTACCACCATCAGGTTGTAGAAAAAAAATGAAAAGAGATAACACCATAACACACCAAACGAAATTGTCCTCCTATAAGTTTTTTATCTGATCAAAGAATACACAATAGAGTTTCAGGCATCTTAGTCATCTCCGGCAGTACAACTGCTTCGATAGTTGTACCCTGGGAAACGGACTGCGAATAGACGGCAAATCCGTTTTAAAGGAAGCGTGTCAAACACTTGCCTTGGTCCCGTTCATGAATCGGTGATATCTACTTCTATTTTCTTTGAATATTGTTTTATGCTTATGTTTGTAACTTTAGTTTACAATTTTCTGTGAGAAAAGTCCAAAATACATCCCTGAGGTATCTCAAATGATACGTTTACATCCTTTTTCTTTTTTTGTCTCAAATATCATCCCTCCGTTAGTAACTTTGGAACAAATACATCCCTATGGACTAACGATGCAAAATTTTGCCCGTTAAGTACCCCACGTGTTAGTCACGTGAGGGGTATTTTTGTCTTTTTACACACCCCTTTTATATATAACGCCTCTTTTAGGGAAAATCATATCCCAGTTCTTCCCCAAATCGAAAAAAACCCTAATCCCCAAAATCATAAACCTAATTCCCCAATTCAAAACAAAACCTACCCAAAATCAAGATACCCTAAACATGTCTCACACTATGATTTGTAGATGTGGGCTACCAACTGTTATTCGAACTACATGGAGACCAGCCAACCCTGGAAGACGATTTTATTGTTGTCCAAAACCTGTAAGTTGATAACAATTTGTTGAATTTGAAAGTGGATGTGTAAGTTTAGTTGTGTATTTAATTATTTATAATTGTTTCTTGTAAGGAACCTAATGATGGGTTTCAAGACTGGGTGGATCCTCCTATGTGTGCAAGATCCGTCATGATTATTCCTGGATTATTAAACAACATGAATCAGCTTCAAGAAACAATTAGAGTAACTGCTGCAACAGCAAGGGAAAATGCTTCAAAAGCTAGAAGATTGAAGATCATGTTAGGATTAAGTTGGTTGTTCTTTGTTATGTATTTGATGATGAAATGAAATGAAATGTAGTAATGTAATGTTTCAAGTTATTAATGAAATGTGTATGGTTTTTTTTGGCAATTGACTGTGTTCTTCTTGAAATGGGTTAAATTGATACAAGTGCAAACAATGTGGTTGACTTTCAATGGGTTGAATTAGTTTGACTGATCAATAGGGTGTTAGAAGGTGTGAAATGTTAGCAAAGTCCTTGGTTTTTACCACAAATTGGACTATTCTTTTCAAACCATAGCTGTAGATGTTTGATAGCTTCTGCACATTGGAATTGTGTGAATAAAGAGAAACAGACATGCATAGTCATAGAGTGCATGAATAAAGTAGTTTGCACATGGGAAATATGGAAGAGAATCTCACTATTTTTTTCTACCCATTCTGCACATTGGGACTGCAGTTGGACCAATGTGCCTTGAAGGGACTGCACATTGACCCTTTTTGGACCAATTCTGCACATGGCTATATATACCTGCATACCCCCAAATCACATTTGTATCAAAACATACACATGAAAAACATGAATTCCAACAAGAACAAGAAAACAGGTAGTGATGCATCTTTATGTGAATCAATATGGGCCATTTCAAGCAGAAATTATTTATTTTGAAATTTATTTGTTTTTTTTGTTTTTTGTTTTTTTGTTTTTTTTTGTGCAGAAATTATCTACATTTCAAGCAGTGATTCTTCCACAGGTGATTCAGGATGGGCCAATTATTTTCCAAAAGTTGCAGAGGAAAGCTCTGTTTCATTCAATGAGGAGTTTCCTGATTATGGGTAAAAAATTGGCACAAGTTCAAACATTGTTGATGCAAAACAAGCTTTTAAGGAGAGGCTTAAGGTTCTTGGACTTCCAAGCAAGGAATTTTGTCAGGAACATGGTATCAAGTCTTTTGAAGTGAAAAAGCCCACAGATGGAAAAGACAAGGGGAAAAAAAGGCTTTTAGTGTGTTTGGTTTGGAATGAAAATGTTGTATGGTTGCTTTAGGATCTTGGCTTAAATGCCTTTCAATAAAACTGTTGTATGCTGATTATGAATGCCAAAACTATGAAATTTGCAGCAAATAAACCAACAACATTGAATAAGAAAACAGACTTAGACATTAATCCAAACAGTGATGCATACAGAGTTTCAAAAGATTCAAACACTGATCTTAACATTCAATAAGTCTAACCATAACCAAAAGACTTAAACATTGACCTTAAAAGACATTAACTACCACCTAATTCAGACTTTGGCTTTTCCCTTTGATACTTTTTTAGATCTTGCAGAAGTTTGAGATCCACCAACCCCTGAACATTGTGTTCCAGCAACATTTGAATTCTGTGAACCAGCAAAAGAAGTAGGTTGTGATCCAGAAACCTTCATCTTACATGTTCTTCTGTTGTGTCCTGTTTTGTGGCATTTAAGGCATGTCACTGTTTTCCCAAGCTTAGATAGCTTACCTCTTTTAGACATCCTTTGGCTTGATATCTCATCTGCAGTCTTTCTCCTCTTTTTTGGTGGCCTTCCAATCTGTGGGTGAACCTTTGGGGGAATGATAATGTATGGGCTAGGATGTTTCTTCCACAATGGTCTTCCAGTACAAGGGTTGATGGTGTAAGTGTACTGCTTCTTCCAAGTTGTGAGCCAATAGCATCTATGCACCCATGTCTCTGGCAACCCAATTTCAGTACTGTTTGCAGCCATGTCATTGATGACTGCAACTGCATGTTTACAAGGCATTCCAGTGAGCTCCCATTTTCTACAGCTGCATGTCTTCTCTTGGACATCAACCACACACTGGTCTTGCCATGGCCCACTAACTTGGTACTGTGTACCACCACCAAAAAGAACCTAGCATTATACCATAACAGTTGTGTCTTGATTGCTCCTTTGCAGCTCTAAGACATAATCTCTTATACCACCATACTGTTCACTAAAATCACCCTTAACCTTCATCACTGCCTGACCCTTTGCTCTTTTGATCTTGCTTGTAGAGATATTAAGTTGATATTTCTGTTGAAGTTGTTCCTTTAAGGCTTTAATTGGGATTTCAGGGTTTGGTTTGATGACTTCTTCAATATCTTTGGAAAGAAACTTGTTTGTGCACTTTTTCACATCTCTTGTTTGCAGACAATCATGTGAATCATTTAGGGTTTGCACAGTCCATGTGCCTTGATTGTCATTTGAAATGTGCAAAGTCCATGGACATGTAATATGTTCATAAAGATAAGAGCCCTTTTTCCCACCTACCTTTATCCTCAATCCACCCACTTTTTTTATTCCCTGCCCAACATCATTTGGCCCACTTGTACTTGACCCACTAGCTTTTGTTGGCCCAGTGGACTCTGTAAACACAGGACACTTTCCCCTGCATACTACTCTTACCCTTTGTTTGTCATTTTTCCAAGTGTACAACTGTCTTCTAGTAGCCACAACAACTTCATTAACCATTGCTGAAATTTCTTTTTTATTCCCAAACTGTCTTCCCACAAAGAATGACTCTTTACTTTGACCTACACTCCCACTATGATGACCTACTTCCTTTCTTAAATTTGCCATTGCTCTTTTTCTTCTATTAGTATTTTTTCCATTAACACTTTCAGTCTCACTTTCACTTTCAATGTACATAGGCATATCAAAGTCATCTAGATCATATGCTTCTTCCACTCCTAAGTCAACAGTCTCACTGGCATTGTCATTTCTAACTCCAGCCCATTCTGCATCTGTATCAACATTTTTATAGAATTCTTCCATATCTACATCCACTTCATTTATCTCATGTTCCTCGTCTGTTTGTATATAATCACTATCTTGGCTATCCTCAGTCTCAGAACTAGTCTCATACTCTCCACTAAAACTCTCAGAGTTAGAAGCATCACTAGTCTCATTCACACTTGCTGCGTGATTGAAAATAGGTGCATCACCATCCACAGGCACACTTGGTCCATCTACATTAGCATTCATAGGTGGTCCATCTACATTTGCATTCTCACTTGGTCCATCCTCAAGCAACAACATTGGCAATCTAGTTTCCTTCAAACCAGGCTTCTTAAAAGGCATCCTAACTAGACTTGAATTCAAAGCAGGCTTCTTAATGGTCTTCTTAACTAAAGCACTAGTTTCTTCTACATCTATTTCCTCCAAAATCACTTTCTGTGGTGATGTAAATGGTGATTTCAAATAAGTATCTAGGACTGTATAATCATGCTCAATATACACATCAATCAGTTTGATCTTATTAGCATACCCAACTAAGTTAAGCACATCCATATCACCACCTAGTGCTTGTAATCCATAATCTAATTCAGAGTTAGGTACTCTCCAATGATAGAATATCTTACAACCTTTACCCTTGTAACCTAACATTTTAACCATGTCATTTAACTCAATCACAAAAAATAAGTCCACATCTATAAAGTCCACATAATTATGTTTCCCATTTGTGTAGGTTCTACCTGGGGGTTCAGTGAAAAAACCACCATGATGAATCTTCAATGAGAAAAAGTTTTGTCTTGAACCTGCTATTAACAATTAACAAATACAATATTAGGGTTTCAATCATTAAAATATTATGTGGTTATAAGTAAAATTAAACTTACTGTATGCTTGTTGTTCATCCACAGGATCATCATAGTCGCGAATTCTCCATTCCACAACCACCATTGTTTTTAATTATAATTGGATTTGTGGTTTTTTAATTGAACACTGGAATTGGATTTGGGGGTTTTTAGTGAGAATGGATCTTGGTATATCTGTGTGTTTAAGAGGGAAAACGAGGAGATGGGATATGATTTTCCCCCTAAAAGAGGCGTTATATATAAAAGGGGTGAGTAAAAAGACAAAAATACCCCTCACGTGACTAACACGTGGGGTACTTAACGGGCAAAATTTTGCATCGTTAGTCCATAGGGATGTATTTGTTCCAAAGTTACTAACGGAGGGATGATATTTGAGACAAAAAAAGAGAAAGGATGTAAACGTATCATTTGAGATACCTCAGGGATGTATTTTGGACTTTTCTCATTTTCTGTCCTTTCCATGTATTGTATCATTATGGTGATTTCTGATTTTAGATAATTTTCCCTACAATTTATTCATATCATATTACAAAAGAGAATATAATGCACATGTCAAGGAGTTGACTTTGCTCAAATAACGGGGTGTAGTGGCAGGTCATTATGAAAAAAATCCGCAAGTCACTTATGTCTCAGCATTACATCATTCTTTCTTTTCTCACTCACTCGTTAACTTTCACTCGTATCAGCAAATTACTTCTAACCCGAGTCACTTATTGTTTTCGTATAGATAAGTTTTGATATATATGCTAGGTGATTACAAAAGTAAATTCATGACATAAGGTAATATGTACGTATATATGGCGAGTTTAAAAGTAACTTACGTGAACTGTTGTAAAATTTGATCACCAAACACAAAGTTTAGTATGATTCAAGTAAAACTTGGTTTAAGGGGACAAAATAGTTCCAAAAAACTAAACCAATTCACACGTAATCAATGATAAAATTATACTCGATAGAGGATCTCCTTGTCCAATTGCTTCACTAAAAAACTGTCTCTTGGTGTCAATTAACCGAGTACCTTCAATTCTTTAAAAGATATATGGTGTGTAATGAACACAGAAATGATACTAAAGTTTCACAAAACAACATTTAGGTGCTTTATAAAACTTTTCTAAAAGACTATTCAACCTTACAAGTTCATCCTACATAGGTTGAGGAAATGAAATCTTCTTTGCCTATATACTTCAACATATATGGATATAATGTGTTTAGAATGGTATTATGTTTAGGTTATACCTTGATTAATGACGTTTGTATATAAAGTGAGACTGAACGTCTTTAAGAAAAGGTTCTCCTGAATTTGTACAAGTTCTTAACTTTTTATGTTAACTTCTTTGTGTTTTTTAAAAAGTACCCCAAAATTTGAATTATAAAGATTAGAGCACATAATTTTGTGTATCTAGATTTTAATTACTTTTCAAAGGTATACGACGTAGTTATATACTTATATCCTAGTTAGCGGTAAATGGTAAGAAAGATAACGATCAATACTATAGATCCTAGTTAGTGACAAGTGGTAACATTACGAGTTCTACAGGTAGCAACATTTTGGTCAACCTTCATGACGCAAAGCTAGTTGATTCCGAAAAAGGGAACTTTGCAAAACAATTGTCAGCTTTTCTTAAAACCGGTGAACATTCTTTTAAATCGAGTCAACCTGTGCATACTTCCTATGTATTATCTTGAAGTACAATGTGTAGTTGTGTACACACCAGATATCTACTTCCTCAAAATCACTTTAAAATCTAATTGATTAACACCACAACATTAAGATTACCTAATAGAAATCCAAACAGTACTAAGGTTGATCATAGCAGTTTTAAACACAAATCCAAAATGAACAAATATGATCCAAAATCTCAAAGTTTCACTCAAACCACACAAGTCACGTTCAAAAATAGTCCTTGAACTTTGATGGTTACCTAATAAACCTCCTAGGTCGCGGAATTGGACCATCATTTGAAACAAGTCCTGCATCAGGTTGTCTCGTCGAACGTTTATCAACAGGGGGAGGTCTTGATGTATGAACAACTACTACATCTTTATCTGCTACATCTCCTGCCAAAGATAAATGCCACCACTGAGACAGCATCTTCAGCATTCCGCACTGCCGATGAGCTCCCAGAATCTTGGCTGTGAGAGGTACAATGAGGGCACGGGTCTATCTAGAAAAAAAAGGACAACGATAATTAGAATCGGGATTTACTCGAGGTACTACAATGTGAGGCACTAAAATGTAGACATACTAAAATGTGGGCATACTTACATCGCTTGCTTTCAAAGCCTTTAATAAGATCTTTCACCCTTTGACCTTTATACTTTTGGATTGGCGAGGACTATTGGGACTTTTTGTCAGAAAGCTTGGGTTGTATCTCACGTATGCGATTATAAATAACAGCCTAACACAATATACGTTTATTAGTAAGATGATTTGGGTACAAAAGAAATATGGCACGAATCATTTATTTTTATTTTTCGGAGAAAAATGTGAAGATTTTATTAATAAAAAACTATGATGAGTTACATCAAATAAACACTAAGAGGACAGCTTGAGCGTGATTGGAACATACCTCCAAGACAGGCATAGGACCCTCGAAAGAGTGTTCACTAATACACCCATTCTTGTCCCGGTCTTTGCAACCCACCAAAGCCCAACGCAGGTGCTGCTCTATGGCTTTGGGCCAGTTTACTGTCTCACATTTCTCTATATCTTCAACCGCCACATCTTAGCCTGTGGGACCCGGCTGGAGTTCGCTTCACACAAGAGCACTTCCTCCATTAGATAAAATATCATAAGCTTTTTGAAAATCAACTTTCCCTCATCATCACCTACACTCATCCCCATCAGCATTGCTCGGATATGGTTAGCTGAGATTTTACCTTACGCACCACTAACTAACTCCCCTATAAGTTTAAATAGGTATTGAGGAAAATGTGGACAGGAACTCAGGCCGTCTTCATATTCTTTAAGGCTTATTCAACTATCTCTCATGCCAGTCACTTCGGCAATCTCTTTGGAGCAAAAACTGATAGATGCTTTGCGGGAGTGATGACGACTCTTTTGGGTTGGTTATTTTTGAAAGATCTCTGAAAACAGAGTCCTTCAGCAAGTCAGACTTGTTTTCTTCGAGCTTCAAGTTAGCTATTCTTCTCAGTCCTCCCATAAGTCTTACTTCTACTTGTGCCGTAGACTTGTGTCCTTGTGGCTGAAAAAGGCAAAACCAAACTGACATTAGAGATATCAAGTTTGGTTATCTCATATATATTTAGAGAAAACACAGCCAAGGAACCTATTGTAATTCAGGTCAACCCGACTAACCCAAATTCTAAATAGGATCGGGTCTCGGGTATAATAATTATGTTTAACTCGGGTTCGGGTCAACCCGACTAACACGGCTAAGATTCTTTTATATATATATATATATATATATATATATATATATATATATATATATATATATATATAATTTCTACTTAGAGTGAAAAAGAGTTTTTTTTTTTTTTTTTTTTTTTTTTTTTTTTTTTTTTTAATTTTACCTATATTCGGGTTGACACAAACCCAACTGACCCGACCCAACTTGGACCCGACCTGAGTTGACCCGAACTCGAGTAACCTGAATTTAACTAAGATGTCGACTTCTCACAAGACAATCAATGTGACAGCTGAGATGATCAATGAAATGACCGCGCAACAAGCACCTGATCAGGTAACATCCGATTAGAGCTCTGAATCATCTATATTATTTTACGGAGATTTAGGTTTAAAAGGGTGTTTGTTTAGATTAAATAGATGTGGCTTATTTAAGGGTAGCCCATTTTTATTAGTTTGAGTTCATTTAAGGGTGGCCCATTTTTATCCGTATCCGAGTTGGCCGATTCGTGTCTGATTTGACTGGCTTATTTCCGATTAATCTGCTTGTTGACCGATTTTTGACCAAACCGATTAATAAGGCCGAATAATAAAAATCAAGGCGGTTAATCTCCACCTAGCACCGATTAATCGGCCGCCTAGGTTGATGTTTGCAACTAGGGGTGGGAATCGGGCTAGGTTGATCGGGTTCGGGTCAAACGGGTCGGGTCCAACTCGGGTTGAGGCTAAAAATAAGTTAGCCAATCCCGACACTAGTTGAATTCGTGTTACTCGGGTTCGGGTCAACTCGGGTCGGGTCAGTTGGGTTTATGTCAACCCGAATATAGGTAAAAAAAAAAAAAACTTTTTTTTTCACTCTTTTTAATGTAAATTATATAAAATTTATATTAAAAAATATTGAAAATATACTCCCTCCGTCCCATATTAAGTGTGCACAATGAAATCTTGGGATGTCCCAAATTAAGTGTCCATATTGTATTCCAACCAATGATATGAGACTTTAGTGGGCAAAAATGATATTTGATTGGTGGAAAAAGTAGTTAGTTGAATTTTCTAAAACTTTGTGCATTAAAAAAATACACTTAATATGACGAAGCGAGTAAAAAAAAATCTTAGCCGGGTTAGTCGGGTTGACCCGAACCCGAGTTAAACAGAATTATTATACCCGAGACCCGATCCTATTTAGAATTCAGGTTTGTCGGGTTGACCCGAATTACAATAGGTTCCTTGGCTGTGTTTTCTCTAAATATATATGAGATAACCAAACTTGATATATCTAATGTCAGTTTGGTTTTGCCTTTTTCAGCCACAAGGACAGAAATCTACGGCACAAGTAGAAGTAAGACTTATGGGAGGACTGAGAAGAATAGCTAACTTGAAGCTGGAAGAAAACAAGTCTGCTGAAGGATTCTGTTTTCGGAGATCTTTCAAAAATAACCAACCCGAAAGAGTCGTCATCACTCCCGCTAACTCCCTTGTACAGATCATACGATGCTCATAAAGGTGTCTTTGTTTTCAATGACGAAGCATCTTTCATTTTTTGCTCCAAAGAGATTGCCGAAGTGACTGGCATGAGAGATAGTGGAATAAGCCTTAAAGAATATGAAGAAGGCCTGAGTTCCTCTCCGCATTTTCCTCAATACCTATTTAAACTTATAGGGGAGTTAGTTAGTGGTGCGAAAGGTAAAATCTTAGCTAACCATATCCGAGCAATGCTGATGGGGATGAGTGTAGGTGATGATGAGGGAAAGTTGATTTTCAAAAAGCTTATGATATTTTATCTGATGAAGGAAGTGCTCTTGTGTGAAGCGAACTCCAGCCGGGTCCCACGGGCTAAGATGTGGCAGTTGGTTGAAGATATAGAGAAATGTGAGACAGTAAACTGGCCCAAAGCCATAGAGCAGCACCTGTGTAGGGCTTTGGTGGGTTGCAAAGACTGGGACAAGAACGGGTGTATTGGTGAACACTCTTTCGAGGGTCCTATGCCTGTCTTGGAGGTATGTTCTAATCAAGCTCAAGCTGTCCTCTTAGTCTTTATTTGATGTAACTCATGATAGTTTTTTATTAATAAAATCTTCACCTCTCTCAGAAAATAAATAAATAAATAAATGATTTGTGCCATATTTCTTTTGTACCAAAATCTTCTTACTAATGAACGTATATTGTGTTAGGCTGTTATTTGTAATCGCATACGTGAGATACAGCCCAAGCTTTCTGACAAAAAGTCCCAAGAGTCCCCGCCAATCCAGAAGTATAAAGGTCAAAGGGTGAAAGATCTTGACATTGTATTAAAGGCTTTGAAAGCAAACAATGTAAGTATGCCCACATTTTAGTATGTCTACATTTTACTGCCTCACATTGTACTACCTCGAGTAAATCCCGATTCTAATTATCATTGTCCTTTTTTTTCCAGATTGACCCGTGCCCTCATTGTACCTCTCGCAGCCAAGATTCTGGGAGCCCAGATTCTTGCAGCTCATCGGCTGTGAAGAATGCTGAAGATGTTGTGTCAGTGGTGGCAGAGATTGCCAATTTATTTGTGTTAGGAGATGTAGCTGATAAAGATGTAGTAGCTGTTCGTACATCAAGACCTCCCCATGTTGATAAACGTTCGATGAGACAACCTGATGCAGGACGTGTTTCAAATGATGGTCCAATTCCGCGACCTAGGAGGGTTACTAGGAAACCATCAAAGTTCAAGGACTATTTTTCAAAACTATATGTATCATTGACTTGTTATGTTGTATGAAGCTTTGTATGTTTTATTAATTTGTATAATGTGTATAATAACATGTACTTTTCATTTTAGGGTATTCAAAATAACATTAATTAGTGTGTTTAATTATTTCATATGGATTATGTTGTAGCTTATTTAAATTGTACATTATAAAAAATTTATTGTACTTTTTAGTAAGTGGTGTTTAAATTGGTTGTATTTAATTTGGTGGATATATTTTTAATTGGTTGTATAATGTGAATAAATAATTGTACTTTTAAGTAATGATGTGTTTTAATAAGAGTATTAATTACATCATTTTTCTCTCTCATATGACCAAGTGTTGAAAACTCTAACTATTTACTTTGAATATTTTTCCTAGTATAGATAACTCACTATATTTTGACGTGAAACTAGAGCCCAACTTTCACTTTTTAAAGACTTACCATTGGGCCATCACAATGGGCTATCCTATGTAGCTGGACTGTCTACACAGGCACAAATCCGGCTTTGCATAACACTCAGTGACTCGGTCATTGGTTTACGACAAAAACCCACCTTTCTTTAAATTTCTTTATTCCAGAAAAAAAAAACAAAAGAAAAATATTGACCAATGAGTTTGGTGGTGACCTCGAAGACAACAACAACAACAACGATGACGTCATCCAAGTCTACGAAGAAGACGACGAAGACGAGAGTTACGAAATGATGATTGGCAGAGGAGATGATGTCATTGAAGGCAGGATTCGTTACGGCGGCGGCGGCAGACGGTTCAACCGCCGTGGAGGAGGAGAAGTTAAGATGGATGATGCTGGCTTCTTTAACTCTTTTGAAGATGACTTTGATGATCAGGATCTGCTTTAATTTTTAATCTCTAGGATTTATTTATTTATGTCTATTAGTAATTTACAAAACAATGCCTTATTCTCTATGGATGATACTTATTAATTATAGTCTTTTTTTTTCTATTGGTTGATTTGTGAAATTGGGGAAAAAGGTATTTTTTATTTTTTTGGTTTTAGAAGAAGGATATTGTAGATGATTCTATGTGCGTAATATTTATTTGCTATAATAATAGTCCTCTGACTATCTATATCCTGTAAACCAAGATAATCTCGATGTTACTTTGTGGAGAAACGTGAAGGACCAAATTTGTAGAAACAAAACTCTACAACCGCTAGTTAGTTAAAGTAGTTATTAGTTAGTTATTTCTGGACAAAACTCGAAGGGTCATGTCGATTCATGCATACCTATTCGAATGGTTGTGATGGTTGGAATGCAACCTTTCACAAAGTATATATACATATGAACTTGTAACTTTACATTGGTTAGACAAATATATAAAAGTTATCTTTAGTTATTTTGTTTGCAAATCTTATTTGACTCAACCATAAAACCGTACACATTCATATACACAGCTGGGACAACAAATGGTATCAGAGCTATGGCTCTCGACCATGGGATTTGCCAACATCAATGATCAATGGAGGTTTTCACACTGGAAGATATTTACTCAGGGAAACACCCAAGCGTGTTTATCAATGGAACACAAGGAGGACAAGCATCTCTCCCAAAGGGAAAGAAATGCTTCTGAAAGAGGTCTTGGAGAACAAAGCATACAACAATGACAAGTTGAAAGAAAACCAGAAAGAAGAGAAGATGAAAACAAAGAGAGAAAAGAAATCAAGATGTTATATCTGTAAAGAGAAGGGACATGCCTTCTGGGCGTGTGAAACTAGGAAACGAATTGCAGTTGCATAATTAAATCAAGAATTGTCCACTACATCAAATATTCTTGAAGAAGAAGCAAAATACCCAGAGACTGTTCATGTTATTGGAGATTACATGGTAGAAGGAACAAACTTGAAAACTTGGAATGAAGTTTGGTACGTTAGTAATCAGTACAAGTTCCATCTATGTCCAAGAAGAAAACTATTCAAGAAGATTAAATACAAATTCAAGATGATTGGGAAAGAGGAGACAGAGAAGAAATTTATATTCACATATGGAATTGGTCATGTTTCGATTGACACAGAAGATGGAGAAGTGATAATACCAAACGTTCAATATGCACTAGAGGTATCTCTAAACATTCTCAGTTATGATTTATTGGAAGAGCAAGGGTATATGGTAAAAACAGAAAACAACGTGCAAAATCAAATACATGTTTGATGAGGGATGGACTGGAAAGAAAGAGGGAATGAACACAGAAGATTTGGATCAGATATGGGGGCCAAAGCATGTAATAGCAGAACACAACAGATACTTGGATGATTACTTTGAATCTTTGGATCCTAAAGAAGAGTGCTCCCTGGTTAAAGGATTGGATGATCTGAATGTTGACAGAGATGATGAGCATGATTATATAGATGATGACTATATAAGTTGGAATGGTACACTCTATGCATTAAAAGTTAATTCATACAATAGGTTTTTATCTTTCATGAATTTACTTAAAAAGGATAATATTGTGTACAAAAATTGGGAAGTGTTCAGTAGAAAGTTTGTGGACATGCTAAAATGGTTTTACTTGGTGTATCTAAATTATGATTTGTTGGATGAGATACCACCAAAAATTAGAGTGATTAAAATGGATTTGCTGGCCTTACACAAATCAGTGGATAGCCTTGGAGGCTATGTGGCAGTCACATTAAGTGGCAAATGGGGTTTGGTTGCACAAATGCATGGTCTGACAACCGGGGATGGAGAGGCAACAAAAGATTGTTTCACAAAGTTCATAGATATGGTTCTGGTATACCAAGACACTGCTCAAGTGCCATGGACAAAGAAAGCACAAGAAGAGAAGGGTGAAAGCAGTTGGACTGCAGAAAAGAACAACCCACAAGGCTTTGAAGGTTCAACAGGTAGATCAGTTAGGGATGGGTACACAGAAGAAGAGGTGAACCGGCTTGGTGTTAGAGATGCAAGCAATGAAGATCAGAATGATGAAGGTTCAAGCAATGGAAGTAGCAGTGACTTTGATGTCATTGTGTGAAGGAAAAGAAGCACTCACAAGAAACTTTGATACTAAAGCATTAGGAGGGAGATGTAGACCTTGTAATGCTTCATATCACAAGTTTGGAAGGAAAATCATTTACAGTCTAAGTATAAGTCTATTAAAACTTTAGTATATGTATTATTTAGTTAAGTTTGGGTCGAATATTAATGTTGTATGGGTTGAATAATGTTTGACAGTTAAATTAGTTATGTGACAGTTATTTGCCAAAGGATGCAACGTTTGGAAATAACTGTCAATAGACAGTCATGTCGTTTAGGAAAGAGTTGTGACTCTACACTATGTATAAATATGTTTTCTTTCAGAAAACATAAAAGCTCTTTTTCGTTTTATATAATAAAAGTCCATATTGTTATAGTAACATTGTTATTCTTATTGTATCTTTACTGCACACGACACAAACACAAATCTCACAGAAATCATGGTTAATTACAAACAGATCTTGCATTCAAAAAATGTTGGCAAACGTCCTGTGAACAATTGGCATCAAGAGCCTTGTTGGAACACCTCTCGTTACACCATCAAAACAGAACCAGAAAACCAAGAACTTTGTATCGAGACAGAAACCAAAAACCCACGCTGAAAAACTTGTTTTTTCAGGAACAACGCACACCCTTGATCCTTGTTAACATTAGAAGGGTTGCCTAGATAACTTAGGGACATAAGAAAGTCGTATACAACTTTCTTTGTGTCGAAATTTGCAAACAGGAAGGACACCGAACCAAAAGTGGTGCCTTGGTTTGTTGTGATTATTCGTACGAGACAACAAAACCAGAAAAGAGGGTGAAAAAAATTTGTTTAGAAGATTTCTTGTTATCAACAACAAGAACGCACTTGTTGGTTTTACTACAACGCAACAAGGGAAAAAGAAAGACGTCAAAGGAGTTTGTGTATCGTTACCGTGATAAAAGGAAGCGCAGAAACATTAAAAGGCATTGCTTGGAAGATTGAAGGTATACCGAATAACAAAACAATCAAGGATTGTTTGGACGTTGGCAATACAAAGAGCAGCAACAATATTGAAGAATACGCGACTTGATCACTCGCTACACAAAATACTGATTAGGGTATTAAGATTGTTGACATACGGTGTGGACAAAAGAAAAGAACGAAAGGAAGTATTGTGAAACAACGTGACATAGGAGACAAGCAACAGCGGAACGACAAACAAAAATCACTTTTGTTTAGACGTTGGTAGAATACCGTAGGGTATTAAGGAAAAGAAAAGAAGAAGGAAAGTAACCGGTTTGCTGTTTTGGCAGAAAATACCGCGGGTATTTTTTGAAAGAAAAGACTTGGAACAAAGAAAACAACGAGAACAATTTGAAGTTGATCGTGGCCAAAAAACACTTATGGTGGATTTGGAGGATAACCGAGATATAACAAGGATCTAAGGCACGTAGTAGGAACCAAGTCAAGAAAGAAAAAGGAAGGAACAACGTGAAGTTTGGTTACTATACAAATCAGCCGAACTTGGAAGGAGACGTGGAAAGAAATAGCGTGGTTGATATAACTCTAAGTATCGACACACAAGTGGGAACATCATTGTGTTTTAAACACAACATACGAGGTCACAAAATTCATCATTTGGATTTCATTTATACTTTATAGTATAGATATTTTTTCACATTATTAGGAAATCCCGAGAACTATATATTGATCCCGTATTACTAGGATTCTCGGATAACTATTTTTGTTCCCCGTAGTAGTAGGATATACCATACTGGTTAGATTTCCCATACAAATTAAAAAGGTGAAGATTGTAAACACATCTAGGATGTCGGGTGGAGATGATGACACCAATATCAATAACACTATAGTAAAACCCATTACACCCTTTACACAATATCAATGCCCTAAACTCAAAACCACAAACTACAAATTAAAAGGTGAAGATTGTAAACACATCTAGGATGTCGGGTGGAGATGATGACACCAATATCAATAACACTATAGTAAAACCCATTACACCCATTACACAATATCAATGCCCTAAACTCTAAACCACAAACTACATTGTTTGGGCTATACAAATTAAGGTTATATTAGAGGCACATGGTTTATGGGAAACTATAGAACCTAAGGAAAACACCCAATTAGATGATAAGAAGGATAAGGCAACTATTGCCCTCCTATATCAAGCGGTGACCGAGGATGTGATATTACAAGTAGCAAGTTGTAAAACTGCAAGAGAATTATGGGAATCATTGAAAAGGAGACACGTTGGAGGAGAAAAAGTGCAACAGGCACGATTACAATCACTAATGATAGGATTTAATGCCCTTCAAATGAAGGATGCAGAAACAGTGGATGCATTTACGAACAAACTAAATGGTTACGCCATGAAGGCTAAAGAATTAGGAAAAACCATGGATGAATCACTTTTAGTACGAAAACTATTAGACTCCACACCAGATAGGTTCATTTAGATAGTAGCATCCATAGAGCAGACAAGTGATCTAGATGATATCACCTTAGACGAGATCACTGGAAAATTAAAGGCATTCGAGGAAAGGATAAAACTCCGAAAGGGAGGACAAGTAGAAAGCCAGGATAACCTATTATTCGCACAAGGCGAACACTCTAGATATAAGAAACGTTTCAACAAGAATAGGGGTAGATCAAACTATACACGAGGAAACTGGCAGAATAAAGGAAATAGAGATAACTCGAATGGAGAAAATTCAACTCACAATGACAAGAACAATAAGAATAAAAGTGAGTGGAAGAAGAAAGTAAAATGTTTCAATTGTGGGAAACATGGACATTTTAAGAAAGAATGTAGAAGTAAACCAACAACTCAGGAACAGTCAAACCTTATCTATGAAGACGATGAACCATCACTATTAATGACTACCCACGAAGAAGTATTGTTAAATGAAGGACAAATACAACCCGGAAAGTATGCTACAACAGATGCTAGCATATGGTATTTAGATAATGATGCAAGCAACCATATGACGGGAGCGAAGAGTCATTTTAAAGATATAGACGAAAATATCACTGGACGCGTTCGTTTTAGAGATGGATCGTATGTAGAGATAAAGGGTAGAGGTTCTATATTACTAGGATGTAGAAACAAGGAGCAAAAGATCTTATCAGATGTTTACTACATACCAAACCTCAAGAGCAACATACTTAGTCTAGGACAGCTTACTGAAATAGGTTGTAAGATCATCATGGATGGGAACAAGCTGACTTTGTATGTTAAGAATAAGAAGTTGTTGATGAAGGTAGAAAGGTCGAAAAATAGACTTTACAGTATTAGACTACAGATAGAAGCACCTATATGCCTCTTAGCAAATGTGGATAACCAAGCATGGTTATGGCACGCTAGATTAGGTCATCTGAACTTTGATGATATCAACAAGATGACACGAAAGGGTATAGTAGAAGGAATACCAAGAATAAATCATATTGGACAAGTATGTGATGCATGTTTATTAGGAAAACATAGCAGAACACCATTTCCCAATCAAGCTAAATTCAGATCCAAGAACTTATGGAGATGATACGTGGGAATCGCACCAGGATTTACCTCTCAAGGGATCTTGAGAAGCTTACAACCCCCACCAGGCAGTGTACCTGATCGTTGTAGTATAGTATAGTGACAAGTATCGGGGGATTGATCGTTCAGCTTAGGAATAGTGTCGCTAGGATTAGAAAACCTAAATACTAGTTCTAAAGGTGAGGGATGATTATTTTTGTATTTTATATTTTTTTAGAAAGCAAGTAAAAATCTCGGGTTTGAAGGATTTGGGCGGAATTAGTTGCTAATCAACTAACCCAATACTAAAGATGCAATCAAAATAAAATACTAGAAATGAAAATAAACGAAATTATACTAAAGTTGTGAGCAATAAGTGGAGAAAGTGTGTTTACTTAGATTTCACTACTCCCTAGACATCTTTTACACGTTAATTACTTGTTATAATTGCATGGATGACGGATCGTATTCCTTAATACCATTCATAGGGTGGCACACTTAACTCCCCAATTCTATGAGCTTTTATCTCCTCCTATACCATGCCCAGCACAACCATAGGGATTATAAACAGTGGCTCATGCATTAAATACAACCAATAAAGACCTAGTGCGCGTCGGTTCATGTTTCTTAAGACGTTCAAGCATGTTACCAATTGGAGATCTGCAGTTTTCTTAAGCCTAACATATAAATCATTCATCCAAGACAAGTATAAACAAGTAATCAACACATAATTAACATCTAGGTTTCATTAGATCCAAGCAAACACAAGATAGATCTAGCCTAGCATGATGGAATTAAGACAAGAACAAGATATAGACAACCAACACATAGACATATTGATTGAATTAAAAGAACACTTATCTCAATTACACATGAAAGGTATCAAGGGCTTGGAACCCTTGAAAAACCTGTAAAATTTGCACCAAGTTCGTACTTAGGGTTTCTCCAAAACTTCTCTATTTTTAATGTGAAAATTAGAAAACTATATATAGGAAAAGGGGTCTGACGGCGTCAAGACTAAATTTGTGACGCCGTCACCTCGCCGCCAAAATTCTTCTCGGACTGCCTTGATCTACATTTGACGCCGTCATGTGATAATCATTTCCAGGCCGTCATGACTTTTACTCTTGACGCCCTACTTCGTGACGCCGTCAAATCTGTACTGGGTCGTCATGGAATTTTGCACTTGACGCCGTCAGGAAGTTACTCTTGACGCCGTCACCTACTGTTCCCAGCATGGAAAATTAAGACTTTGGCGTTTTCTTCACTTTTATGCTCCAAAAACGTCCGAATTGCTTCCTTTTCCAGATTTCTCTCCCAAAGTACCTAAAATCACAAAAGGAATGATTTAGGGCAATAATTGATCAAATAAATTCAATTCCGGGCTTAAATGACCCCCTAAAAGTGGATCATTTTTCGCCTCATCATATACCCTTACACTTGAGATTTGCTTGTCCTCAAGCAAATGCGCTTTTATTCTAGTCAAAATACAAGTTAGGGGTCATTTAACACTAATATAAAAGTAATTACAACAAATAATCGTTCCACTAAAGACCAATAGACAAGCACGGATGTCATACACTAGCACCTCACAAATAGTGTTTAGATATTCACATCTCTCGGGTGTAATAAAATGTAAATTACAATATGGAAACGAAAGATATCTCTCACTACCTGTCATAGCAAAATAGATTACCATAGGCTTGGGAAAGGATCAAACCTCCACCACATGGCGTAAGCACCTAGGATAAACTATCAAAGAGGTCTTTTAAAGGGTTGTAACGTTAGGTGTAGGGATATGAAATACACGGTTTTGTTGGATAAAGGAAGTTTTACTGGTGGCGAGTTAACAATCTTGGTTAATTACATGTACAATATGGCGTTGTTAAGCCAAGACTAGACTCGACTTAAGCTAATAAATGAAAAATAACAAAAATATAAAATGAACATAGAATAAAAAGGGATAGTAGTCCGTATGTTTTTTCTCTTTTTCCTTTTTCTATTTTTTTTCTTTTTTTTCTCTTGATTTTTCGATTTTTTTTTTTTTTTTTTTTTTTTTTTTTTTTTTTTTTTTTTCATACACTCTTACCCTACTATCCAAAATAATACATCATAGGGAATGAATATTCCCCTTACACTTGAATTTTTACATACTTTACAATAAACTAATCTAATGACTCGAATTAAGAAAATCAAAACACTTGGAGCACTTTTAAGATTAACGTACATATGGGGGTAATAATTGATGTTCTTCCCCATTACTCCATAAAATAAGTACTTACCCATGAGTCCCAATCGTCCCAAAACAATATGTACAAGGATATGACTCGACTTAGCAACCATGTAATCAATTAGATAGTTAACTTAGGGTTTAACAAATAACAATAATGCACTAAAAATGAGCGCATACACGGAAGGCTAAGGCGATTTGGTTGTACATTTAAGTGGGGTGTAACAAATTCTTCCTTTAAGTAAAATGCTTAAAGTTAGAAATGAAAAGATAGGCTCGGAGGGGTGTACTAGGGGTTTCGTGTACTAAAAATGAGTACAACGCTAAGGGTGTGGAAAAAATTAGTTGACTTAACTAGCCAAGTAATATGACTTAAATGGCAAGTAATTATAATACGGGTTTAACACAAGGGTGATCCTAATGCCTCTTATCATGTAGTAAATCCTACTACACGAATGTAGTCTCACTAGCAGTCTCGGGATGCATCACTAACGCAAGTTCTAGAATCTAAATACTACCGGTACACTCATAAGCACTAATAGTAAATGCTTTTCCTATCAAATCTAAAGGCGAACCTCACATATTTGGGTGGAAATTTTTTCTGAATATACGGTTATGTGCTAGTCATACAATCTCCTATCCATGAGACGCTTGCTATGGCTAAAGTTTCACTCCTAAATGTTGTAAAAAATTTTAAATTTGGCGCTAAAATTGCACTAACAAGTATTTCTCATAGTTTTATTACACATCTACTATTAAACAAAACAAACTCAAGCGAAAGTGCATATGTAAGGTATCATCTTTTTACCCTCCCCTTACACTTAAGATGAACATTGTCCCTAATGTTCAAGTAAAGAATGTAAAAGTGAAAAAGTAAAGAGAATGAAATCAAATACTCCCCTGATTCGCTCGGTATGGATAATGAGGTGGCCAGGTTAAATCTTCCTCCAAGAAAATGAACAATCAAAGCTTCCCTTCCAGAATATAAATCATCTTCTTGTCATACATAACCTGTAAAACCTGATAAAATAGACAAGACAACCTCGCGTAAAATCGGCGGCATCCTATATAAGTTCCTAAGTCCTAGAAAACAAGATAAGATATAATGCTTGTGGAATGAAGTTTGCAGATCTCTTGGAGATTATAAAACTTAATAATTCACAAAAACCATAAAACTCCGTTAGAAAAACAAAACTGGTAAAATTTCCAGATTTTTTACACTTGACGCCGTCAGAAGTGACCTGCAGAAATTCTTATGTTAAGTTTCCGGAAAATTTCTGGAAAAACTTGGTCCTACTTCCTGGAAAATCCTGCAAAACTTCATTATGACTCAATACAAGCATTTGACTCTAACAAATACGAATATACATGTTCATTTAATATTGTGGAGAATCATGATCGGTTTGTTTCTTGAAAACATATTTGAGGTTTCCCCTTACACTTATCTTTTGCAAAAATACCTTTAGGTGGAGTTAAGACTAGACCAAAACAACAAAGTAAAGTATTTCCACTATTTAGTTTAGAAACATGATCTACCAACAATAAAAATTAAGCATGCATACGGAAGCAAATAACAAACAAACAAACAAAATTACACAAAACATGGGTTGCCTCCCAAGAAGCGCTTTTCTTTATTTACGAGTCTTGTAGCTAGACTCAAGGTCATGGGTTACTACGTGACCTCATCATTGGTTCCACTCTCTGATTGTAGATATTCCTTGTAGAAACCAATCACCTTTTTCTCAACCGCCCCCATAATCATTTGGGCAAATTCTTTATCGACTTTATACCTTGGTCCAAGGGCCAAGCAATCTTTGTAATAAAGACTCCTTTTTTCCCATACATAATCCATGCCCTTTTTCTTATCCTCCTCATTAGTATCCTCAAAAGCACCAACTTTGTCCTTATCAAAACGGGATATAAAGCGAAATTCTTTCATCCTATTAGGCATCCTATAAGTGATACTATCGGTGTTACTTGCAAATCGGATCGTTCCTTCTATCTCATCATATTCTAACTTAGACTCCTCAACAAACGGTTTGCCAAACACAACATTTGATAACCGACAATCAATAACATTAGCAAGATCTTCCACAATCATAAAGTCGGTGACAAAGGTGAAATTACCAACAAAGACATGGAGACCTTTGACTCTCCGGACAAAGTTACAAACTCTATCGGGGTATTTGAGCTCTTTTCTAGGTTCAAGTCTTGTTTTCACTATATCATTATAAACAGTTGAGGACATAATGTTGATTGGAGATTTAAAGTCAATGTAAGCATTGCTAACGTGCCTATACCCAATCATACATGGTATCTTAGCATTCTTAGGATCGCCTCTCTTGATCTTAGGTTCAATTATGGTGAAAGGAGATCGCGGGTTATCAATAAGAATATTATAATATGCAATCTCCTCCTTAGTGGGGTATAGATTAAAATAGTCATTAAGCTTCGGATCTATTTCCCCCTCTTCAAGTCCCTCAATAACATTCACAAAGTCATTAGGCCCTAGGTCCTCATTTGAATACAAGGCGGTCGCTAGGTCACTAAATGCATGTTCGAGCTCAACCTTGATCAAACTATTAAGCTCCCTAAGTTCCCTAATCTCACTCTCAATTTGTTCACGCAACAAAGCCACTTCTCCAGGGGAAAGGGGTGGATTCGCGTTTTCCATAATGGTCGATGGAATAGTCAATGAGTTTAATTTACTGACGAAGGCACAAAGAAATAAGATAGACTAAAGAGAACCTAAAAATAAAAATAAAATATTACTAGAAAGGGATCTAGCAAGTAGACCTAATAAAAAGAAATTCTAACCTAGACAATAACTATTCCCCGGCAACGGCGCCAAAAACTTGATACGTGGGAATCGCACCAGGCTTTACCTCTCAAGGGATCTTGAGAAGCTTACAACCCCACCAGGCAGTGTACCTGATCGTTGTAGTATAGTATAGTGACAAGTACCGGAGGATTGATCGTTCAGCTTAGGAATAGTGTCGCTAGGATTAGAAAACCTAAATACTAGTTCTAAAGGTGAGGGATGATTATTTTTGTATTTTATATTTTTTTAGAAAGCAAGTAAAAATCTCGGGTTTGAAGGATTTGGGCGGAATTAGTTGCTAATCAACTAACCCAATACTAAAGATGCAATCAAAATAAAATACTAGAAATGAAAATAAACGAAATTATACTAAAGTTGTGAGCAATAAGTGGAGAAAGTGTGTTTACTTAGATTTCACTACTCCCTAGACATCTTTTACACGTTAATTACATGTTATAATTGCATGGATGACGGATCGTATTCCTTAATACCATTCATGGGGTGGCACACTTAACTCCCCAATTCTATGAGCTCTTATCTCCTCCTATACCATGCCCAGCACAACCATAGGGATTATAAACAGTGGCTCATGCATTAAATACAACCAATAAAGACCTAGTGCGCGTCGGTTCATGTTTCTTAAGACGTTCAAGCATGTTACCAATTGGAGATCTGCCAGTTTTCTTAAGCCTAACATATAAATCATTCATCCAAGACAAGTATAAACAAGTAATCAACACATAATTAACATATAGGTTTCATTAGATCCAAGCAAACACAAGATAGATCTAGCCTAGCATGATGGAATTAAGACAAGAACAAGATATAGACAACCAACACATAGACATATTGATTGAATTAAAAGAACACTTATCTCAATTACACATGAAAGGTATCAAGGGCTTGGAACCCTTGAAAAACCTGTAAAATTCGCACCAAGTTCGTACTTAGGGTTTCTCCAAAACTTCTCTCTTTTTAATGTGAAAATTAGAAAACTATATATAGGAAAAGGGGTATGACGGCGTCAAGACTAAACTTGTGACGCCGTCACCTCGCCGCCAAAATTCTTCTCGGACTGCCTTGATCTACATTTGACGCCGTCATGTGATAATCATTTCCAGGCCGTCATGACTTTTACTCTTGACGCCCTACTTCGTGACGCCGCCAAATCTGTACTGGGTCGTCATGGAATTTTGCTCTTGACGCCGTCAGGAAGTTACTCTTGACGCCGTCACCTACTGTTCCCAGCATGGAAAATTAAGACTTTGGCATTTTCTTCACTTTTATGCTCCAAAAACGTCCGAATTGCTTCCTTTTCCAGATTTCACTCCCAAAGTACCTAAAATCACAAAAGGAACGATTTAGGGCAATATTTGATCAAATAAATTCAATTCCGGGCTTAAATGACCCCCTAAAAGTGGATCATTTTTCGCCTCATCAGGAGATCTATGTGGTCCCATAAGTCCAACAACACATTCCGGAAAGAAACTCATCTTCTTACTAGTAGATGACTGTATATGTTATATGTGGGCTTATTTTCTAGTAACTAAGGATCAAGCCTTCAACACATTTAAGGAATTTAGACAAAAGATTGAAATGGAGTTAAGATTGAAGTTAAGAATGCTAAGAACAGATAGAAGTGGTGAATTTACATCAAATGAATTCACAAAGTACTGTAAAGAGAATGGAATAACAAGAGAGTTAACAGCACCATACTCACCGCAACAGAATGGAGTAGTTGAAAGAAAATAGGACGGTGTTATCAACTACTAGGAGTATGATGAAAGCGATGAAGTTACCCTTAACTTTTTGGGCGGAAGCAGTCAAGCATGCCATTTATATTCTAAATAGGGTACCTATACGAGCACTAGAAAATAAAACACCATATGAAGCACTCTACAACAGAAAACCAGACCTACAAAACCTTAAAATATTCGGATGCACAACTTATGCTAAGATAACGATACCTCACTTGAAGAAGTTAGATGATAGAAGCATACCAATGGTTTATTTAGGAGTAGAGGAAGGATCAAAAGCTTGTAGGCTATATGATCCAGTAAGAAAGAAGAAACATGTTAGTAGGGACGTAAAGTTTATGGAAACGAAACCGTGGAATTGGGATAAGAATGGAGATGATACGGGTACACAAGACACATTTTGGCCTAGTTTTGTGGTAGACGAAGTTGATAATGGAAATCCTACACCAATCAACATAGAAAACATTGATAACACGTATCATGAAGAAGATCAAATACCTGATCCAATACCAGATCCAATACCTGATCCAGAATCACCAACTACACCACCGACATACGCTTACGAACCCAACTCAAAAAGTGAAAGAGAAGCTACTATTAGTTCATTAGAAAGCTCATTAGGAAGCTCAGAAAGATATGATCACAAACCAATACGAGGTTTAAAGAATATCGATGAAATTTATCAACATGCACGTGAAGTAGAAACTCCAAGTTTATTTTTCATAGAAGAAGGACCCCATAACTACAAGGAAGCATCAAAATATGAGAAATGGATTGAGGCCATGAAAATTGAATTAGATTCAATCAACAAAAACAACACATGGACTCTTACAGATTTGCCAGAAAATCAGAAGGCAATCGGACTCAAATGGGTTTATAAAACCAAAAGAGATGCACAAGGAAAGATCATCAAATATAAAGCAAGATTAGTAGCAAAAGGTTATGTACAAGAACAAGGAATAGACTTTGATGAAGTATTTGCACCAGTAGCTAGAATCGAGACAGTTCGATTAATATTAGCACTAGCAGCATATCATGGATGGCAAGTACACCACTTAGATGTGAAACCAGAATTTTTACATGGAGAATTAAAGGAAGAAGTCTATGTTACACAACATGAAGGTTTTATTCAGCAAGGAAACCAAGGAAAAGTATACAAGCTAACCAAAGCTTTGTATGGCTTAAGACAACCACCAAGAGCTTGGAATGTGAAGCTTGATCAAACCTTGAAGTCATTAGACTTTAAGAAATGTAATCTCGAACAAGCAGTTTACACGAAGAGAAGCAAGAATTCAACACTTATAGTTGGAGTATATGTAGATGACTTAATAATCACAGGCACTCCAAAGAAGGAAATAGACTTGTTCAAATCCTAGATGGAAGAAAAGTTTGAAATGAGCGATCTAGGATTGCTAGCATATTCCCTTGGGATAGAAGTCACACAGACAGGAGGAGAGATTACAATCAAGCAAACTAGATACATTAACAAGATCCTAAAAGAAACAAGTATGACGGATAGCAATGATACGAAGATACCATTGGATCCCGACACTAAGTTGGTCAAGGCGGAAGATGGAGACCCAGTTGACGCAACTTATTACCGAAGCTTAATTGGAAGCCTCAGATACTTATTACATACAAGACCGACTCTTAGTTACTCAGTCGGAGTACTCAGCAGATTTATGCAAGACCCGAAGGATCATCACCTGAAGGCAGTGAAACAAGTAATCCGATATGTCAAAGGAACAAAAGAACATGGAATAATATACAAGAAGGAAGGCGGCTGCAAAATTACAGGTTACAGTGACAGTAGTTATGGAATCAATACCGATCAAGGAAAAGGAACTACTGGAGTCGTATTTTACTTTGGAGAGTCACCTATTACCTGGTGTACTCAGAAACAACCAACAGTGGCGCTCTCATCATGTGAATCAGAATTCATGGCAGCTACTGCAGCAACATGTCAAGCCTTATGGTTAAAACGTTTACTTAGTGAACTAACTGGAATGGAGGAAAAAAGTATAACACTCAGTGTCGACAACGTATCAGCAATAACACTCGTAAAGAACCTAGTATTTCATGGAAGGAGTAAGCATATAGACATTCGCTATCATTTCATTCGGGAATGCGTAGAGAATGGTCATATAAATGTGGAACACGTTAGCGGAGAACTACAAAGAGCAGACATCTTAACGAAAGCTTTACCAAGACTCAAGTTTACAACTATGAGACAAATGCTCGGAGTTCAAGACCTTGGACAAAGCAACGATCAAGATTAAGGAGGAGAATGTAAACCAAGATAATCTCGATGTTACTTTGTGGAGAAACGTGAAGGACCAAATTTGTAGAAACAAAACTCTACAACCGCTAGTTAGTTAAAGTAGTTATTAGTTAGTTATTTCTGGACAAAACTCGAAGGGTCATGTCGATTCATGCATACCTATTCGAATGGTTGTGATGGTTGGAATGCAACCTTTCACAAAGTATATATACATATGAACTTGTAACTTTACATTGGTTAGACAAATATATATAAGTTATCTTTAGTTATTTCGTTTGCAAATCTTATTTGACTCAACCATAAAACCGTACACATTCATATACACGGCTGGGACATCATATCCAACTCTAATTGCTAGAGATGCACCATGGGAAACGGAAACCAATACCCCTTTACAAATTTTATCAAACTATGTATGTGTTTGGCGAAGGCTTATTAGGGGTTTGGACTTCTAAAATAAATCTCGTTTGTCATAAGACTTACGAAAGACTTATAAAATAAGTCGTCTAGAAACTTTAGCCTCATAAAAGAGGCTAAAAACTTAGCTCGGGGCTTTTGAAAAATAAATGATTTATTTAATCACAAAAATATCTAACATATATAAAACTTTATTTAATTATCTCATTTTTAATAATTTTACAATAATAAGCCCAAGTCACAGCTTATTTGTTAAGCAAGTTTATAAAACTAAAAATTTTAATTTCAGCTTATAATATAAGTCTCAGCCCCGGCCCAATCCCAACCCATTTCGCCAAACATACCCTATGTAGATTTCACAAAAAGAGTTACTAGTATTCCACAAGTTCATTTTACATAAATGTATACTGTTAGGGCCCGACCTTGACTTGTTTTGAGCCTTCTGTATTTAGCTAGAGTTCAACTCGATCGTGACATATTTTACTAACTTTTGTTCGACTAGGGATTGACTCGTTTAGATTTTTTTCTTCTTCTTTCTGAACAATAATTTATTACATGCCTATCTCACATAATAATATCTTGCAGATCTCCTAACGTGACCTGACTCACAACCTCATGGTTGATGAGCCCCTAACATACCCACAACTTTTTAGTTGTCTCGTTTATATGATTTGCCTTTAAAAACTAAACTTCGACGTCTTCTTAAGCACAACAGGCTCGAGTTCGATTAAATATTTTGAGCTCGTTTATGTACATATACATAAGTACACATACAATCAAACGTATAGGTGCGTGTATTTTTAAGACTCGTATGGACTCACAGACCTAATCAATTATGGGGTATGAAGCTTGGCTTCAAGCTCGTTTAAAAAGAGCTTTATATAAGACTCAAGCTCGTTTAAGCTTGGTTGATATCAAGCTTTCACTAAGCTAATCCCGAGTAATTTACAAGCGGCTTCTGCTCATTTACACGATTACAGCTCCTAGTTATGAGCGAGTCACGCTTGTACTTTTCTCAAAAACTGATAAGTCACATTGTAACAACACTATCTAGCTATCTTTTCTTGAACAAATATCAAATTGTTAAACTGAGACACAATGACTAGCAAAAACCTTTTAAACCTTTTCTTACTTATAAACATTTGATGACAAGGTATTAAATCACACATTGCTCCACCAATTAAACATTAATGATTACGAGTAATAATTAATAAATAAAAAGGTATATCTTTATAGTACAAATTTATTTATAGTAAATAAATGAATTTATAGTAAGAAAAATAAGTTAAAGGATATCTCCGTATAAATATAACAATTGCACGTCGATCGTTAGGTTTCAATTCTATATAAAAGGCAGGCAGCATGGGGCTCGAACCACTTTTTTCATTCATCTAGCTATGTTGATCAAACAAGATACCCAGATAATGAAGAAGGGGTTCCTTAATAAGCGCGACCATTACGCGTATAATCACATGGACGCAAACATCTTTGCCTACAACAACGATCTTGAAGAAGAAGGAGATGACACCTTTGGATACAACCTTCTCGATCTCAGTGATCCAAAGATGCCGAGTACATATACGGATCTTGCTGATTTCAATTTCTTCAACCGCTTCCAGGATGACTTTGACGACCAAGATTTCCTCTAGACGCGCGTATTCTACTAGAGATCGATATATGTGTTTATGTTTTGTCGTACTAGGGTTTACGGTTTATGTTCTTGACTTCTTGTGTCTTTTGAGAAAAACCTTATTATGCTATTGGTATTGCTATGCTTGATACTTTGATTGAATGAATATATATAATATTACGTTTGCTTTGTGGTTCATATACGTTCGCTTGTTAGATTTGAGAACTCATATGGGTGAGCATCCATCGTTTACAATTGCCGTTTATGCATTTGTATGTCTTTTTAGTTGCATTGCTTGTAAAATTGTAGGATATTACATCCATGAGCAAATTCGATCAGTTTTTCGTCAATATTCTAGTTTAGAAAGGCCTTTTTTATGTTTAACCCTTCATAAGTTCATATGCCTCTTATGCACGTATTATCCAGCTACGTACCCTCTAGATGGACTGGTTTGTTTTTAAGCATCTTTATCTCATTCAAGCATACATACATGTTTTATGCGTACGTGAGGCTGGTATATAAGGCGTACTTTGGCGTGTAATAGTAGTTTTTTTAACATAACCTTGAGTTTTTCCAACAAGATTGAGATTAGGTATAAACATATGCATGGCTGGCTCCTCTATGAATATCTGATAGGTGTTCATATCATCACGTCACGAATGGACTAGGATCGATGCCTCCAAAGTAGTTAGCTAGGTATACATGTTTCAATGTGCATGTTAAAAACTTATAATAAATTGAGATGACACAGAAACACAACATGCTATTGCAAACCAATCAGCAATATCAGTTATCAAATTCTTCAATGACTTGACGAAATAAATACTCTTTTCAACAGGAACTACACATATGATTAATTATATGAACATACATGTAACGTACTAACGTTTTTCCATTAGTGTTTGGTTGATACATGTTTTATACTCCCAACCCGTTACTTACTGAAATCCTTTTTACTTATCTTAGACATTGTAGAAGGTATAGAGCATATAAGTCACAACGAATTGAAGAGAAGCTAAGCGATATGATGAAACAATCACCACTAATTGTTTTAAATGCTTAACTAGCGAATCATGATTATCAAACTTGAACAAAGTTCCTACAGATAGACATATGTGAAGTCATCTAAGACGACTATACGCAAACAACACCTATCACAATAGCGTAATCAATGATTGTATTTTACTCGAAAGAGGATCTCCCTGTCCAATTGCTTCACTTAAAAACTCTACTTGGAATCAATTAACCGAGTACCTTCAATTCTTCAAAAGATATATGATGTGTAATGAACACACAAATGATACTAAAGATTCACCAAACAACATTTAGGTACCTTATTATTTTTTTTCTTTCTCTAAGACCATTCAACCTTACATCCCACATTGGTTGAAGAAATGAAATTTGCTTGGGTTATATACTACTGTGTATGACGATAATATGTGTTTAGAATAATATTATGTTTCGCCATCTACTCTTGTAGATGAAGTTCATATACAGATGGAAATTTGAACCTTGTATCCACAGTGTAGATGCGAAATTTGTACAAGTTCTAAATTTTTTATATTTATATTAACTTTTTCTTTTCTTAACGCTTACTTCAAAATTTGATTTACAAATATTATAGTACATATTTCTAAGTACCTAGATTGTTAGTAATCACTTTTGAAAGTTTGACGATAGATGATGTAGGTATCTATTTAACAAAGATGATGCTCGATACAGTATATCGGCACGTGGTAACATTACAAGTTCAAGTTTCACAGGTAGCAACATTGTGGTCAACCTTCATGCGCAAAGCTCGGTTGCTTCCGGAAAAGGGAACTTTGCGAAGCAATTGTCACGTTCTTTCAAACGGGTGAACATTCTTTTAAATCAAGTCAACCTGAACATATACCTCCTACGTAGTATCTGTGGAGCAAGACGAGTACACCAATCGGCAACCAACCTCTTCAAATAACATGAGCAAATGAGTAGATGAACATACATGTAAGTATGTAACATCCTGTCATTAATGTTTGGTCCATACAAATTTTTATACTCGCAACAACTTAATGAAATCCTTTTCATTGCTCGTTCCATGTGCTTGTAGAGCATGTAAAGTGTTAGAATTATACAATCAAAGTACACATATAGCGGAAGCTAGGATCAAGAATAACACATACAAAAATTAACTAAAACATAAATTGGAACGTACCTTTTAGCACTTCAATTAAATCTTGAACATGTGATGAACCCTAATTAGGGTTTATATGGATCTACGATTAACCCCTTACCGTTTTGTTAATCGATCCAAGATACAACCAATAGTGTGATTGTACCACGTTCTTGTACACACATACTATTCACGAATTAAAGTAAATGCTAGTTTAAAGAATACACAAAACAATTTTTGTTTATTAAAACAAAAACATGTCGAACAACCAAAACACCAAACACCTTTTGTGTTTTTGTCCTTGTCGAACACAGTAACCAAAAGTGAATAAAACCTTTCTTTTATATACATGCACATGCATAAAACGTATGCATGTATATATACAATATATGATAACTGTCGACAAGAATAAAGAAGGAAAAAGCAAGTGATATTAAAGTTTAAGATTAAACGTGTGTACGAGAGTCACTAAATTAAAATCCTAGACTTTGCTTTTATAGGATACAAAACTTAGGGAACAAGTTTAGGGTTTTCCATTTTTTATTCATGGTCCTTATCTTTGTACGTTAGTCAATTTTCGCCAATTACTAACATTCTTTATTTGTTTTGTGTAATTAATAATTAAATATAATTTTTTATATTAAATTATTAAACTTTAATTCTCATACGTAAAGTGTGCAATCTCGCGGTCTCGAGTTCGATACTAGACATATAATTATTAATATTTATCCACAAACTCTAACAGCTCCCACTTGGATATCTATTAATAGTATAATGACATTGGTTAGCGTCTAGCAACACGCCAATGCCCCTAGATCAACTCGAGGGAGGTCTCCTGGAAAAACCTTTAATGATTCATTATTATTATTATCCTTTTGTTTCTAATACCACGTTAATAAAGATATGGATCTTAGTCATTCTTTAATTAACAATTCTGTTTCTCGTTGTTTATAATTGAGCAAGATTACCAAAACATCTGAACGTATTCCAGATAAACTTTGGGCGTGCGCACGCAAACATCTTGTCAACCCTACGAGGGGCCCAGCAGTATTAAACTTCAAAACAAATTTGAAGGAACAAATTCTTTCTTGACTACAAGAATAACCAATGGACTTTGCAACACTTCTGAAAACAACCCTTATAATTCCCTGTTACGGTGAGCGGTAGATTGCTTCACAAAAATGCACTACATCCATGACAAGATCCATAAAGTAAAATCATGTAGTTGGGATAAGTCCTATATTCAATTCATCGAATATCATGTGAAATTGGTATGTTAACGCATCAATATACTTTCAAGTATATTCTTAACCAATACTCAGATTTGTCTTAGTTTAATGATATTCCCATATCATTAATCGACAATGGACAATTTAGAATAATATTAGTTATTCACGGATTTTAAACATGCAAATATAGGACACAATATATTATTAATGAAAACAAACGTACTAAGTACTTTAATTCATTATAAATAATAATTGCTTAATGTCCTTTATCCAAATACCAAAATAGATCAATGCATGATTATACTAGTTAATGAATTTTCCTCAAGTAATAACTTGAAGACAATTATGCCTCAAGTAATGACAATCATACTTGTTGACAAGGCATTATTTCATCTAACTATGATCTATCCGAATTTGAGAATACTTCTTTCAAGAATTCAATAATTAAAATTCTTGTATGTGTAAATCCAACTATCTTGATATAGCCACATAATTTTTCATAAATGGTGTGATATCCTCAATCACCAACTTATGACAATCAAACTTTCAAACCTTTTAAAGTTTAAAGTATTCTAATTCTTTTAATGTTTAATGCAATTATGCTCTTAGTTGAGCACAACTAGTTCTCATGAAATCCTTCATGACTAGTTATTGAGTGTCATCTCAATTAAACCAGCATCATTATATATTAAACACAATATGCTCTTTAAATTTTTCGTAAACTTAATATCCATAGTGTAATGTTTAGGAGCTATTCCAGGTTGAGGATCATTATTCTAATTTCAAACATTTTCCCTTAGAATATCTATTACACAAGTTATATAATAACTTTTAATTGGATATCAAATATTGTCAAATCCTTAAGCACTTAAGCATGATACAACAATAATATAATGCACATGAAAATCCTTCAGTCAAACTTAGATTTTATTCATATTTGATCTTTACAAATATGTATATCCATTTAGTCTTCCAAAATGATATCATATTCTATTTAGAATTTTATTTACCGCACTTGTTCGTTTAATAATAAACTTTAGTTTCAAGGTTGTATGTTTTATTTCCTAAATCTTTCAAGTAAAGTTTCATTCCAAATTAAGTCTAACATTTTACTTATATGGAATGTTACTCTACAATATATATGATTTAGTAAATCAAACATAATACTCCCACTAGCTTTCAGGAATACTTAGAAATTATCTTATTTCAATTATAAACCAATTCATGGATATAATAATTAAAAATAAGAGCAATTTCCTAGATGCATGCATTTATCCATTCATGGATTATTGCACTTTGTACACTACCAAAGATTTACTTAAATTCATAAACTCCTTTGATTACTTATCGTCCTCGCTTAAGTAATCATTCAAGTAAGAGTTTTGATATTTCATTGTCAAATTTCATATTCATGAAATTTAAGTATGACAATTACCATCTTTGTATCTTTAATGTGTTTTAGGAAAGAGTATTCAATCATAGTTAATTGCTTAAGTATGATTAATAATCTTGTCACAAGACATGCATTAAGATATGTGTATAATTTTTGTCCATATGATTTCTACACAAAGATTTAAACCACTAGGGTTATATTATCTTTGAATAAACTCATCTTCATTCTCTAACCATTAAGAATTAAGATAAATCAAATTTTTAAATTTGAATATCTTTATGAACAGCATCTTCAACATTCATAATATGAGTAATTTACCCAATTCTTATTCTTGGTAATACTACATCATATAATCATCAGCATATTAATTAAATATCTGAGATATCCAAGTGGATCTATGAATGATAATTCCATCATCTTGAGGTTTATCATTTACAAATTCAGAACTCTAATTTAAGACTTAATGTGATTCATCACATTTCATAATGTCTTATTAATCTTCTAGGAGTCTAATTGAGTATATTCATTCCATACTCAATTTTCTAACATTGATAACTTTCGGAAGAAAAGAAATCATAGTTATCTTTAATCAAACTTCTAACAAGAGTTTGATTTCCCTAACTTAACATACCATTATATTTTGGTATTTAAATTATAATAAATATTGTAAGAAGATCTAACAATATTTATAAGATAACTATATTCCTTTTGGCATACCTATTTACCAACTAAGTCAACTTAATGATATAATAGTATTTCCAAACCAATTGCATGCTTTTTATATAACACAAGTACTTTTGACCAAGTCACTTCATGTTCATGTCTCTTCAAAACATGAACGTGTTATATTCCCACTTTCCGTTATTAATCATTGATCATCTCAATGACTTCTTGTATATGTCTTAATTAAAAGACCATAACAAGCTAACGTCTTAATTTATTATAAGTCTTGTAATACTTAGAAGACTTCATGTTTATAAATATACAATAATGTATAAACATGTATAATTAAAGTAATCATGAACACCATCATTTGGTTTCAATAATATTTTCAAGTTAACTCACTACTTCATGTTTATTTATGTCATAATTATTGAAGTAGTATTATTATTGACACATGTTCTAATAGATGTCTAATTTAGAAACTGTGAATTATCCATGTTGGTCTCACGCATACATGGAAATTTATCTTGTTGTTAATATTTAGCCTGCGTCTCACGTTTACTAAATTTCAACACCAAGTGTTTCTTAGATTAGACTTATATAAATCATATTAGAACTATAATCTCTTACTTTGCAGTTAAGAGAATCCGTTAAATCATATTCTTATGTGTTGTACCTTGCACACAATGTAGATTTCTCCCACTTGTGCATGGAACAACATCATGTACCATATGAACAACACGCACGCGTTTGTTAATGTGAACAATATGATTTGTGTCATTATTATAACTAGTAGATATAGAGTTTACTCAATCAATCAAGGAAACGCACATGACTATCCTTGAAAATATTAGTGTCTATATTTGGAAAGTATTTATCTTGAGATGTTTAAAGATAAAGTAGAGTATTACCAAGATAACAATCCTTGTGACTCCCACTGAATTAGAGATCATTACAATGATTCCTTATTCAGTAATACACATAATACTCTCACTGAATTTGACAACATTGTAAATGTTTCATAATCCAGTGAAAAGAAAAAGTGTGCTATTCACTTTCCTACATCTTTTAGAAAACCCATTCGTAACAATTAATTAGGTACTAAAAGAATATATTCTTCTACATAAATGTGATTCATCACATTTCAAACTATTAACTTGAAAAATTGAGCATGCAATTTCTTCTTGAAGAGATCTACCATTCCAACAAATGTATGTAGTATCTTTAAATGGTCAAATCAAAACAACTAGATAAAATAATATAATTCGTCTTTTACCATTGTGCAGTAATCAGTCTAGCTTCTAATTTAATAACTCATAAAGTGCAAATCATCTTACTATTAAAGTTTGCTATGAGTTATGTATTTAGAATTTAGACAATTCTAATCATCCTATTTAACCTTTCTCATTCATGAAAAGGATTAGGATTTAAGTCTCACACTTCTCCTAATGGAAAGAAGACTAGATTAATTCTTTTAGTAAAATTGACTCTAACCAAAACCCCAACGAGTGTAGATCAATTAAAGAATAACTTACGTTTACGGTTTTAAGTTGCATTAATACATTTAAAGAATTTACAAAATTCAATTTTAGTATTTTCGATAATTTATATTTCCAAGAAAATATAATAAGGATATATTCATATAACCAACAAAGCATAAAAGATGGTAATCTTTCGAACAATAATTGGCAACCACTTTTCCAATTCCTAGATCATTATGGGATTTACATCAAATTGATTCATCAATTTGTCATGTAAGCATGTTTCATCCCATCTCATGCCTTAAGCTCTAGGTCTCACGCATCAACTTAATTAAGTCTTCTAACTTAGAAACTGCAAATTCTCCATGTGTGGTCTCACGCACACTCGGAAATTTACCTTGTCATTAAAATTTAGCCTACGTCTCACGTTTACTAAATAATAACTTCAAGTGTTTCTTATAGTTAGATGACATGTAACTTAAATTTTTAAGGGTATTTAATTTTGATGTGACTATCAAAATATGTATAAAGATGCATGCACACATCCTTATAGCATAAGTTTTCAAAACTTTTTTATAACCAATTAATAAGATTAATACAAAAAGTTTTACTTGAGGTAAAATACCTTAAGATGACTTTCTACAAGAATGATTTTAAAAAGAAATTCGTTTAAGACGTATTCAAGAGTGTGATAACCAAGGCAGACTCTAAGGCTCTTTTCTAAGCCTTCATATCACGATTATGAATTTGTCTTAAAAGAGTTACTTTTAAAAGCATGTTGTACAAAACATCAATCAAGCAAAATTTTATGGATTCAATCTCAAAACATGTAATAAAGTATGAATCTTGCTAGTCTCGCCTGGGAGCTGATTACCGTGCGAATCGGACCACTAGCGGCACCTAAGACTTTGCAAGATTCTTACTTTATCACTTTTGTTTCACCGTTATTAGTCCGTATTATTTTCTTTATGAAAAATTACCCTTTTATTGCTTACAAACGTGTCAAACAATAACAATAAAACAAGTAATCAAAGAAAAACAAACAACTAATAATAATAAAGTGAAACAATTAGCCACATGCAATCCTTATTAGAAAAGATCCTAATAAAATCAAGTCTAGGTATAATCATGCATGTAATCAACTAAGGTCTTCTCCTCTTGATGGAAGAGAGTCACATACATTGACGAATCAATTGCGTAGGCCAAAGCTAATATACACACCACATAGCTTATAAATTGATTTTAATATATATTGGAGTCTACCCTAATTTTAGATCTATCTAAAACATGTGATAAATAAAAAAACAACAAGATCCATGACTAACATGCATGTTTCGTCACAGATAAAACCTAACAATTAGCACATAGGTCACAAGATACGTTCACTTAACCGGTTAAAGACCTAGGGTTTCTAGTGATTACACATAATCCAAGAAAACCACAAAACCCTAATTAGGGTTTCATGGAAAATCGACCCCCCCCCCCCAAAAAAAAAATTAGGGTTAGGGTTTCGAATTTTTCAAAAAAAAAATTTAAAAAGAAAAATCCTAGATCAAAACATGTATCTAAAACACTTAAAGATCCGATTTTTATTAAGTTTTAGTAATCAATTACATGTTATCCATGGCTTGTGATGCCACTGTTAGAATTATACAATCAAAGTACACATATAGCGGAAGCTAGGATCAAGAATAACACATACAAAGATTAACTAAAACATAAATTGGAACGTACCTTTTAGCACTTCAATTAAATCTTGAACATGTGATGAACCCTAATTAGGGTTTATATGGATCTATGATTAACCCCTTACCGTTTTGTTAATCGATCCAAGATACAACCAATAGTATGATTGTACCACGTTCTTGTACACACGTACTATTCACGAATTAAAGTAAATGCTAGTTTAAAGAATACACAAAACAATTTTTGTTTATTAAAACAAAAACATGTCAACAAAAGAACAACCAAAACACCAAACACCTTTTGTGTTTTTGTCCTTGTCGAACACAGTAACCAAAAGTGAATAAAACCTTTCTTTTATATACATGCACATGCATAAAACGTATGCATGTATATATACAATATATGATAACTGTCGACAAGAATAAAGAAGGAAAAAGCAAGTGATATTAAAGTTTAAGATTAAACGTGTGTACGAGAGTCACTAAATTAAAATCTTTGACTTTGCTTTTATAGGATACAAAACTTAGGGAACAAGTTTAGGGTTCTTCATTTTTTATCCATGGTCCTTATCTTTGTACGTTAGTTAATTTTCGCCAATTACTAACATTCTTTATTTGTTTTGTGTAATTAATAATTAAATATAACTTTTTATATTAAATTATTAAACTTTAATTCTCATACGTAAAGTGTGCAATTCCGCGGTCTCGAGTTCGATGCTAGACATATAATTATTAATATTTATCCACAAACTCTAACATAAAGTACAACGAAGTAAATAGAAGATAACCACAATTATAATGACTATAATTTTCAAAATGGTTTGGGCATCATCACTTTGTCTACTAAAATTTTTGCCAAAATCTTGAAATGATTCAATTTTGGATATATAATATTTTCATTATAAATGTTCAACCATCCCACATAGGTTGAAGAATTGAAATGTTCTTACTTATATACCATGGGGTATACGGATACACTGTGTTTAGAATGGTATTATGTACGTTTACGTTATACAATGATTAATGATGTTCATACATAATGTGAAAACGGAACTTCATTAGTGGTCGTTAAACCTAAATATGTACAAGTTCTTAACTTTTTACATTAACTTCATAATTTTTGCGTATCTAGATAGTAATTACTTTTCAAAGTTACACCATGCACTTATATACTTATATCCTGGTTAGTGGTAAATGGCAAGAAAGATAACGCACAATACGATATATCCTAGTTAGTGACAAGTGGTAACATTACGAGTTCCAATTTCACATACAGCAGTTGTGGTCGACCATCATGACGCAAAGCTCAATTGATTACGGAAAAGGGAACTTTGCAAAACAATTGTCAGGTTTTCTTAAAACCGGTGAACATTCTTTTAAATCGAGCCAATATGTGCATACTTCCTATGTATTATCTTAAAGCACAATGTGTACACACCAGATATCTACTTCTTTAAAGACTTGATGAAATGAATAGCTTCTTTTCAACTGGAACTACGCATATGATTATATGAACATACATGTAACGTTTTTTCATTAGTGTTTGGTCGATACAAAATGAAATCCTTTTCTCTTATTTTACAATATGCATATTATACAATAAACAAGTGTTTATACATCGATGAATAAATATCTTGGAGATCATTCGACTTATACACATTGTAGACTGTATAGAGCATATAAATACCACGATGGTAAATACTACAAAAAATGGTAAATACTTTCACATTTATCATACGAATATATTTCACTCTTCGAGGTCCATGTGCAAGGACTTCAACCTCTCCCGGAGCATTTAAATGGTATATAATATATTACTAAATTTTACGAAACATGTTGGGACCTTATTAACTTTTTCTAACAGAAAAGTTAAGATTACATCCCACATAGGTAGAAGAAATGAAATGTTCTTTGGTTATATACTACTATGCATATTGGTAACATGTGTTGAGAATAATACTATGTTTAGCAATATGCATAGTGAATGATGTTCAAGAAAACCAAAATTAAACATCATTCATCTTATCAATTGCGAAATTTGTAGAAGTTCTCAATTTTTTTATATTTATGTTAATTTTTTATTTTATTTTTTTTACGCTTGCTTCAAAAATTGATTTACAAATGTTAAAGTACATATTTCAGACTACCTAGATAGTAATCACTTTTGAAAGTTAGACCATGTAGGTACCTATTTAAAAAAGATAATAGTCAATACGATATATGCTAGTTAGGCAGAATAAGTATATTGACGTTTCCAAAATATTTACTACCATTTTTTGAAGTACTCGGGTGAAATATGATTTTTAGCGAATCTTGATGATGAAACAAGCACCTCTAGTTGGTTTAAATGCTTATATAGCGAATCTTGATGATCAAATATTTGAAACATGAACAAAGTTCTACAGCTAGACATATGTGAAGTCATCTAAGACTATACGCAAACAACACCTATGACTATTTTCCTAGTCGCTTCAACCACCTGCAGCATCACGGTTTCCATTCAGAGTACTTTATGCGCCTTGCCATAATACCTATTTATATATGAACTCTGCAACAAAAACACATATGGTATATCAGATGATAAAAATCTAACAGTAAATAGGTAAATTATTTTATTAAGATGAATGAAAATTAATCAAACCTTCGGCATAACTGTGTTATCGGGTGCCTCAAGGGGATACAATTTGTAAAACCTAGTGTTATTAATTGCGTCCAATTTCTCTTGACTCAGTTCCTCTAGAGTTTGTTTACGCTTCTTCTTAGCCTACATGATATCAAAAATACAAAACTAAGACTATGCTCAAGTAGGCATATAAACCAAATCTGTCATATGAATAGACAGTTAGCTACCTCTCGATTAGCCCTCTTTCTTTCTCGGACCTTTTACTTCATAAATTCCTGTACAAAAGTAACTATTTAGAATATATCGATAGAATAGGTCCATAACAATTGAACAAACACTGTCCGGTGATTTGATTTAGTTTTATTGTACCTTGAAGGCATCCTTCTCCGTAGCAATGAGATTATTGGTGAATTCCTATAATAGATTCAAAATATTATCGTGCTAAACCTCCTCTACTGGCAACAAATAAACTTGCAAACCATTATTGATTTTCTAAAAAAAATTAAAACATTATCGATTTTCTAAAAACAAAGACAGTTGTGAAACACCGTTTTTCTATTTTTTTTTTCTTTTTTCTATTTGGTCTACACTCTTTAAAAACACATAAGAAAAACCGAAAAATAGAGGATCATGGGCTTATGGCTTACCTCAACCTTGTCAAACTCCCAATCAAATTCACAGTAAACCTATAAAATTTCAACGAAAATTGATAAAGCAAATCAGTGTTAACCCGAGTCAAAAAGTTGGTTGTATGGATATGTTATGGTATATACTCGCTGATTACAAAAGTTATATGCTTGGCAAGTTTAAAAAGTGACTTACATGCGGTTCCACTGGATAGAGGAATTCCACAATAGTACTCTCTTCTGTCTCGTCTTCCTCAAAGGGGTTATAAAAATCTGTAGAATATAAACAATTGATCCAGCTTAATCAGTTAAATGGCCATACAAACTAAGAAGAAATTTATATGCACATTTGATCACTAAAGACAGAAAGTTTAGTAAACCTGAAACAAAATTTGGTGTTAGGGGATAAACTGGTTCCAAAAAATATATGAAACTAAAAGGCAAGACTCGAAGGATTTTGCATAAAAGATTTTGCACTCAAATAGGTAACAGTTTGAAGTGGTAAGATGGGCGAGTTGGTTTTTTTTTTTTTTTTTTTTTTTTTTTTTTTTTTTTATTTTTATTTTTATACATGTCACGGAGTGTTGTGCCTCAAATACTAACCCTTTTTTGAAGTTTATCAACTTGATTAATGCATTCACTAAGATTACAGAAAGCATTATTATCAAAACAATATTTTACATTGAATTAGCTTATAATCCCACTTGACCCGTATGAGATAAAAACACAAGCCAAAACGACCCCTTCTAAATACATGCGTAGAAACTGTCACCTTCTAAGCAATGATATAAATTCATGTGGAGAGTTCTATTAGTGGTATTATTGAGCGATTACCAACATTACATGTTCTTCAATGGTTTAAGAACAAAGATTTTTCAGTGACTAGGCTTCATTAGCACAATTAGAACACACGTCATCCTAGTGATGACAATAACAAAGAACACTAACTCTCGCTTAAACAGCAAGACCATGGCACACCACAGCCTTTCAACTTTGCAAGAGCCGGGGATGAAACTAAGGTCTTTGTATGCAACTTCTTATCGCATTTTGCTAAGTAGTTTCTAATGTGACTCATAAACATCACCGATTGCTTTTACACTTATTCCTTAAATCACTCAACATGACATTGCAACAGAATTACAAGCATAATCCTTAATAAACTAAATAGACCCATTTTATATATTCAAAAGGTAAAACAAAGAATATATACTTACATGGTATGCAATAAGTAAACTCTGCGACACGTTCATCCTTCAAACATTTCAAGCCAGCCCTGGGTCATAGGATAGTAAAAAGATAAGCCACAGCCCTATCCGGTTTTAAACACAAGAAGAGCATGAAAACGAATATGCATGTTACGAGGATTAATACCTTCTTTGGACACAGTTTAGCACAAAGATTTGAGATTTTAGTCTTTCTACTAAAGCACTCCTGTAAGAATGAGATTCACATCAATGTAAGTACCAATTACTTAGTAACATTAATCGGAACCTCTCACGTATAAAAACAAAATGAATACCGTTTTCCCAATGGAACATATGGAATTTCATATGCTTCATGTCAATAACTTTTCTAGACTCCGACTCCCTTTGTACAGAGATCAGTGCAATCTTTGTTGGACTATAATGTTTATTATGCCAAAAAGACCAAAGAATAAAGCCCGTATGTTCTTCTAGTTTGGGCCGCAGGAACAAACCCACAAGATGGAAAACATGGCAGTTAAATAGAAACGGTTTAGTCTAGGGTTACAATGTTTAGATTGGTTGTATCGTTTAGATATATAGAATCGGTATTCCTCCTTGTGAATACACCGTTTCTTCTTGTATAAATAGGGATCAATTTCTGTAAACAAATGCAACCTTTTCAGATTCATTTTATATCAATATAAAGGGTTCTACCCATCTTCTTTTGTTCTACTTTTTATTAGATCCTCTTTGCATGATTATACATGATTGTTGTTTGATATTTTCTGTTAGAAATGAATCTGAGCGATATTTACGTGAATTGGAATAGACAACTAGAATGCATAAAGTGCAGGGACTACTAATGTAATATTGTAAAAGTTGTCTTATGTAAGGCCTATAAATACCCCTCAAGGCTTCACTTGAGGGGTGTGGGTGTGCAACATAATTTATCATAATAAAAGTACCTTTGTTTCACCTCACCTTCTCTCTACTTTCTCTCTCTAGAACCATGGTGTATTTCCATCAACCGCGACCTCCCGAACGTGTTTCTGGATTCTACAATTGGTATCAGAGCTAACCGGGGGCGAATCGTGGTGTTTTTGGGTGAAAAATCGTGTTTTTGGGTGATAAAAGGCGAATCTGGATACTGTTCATCGTGGTGTTTAGCGAGTTAGACAGTTTTTTGGCGAGTTAGAAAAATTTTTATCGAGTTTGGATTTGATGATTATCGAGTTTGGTGTTTATCGAGTTAGGTAGCAATTTTTGTCGAGTTAGGAGACAATTTTTATCGAGTTAGGGAGCTGACTATCGAGTTAGCTTAGCGAGTTAGACGCTTTATCGAGTTAGAAGCTGTCTTTTGCCGAGTTTGGCTGAATCAACCTTATCGTTTTATCGAGTAAGGATATCAATTGGGCTTACCTAAACGAAACTCTGCCAAATTTTTCTGAGCTTATCGAGTTACAAAAGATCTTATCGAGTTTCAAGATCTTACCGAGTTACAATAAGGTTACCGAGTTAGGAGCTTTACCGAGTTACAAAAATCTTACCGAGTTTGAAGGTTACCGAGTTAGAGGCATTATCGAGTTAGGGATTATCGAGTTATGAAGTTTTATCGAGTAAGCAAAGGTTACCGAGTTAGGGGCATTATCGAGTTAGCAAAAAAAAAAAGTTTTTTGGCGGGAAAATTTGAGTAAAATTTATTTTTGAGAGGAGACTAAACGACCAATTTTTACGCGAGATTCAAATTTTGGTATAACGTTGAAAATTTTGGCCCGAAATTCAAATTTTTAGGCCAAAATTCAAATTTTTTCGGTGAAATTTTGCGTAAAAAATTTTAATACTCAAATTTTTTTGGTAACCTTAGCATTGTATTTCTTAGTGATTTCCAAATTTTGAGGGAGAAAATTTTCCAATTATATTTTTGGAGGCAAAATCCGAAATCACTACGAATCAACGAGATTGAATTTCAAGCTTCACCAAAAACACACCACGAATTGCTTAAAAGATCCTGATCAAGATTCACCAAAGATCGATGGCTAAATTTTGATCGTTATCAAAAGGTGACTACGGGGATAATTTGTTTATTACTTATTTGAGCTTGAAGTGACGTTTCACGGGTGCGTGTACTTAGTATCTCAAGGTCTAGGGGTTGGTTGGATGCAAGACTTTTGAAGATCCTTGTTTGAGCATTCATGTGATAGTGATTAAGACTTGGACATCTAGCTATGTGTGAGAAATATAAACGCATAAGTTGGTTCTTAATGCTCACAATAGCTATCACTTTAAGGAGTTACATTGTAGTGCTCAGTGTCACAAAAGGTTGTGGATTGTTCAAGAGACGGATATACAATAAAGGATGGATGGTCGGGTATATGCCACTACCTATATTGTAAGGAGTAACGTTGTTGTGCTCAGTATAGGTTCTTAATCAGGATAGTACAAGCGTAAGTCACAAGTCTGGAGAATTTTACTTCACACTCAAGTTTGTCATATCGGGTTGTCTCCACACGTGGTCACTTACTATTAGCCAATGGAAGTGAAAAGAGGTTGATCTGAGATGAATTATAGAGAGAATAGTTATTGCCATTTCACTCATGGGGTATTGATTTGTATGTTGCTTCCAGTTGATATGTTTATGTACACATATTTATGATGATTCCGAGAGATCGTCATCATCCAGGAGGGAGAAATGTGTACATCGGGGCTTTTATTGAAGAACTGAAAGCATTCTAAGTGAGTTGAAGATGACGATATGATGCTCCCCAAACAAACCTGTGAAGAAGTTACATATTATCAGTCTAAGATTCATTTTCCGCTGTGCATGAGACTGAAGATTATATGCGCAGAATTCAAAGATACTTCTTCGACAAGCATCAAGGTTATATCAAACGGGTTGTCCATTTGGGAGGGAGCATGTAAAAGTAAATGGTTTACTAATTGGGAGGGAGTAATAACCTAATTAGATTAGCAAGTGATTCGTCTACAAGTAAACAAAGATTGCTGGGGATATTTATGAAGAAAAGAGCTATGAAGTCTTCCTCAGCATTGCTGCGCTTACTTTGATTGTTTTATTTTACTTGTTAGGAATCACTGTAACCAATTCACGTATATCTCCAGCTGGAGGGAGATTGTTAGAAATGAAGTTGAGCGATATTTACGTGAATTGGAATAGACAACTAGAATGCATAAAGTGCAGGGACTACTAATGTAATATTGTAAAAGTTGTCTTATGTAAGGCCTATAAATACCCCTCAAGGCTTCACTTGAGGGGTGTGGGTGTGCAACATAATTTATCATAATAAAAGTATCTTTGTTTCACCTCACATTCTCTCTACTTTCTCTCTCTAGAACCATAGTGTATTTCCATCAACCGCGACCTCCCGAACGTGTTTCTGGGTTCTACATTTTCGATCCTGGAAACACCCCTAAAGGGCCTGTGAACAATCTTATCAGAAGGTGGAAACGGAGATACAACCTGCTCAATCAACAAGAGGACCTTGGCAAAAATGTTCTTAACAATGACTATTTGAACATATATTGGAGATCTCGAATGTGGCAATCTTTCTCTACATACATAAAAACATAAACAAAGCTTAAACATAAAGACAGAAGTGTATTCCATTTACCGCAATCACTATGGGTATTAAGGCTGCGTGTTCCCTTGGTGCTGCAACATAAAGGTTAAAATATCAAATCAAGACTCCACAATTTCAGTATGAAATCATGCTTTTAGAATCAGAGTTCCATATACAACTTACACTCCGCACAAACAAATAGATAAACAAATCAGAGTCCCATCAATAAGCCCGTTTTAGGAGCAAACGTTAAAATACTAGTACAAAAGGCTTTTAACATAAACGGTACTAGCTACACACATACCTCTACCCCAACCGGGTAGGCATGCTTCCATAAATCATCCTGCAAAAACGATATGCATCAATTTATTAAAATATAACTAAGAAAAACTCTAGCAATGCAATGTAAACAATAATAGACCTAATGCACGTTAGAAACATATGTATATGCACATAATTATACCAGTTCACGTTTGTCGCGAAAAAACTCAGGCTCCATTTGAGGTATGGAAAGTGTTGCTTTTCGACGAACGACTTTTGTATATTCATGTTCAGCCCTTTCGCTTAGTTCCCTTATTCGTCATGTTCGATTATTGTAGTCGAACAATAGCTGATATGTTACACAGGTACAATGGAAGTATAACGGCTTTTATAGGCTTTTTCCATCTTATGAATACGTAAATCGTACGTGGGTAAAAGTATTTTCTGACGTGAAACTAGAGTCCAGCTTTCATCAGTTGAAATACAAAATAGACAATTATTATTGGTCATGTCAAAACAACAATACGAACAACTAATATGAGATTTTTGAATGAGCCGATTCCAATTTTTGACATGTGTCTCGAAGGTTTGTCTTTTTCAAAAAAATAAAATAAAAATAAAACTTAAACTTTTTGAAATATTTTACGTTTTTTTTTTTTTTTTTTTTTTTTTTTTTTTTTAAGAGACAAAGCTTAGTCGCATGAAAAACATCAACGGCGGTCGATCGAGCAAAAGAAATGTATCATGGATCTCCCTTTCAAGAAAGACAAAACTAATTTATTTATCAAACATCACATTGATTGAGCAAAAAATATCATGATCGCACAAAATGTCACTTCAGTACAGAAAAACATCCATTTACTTTCGAAACACTTGTAAAAAATTAAATGAAATCGCGCCATCTAGCGATGGAACGAGATTAAAAACGTAAACCAATGTGATATAAGACTGGCCACAATAGGTGTACTCGACCGACTTCCATGACCGATCACAAGTCGGTCCCTTTATTGTGGGACTTTTTTTCACTCGGTCGTTCGTAACATTTTTTTGGATATCGGTCGTAGGTAAAACCGATTAACATACACACATAAAAACAAAGGTCCCAATCGCCTTTATTGGGGTACCCAATCGCCTACAGGTCGCTGGAAAGAGAAAACTGACGTGACAGAAAAAATAAGGATGATTGACCTTTATTGTTGTGCCTAGTCTAAGAATAAAGACTCCTTTTTTACAACTTTGTAGACCACAAATGACCACTTTTGAAATATAGACTCCTTTTGAAATTCTAATAATAATAAAGCAACTTTGTAGACCACAAAATACTCATATTGGTTCGCAACAACTCACTTTTCATTTCTTTATTCCAACCAAAAAAAAAAAATGTTGACCGGTGACCTCCAAGACGACCTCTTCAAACTCACTGATGACAACAACAACAACGATGACGTCATCCAAGTCTACGAAGAAGAAGACGACGAAGACAGTTCCGAAATGATGGGGATTGGAGGAGATGATGAAGAAGCTTTTTTAACAACAAAAACGATGACGTCATCGAAGGCAGGTTTCGTTACGGCGGCAGACGGTTCAATCGCCGTGGAGGAGGTGAAGAACAGGAGCAGATGGATGATGCTGGCTTCTTTAACTCATTTGAAGATGACTTTGATGATCATGATCTGCTTTAAATTATCATCTCTAGGGTTTATCTATTTTATTTATTTCTAGTGATTAACAAAACAAGGACTTATTATTATTATTATTATGCTGCTGCTAGTGCTACTGAATCATTATGTAATGCATTTTCATTTAGTGTTTTTTTCTTCTTCTATTGCTTCCATTTGTGAAATTGGGGGAAAAATTTATTTTTTCATTTTTGGGGGTTTTGGATAGGGGTGTCAGTAGGGTCGGGTCAACCCGACCCCGAACCCGATAAGGCTTATCGGGTTGGGTCAAATCGGGTCAAAAATCTAATCGGGTTATTTTGACCCGAACCTGATAACCTGATAGTGTTATCGGGTCGGGTTCGGGTTAAGAAAATTATGCTATCGGGTTATCGGGTCAACCTGATAAGACCCGAAATTCACTTTTCCAATTTTTAATAAATAATTTTAGAGTTGGCTGTAAAAGGTGGTTTGGCGGTGTTTGGAGTAGGCTCTAAAGAGCTAATCCTCAAAGTACCAAATTAAATGTTCATATTTTTATTTTACTTGTTCAAAACAACTTTAATCTGTATAGCTGACATACTTTTCAATAACTATGCATTTTGAATGTGAAGATTTAATTTAGGACCAAGTGAGATTTATTTGACATGGTTAGTTGTTCGTCTAATCCATATAGGTTTTGAGCTGAGGGATGACAATATCAACACACATAAGAAGATAATACAAGATAAGATAATAGCTGTGCTAAAGCTGTTGACTTTCCGTGAACAAAATGTTCTTGTTCAATTTTGGTCACCTGCTCATGTTGTTGGGAAGCACCAAGTACTTACAACTATTATGGACCAACCATTTGGTCTTGGTGAAATTACGGAACAACTTACTTTATATTGGATTTATACAACTGCTTCACTTAAATACTGTAATTGACATCAATTAACCGAGTACCTTCAATACTTCAAAAGATAAATGGTGTGTAATGAACACACAAATGATACTAAAGTTTCATGAAACAACATTTAGGTACCTTATTAATTTTTGTCTATAAGACCATTCAACCTTACATCCCACATAGGTCGAAGAAATGAAATATTCTTTGCTTATATACTACCATGCATGTCAATAATATGTGTTTAGAATAATACTATGTTTCGCGATAAGCTTAGTGAATGAAGTTCATATACAAACCGAAAATTGAACTTCAGTTCATTGTTTATCTGCGAAATTTGTAGAAGTTCTCAACTTTTTATATTTATATTAACTTTTTCTTTTCTTAACACTTAGATTTACAAATATTAGAATATATATTTCTAAGTACCTAGATAGTAATCACTTTTGAAAGTTAGACGATGTAGTTACCTATTAAAGAAAGATAATGGTCAATACTGTTAAATATTAGTAGTAACTTAAACAAAGATTAAGGACTAAAGTGTACTTTGTAATTAGATTAAGTGGTAGACTAGACCTACGATTAGATAACTTGAAGTGCAAGGCAAGCTAGGGTTTCTATCCCCTCATCTCCATAAATAGAGATGAAGGGGTAACCTAGTTATTCATTCTTCTTCCTCCTCGTTGTAATAGCTTTATTAGCTTTTTAATAAAGGTTTGGTACGAGGATATAACGTGTGCATATTCTTGTCGGTTCTTTGTAGTCTCTCGTGTATTCTACTTGTGCTCAATATAACTCGCGATCTAACGTTCCACGATCGAACTTCGGGTTTTTTGTCGAGGTTTTTTCCAACAAGTGGTATCAAGGGCCACAGTTATTGTGGTCATCGAAGTTCGAGTGCTAGATCGAAGTTTCGAGTTTGTTCGAAGGTTCGGGTTACTAGAAGTTGTAGGTTTTGTCAATTGGAGAAGACGAAGTATATTAAACAAAGTCACGTGATTGACAACAAACCCGAAGTTCGATCACGGAATGCTAGATCGCGAGTTATATTGAGCACAAGTAGCATACACGAGAGACTATAAAGAACCGACAAGAATATGCACACGTTATACCCTCGTACCAAACCTTTATTAAAAACCTAATAAAGCTATTACAACGAGAAAGAAGAATGAATAACTAGCATCCCCCCTCATCTCTATTAATAGAGATGAGAGGATATAAACCCTAGCTTGCCTTGCACTCCAAGCTATCTAATCCTAATTCTAGTCTACCACCTAATCTAATTACAAAGTACACTTTAGTCCCTAATCTATGTTTAAGTTACTACAAATATTTAACAAATACGATATATCCTAGTCAGTATTAGCCGAATTATATTAGCCTGTGCATGGTTCATTATTCACAATCTGGCCTGGACCATATCTATCATCTAATGGTGGGTTTGGGTCATATATATCCTCTAATAGTTAGTGACAAGTGGTAAACATTACGAGTTCAAATTTCACATTTAGCAACGTTGTGGTCAACCTTCATGCGCAAAGATCAGCCGATTTCAAAAAAAGGAACTTTGCAAAACACTTGTCGGGTTCATTAAAACGGGTGAACACTCTTTCAGTTGAGTCAACCTGGGCATACCACCTACGTGCTATATTTGAAGCATACCTATCAGCAACATCAGTTATTAAATTCTTCAAGGAGTTGACAAAATGAATAGATTCTTTTCACGGTTAGATTGAAGATGTTAACTCTAAAGTTCAAGACTTCGCCACAAGTAAAACCTAGTTCAATATAAAACTAGAAGGTTAATATGAAGTAACATTCGTAAAACGTATTTGTTGGTCGTTAAAAGCTTGCTAACCAAAACATATTTACTTTCAGAACACCAAGGCCGTATCGAGGTATATCTCATTAAAGGCTTGCAAACCAAAACATATTTGGGTGTGTGCGAGTGGAATAATACGACTTCTAGGATGATATATAACCAACATCTCTGTAACCACGTTCAATTATTTCTTGAAGCGATGATGAAACATCCACATCTAATTGGTTAATATGTGAAGTCATCTAATTTCGGATACACAAAAACAACACATTTTACTATTTTGCTTGTCTATTTAACCATCACCATCATGGATTCCAATGGTAGTACTTTACGTGCCTCAACCTCAGTTAATAGCTACAAATCAATGTGTTTTAGCTCGTCAAAAAGTTGTATGGATAAGTTATGGTATATGCTCACTGATTACAAAAGTTATATGCATGGCAAGTTTAAAAAGTATCTTACAGGCGGTCCCACTGGATAGAGGAATTCCACAATAGTACTCTCTTCTGTCTCGTCTTCCTCAAAGGGTTTATAAAAATCTGCAGAATATAAGCAACTGTTCCAGCTTAATCAGTTAAATGGCCATACAAACTAAGAAGAAATTTATATGCACAATTTGATCAGTAAAGACAGAAAGTTTAGTAAACTGAAACAAAATTTGGTGTTAGGGGATAAACCAGTTCCAAAAAAGGTAATCCTTAATTTTGTTTTAGTTTACTAAACTTTCTGTCTTTACTGATCAAATTGTGCATATATGATTTGTAAAAATCATATATGATTCGTTAAAATCAAATCATATATGATTCTTACGAATCATATATGATTTTTAAAAATCATAAATGATTCGTAAGAATCATATATGATTTGATTTTTTCGAATCATATATGATTTTTACAAATCATATATGATTATTACAAATCATATATGATTTTTCTGGGAGGAAAATTTGAAAAAAAAAAAGTTATAAAAAAAAAGTTCGTCGAAAGTATATAATAATGCATGTCTATAGAAAGATAATTTAATTCTCGTCGCGATGGTATTTTTTTGTAGCTTGACGATTTACGGTTTGCGAGATATTTAAGTTTTAATAAAAGGGTGAAAGTTTTTTTTTTTTTTTTTTTTTTTTTTTTTTTTTTTTTTTTTATTTTGATAGAAAAATGGGTGACTAAAATTGCTAGATGAGTTATATTGTAAAAGTTGGATTTATAAAGAATTTTTGCCCTTGTTTATGTGATTTGCCTAATCAAAGTAAACCTCGATGGTTTTATGAAAACAATATAGGCTAGAGCTTTTTTATATACATAGACATGCCATTGTGTTTATATGTGTACATATTTTAAAGACTCGTTTAGGCCCATGAGCCCAATCAATTATGGGATATGAATGGAAGCCTGGCCTCAAGCTCTTTTATAAAATAAACTTTAAACAAGGCTTGAGCTAGTCTAAGCTTTGCTCCTATCAAGCTTTTACTAAGCTAAACTCGGTAATTTACGAGCGTCTTCGGCTCGTTTAAGCCTGTCACTCGTGTACTTGTCTCAAAAATGCAAATCTTACACTTAAAACTCATACGTCACAAGTTAACGTTAAAAGGTTTTACTAAATTAAAACATTCTCTCTCCTAACAAGTTTTTATTTTCTTTACATTTACTTCAAAATTTGATTTGCAGATATTAGAGTACATATTTCTGATACCTATTTAAGAAAGATAAAGGACAATACGATATATCCTAGTTAGTGACAAGTGGTAATATTACGAGTTTAGATTTCACAGGTAGCAACAATGTGGTCAACCTTCATGCGCAAAGCTCGGCTGCTTCAGGACAAGGGAACTTTGCGAACCAATTGTCACGTTCTTTCAAACGGGTGAACATTCTTTTAAATCGAGTCAACCTCAACATACCTCCTAGGCTCCTACGTATTATGTATGGAGCAAGACGGGCAACCAACCTCTTCAAATTAATAACATGACGAAATGAGTAGATGAACATACGTGTAAAGTTCCGTAATGTTTGGTAAATACAAGCTTTTATACTTGCAACAACTTGATGAAATCCTTTTAATTGCTAGTTCCATGTGCGTGTAGAGCATGTAAAGTACGACGAACTAAATAGAAGATACCACAATTATAATGACTATAATTTTCAAAATGGTTTGGGCATCATCAAAATGGTTCGGCCATCCCACATAGGTTGAAGAAATAAAATGTTCTTTGCTTATATACTATGGATTATATGGATATGATGTGTTTAGAATTGTATTATGTTTAGGTTATACAATGATTAATGACGTTCATATATAAAGCGAAAGTTGAATGTCATTTACAGTTGTTTCACCTCAATTTGTACAAGTTCTTAACTTTTTATATTAACTTCATAATTTTGTGTATCTAGATATAAAGTAATTACTTTTAGTGTTGTAAACCTGAATTAGTACAAGTTCTTAACTTTTTATATTAACTTCATAATTTTGCATATCTAGATAGTAATTACTTTTCAAAGTTATACGATGTAGTTATATACTTATATCCTACTTAGTGGTAAATGGTAAGAAAGATAACACATATACGATATATCCTAGTTAGTGACAAGTGGTAACATTACGAGTTCCAATTTCACATAAATGCGTGTTGTTGTTAGAGCTCGAGCTAAACTAGTTTGTTTATTATAAAGCTCATCTATATATTTTGAGATTGTTTATATACATCTACATAAATAAACATACCATTTTTGTATATGTGTATATATTTTTAAGGCTTGCTTAGATTTACTAGCATAATCGATTATGAGGTATGAAGATATGGCTCATGCTCATTTATAAAATTAAATTTAAAAAAAGACTCGAACTCATTTAAGCTCAGCTCATATTGACTACAAAGCTAATCTTGATTAATTTATGAGCGTCTTCAGCTCATTTACACAATTACACACCTCCTAGTTATGAGCATGTCACTCTTGTATTTTTCTCAAAAATGAAAATTTAACACTCAAAACTGATACGCTACAAATGTAACAACACTACCTATCTTTTCTTGAACAAAGATCAAATTATTAAACTGTGAGTCACGATGACTTGCAAAAACCTTTTCTTAGTTATTAAAATTTTACGTGAAAAAATAAAATGTAAGTTTTATTAAAGTTTAACGATAGGAATTAAATCACTAATTTGCTCCACAAATTAAACATTTTTAATAAACAAAAAGGTATATTTGAGAGTACAAAATTATTTATAGTAAATAAATGAATATATAGCAAGAAAAACTAATAAGTTAAAGTATATCCCGTCTATAAATATAACAATTATATTAAAACACGTCGATTCGTTAGGTTTCAATTCTATATAAAAGGTAGGTAGGCATAGGGCTCAATCCACTTTTTTTCATTCATCTATGTTGATTAACCAAGATACCTAGAGAATGAAGAAGGGGTTCCTTAATAAGCAAAAGCGTTACGAGATTAATCGCATCGACAAAAACATCTCTGTCTACAACGATCTTGAAGAAGAAGCAGATGACACCTTTGGATACAACCTTCTCGATTTGAATGATCCAAAGACGCTGAGTAAACAAGATACCCAGAGAATGATCATGAAGAAGGGGTTCCTTAATAAGCGTGAACATTACGTGTATAATCACACGGACACAAACATCTTTGCCTTCAAAAACGATGAAGAAGAATTAGCAGATGACAGTACCTTTGGATTCGATTTCAATGATCCAAAGATGCCGAGTAGATATACGGATCTTTCTGATTTCAATTTCTTCAACCGCTTCCATGACGACTTTGACGACCAAGATTTCCTCTAGACTACTAGCTAGAACTAGAACGTTATATGTGTTTATGTTTTGTGTTTCGTCGTACTAGGGTTTATATTTTATGTTCTTGTGTCTTTTTAGAAAAACCTTATTATGCTATTGATATTGCTATTGCTATGCTTGATACTTTGATCGAATATATATAATATTACGTTTGCTTTGTGGTTCATATATATGTTCGCTTGTTAGATTCGTGAACTTATATGGGTGAGCATCCATCGTTTACAATTGCCGCTTATGCATTTGTATGTCGTTTTAGTTGCGTTGCTTGTAAAATTGTAAGATATTACATCCACGAGCAAATTGGATCAGTTTTCATTAGTCTTCTAGTTTAGAAAGGCTTTTTCTTTTTTTTTTTTTTTTTTTTTTTTTTTTTTTTTTTTTTTTTTTTTTTTATATATATATGTGTAACCCTTCATAAGTTCATATTCCTCTTATGCACGTATTATCCATCTGCCTTATTGACTGGTTTGTTTTAAAGCATCTTTATCTCGTTCAAGCATACATACATGTTATACGTGAGGCTGGTATAAGACTTTGGCGTGTAATAGTAGGATTTTTTTTTTTTAAGCATAACCTTGAGTTTTTTTAACAAGATAGAGATTGGCTATAAGCATATGGCTGGCTCCTCTGTGAATATCTGATAGGTGTTCATATCCTACGTCAAGAATGGACTACGATGCCTCCAACCTAGTTAGCTAGGTATACATTCAAATAAGTTAACACAGAAACACTACATGCAATTGTAACTTGTAACAATTTTTCCAATCGTTGCCCAACTTCCACACGTTTGCATTTTGGGTTCTCTTTATCCGATCATGTTACCGAAAACACATAAAAATCCATGGATAAGGTTTTTACTTGATAAAGGTAGCACGATGGGAGATACCGTCGTCACATATTGATCATGATCTTCCAACTCCCTTTAATTAACGTAACATGTAAGTACAATGTGTTCCTTAAATCCATAGTTTCGCCCGTTTTCTAAGTTAATCAAACTAGTAAATTAGTCGATACATATACACATAAAAAAGTGTTCACCACGAAATCACATCGTCATAGGAATTGAACTGGTTTTTTTAGATCTTTTAGTGTGAAAATATAAGGGATTTTGATTTTTTTTAATGGGCCTAAGCCTACACACTAACGTAACATGTAAACACTATTAATGGGCCTAAGCCTACACACTATATATTTTTTTAATGGGCCTAAGGTATTTTGATTGTTTTTTTAATGGACCTCTTATTGATTTTCAATAGTTTCGAAAACAACTTTAAAAACCTACACACTATATGTATTGACATCTTTCACTATCGTTTCATTGTTCAACAAGTTCAACAATAACTACATTTTTTTTCCGACACATATATGATAACATAAGAGCTTTTACATAAGACATTGACAACAAGCATAGGCTCCGCTATGAATATCTTATAGGTGTACATGTACCCCTTTATTCCTATGATATATTTTCTAGGGAATGGAAAAGATGCATCCCAACTAGTTTCGGTTTACATGTTTAGTTCAACAATGTAAGTTTGGGATGACATGGAAATACAACAACTTAAATGCAAAAAATAAGTACATGAAATGAAAAGTTAATGGGGAATTGGATGCGAATAGTTGACTTGTAGGAAAAAGCCATGAATGACTACTATTATGGCCTTATATTAACTTGTCTAAAATGAAATCAAATTGCATAATGTTTTACAATAGTTACAAATTGCAATAGTTTCGAAACGAACTTTAAAAACCTATAGATGACCACACAAGCACAATCTATATGTCTCTATGTATTGTCGTATTGACATATTTGACATTTCAATATAAACATATGAAATATCGTTAAACTGTCCAACAAGTTGCAACAATAACAAGCAATCACTAAGTTGCTAAAATGGTACCCTAATAGAACTTTTGAATGTAGTGTATGTGGCAAAGTGGAAGACTCAGATGATCACTTGTTTTTTAAGTGTAAGTTTGCTATGGAATTATGGGAGAATATAAGGAAAATTGCAAATACTACCTTTGGCAAGAGAGTTTGGGAGATAATTAAAAAATTATGTTTGGCTGCAACAGTTTACTACCTTTGGCAAGAGAGGAATAGTAGGTTGTTTAATGATTGTAAAAGAACAAATGAAGCCCTTTACAACATAATATGTGATGAGATTAGAGCAAAGATGGTGTCTATCAAAGTCAAGCAAACTATTAATGTTCTAAATGCTGAAAATGCTTGGGAAGTTAAGTTTGACATAAAGTGATTAGTGATGAAATGGAAGATGTATGTGGATTAAAGAGTATGGTGCAGTTGTATGTATGGATTCCTGAATAACAGTACAATTTGTATTGTTAAAATTGGTTCTAAGTTCCAATGTTATAAAACATTGACTGTTTTAAAGGGGTGTTTGGATTCAAGATTAGCAAAAAGTAAAATTCTTTATATTGTTATTGTTGTCTTATCAAGTAATTACAATTGTGAGGTACCTTGTATCTTGGAGTCCTATATTGTGTAATTGTACCTATAGTAGCCTCATAGGTTATCCTAATTTGGCCTTGGGAGGAAATTAGGAGGCTATGCTTGGCTATATAGGAGGTATATCACAGTAAGGATGTACCATAAAGTAGGGCCTCCTCTTTTGTAGGGTAAATGGCTTTGGAGGCCTATGTATGATGAGTGGAATGGCGAGGAGTGAAAGATGAACCTGCTTGGTCGACTCAATATATAGGCACAGGCGGTAATGGATGGTCATCATAGAGGGAGTGTGTTCCCAAAATAGTTGAAGCCTTCCAATGAGAAGGAAATGTAGATTGTTTTGGCAGAGCCCTCCCATGGATGGGATATGGGTACCTAGTGAAGCCACACCCCATTTCTACCTTGCTACTGTGGTGGCAAGTTGAGTGGTTTGGTAGATTGGAGATGTGGAAATGTAGCTAGATGGTTGGTGCTATATAGGTGAATTGTGATCAACGATATGGCTGTGTAAGAAAAGTAAGGTGATGTCTAATAGATACTCTGTTCTTATAAGATTTTAGTTAGATTAGACATAGTGTTAGATGGGTTCTGATATCAGAGATAGACTTGTTCAGGTTGTGTTTTGTCTAGTATATAGTCAGTTCTGTATCAGATTTGTGATGTGTCCAAATCTTGTTTCTTATTCTTATGTTGTAAATCTTTTGGAGATTAATATAATTCTTTCAGCTTTGCACAAAAAAAAAAAAAAAAATAACAGCAATCACTCACATATATATAACACATCAAATGGTAGACCGATGCGTTATATCCAACTAGCGATTTAACCCAAATACTATCCAGATGACAATGAGTAACAATGAGTAACTGCAATTCGTCTTTTGCACAAGAAAAAATGATTAGAATGTAGACTCATATGACTGATTATATGTCTAGTTTATTTAATGATTGGCACAAAGAAAAATGACCCAAACACGAAATAAAAGCAAGTCCTTGCATGATATCTTCATGAATAAAGAATGTTTAGAAAGAAAAAAAAGGAAATTTGCGGTTAAGCTGTTACGCTTAAGACGAATAGTAAAGTAAACTGATGATTAATTTACATTAAAAAAATGAAGGTTACATAAATATCCATGTTTCATGTCTTCAATATTTTAGATTATAAGGAACTGTAATAAGAACCAAAAAACATCATATTTTAGATTAAAAAAGTAATGATCGTACAGATGAAAAGCTAATGTACAAAATATTAATAGAATTGGTAATGTTATTTATTTATTTATTTTTTTTTTTTGAGCAAAGAACTGATAATGTTATTTACTATGCGATTTTTGCATAACAAAAAGACGCTGCCTTTCCAGTTGTCCCACATCGTCCAATCCATCAATGTTAACATAAGAGACTTCTTATAAATAATGGGGGCAAGGTCTTACAAGACTACAAGAGTAGGCACATACATAATGTGATTGACCTATCTTTGGTTCTTACCTTTTTGTCTCAGTGGTTTGGGCTATTAAAATGCTAATAGCTATTTCTATCTAAATTATTAAATAAAATTTTGAGTATACCCTCTTTTTTTGGCAATTGATAATTATTTCTTTTGTAAATATAATTATTGGTTGTGAAATGACGAGTGTATAGTTATTATTTATTTAAGTAATCTAATTATATAGTTAAAAAAATGTGTTGAATGAGTATTAAATTTGATTGATCATATGCATCAGAACTATTGTAAATGATTTACGAACGTATTGTAATATGTGAATAAAAGAGTTTATAACCTATGTAAATGAACGTATGTTTGTCGGTAAATAGTTACGATACGAACATTTGTGGTTTTGTTGTATGGTATGAGAAAAAGCTATTAACTAATTACTCTATATAACTTGCTATTGTTTGGAACAATAGTTAACAAGAAAAAACAAAGCCAAAAACAAGTCTTATCTCATATAACCGGGTGGAGAACAAATTGATGGGAAGAAGATCCTGTAAAAATCATTTCACTTTGTTTCATATAACTAAAAGCGCGTTTGTTATTCGTGAGTTTTTCTCTGCTTCTGTTTAGAATGAGTGTTTTTATGCTGACTAAAAGTAAATGTTTACTTTTTGGATTTGCTTGTGACAAAAATTTCTCATTTTTTTTACATATTCTTTAGTTAGTTATATATAAATTGATCTAACGAAAAACTATAATATTTTATACATATATAATTAGCAAATTTTTGATAAGATGTCAAAACCTTATTTAAAGTTTATTAAGCGATAATGTATTTCAAATTTTATCTTTTATGTTAAATTTTAAAAATAAAAGCTTAAAGAAAAACATATAAATAACCTGGTTATAAAACTGCTTTTTTTGGTTAAAAAAAAAAAAAAAAAAACCTTCAACTTCCAACACGCTTTAAAACACTTTTAAAGCCAAGGAGTGTCATTACCTTTCTACTTTTATGTTTGTTTTTAGGGTTTTGCTAACAACGGCTCTTAGGGTTGTATTTAAGCAAGTGATTGTTATTACAATGTTATTAATGAATTATCATAATCGGATGAAAATCACTAAAATTATTAAAGAAGTCCAATACTCTGTTATACCCTACATGATCTTATTCCGTTCTTGAAGCGTCTTAATGACAAGTATTTAATGTTTTACAATGAATGAAAGTCTTTAGCAAAATAACTATCTCTTCTACTTCTTAATTCTTACTGAGCTAACACATGCTAAAAGGGGTGCAAGTTTACTTAACCGGATCGTATCAATTGGTGTGCAACTCGAGTTATATATGTTTTTGCATATATAAGCAAGATAAAATAAACAATCATAATTTTCCTTGTCAAAAGCGTAATGTGAAGCGCAATTGGTTTATATAGACTTTCACTAGAATGTGGTTTTCATTGTATCTTATTACATTTTTTTTTCTCTCTTTTTACAGCCTCGTGGACGGACGAAAGAAGGTAAGTTACAGAACGGGGCAGTGAAGGCTCGCGAAGTAGACAGCAAGCAAGAGCTTCTCAGCCCCCTATTCTATTAGTCAAGCGCTAGCGCGTCCCTCTCTCTAAAGGGGCGTAAGCACTTTACTCGCTAGGGGATGGGATTCATTCACTTGCATTCCTGCTAGCACTACAAAAAGCTCCGGTCTTAACGCCCCTACTACTGCTGTGCAGCCTTTCCTCGGGTTCGTAGAGTCGGGTTTCCCGTTTACCCACAACGGAGGAAGCAAGTTATGTGCTCTTTAGTTGTGTATATGGAAAGAAAGGGAGCGAAAGTGAAAGTAACTAATAAAAAAGGTAAAGCCGTTAAAGGGGGCAAAGAAGGTGGAAAGGAGTGAAACATTTCTATTTTTTGAGCTGGAAGTTGCGTCTCACTTTGGGATGAAAAGTGTGGAAAGAAATTTAATTACTTTAAAATTAAAATGACAAGAGTGTCCTTTCAATCTCAAGGATACAAAATAGGTTTCTTTCTTGTACAAAAGGACGAAAGTTGTTGCATTGTGACGTAGGTTAGTCTCTTTCAGCTTACCAAAAACAAAATAACACGAATATAAAATTATTTACCACTTGTTCAACAAACTTTTATTAATCTTTAACTTGTTGCAAGCGGCATGGCTTCTCTATATATTTGATACCTACTTGTTTCATGCCTGCAAATTCCATCTTCTTAAGATAAACAAAAAAAATGGCCGGATTATTCGACAAACAAGCTGAGGCAAATTTGGATGCACGGCCAACTTATCCAGCTGAATGGTACTCCATGTTAGCTGATCGAACCTCCTCACACTCACTCGCTTGGGATGTTGGTACTGGCAACGGTCAAGCCGCCATCGGTGTTAGCCTTCCTTCATTTTTTATTTTTTATTATTATTATTATTATTTATTTATTTTTTTATTATTTTTTTATTTACAAGAAATGATTAGTAGGCCAAAATATATGCTTAATTCGGTGCCTAAACTTGCGTTACAACTTCTTGTTGGACCATTTTTTCATAAATCAAGAAAACACTTAACACATGTCTATCAATCGTAATTAGATAGTTTATTGGGATCCTACATATTGTCCTTAGAGTGGGTCATGAGAGTCAACGTTGTCGATTATCAAAGTTTTGCTAACATTTAGTTTATGCAAATTGATAGTCTTAAGTTTTGATTCTTTTAATGATTTTGATCCAGGTGGCAGAGCATTACAAGCAAGTTGTAGGGACGGACATAAGCGAACCTCAACTAAAACTTGCTAAGCATCATCCTTGTGTTCGGTACCTTCATACACCACGGTCTCTATCAGACGATGACCTTATTGACTTGATTGGTGGTGAAAATAGCGTGGATCTTGTGACTGTTGCCCAAGCCGTACATTGGTTTGATCTACCAAGATTCTACTCAGTGATCAACCGCGTTTTGAAACAAAATGGTGTGTTTGCCGTTTGGGGGTACAATGACTTAGATATCACACCTGAAATTGATGCGGCCCTTAAGAGGTTTCATGATACTACGCTTCCTTATTGGAATAAAGATATAAAGTATCTATTTGATGGCTACCAAACATTGCCTTTCCCATTTGAAAGTGTTGGGTTGGGGTCTGAAGGGAGTCCTTTGAAACTCGATATTCCTAAGGAACTTGCGTTTGAAGGCATTTTGGGTATGTTGAGGTCTTGGTCTGCGGTTGTGACTGCTAAAGAGAAAGGTGTTGATTTGTTGTCTGAGAATGTGGTTCAAGAACTTGAGAATGTGTGGGGTGGTTCCAAGCTGGTTAGGCGTGTTGTTTACAAGGGTTTTATGCTTGCAGGCAAACCGCGCTCCTAATCTTAAACATGGATGTGATGCTCGCTATCAAATAATATTTGAAAATGAGAATTTGGGTAGCTACGCCAATTTTTCTTGGTCAAATTAGTGAATGAGTCCATGTATAGCTTAGCTGGTACACAACTAGATAATAAGCTTTTTATTTAAAAATATAATACACCAATTAAAACTTAAGGCCTATGGACTTACTATTATTATGATGATATTTACAATTTTGAAGCATAGACATACATATATGATGATATTTACAATTTACCACATGATCATTTAACGTATCTGATGGGATTTTGTGATGATATTATGCAAGTGGAAGTTGATTGAACATTGGTATTGCTTGGAATCAAACACCAAATCAATATTTTGCTTATCATACTCGATTCAAGAAAAGCCCGTCTAGTTATAAGTTTTCAACATCAGAGAGTACCCTCAAACGTCCATTAATAAGGTATATTTTCATTTGGTTGAACCGTTAACCAGTTGTTCAGAACAGAGGAAAAACGAGAACCATTTGATAAAACGATTCGATGGATGAAATTCAATTTTACAAACTATATTTACCTAAAATGGTTTGAAAAACCGATTTGATGTATAAGATTCAAATTTACAAACTATGTTTAGTTAGTCAAAAAGTCAACAATTTGTATAAATTTGACCTAGTATTGTAAATTTATTGATTTACATATACTAGCCAACAACAACATCTAGGACAACATAATGCAAAACATCAACTTAAGTTACTCATGTACACCGAAATATATAAACAAGAAAGAGTTTTTTACTTTAGCTGATGTGGGACTAAATATTTCATACCAAAGTATTCAAAAGAGTTGCCCATGATACGCAAAACCTGTAATCATTTGTGCAACTTTGGTAAAATGCTACGAATGAAATTGATGCCGAACTTTGGTACAGACAATGGACAAGGTGTTGTTGGTGTTATAGCGGAAAAACTAAAACAACTTTAGTATATAACTGGTGATAAGGCCCGTACGGCCGTACACGCACTTAACATAATTTTTAGTTAAAAAAAAAAAAAAAAAAAAAAAAAAAAAAAAAAAAAAAAAAAAAAACTTTTATCACTCAAATTACTAATTTTTATTTTAAAAAAAAATAAGAAATTATCATTCAAATTGTTATAAATACAAGATTTGCTAAACTTTTAAGATAGGAAAAAGTAAAAATGAAAACCTTACAAGAACAAGCTTTGCTAAAATTTTGAAGTACTGAAAGAACGATTTTAGGCCCTGATCTTTGCGTTTAACCACCATTGGCAATTCGCTATATGTCCAACATGTCTAGATATTGCTTTGGAATATTGGTTGCTCTGCCCTTCACTAATTAGCTTGTTTTCTTGTATTTCGATGTGCAGTAGATCAATTAAATAGTTGTCAACTGACAAAAAATACACGGTTAAAAAAATACTGAATTCTCATATTGACGATTGATTTGAGATAACCCGAAAATAAAATGTGAACTATAAATTTGAGACGCATGAAGTATATGACTTTCACAAATTTCATAAATCAGATGTTGATGATTCAAATCAAACCCCATGTTACCACATACCAAACGGGAGGACTCAAGCGGCTTGAAACCAAGCCAATCACCCATTACTTAGCGATTACACCATGCTCTTTAGTCTTTATTCAAAGAAACAAACTTTGTATAAAACGTTGCAAATAAATAAACAAATAAATATTGCTTGATCAACATATAGAGACCATAATCAAGTAGTCAACACTTTACTAGTGTTCCTGGTTAAACACACATGTGTACATGTTTCACCTATCTGATGGGATTTTGTGGAAGATGATATTATCCAAGTGGACGTTGATTAAACATTGGTATTGCTTGGAATCAAACACCAAATCAATATTTTCCTTAGCATACTCGATTTAACAAACAAAAAAAAAACGTCTAGTTTTAAGTTTTAATGTTTTCAATAACATCAGAGAGTACCCTCAAACGTCTATTAATAAGGTATATTTTCAATTGGTTCAACCGGTAACCAGTTGGTCAAGTTTATCAGAAACTGGAAAAAAAATAACAATAAAAAAAAAGGAAAATTATTTAAAAATCCGATTTGATGTATAAGATTCAAATTTCCAAGGTCATCAATTTGTATAAATTGACCAGAAAGATGTGAATGCATGTATTTGTAATTGTAAGTTTATGAATTTGAATATACACGCAGAACACATCTTCGAGGACAACATGATCCAAACCATCAACTTTAAGTAACGATGTACACTGAAACATATAAACAAGAAAGAGTTTCTTTCTTTAGCTGATGTGGGACTAAATACTTTATACTAAAGTCTTTAACTGTAATCAAACATGAGTAATATTTATATTTTTTATACATTGCTTTTTTATTTTAAAGCTACGAATGAAATTGATACCGAACTTGATTACTTGAATGCAGTTGTTTAGGGACAACACAATCGGATGTACTCTATCACTTGTGCAACTTTTGTAAAATGCTATATAAATTTCGTAACTATATGAATTGATACCTCCTCACGCTCACTCGGTTGGGATGTTTGTACAAGCAACGGGCAAGCTGCTAACGGTGTTATATCGGATAAACTAAACAACTTTAGCATGAACCAAAGGTTTCAATAAAACCATATCAGAAAGAAAAAGAATAGATTGAAGATAAAGATAACAACATTTCATACGAAAAAGTATGGACTTACAAGGAAAACATAAGACCCCAAAGAATTTTCAAAAGACTACAAGTCTACAACTATTTCCAAGAAAATGCCAATTACCCAAGTCTTTCAACCCCAAAATTACGGGTTTATGACTCGTTTATTAATAGATAACGCGATATACAATACTTGGTGCTAAAAAAGATTGATACAAAGGTAAATGAATGCTTTTACGGCACACATAATTTCTTAAATAATATGAAACTATTGTCATCCTCTATTTGGATCACATTAACATCGACTATAAACTATGACACGGCAAGCATCACTCTCATATGCATTACAATTGTAAAGTCAATATAATTAGACTTAAACTCTTATCCAAACCAATGGTACGCCAATAAATAATCAAACAAAAGAGGATGCTTGTCCCACATCGCCCAATCCTTCAAAGTTATAGAAGGCTTCTTATAAATAAAGGGGGGCAAGCTTCAATTACAGTTAGGACATACATAATGTGATCGACTAATCTTTCCTTCTTACCTTTTTGTCTCAATAGTTTGGGCTATTAAATTAAATTAAATTATTAATAGCTATTTGTGTCTAAATTATTAAATAAAATTATGAATATAAGCTTCCTTTGCTCATTACATAATTATTTTAATTACGTGAGGGGAAATGATGAGCTTATAGTTATTATTTATTTAAGTAATCTAATTTAACAGTTAGAAACGACAACAGTAAGAAACAACATGACAAGTATCACATTTATAAAGTAGTGCAATACAAACCTATTCATTGTGTTTTTCTTCTCACCAACATACACACTTATTCTTTATGTGGTTATAGTTATTTCTTATTATTTTTATTTTAAATTTTCTTCCAACTAAATCCCTACTTGTTGAGGTAAAAGTTTGCTTCTACTTCGAACAAGCGAGATGAATCCTTCGGACTAGAGTAGGTCCTCCGGATTCGGTATGGTTCTTGCTTATTGCGTGTTACTTCGGATATCTGCAAAACAAATACGTCCGTTAGACTCGTCCCGGGAATGTATCCCAGGACCAACCTCCGGCGTGAGAGTAAGTATATATTTTAGTGAGAGAAAGTATGAATAAAACTAGAGAGAGGTAGAGAATTAGTTAACCTTAAATGAAGATTTCCCCTCTATTTATAGACTCTCTACATGAAGTGCCAGGCTGGTTCGTACTTAGCCCATAATGTTCGCTAGTTTAGACTCCATTACCATATACTTTGGTGTACTTGTTTGTACTTTGGTCCAAGTACTTGTTGGCTTATCCGAAGGGCATGTGATATCCGGAGGGCTGGGGTTACGCGGATATTCGTAACCCTTCGGATATTGGTTCGTATGGTTCGAACACGTCTGAGAACGTTTTACCTGATGCATATCCGGAGAGCATATCCTTGTTCGGCATGTATCCGGAGGGTACATACATCAACATGTCCCCCCCCCCCCCCCCCAGTATCATAGTATTGGTTGTGCCAATGGTGTGATACTAAGTTGATAATTTGCGCTTTTCCGGAGGGTAAGGTATAGCTTTGCTCTTTTGTTAGTCGTGCAAAATGCCAAAAGTAATTAAAGTGTCGTTTGAGGTGCGCCGTCGTTTTTTACCGCGTCGTTTGGATTGGGACACGTACGCGTTTTCGGAGAGACACGGTGTAGATGGCTGACACGTAAGCCCTACGGGTGACGTGTCCCTTTCCCGCCCATTTTGACTGCCTATAAATAGTCCCATTTCTTTTATTTACTGCACCGTAATTTTATTTCACACACACATCTCTGACTCATCTCATCTTCTCCGTATTCCGAACAATTTATTCGCGTCGTCTTTGAGGTACGTTTCAGCCCGTTTAGTTTTTTTTTTTTGTTGTTTGGCTTATTCTCCTCTCCTCTTCGTCCATTATGTCGGAATCCACAGCATCGTTTGAGTACGAAGATGTGTCTAATCCGGACGGTTCTCATGTGAAGAAAGATATGCATTTAAGAATGTCCGCGATGGACGATTCTGATGTGATCGCAGTAGTGAAAGCGTTCGGAATACCGGAGGATCTACATCCGAGGATACCTCCGTCGGGTATGACGATGAACCGACTTCCGGAGGATGCCATTGGTTTATATGCGGAGTACTTTTTTGAGGGCGGCCTCGTTGTCCCTTTTTCTACCTTTCTTTTAGAGGTCATTAGATATTTCAAAGTTCATATTTCTCAGCTGGTTCCGTTGGGTATGCACCGTGCTACCCTTTTTGAGGTGTATTGCCGTAGCATGCATATTCCTCCTACCACTCCTCTATTCCGTGTTTTCTATAAGCTTAGTAAGCAGGGTGATTGGTTTTCTTTCGAGAAACGTATTCATAGGGATAGGAAGGTTTGTTTTGGGGAATTTCCTTCTTGACTGAAGGGTTGGAAGTACAATTTTTTCTTGATCGATAGGCGAGCCATTCCGTTTGCCATGCCATGGAGACATTCGGATTCAGACGTGTCGGATCCGTTTCCGAAGGCAAGCGAGTATGATGTCACTCATGCCGAAAGGCTTTCTGAGACGATCATTGAACCTTGCCAAATTCCGCAAGCGTTCTTGTATGCCCTGGGTCTATCGGATCATTGGGAGTTTCCGGGTTATCGTCCGGCATTCAGGGATGAGCAGGGGAGGGGTATAGCCTTTGTTATAATGTGTGTTTTTATATTGCTCGTCTTTTTTATTTTTTAACGCTGAGTTTTGCTTGTCCGCAGGTATAACCATGTCGAGTTATCTGAAGAAACCTCCGCTACGAAAGAATACAAAAATTATTCAAGGTGCCCCGCTTCCGGAAGGGCATACCCCTGAAGTGCATGTTACTCCTCCCTTGGCCTCCAACACTGAGGTACCGGAGAAGACGGAGGAGCTGAGGAATGTTGAAGTGGCTGATGACAAAGTGATAGCTGCCAAAGAGAAGAAGAAGGAGCAGGCTGGGAAGGCGGGTTTGAAGAAGCCTCCGTTGAAGAGAACCGGGGCTGGGAATGTCTCTTCTCGCCTTCATAAGAGAAGCAAGATTTCCGCGGGTGATACAGTTATTGACTTGGATACCGGAGAGTCCTTGGAGAGGCCGGAGCCTATCCGTTCATTACATCCGGATCAAATTTTGAAGGAGAAATCCAGAGGATCAGGTGCTGGTATGTTATGACTTGCTTTTTTGCTTATATATTTTTAGTTGTCTTTCTTTCCGGCGTTTTTATCGTCTGAATATAAACTTTGTTGTCAGGGGGTTCGGAGACTGCCTCCCGACGTCCGGGGAAGGAAACTGCTGCTGAGGAGGATACAGAGGTTGATATAGAGGGGGATGGTGATGATGAAGATGTTTTTGTTCCTGCTTGGTCGGTGAGGAGGGGGCATCGCATGAATAACGCGAATGTCTGTAGGGATATGATGATCAATTTGGCGACTCCTAGGGAGGAGAAATATTTGGATGATCAGAGTGATGAGGAAGCTATCCGAAGGTCCTGGTTGATGCTGGGCAAATGTGCTACGGTTCAAGCGGATGTTATTTTCCGTTTTGAGTCCCTCTTGAAGGAGCATCAAAAATTGTCTGAGACTCACAAGATCTGTGATAAAACCTTGGATGACAACTGGAAGATGTTCCAGCAAGTGTCCGGAGAGTTTCAGAAATTGAAGGACGAACACAAGGAGTGTGCCGAGGTGAATCCGGAGGGGTTGAGGAAGCTTCGTGCAGAGAATGCAAGTTTGGAGGGGAGGGTTGGTGATCTTGAGTTAGAAAAGAATGAGTGGAGAAGAGTGTCCGGTGAGCAGGCTGAGAAGATCAGGTTGTTGGAGGGGCAGTTGTCTGATGCCAAAAATAAGTTGAGCGAGGAGGAGAAGGCTTACAAAGAGCTTTATCAAGAGAAGGTGGACTTTGCCGTAGCCGCTGGGAATGCCGAGGTGGATAGGAACCGTATTGTCAATGAGTTTATCCCGGAAGCTATCCACCGCTTTCTCGGGAGTCATGAGTTCCGAACAGCCTTGGCAGAGCCCTTCAACTTGTTTTATCTTTCGGGGCTGATTGATGGGGCGGGTTTGTTTGAGGAGCCGGAGAAAGCGGCTAAGTTGTTAGGAGAGGTTGAAGGAATGGATATGGAGGCCGGGGCCAAATATGGTCCGTTGTATGACAAGGCTTTGTCTCAGGATTATCCTTACATTCAGAAGATCCGGGAAACCGTGTACCGGAAATTTGATGAACTGAGCGCCTTGATTCCTGACCCCGCTCCGGCTGAAGAACCAACTGAGGGCCCGGAGGTCGAATCTCATATCGAGAATCCTTCCGATACCCAGAATGCCTCTGTCTTTGCTTGAAGTTTGTGTTTGGAAGATGTATGTCGGAGTCCGGATACCTCCATTTTGACTATGGATTCAGGTGTCCCGGATTCCTTGTGAAGCTTACCAATTGATGTAATAGAATAGGTTTGTTCAGTTTTTGTTATTCCGTTATTTCGGAATGTTTGATGTAACCGAATTTTGATCATATGAATATATCGCTCTTTTTGTTATTTGTATCGTCTTTAAGCTACATGTATACCTTGCGTAATTTATTACTCCGTTATTCCGAGGAGTACGTAATTTATGGAACTTACGGCTTTTAATTATATACTCGAGAGGTTTTGTCTCATCGGACAATATATGCCTTACGGCTCTTGGCCGTGGTTTATTCCTTATCTTTATTTGACGGGGTACCCTGTACCCTTCGGTGTTTGGCCTAGAATTATACCCACTCGGGGTTATTTTTGACGGGGTAACATGTACCCTTCGGCTCTTGGCCTTAATAATACTTGGAGTTTTCTTTGACGGGGTAACCTGTACCCTTCGGCTCTTGGCCTTAATAATACCCACCTGGGGTTTTCTTTGACGGGGTAACCTGTACCCTTCGGCTCTTGGCCTTAATAATACCCACTTGGGGTTTTCTTTGACGGGGTAACCTGTACCCTTCGGCTCTTGGCGTTAATAATACCCACCTGGGGTTTTCTTTGACGGGGTAACCTGTACCCTTCGGCTCTTGGCCTTAATAATACCCACTTGGGGTTTTCTTTGACGGGGTAACCTGTACCCTTCGGCTCTTGGCCTTAATAATACCCACCTGGGGTTTTCTTTGACGGGGTAACCTGTACCCTTCGGCTCTTGGCCTTAATAATACCCACTTGGGGTTTGCTTTACTGGACAACTTATGTCTTGCGGAAAATAATTCAATGTAGTTCAAATGCATCGGATGTTTCATTGATGTGAAAATGGCTCATGCCTTACAATAAGTCCTGAAATAACAAAGTGCATAATAGGTTACATAAAACATTTCTTTAAATTAATTGCATGCCAGGTCCGAGGTACTTCCACGTCTTCCATGGTTTGGAGCTTATATGTGCCGTGTTGATAAGCCTCCGTTATCCGGTACGGGCCTTCCCAATTAGGTCCTAATTTTCCCTGATCTTCCACTCTGCTGGCTTCGTTCTTCCGGTACACGAAGTCTCCTACTTTGAAGGCTTCGGGTCTAACCCTTCGGTTGTAATACTGCTCCACTTTCTTTTTGTACTTTGCCTCCCTGATGGCCGCCATTTCCCTTCGTTCTTCTAATAAGTTTAGATTCAGACTTATCTCATCGTCGTTATTTTCAGCGTTTGCCATCATGGTCCGGAAGGTAGGCATACCGATTTCTGCCGGAATGACTGCCTCACTTCCGTACGTTAGACTAAAGGGGGTTTCTCCGTTGCTGGTTTTCAGGGTGGTTCGGAAAGCCCATAGTACGTTTGGTAACTCGTCTACCCATCCGGCTCTTTCTCTTCCCAGTCGGGACTTAAATCCTTTCATCAGGCTTTTGTTGGCTCTTTCGACCAATCCGTTGGCTTGAGGGTGGGCCACGGCTGTGTTGATTTGCGTGATGTTTAGCCTTTCACACCAACTTTTGAATGGATCTCCCACAAAGTTACTTCCGTTGTCTGTGACAATTATCTTGGGAAGTCCGAACCTGCAGACGATGTTGTCCCATACAAACTTTTTGACCTCCTTTCCGGTTGTCTTGGCCAATGGTTTTGCTTCCATCCACTTTGTGAAATAGTCTATCGCCACAATAACATACTTAACTTTTCCTGGAGCTTCGGGCAAAGGTCCCAAAATGTCAATTGCCCATTGAAAGAAGGGTCATGGCGCCATGACGGAGGTTAGCACCGTTTTTGGTAACTTTGGGACCGGAGCATGTATCTGACAGGCATCACATTTTCGGATGACTTCTCTAGCGTCCCGGTGCATGGTTGGCCAATAGTAGCCTTGTCGCATGAGTTTAGCTACCACAGTCCGGGGTCCGGAGTGCATGCCACACGCTCCTTCGTGTACCTCTCGGATTATGTAATTGGCTTGGAGGGGTCCGACACATCGTAACATTGGTCCAAGGTAGGATTTTTTGAATAGCACATTGTCAATTAGTGCGTAGTGACTTATTTTCATACGGAGGTTTCGAGCTTCATTTTGATCCTCCGGCCATATACCTTCGTTTAAGCATCGGAATATGGGGGACATCCAATTTTCCTCTTCTTCTTCTACTATGGCGTTAACTGTTTCTTCTTCGGTGGATGGCTTCTCCAACACTTCTACCAGGACCTCTTTCGTTAAATGGTCGAATGCTACGGATGCTAGCTTGCTGAGCACATCTGCTTTTTGGTTTTGAGCTCTTGGGATATTCTTTATTTTGAAGCGTTTGAAACAAGTGATATATTCTTTGGCTTTCGCGAGGTATTTTGTCATGCTCTCCTTGTACGCAGTAAACTCTCCATTGATTTGGCTTGCCACCAGGTTAGAGTCTACTCGCACGTCCAGTGCTTCTATATGCATTTCTTTTGCAATTCTTAATCCGGCTAGGAGTGCTTCGTATCCTGCTCCGTTGTTGGTAGCTTCAAAATTTAAACGGAGAGCATAGGTGTATTCTTCTTTTTCCGGACTAATTAACACAAGACCCGCTCCGGAACCTTTTCGACTAGAGGCTCCGTCTGTGTATAAGATCCATTCTTCTGGCTCAGAGATGTTACATATCTCCTTGCCCCTCCCTTTCGGACCAGGACAAATGGTTCCGATGGGTACTTCATTGATGAAATCGGCCAGTACCTGTCCTTTGACGGCATTCCGGGGAACGTAGGTGATGTTGTAGGCTCCTAATTCCACCGTATATTTGGCTAACCGTCCAGAAGCTTCCGCTCGATTCAGCACCTGCTTGATAGGATGATCCGTGATAACTTTGATAGGGTGAGCTTCGAAATATCGCCTTAATCTTCTGGATAGATGCAACAATGCTAAAGCTAGCTTCTCGACCGGAGCGTATCTCTTTTCGGCTTCGTGTAAGGTCCGGCTCACATAATGAACTGGTATCTGCCGTCCTTCCCTTTCGACCATTAACACCCCACTTATTGCTTCCATTGCGGCTGATAGGTATAGGTACATGTCTTCTTTCGGTTTTGGCGTCGCTAGGCATGGTAGTTCCAGAATCATTTTCTTCATTTCTTGGAAAGCCTTTTCAGCTGCGTCTGTCCATTGGTACTTTTCTTTATTGTCTTTTGTGATATTTTTTAATGTTTCAAAGAAAGGCAAAGATTTTTTGGCAGATTTGGACAAGAAACGATTGAGTGCTGCGAGTTTGCCACTTAAGCTTTGCATTTCCTTCAATGATTTTGGTGATTGCATATCGGCGATTGCTCTGGTTTTCTTGGGGTTTGCTCTAATCCCTTCGGATGTCACCATATACCCGAGGAATTTCCCTTCCTCCACTCCGAAGGAGCATTTTTTAGGGTTTAGCTTCATGTTTATTTCTCGGAGATTGTCAAATGTTTCAGCTATATCGGCCAACAATTCTTTTTCCGTTTGGCTTTTTATCACCATGTCGTCTACATATACTTCCAGGTTCCGGCCAATTTGCTTTCGGAAGCTGGAATCTACCAATTTCTGGTAGGTTGCTCCGGCATTTTTCAATCCGAATGGCATTTTGACATAGCAGTATGTTCCCCGATCCGTATAGAACGCTGTTTTCTCTTCGTCTTCTTTTGCCATCTGCACTTGGTGATAACCTTTGTAAGCGTCCAAAAAGCACTTGTAGCGGAACCCTATCACCGATTCAATCTTCCAGTCTATTTCGGGTAAAGGATAGTAATCTTTACGGCATGATGAGTTCAGGTTCTTAAAATCGATACACATCCTCCAGCTGCCGTCCGGTTTTTTCACCAGGACCGGGTTAGAAATCCACGTCGGATATCGGACGGGTCTGATTATTCCGGCCTTTAGCCATTCTTCCACGTCCCGATTTATGGCTTGGTTCTTTTCTTCCGAGAAAAATCTCTTTTTCTGTGCCACCGGTTTGTCTTGGATGTTTACGTCGAGCTTATGTTCGGCGGCCCAACGGGGAACGCCAGTCATATCCGAAGGCTCCCATGCGAAAACGTCTCGGCTGTTTTTGAGCAACGTTACCAGTTGTCTTCGCCCCTCTCTTGAAAAATTCCTTCCTATTGTTACTAGCTGTTCCGGATATGCCGGGTGAACCAATACTTCTTCGGTTCCAGTAGTTTCTTCAATGGTGATTTCCGGGGATATCTCTGCTTGCGTTTCCCTTCCCATCAAGAACTTTTCTTCGAGCTTTCTACACTCTGAGATAATGACCGATCGGGTTACCAGAGTGGCAATACCTCTCGGTGTTGGGAATTTCATCATGGAGTGTATGGTCGATGGGATGGCCCTAAGTTTTTTGATTCCAGATCGACCCAGTATCACGTTGTATGGGGAGGGAGACCTGATCACCGCGAATTTCATGATAGTTCGGCGGTACAACCCTTCGTTTCCGAAACAGACTTCTAACTCGATCTTTCCCAACGGATTTATGGCTTCTCCCGCGAATCCTATCAGGGGTGTGTTTGTCTTAGATAGACGTGACCGGATGGAAGGGTCCAGATTTAGGAAGCAGTGTTCATACATTACTTCTACTGATGCGCCTTGGTCGACATATACTCTCCGTACAGTATATCCCTCAATCTCTGCTTCTACTATAAGTGGTTCATCGGAAGCATCCCCCGGAAGGATCGGAGGAAAGCTTATGGGGGCTCTCATCCACTCTTCTTCCTGATCTATTGTCTTTCGCTTCGGATTCCTTTCTTGGTATCGGACCATATTGATGATTCGACCTTGGTTGTTTTGTTGGTTATTTCTGGGCGGTGCTCTGTATCTTTGTCGGACGTCTCTGATCAGGTGGTCAAGCTTGCCGGTATCCAGGGCTATCTTGAGTTGTTCTTTCAGATTGTGACAGTCGTTGGTGAGATGGCCTTTCTCTCCATGATAATCACAGTATTTATCCATGTTTTCTCTCGACGGTCTTCCTCTTAATGGCGGGGGTGCCGGTAGCCTGAGCTGGTGCTCTGTTGACAGGATCTCTTTAGGGGCCTTTGTGAGCATGTTCAAGTCTAATGGTCTGGTATCTCTTCTATTTCCATCGTCACGCCGATGATCTCTCCGGTAGTCTGTCCGATAGGTGTTATTGTCGTTTCGTCTGGGCATGTATGGTGCGAAATTTTCATTTCGTCTTGGTTTGAAGTCTTGGACATCTTTCCTGTGGTTTCCCCTGAAGGAGGACCGTTGTGTGTTATGGTCATTTCGGCCGTACGGATTAGGTTGATAATCTCTACGAGAATTATCCGTCCTTTCTCCCTTCGGTACTTCTGTTAGCCGATACACTCTTTCGGAACGGACGAAGTCATCAACTCGTATCATCATTTCGGTTATGCTCTGGGGAACCTTCTCGGAGAATCTCTTCGCTAGCTCCGGACTTTTACAACCATCAATAAAAGAGGATATCTGCATCAGCTCTGGTACTCCTGAAATGCGGCTAGCCTCATCCGTCCATCGTTCCTTAAATTCCGGGAGGGCTTCGTTGGCTCTACGGATGATCTTGGTAATTTCCATCGGATCCCTGATACATTTTCTACGAAGGGCGAACCTCTGAACAAACTGTTCACTCAATTCATCCCAATTGTCAATACTACCTCGCGGAAGACGATCAAACCATGCTCTAGCAGCGTCGTCCAGGGTCTGCTGGAACATCATGCACCAAATGGGCATGGGCCACGCACCTTGATTGGCCGCCCCTTCAAATCTGGTGATATGATCATCAGGATCTGTAGATCCGTTGTACAACTTTAAGTGAGAAGGCATCAGATACTTTGAACCCTTTGGTCCGGAGAAATCGATGATCCTCCGGGTAAACGGACTCTTGGACGCTGCCTTGAAAGGCTTGGATAAGTCGTCCGTCCTTTCCTCTTCGGCTTTTTGGGCTTCGACATCATGAGATCCGGCAACCTCAAAGTCGAGTTGGATGGGGTCAATCGGTGTTTCTCCCGAGACATTGTATTGTTGGATGAGAGATTTTAGAGCAGCAAAGTGACTTTGGATTTGTTCAAGGTTAACAGGATTGGTATTGTTATCCGGACGACTTCCGGATCCTTCGGGTGTGGTTGGGGAAGGACCTGTCATTTATTAGCTTCGGTAGAGTGAATGACGGGTCCCACGGATGGCGCCAATTTGTTGAGGTAAAAGTTTGCTTCTACTTCGAACAAGCGAGATGAATCCTTCGGACTAGAGTAGGTCCTCCGGATTCGGTATGGTTCTTGCTTATTGCGTGTTACTTCGGATATCTGCAAAACAAATACGTCCGTTAGACTCGTCCCGGGAATGTATCCCAGGACCAACCTCCGGCGTGAGAGTAAGTATATATTTTAGTGAGAGAAAGTATGAATAAAACTAGAGAGAGGTAGAGAATTAGTTAACCTTAAATGAAGATTTCCCCTCTATTTATAGACTCTCTACATGAAGTGCCAGGCTGGTTCGTACTTAGCCCATAATGTTCGCTAGTTTAGACTCCATTACCATATACTTTGGTGTACTTGTTTGTACTTTGGTCCAAGTACTTGTTGGCTTATCCGAAGGGCATGTGATATCCGGAGGGCTGGGGTTACGCGGATATTCGTAACCCTTCGGATATTGGTTCGTATGGTTCGAACACGTCTGAGAACGTTTTACCTGATGCATATCCGGAGAGCATATCCTTGTTCGGCATGTATCCGGAGGGTACATACGTCAACACTACTCTTACGTGTATATTCAATCAAATGTGTATATAACTATCAACTTTTAATGACATCTAGTGTTTGACCGAGTTATCTATAACAAACTTTATTCAAATAAAATAACTATCACCTTTTAATTACCTCTAGTGTTTGACCAAGTCATCTTTAAGCAAAACTTAGGCAAATATAGATATTAATTTTGTGATCCATGGTACAACTTATTACAAAATTTTAACTTATTACAGCTTTATACAGCACTCACTTTTTATCGGTGAGTAAATTTAACTCGAGCTATTTTATTGTTTAAATATTGAGCCAACAACTATTTTCTTCAAAGCTTGGAAAGTTTGAGATAATCTAAAAAAAAAATAATAATAATAATAATAAAAAAAATAAAAAATAAAAACTTTGAAAATGGGTGCTTTGGTAAAACAGGTATCTTTTGAGCATTTTATGAAAAACGTTTGATTTATTTTGTGATTTAACAATCTCATAATTTTGTGAAGCCTAGTGGTCCTGCCCAAATGTCAACTCTTATCTGCGTGAAGATATCATGCGACAACCAAACAAACAAATACCAAAAAAGAAAAAAAACACACATACCTAAAATCAAACACCCAAAAAACACGTTACTTATCCTAAAACTAAAAAGTATGTCTGATCACATGCCTTTTGAAATCCAATCAGAAATCATTAAAAAATTTCCTATAAAATCACTACTCCGTTTCCGAACTGTTTCAAAACAATGGAAGTCTCTTATCGACGGCCCAAAATTTATAAAAAACTACCACCTTAATAACCCTCAGCATCGTTTACTTGTACAGTACAAGTTAGGTTTTGTCCGAATATATACCTCAATTATCGATGACAACACTTTTCCCGAACAAAAGTTTCCCTTAACCGCTCCCGAGCCCCTTAACTTACTAAGACACACAATAACACTCGGTTGTGTTAACGGGTTGTTATGTTTCTACGGCTTTTACCAAGATGTAGAAACTAAGATGGTTGTTATTTGGAATCCTAGTGTTAGGAAATATGTTGGTATTGTTATCCCTAATGTATTGAATTCAAAAGATAGATGTACTCGTATTGGTTTTGGGGTTTGTCCTGATACTAGTGACCCTAAGCTTGTTAAGATTAGTGTCGATAAAGCTAAAATACCTAATACATGGGTGGTTGAGGTTTTTACGTTAAGTACACGTGTTTGGAAAACTGTATATATGGGTACGCAGTTTAAATCATGTGATTTCACACCATATCAGGTTTTCATAGATGGGATTATTTATTGGCATACTGTTGGTTTGGATGAAGGATTTAGGTCTAATTATATCATTTCATTTGATTTGAAGAGGGAGAAGTTTGGCGAAGTGTGTCTTTCGAACAGATTAACACGTGCACATGATTTGGTGGTGGCGAAGGTGGATGAGTCGCTTTGTTTGCTTGAGTATTATAATGAGGGTGAGATATCAGTTTGTGGTGTGTGGACGAGGCAAGATGGTGTTAATAAGCCGTTTACACAGATATATACCGTTAAGGTTGAGGGTAAGTCGGTTTATTATAATGTATTGGGGTTTAGAAACAATGGTGAAGTTTTATTGGGGATGGAGGGTGATGATTATAAAGAGTCTACAATTGAAGTTTATGAGCCCTCGTCAGGACATATGACTGGTGTTGAAATTGATGGAAAGCATGCTACATCCCCCACGTGGTCGTATATGGAAACGCTGCTTTTGCTTCATGAGTCAAATTCTATCATTCATTGATAACGATGCTGTGTTGCAATGTCTCGGGATTAAGCTGTAGTTATCACATTCAAATCTTTATTATTCAGTTTAGTTTATGTTACTACAAAGATATATGTGTTTTCTATATACCATGTGTGTGTTATTAGTTTATAAACTCAGATATCTTTTTGACAGTCAATTAGATGTATTGAACTGTTTGGATATATAAACTCTCGTTATGCATAAGTTTTTTGAACGGAAATATTATTAACATGCCTAGCAAGTCGCTAAGGAAAAGGGATTACAAAGAGGAAGAAATGGCATTTAGAGAGTTAGAAAACCATTCAACCCAATTTAAAATCCAATTATAAGAAAGCATTTTTACATCAATGAATGAGCTTCTATCTTGGTCTTTTGGCTGTAAATACGAAGTCATTTCGAAACTTCCATAGGATCCATATGGCGTGTCTCTCGGACGAGATCTCCCTTGCTGCTCATTCAAATCTGCCTCAACCTCTCCTCATGCACAAATTGAAGCATCTTGAAGAATACAAAATAGCAAAACATGCACAATCTGATCGACCCACAAAGCTTTTGGTCTACAAGTCTAAATGGTTTTCAAGGCTGCAAGCTATGCCAAATACTAATCGTGTTTTCATCTGTTTGGCTGACATCAGGATTTTCTTGAATCACAATGTTACCAGAAGTTCAGATATCAATGTTTATTTAAATTGACCCGTTTGAAAAAAGTGTAGCCCAGATCGACCCATTTCTCTTTTACCTACATTTTATTTAATCCGACCTGTTTGAGATAAAGCATAACATAGATCGACCCATTCATAAATGAGTCGAAAATGCCACATCTAACAAAGTAACTTAACAGAATGAAGGACAAAGATGATGCATTTACCTAACTCGTCTAAGATATGTTGACCACATCTCTCCATATTGTATGACTCAACCTCATTATTAATCCAGAAACCTTTTCATTAGGAAAGGAGATCAATTTGGGAACATCAATATGTTGAGACATATTTTTGATGTTTGGACTTTTGGTTGAAACTACCGTATACTGTAAATATATACAATATAAAAAAAGACCTTCACATCATATATGTCTAGAAAGATAATCTGATACGTAGTATATGTTAATTTTCTCCCTAGAGCGTGTGATTCTCTATCACTTTGCTAAGATGCATCACGGGTGTTTTTACCCTAAGTCGTCAAGATTACAGATAATGGTCAAACTCAAATAAGTCAAACTCTGCACATAGAACAACTTATTCATAACAATCAGACATTGTATGTGTATACTACAAAACTTAGTTTTATTGTCAACAATGTGACATATCAACCCCTAGCGCAATATGTCAATATCACATACAAACGCACCACTTGCTGCATTAAGAATATACCAATAAAATCAGACTCCCCCAATTGATCGAATATCGCAGACTCCCCCCAATTGATCGAATAATCTAAGTAAGCTTTAACCAAAGACGACACGTTAAGCAACACAAGCTCGTGCAAAACCAAATCACCTTTTATAGTTAGTGACGATATGTAAGGAGCATCAATTTTGATACAATCTAAATAATCCTCATATGATGCAGCATCATAGTAGTATTCAAAGAACACCAGCTTCTTAACACTGCCAAATGCTGAAATTGACCCACATTATTCAATCAGTACTGTCAAGAGACCAAAGAGCAAATTTGGAGGAGAATCAAAGTGAAGAGATACCCTACACTTAAGGTCATGCAATCATCAAACCCTTTAAGCAAACGATGGACAGGTGAAGAGCTAAATTCACCTGAAAGTACTTTGTAGCTTGACTGACATAAGCAACTGATCCTAAAAATCCACCTATATGCAAGCAAACAAGCAATCTCTTGTGTAAAAGCTCATCTATAATCGGACGTGTTTCGGTGAGAGTGGGAATGGAACAAAAAAGAAGCATGAAAGATGCAGCTCGAACACAACAATCAGAACATGATATTTGTTATATTGTAAAGAATCTTGCAATTACAACAATTGTGTTTCACTCAATGACAATCATATGTACAACTAACCATGCAATTAACAAACAAGTTTTATATATCATAAAACTGATTGCTGGCACATGGTCACCACTCACCAGCCTCATAACTGATACTAAGACTAATGTTCTTTTTAATGTATCAATCATAGCAATAGCAATATAATAAGGCACGCTTTCATGATGTTATTTTAATGATCTATTATTGTCAATAACCACTTTCGAGGTCAATTACTACATTTCTTTTTGTCATCAACTCATTTCACAAACCACGAGATTAGCCAGTTAACAAAAGTTTGAAAAAATACCAAAAATGCAGAGTTCTATTTCGGCTATTGGAGATGCTAGACGGAGTGTCAATAACTTCTTAGCAAGCATCAACTGTCCATGGTCACCACAAGTTGGGACGAATAGTCATATTCTTTAACAACAGAGAACAACCAGTTTTAACTATCAACGAACACTTAATCACTTTAAGAAATTTGTTCCTCTTGATCTTCATTTTCAACTCAGTGATCATCAGATGTATCACTACCAGATGTATCACAAGCAAACCTATCACTACAAGCTTTCAAACGAGAGAGGAGCTATCAATGCAAAAGTGAACATTATTAGAGCAGTGCAACGTGTATAACTTTAAGCACAAACAAAAAACCAGACTATATGAAGGAAAAAAAAAAGTTTTTCATAAGTAATATTACCTCCGAACAGTGATGCCCAAATGTAATATCTTCGACATGGCCAAGGCTTTCTAAAAGTCCTCTAAATACTTCTTCCTCGAATATCACATACACCCTCCAACTGATCAAATAATCTAAGTGAGCTTCGACCAAAGAAGACACATTAAGCAACACAAGCTCCCGCAAAACCAACACACCTTCTATAGTTATAGACGATATGTAAGGAGCATTGATTTTGACACAATCTATATAAGCCTCGTCGTATGTATAAACCTCATAAGAGTTGTATGCAGAAAACACCAACTTCTTCACACTCTTTGAAGTAATATCAATCCGCCTATAACCATAGCAATCGTTCAACTCTAGAGATTCCAAGCAAGGACTTCCTGATAATATCTTCTCAATCATATCTTCATCCAGAGTCACAGAAGATAAACACAAACACGTAAGTCTTTCCCAACTAATCACACCATTAGGAGGATTAAAAGGACAAAAGAACAGTGTCATATGAGTGATACAAGAATTGTTGAAAAACAACTCATCATCATAGCTAAACAGAGTCCCTAATCCTACATCCCATAACCGTAAATCAACCTCTTCAACATTACGACTAATAGCATAACGAATCCAACTATTTGCTCGTGATTTGAACTCAGAATTTAGCATACTATCGCAAGAGATATAAAGTTTGAATTTTTTGAGGTTGAGATTTGTAGGACACTGATTAAGGGTGTTGTTGATAAAAGAAACGTAATCACGGAGATGAGTATCATCTTCAAATCCAAAACCTGTGGGGTCATCCTCATATGAGAAAATGAGATGAGGAAGTTGAGTCCAAAGATTTTTCCATCGTTTTGAGATGGTAGCCGTTGTTCTGATCACCTCTTTAGTAGTGCAGTATCGCAAGCGAGACATGATATTATTGACTAAGAATTCATCATTTAGCTCATTCAACCGATCTACTCCTTCCATGACCAACTAGACGTTCAAAACGAGTAATCAAATGTTAGAAACAGCAGCAGCTATATATGTTCAATAGAAAAAAGAGGGTTAACCGCTAGCAATGGCATACTGGATAGCTAAATCACATACATGGGCCCTTACTAAGGTTGCGCCTATCTATATGGCATATTTGCAGGAGGGCTGTTTGTTTTTTTTGTGCGTGTATTTTGTTTGAAAAATACTACACAAGAGAATTTCATTAAGAAGCTTAAACAGTGATAGTATTAAGCTAAATCATAGAATAATCAGTTATATATATTATAGTAGAATGTAAGTAACAATCTTATTATTGGGGAACACCTGATGTGTGTGTACATCAAATAATAAATAAGCAGATGATACGTACCAAAAGCAGCCAGCAGGAACTAAGTAAGGTTTTGGTATCGACACAAAACCAAACAACAAAGTAAAAAACACTTGAGTTAGGCCTCGTTCTAAGCCCATTTCAACAGCCCATTATGTTTCCATGTAACTTATGAAAACAAAAAATGTTTGTTATTGCAAGTTTTATGATACATGTATGTTTTAATCCAAGTAAAGTTTAGATACTTCAAATGTGTCGTATCTTGATCAACTAGTAAAACACATATGATGAAAATAAACATTGTTCGAATAAAATAGAAACAAATAAAAATCATGCACTGACAAAGTATCAAGAGCGAGCGTGGTTAGATTAGAGAACACGGATATAATCTCTACTCGGTAACATTAGACTAAAGGTTTCACGATTGTGGTGGATTGAGCTTAGCTTGAGGAAGATTCGAAAGCTCAAATATCTTGAAAATGGTAGAGATTTAGATGAGTCGAGAAAGCTAATACGAGCATAATCAGGGAGCTCATGGTATGTTTGGCAAAAATAGATGTTGCTGTTGCTGGTGCTAAAAAGATTAAAATTGTAGGGTTTTTTTTTTTTTTTTTTTTTTTTTTTTTTTTTTTTTTTTGCTGAAGAAGATTAAAATCAATTAATTTGTGAAAAATAATCTTCGTAATCTTTTACAAGTTGGTTTTGTAATCTTTTTTTTTTTTGGAACTTATTTTTCTAAAATAATTCACAACCTTAGTTTGCCAAACAAAGATTATTTTTTAACAAAAGCTTATTTTTCAAAAAAAATAATAATAATAAAAAAATAAAAAATAAAAAATCTTAAGCCTCCATAATCTCTCGCGCCAAACATGCCCTCAATATAATTGAAATTCGGACGAACTAATAATTGAATCCAATCCAAGCATGAACGTATATAACCAACTTTGTACAACCCTAACTACATAGAAGTATTTGTTTTCAAAAACTCCATTATTAATTCACCTCTAGTACCTTGTAGTCTTGTACCTATATAAGCTCGAACAGTTTTAAGTTTTTAACATATGTTTGAGCTCATATTGTTTCAAGTTTTTCAATCTTACAAAAAAAAAAAAAAAAAAAAAAAAAAAAAAAAAAAAAAAAAAAAAATTCAAGTTCATATAAAACCGACTTACTTGTACTTGCAGTTTTAGCTTCGTTCTTTTTTTTTTTTTTTTTTCTTTTCCCATAACAATAGATGTAGTTTTAATTGATACAAACATTTACTTGAAGTCTCATAGACGAGGCTACTTGTGACTAGGGCTCGACTAAATTGAGTTGTGTTGTTATTCATAGTTAAATGCAATCACTTTACACTTCTCTACCATTAAACACTAGCTATTAAAAAAAGGTGCATTTAGAAAGATGAGCTAAGTAGGATTCGAACTCATGACCAAAGCTTTAAGTAAAATGAGCCTTTGCCATCTCCCCCAACATCCCCACTAATAACTATTGTGTTTTTAAATCTACTAAACATGAAAATAACTAAAAAAAAGTAAAGGGACCACGACACAATTAAATTAGATCATACCGTATAAACCTGTTGACATAATGCGATTAGTATATTTATTGTAAATTTTGGTAAGTTACAATGCACATAAATATGAGAATGAAATCCACGAGCTTGCCTATGGACACATCACATTTTATATTCCCATGAATTCAAGTTTAAGTTATAATTTATAGGTGTATAATATTCCTCTTATAGACATACTTATTCAAAAAGCTATCCTAAAAGACACGTTAGCTACATGTAAGGAACATGAGTAACTTTGTTACTAAAGATAAGATCAACTATTGCGTTTATTTTGCGGTGCTTATAAGAAATAGACACTTAAAAAAGTTGCATACATATTAAGCTAAACTGGTCCTGTGAAACCCATCCCAATAAGTCCAAACTTATTAAGCTAAACTGCTCTAGCATTGGGCTCTAATTTTGCCTGATTTTGAGCCCAGTTCAACAGCCCAATTTGTTATTGTAACTTTTATGATACATGTTTGTTTTAATTTAAGGAAAGTGAAGTTTAGGTACCTAAATGTAACGTTTCTTTGCTAGTAAAACACATGAAATGAAAACAAATTTTATTAAGTAGCTAAATAGTTAAGGTTATTCTCGATATTAACTCAAAATTTTATTAGTGATCCAACAACAAAGTACAAAGAACGAGCCTAAGAGGATATAAACTTTATTACGCGATCTTGCTGCTTACTAGGGTGTCAAGTACAATTCGCAACCCGTTTGAGATCCAACTTACGACCGTTTGATATCCAATTAAGTTCCTTAATGAATGACAAGTAGATTCTTCAGTTCAAGCCTGATCATTTTAAGTTTCTTAATGAACTACCAAGACATGATGAGATCATTCCTAAATTGCCTAGTGTGTCTCCAAGAAATGCATTTGGAAAGCAACTAGAAATATGGCCAAAAATATTTCTCATCTAAGATTTTACCTCTAACCTATACGTGTTCGAGATATGAATGGATGTAAATATATAAACATAGAAACAAACAATAGAGCAAAAACACATCAGAACAATGTTACAGCAACCTACATATGCAATAAATCTGTAGGACCATCCTTGGCCACTACTAGTTTCTTGCTTATGATCAAGGCTTCCTATGTAGAAATCATTTACATACAGGTCTGAACAGCTTAAATGCAACATATAGTCATAGAAACATGTCTGCCAAATCTCTATAGTCGAAATCCATTATGTCCTACAATCACATCTTTACATCAACTCATTAAGCTCTTCCAATCTTTCCAATATCCACCCATTAATGAAGCATTTTTATACTCTTATATTCCCGTTTTTATCATGCATAGAACCCCACATCTGCCTTTTATTTCTCCTTCTCATTTTTGATAATCAGTAATGTTATGCACCTACTCAGTGCCTCTTTAACCCATTCTCGTATTCCTCAAAGATAGCTAACCAGCTATTAGCAAATAAACAGTCCATAACTCTCAATAGATCATTTCAAAACTGTTAAACAACCAAGCTGCAACCCGGTATCAGGCCCTCTTTACTGTCTTATTTTCATAACAAAAAGGCAAAATGCATGAGCAAAACAAAGAGCCCATCCTCAAAAATAAAATTTTCATCTCGATCAGAAAATAAACTGATATTGTCACAATTGTGTTGGTTTATAGATTGGTTGGTTGTATTAAAGAATATTCTAATAAAAAAAAAATTGAACTTCTTCAAGAAAAGAAAGATTAAAATTGTATAGTTACACAAACACAACTGTCAACATGTTTGATGGCTTTCACATCTAACTTTTGTATCTTATTTATTACTCTTATGGTATGTACGTTTTAATGAAGATTACTCATCTTTAAAAGTAACGGTGTCATGATGAAATAGTAAAACACATGCAGTGAAAACAAACTTTATTATTCAACTTAAATAAAAGGCATTATAAGTAGTCCGTCATACAAAAGAAAAGTTTCTAGCTTATATTATAAGGTTTATGCGGATTAGGTCATCCAAAGCTACTATATTACTACGAGAAGTATATTGTAAAACTAATGTGATACCCGCAAGTTAGTAGTATTGGCATTTCTGTTTTTCCTTACACGTGAAGGATCATATTTAAATTTGTTGTCTTTCATAGTTAAGGAATAACTTGTATATAATTTGTTAGATTTTTAGCGATTTTTCTAATTTATTTATTTAAAGGAAGTGATTTTCTAAATTAGATCACATATTTGGCATCATGGTTGCTTTCAAGCAACGCTGTTAAGATCGAGATCCTACTAAGGATCGTTTTTTTCTTTGCAAGATCGGAATCATAAGATCGGATCGAGATCGGAAGATCCTACTTAAATGTCTAAAAATCTTATTTTTCTAGTAATTTGTATTCCAAGATGGTTGTCTAACAAATTAGAAAAGAAAAAGAGTTTTGAAAGTTATAGTAATATGAGAATGTGATGCGTAATGTTCCAACATACAAAAATATCTGAACTCCGTAATTATTTTGAATGTTAGATCACCTCTAGCTTGGCATCATGGCTACTTTCATAATAGTAAGTATATGCTAGCTAGCTTTGTGGATACCAGGGAAATCAAGGCCGACTCTCTAATGATAGTTTGAAACTTCTATTCTGCTTCTACATATTTACGAAAGTTAAGAACTTTCACAACTGTTGTAGAATCAATATACTATCTTACAAGGTGGGGCAAAACGTTACATCTGAATATTAGAATATAACTTAGGACACAGTTCTTGATATGCATATAATATATATTGTTGTTACATCGTATGTAAATTAAAATGATTCGACTAATGTTCATTTCTTAATCTTGGACAAGAGTGATTTTAATTAAAATTTCCTTATGCTGTTGTCCATCTGAAAATTAAAACTAGTCATAGATTAATTAGATCAGGCACTTGAAGGATGTTTTGTTTAACGAAAGGGTCGAATCTGGCATTGTTATTCACAGGAGGGGAAGAGATGTCGATAAGATCCGGTTTCTTGAGTTCTTCAAAAGCTTCCCATTCATTGCTTATCACAGTCTTTAAACTATTGTTGTCATCATCTGTTTTCTTCAATGTGTGTTTCTCTACAACTACAATCCGTTTCTCCTCTTCTTTTGGAAATTGCTCGATTTCTGAAACTCCATTAATAATATCCTCGAGTTCTCTAATGCTTTCTTCTGGCACTGGTTCTATCTTGGGGCTGTCATAAGCATTACCAACTCCGATATCCTTACAAAACTCCAAAAAAACCGATAGTTCTTCATTCTGAACTTTTGCTTTATGCAGAATCAACAATGCCATTCTAGCCTCACCAATCCCTGCAGAGTTTATCCTTCCAATAACCGTTTCGATTCCATTGCTAATTCGGCCATAGATATCATAAACCTCGATCACAATGCAGTCCATGGCTTCAAGAACAAGCATGTTGACTGGTTGACTTGACTTCAGCTGTATGTGGAGCAAGGTGTCGAGCAAGCCTTGGAGCTTTTGTAACCAAAAAAAATCTTGTATCATAAACTTCTCTTTCTGTTGGTCATTCGTTTCATCATGTGACAAAGTCTCCATTCGTTTTGTTTGTTCTTGTGAATGAAGAAATATAAATGATGATTTCTCGTCCAAAAAGGCATAATAAGCACGGATAAAATTGGTCAAACCCAACATTTTTCCGTGCTTAGTATGCTTATCTTTGAGATTAATTAGATTAAACGGTAACCGTCCAATCTCTTGAATCCCGGGAACCTTACAACAAAAAACTCCATGCAAAAGCATGAGTCCCTTCAAGATCACCACCCAGTTGCAGGTCTTCTCCATTCTGCGAAAGAGGGCCCACAACACATGGTGTAAAGAGTCATCAGATATTCTCACCCATGCAAATACACTCTGCATACTATGGTAATCAACTCGAGATTCGTCATGGGTGGTGGCCTTAATGACCGTGGTTTCTATATTTATATTCCGGAGCCCAGATCGACAATTCAGACTCGCTTTGAGAATACTTTTCCGATCTTTTAGAGCTCCGGAAGCCCTCTTCCATAGTTTCATTTTGTAGTTTTTAGTTTTTTAAATTTGAATCCTGGTTATGAATATATTATATATAGTGACAAATGTAAGATTGGGGCACGAGTGCCGGCCTCTTTGGTTGATAAAATGAGTCAACTTTTGGTTAGAATTCTTTTTTTGCGTGTTGTTTGGTCTATACAATGAACTTGACTTTGACAAACTTGTTGCCATCAGTCATACCTTATGTTTTGGGTTACAGCATTTAGTTGACAATATATATATATATATATATATATATATATATATATATATATATATATATATATATATATATATATATATATATATATATATATATATAGGGGTGCGTTCTATGCAGTACCAATATTAGATACAGTACTTTACAGTACCACTTTAGAACAATCTAGACCCTTGGATCATTTGATCAATGGTTAATAATACATGATTGCATTTATGTAAGATTTTTTTAATATTAAAAGATTTTATTTCATTCAAAAGGGCATAATAGTAAAAATATATTTTTACTTTTTATTTAGTATTTTCAATAAAAAAAAAGATTGTTTTAACTATTAATTTTGGGAATTAAAAAAAAAAGCGTTTTTTTTTTTTTTTTTTTTTCAGCAAACAAGTTTTCAAAAAAACGTATGTGCATATTTGTTTTTTTTAAGAATGTAAGTTTATATGTGTTCATTGTATACAATTTTTTTTTTTTTTTTTTTTTTTTTTTTTTCAGCAAACAAGTTTTCAAAAAAACGTATGTGCATATTTGTTTTTTTTAAGAATGTAAGTTTATATGTGTTCATTGTATACAATTTTACAATTTTTTAAAACATTGAAGCGTAGTTGCATATATGTTTATAGTGTACATTGAGTTCGAATTTATGACCCAAAACATAAACATACACATGTAACCTCTAAAAATTTATAACAAACTAATAAAATAACAAAATTTGATATTAAATAAAATACAATTTATGTGCAAGTATCTTGTTAAATATAAACATGTGTACACTCTTCACTTTCTCGTCCAATTCACTTGAACGTATGTGCACATCTTCCAAGAACATATGTGCATATTGCGCTTTCTCATCAAATTCATTAGAACATAGGTGTACGCCTTCCAAAAACATGTATGTTTTCCGGTGGCCACATAAACTTCACTCAAATGCGTATTTAAAAAACGATCCAAAAACTCAATACCTGTTTCCAACTAAAAATTAAATATTTAATCATATTAGTATTAGCTAATGCAATTTAAACCATAACAACTACAATAACATACATGCACAACTTGGGTAAGAATAATTGAACATGTATGTTCTAAACCAAAATTCGTGACCATTGGCTTCAAAATAACAACTTGGGCAAGAATAATTGAACAATACGACAAGAATGAAAGAACCAACCCTATAACAACAATAACCTTAAAACACATATACAGAATTTAGTACCTCTTTCTTTGATTTTATATTAACCTTAGAACACGTATGTACATACCATTCGGTGTTTTCATACCAACCACAAAAGTACAAAACACATATGCACCATTTGTGCGCTTGCGACAATCCGAAGGTTGCGCAAGACTTTATTCTCTTGCGTTCAGCAAAAGAACTTTGCATCATATTAAGCAAAAAAAAAAAAAAAAAAAAAACTAAATAACATTACAACTGACATAACATATATGTACATTATTTGCAATAGTAAAAGAATTCGAACATAGCATTTGTAACAAAATTGCACACTTAATATAACTTTTTAACTAAAAATTATACTTACACACAAACACAAATTGACACAACACTACATAATTAAAAAAAAAAAAAAAAAAAAAAAAAGTCAATCCACAAACAAAACCATAACTTGCTCACGCAACCACGTGCTTTCTTTTGCCCCATTTGTGAATCATTATATTTACTGATTTCTACACTACAACCTTTACTAACATATATGAGCACGAGTCCAAAAGTAAACCGAAAGTCGCTAACATATATGAACACGAGTTTAAATAAAAATGAGGACATGGAAACATTAATCACCGATGTATATTTATACAAACCAAAACAAATTGTATGATTTGTGTTACTACAAATAGTACACAAAAACATCGAAAATTAGCAATTCTAAGAAAAAAGATTATGATTATCCATGTAACAATAATTATTTAACCATAAATTTAATAACCCATTTTATGTTAGTACGAGTAAGTTTGAGATTTATTGAAAAGTAATACTCCGTATTATTCAACCACAAAACCCATGTAACAAGAATATTAAAAAGGGGATCTAACTCACTTCTTCATGATCTGCTACTGGTATGTCGTTTTTTCTCTCTTCCAAACACAACCGTCCCCGCTCCAACTAAAATTAAAACGCCCAATAAAGATTTCGTTAAAAAATAAATAAAAATGCATGACAATAGATGTAGAGATTGATGAACGACCTTGATAACGCTGGAGAACTTATGAACGTGTAACCTGTTTGTTGAACCTGTGAGGCAACATTAGTTGAAAAGGATTTATTTTTACAGGCTAATCACCATGATTAACAAAGATTTATATAACTAATGAGAGGGATATGGAGAGGATTGTTAGTGGAGGCTAGGGTTTGAAGAAGATATATGTGTGAGTAGTGATATAACTGATTATCTTAATCAGTTTCCTAAAAAGATGGACGAATTTTATGCTAATGTAAATTACCATAAATACCCTTGGTTAATAATATGAATTGAATAAATGGAAATTAATTTATTAAATTCTGATTGGTCTATGATGGTACTGTAAAATACTGTATTTAATATTGGTACTGTATAGAATACAACACTATATATATATATATATATATATATATATATATATATATATATATATATATATATATATATATATACTAGACGAGTACCCGTGCATAGCAACGGAATTTTATAGCGATTGATAGTTTTAGTGATAAAAAAAGTTTATGAGTTATAAACGAAAAATAATAAAAGTTTGAGGATTTAAGGATTAAACATACTGTTTTGCAACTCAGTTCGACCCGGGTGGTTCAATTGGTTGGAAACAAAGAAATCAACTTCTCCAAGTTATGGTGTTTTCTAGTTCCATTTTTCAGTTGGAGATGAGCAAACTTTTCTCGCAGCATCTGGTTTTGTTTGAAAATGATTGGAGATATCAATTGTATTATTTTCCTTAAACCTTATGCGTGCGTATGTGTCTTCCATTTTAATCATTCACCACGAATTCAAACAAAATATGAATCCTAGGTGACAATATTCTAAAAAACACTTACGTGCATATGTGCTTATATAATTGTCAATTCGATTGTATTTACCAGTCGTTTGTGCGGTATGAGTAGTAAAGAGATAATAACCAAAAACCATTTCCTACATACTCCATCACTTCAATATTAAGTTTCCATTTTTAAAATGTACAAATTTTAAATAATCTTACTAACTACCTTTTACATCAATCAAATGTCTTCTCCATCCCTAAAATATCTTTTCATCGCTAAAATCTCTTCTCATTGGTTAAGATACAACATGAACACTTATTTTGAGACATCCCAAAATAATATTACGGAGATTTAATAAAAGACGGCGTTAATAACACTTAACAACTAACTTATGGCAAATCCTTTAACAATAGACTGTATACAAAACTAAAAAACCATATATGAAATAAAAAGAAATATAGGGTATGATTGGTTAAGAGTATTAAGGGGTAAAGAATAACAAAGATAATGATTAATGGTTGTTGGTTTGCTATAATGGAATGGGCTATTACCCACTACTAAGCAATCCACTATTCCCCACCATTTTGAGGATAATGACCATATAATGATTGAATTTTCATTTTTTTCTACCGTATTTAATTTTCTCCCCCATTCTTCCACATCGTAATTTCTCACATCCATATAATCCCTTAATTTGTATTTTTAATTTGGTCAACTACATTTTATTTAAATCTTTCGACAAGCATCATTAGTTATAATGTTAATAGTTATTATATTCTTTAGTATTTCCATTGCTATTCCTTTTCCCATTCCTTAATATGAACCAAGCACCCAATGGTCCAATGGTCCGCTCTACTTTTTTGGTACATGTACCAATGTCACATTTTTTTTCAGGAACTATGTAAACACATCTACACATAAACCTATTATATTAGTCAAAATTAATATTTATGAAAGTTCTATTTCATTCATTCAAATTTTCAGTAAATCTGAAGTTAATGATAACCCAACGTTAAATAGGCATAAACTGACGATTTTGAAGCGCACACACCTTCGATATCTAAAAACCATAATTCGAATTAAAATAGTTTTGTTCCATGTAAATTTATAAAAACATCTCGTATAAACTCATTGTTTTCATGTGTCAACAATAAAAAGAAATCATAGCTATTGTGTCTCATTAATGGTTGCAAGCTTAGAGAATTTTTAAAAAAATTACTCGTTAGAGGTTGCAAATTTCAGACAGATACAAAAGCCACAAAGATCAAAACTAAAAACTAATCATCATCGCATTTAAAAAAATAAAAGCCCTCATTTTAACATAGAAAATTCTTTTCTTCTCTTTTTGTGTGAAATTAATAAAAGAAAAAATATATATATATCAATGATGCCAAACACCAGGTTCATCACATATTTACCAAAGAAACATCATCCTTAACCAAAATAAAAATCAAACCAAGGTAAACCAAACGCCAGAAAGTTTATCAAATAAAAAAAGCCAAAACATGTTACAACATTACCAGCGTTGTTCATCCACTGAAACCACACTAAACATTATCACACTCGCAATTGAGAAAGAAAGCATAAGACTCATTAATAAAATTTGTACAAAGAGACGACAACAAACACAAATAACTTCAGATCTTACATCACCCAAGAAAGCCATAAACAAACCTTCATATCTTGAGATATAAAAGTAAAAAACTTTGAAATGTTTAAATCTTACATCAAAAAATCAGCCATACAAACACAATAAACTTTATAACATAATATACCTTACAAATTTAAAAAAGAACCCACACATTTACCGGCAACAGTTCCGGTGGTGGCGGCGCATATTCTGGCAGGTGGACTCCGGTTACAACGGCAGCAGTAGCGGTAGATTCAGGGGACAACGACAAATCTAAAAAGAAAAGATTGTCAAAATGGTTAAAAAAACTTACGATCTGTAAAAAAAAAAATAAAAAAAAAAAATCTATGTAAAAATATCAGATCTAACAAAAAACACCATAAAAATATCAAACATCGGCTGGTGGTTTCGGTTATGGTGTTCGGCTTGTGGGTGGTAGTGGGATGTGGTGTGCGGCTCGCTAGTGGTGGTTGGTTAGTGGGCTGGAGTGGGTAGTGGTGGTCGTGGTTTTGGAAGATAACTGGAAGAGATGGTCAGAATAAGATGAACTAATACAATATATTAGTGTTCTTTATATAGGCATTTGGAAAACTCTTGCCTTATGTAATATTTGAAATTTGAAATGAAGAAGAGATGAACACAATTCCCGCCATGGGTTTTAAAGAGAAGAATCAATTATGAATGGTTTCCTTCATTGTATATATGGTATGAAAGACAGCTTGTCATGCGTTATGTATGTATATATGGTATGAAGTAATGTTGCCATGCAAACTTGCCATAAAACATTCAACATTGACGTGAAACATAAAACAAAATCAACTTTTCAACAATTGACGTGAAACATTTTAAAATCATTCTTTCCTTATCTATTTGATACTGTGTAATACGTATAGGATTTTAATTTTTAAACATTCAACATTCCAATTTCCACATTCACTTTCAACAATTCAAGGGTAGAATAGGCAAAACATATTTTCAACATTTCACAAACCTTGACTATTCAACTTTTCACCTTTGACCATTTTTACATTACTAGACGAGTACCCGTGCATAGCAACGGGATTTTATAGCGGCATTTAAGTATAATGATATTTTGGTTAAGTGGTTTGTGTAACGTTTTGTGTAACCAAAATATCACTATAACTATCTGCCGCTATAAAATTCCGTTTCTATGTACGGCTACTCATCTAGTGTTTAAAAGTTTATTTTTATATACGTGTGTATTCATTCTTAAGTTGACAAAACAATTTTACATTTTTACAAGGTTTTGAAACCCGGGTCAACCCGGTTCTCGAAACCCGGCCGGGTTTCATTTTTTCAAAAATATTTAATAAAAACCCGGGTTGACTCGGTGGTCGAACCGGTTGACTCGGCGGTCGAACCGGTTGACCCGGTCAAAAAAATAAAATAATAATAAATTGAAAACCGGGTTGAACGCGGTCCAACCGATCGAACCGGTTGACCCGATGCCCGATGAGTCGACCGGGTCGATTTCGAACCCGGTTTTCAAAACATTGCATTTTTATGTTTTCATTTATTAATTATTCATTTAACTTTCCATGTTTTTAAGTTGACAAAAAAATTAAATGTGTAATGTAAGTTTCCATGTTTTTATTTTAGTTTTGATTAAGTTGTTAAATGCATTAATTAAGGGTAATTTAGGCAAAACATTAATTTAAGTTTTTCACTTTTCACTTCTTGACTTTTTGACCATTTACTCTTTATAAATAGTATATATATATATATATATATATATATATATATATATATATATATATATATATATATATATATATATATATATATATATATATATGGGAAATCTTACCATCCAAGTGTAGGCAATTAGCTACACATCCCTTTGTAAAATCTTTTAAATATGTACAGTTCAGCCCCTGTGACTTACTGCAGGGGCTGAACTGTACATTTTTAAATTTTTTTACAAAGGGGATGTGTAGCTAATTGCTTACATCAAGGTGTAGCTAACATATCCCCATATATATATATATATATATATATAACCCCGTAGGCTAAGCTCTTACTTGGTTTCATATATAGTCGCTTTCATGATGGTGGTGAATCGAGCTTACCTTGAGGAAGATTTGTAGTATGTGTAAACATATACCTTTATTTGACCATAAAACGGACTTAATATACCAAATATGTTGTGTTTTTGTGTTTATGCATGTGCAGGTACGAATATTGTGAAAAAGAGACAAAAATCATGAAAACCTGACAAAACCGAGCACGAGATTTGGAAAGAGTATCAAAAGCCGGAGCCGTCGAAGAATTTCTCAAAAAGGATCACATCTATGCTCATAATGTCACAATCAACCTTGAAGTATAACCATTTGGCAAAACAGTCCTTGGATGAACTTTGCAAAATTGGCAAAATGACCCTTTAACCTTAAACCAAATTTAAAGTAAATCCTACACTTAACTAAATCTCATTTTCCCTTAACCGGCCACAATAAATAAACCTATACAAATCCAGTTCAAGCCCAACAGAAAACACAAGCCCAAATCCAACACCACAAACCCATAACCCGACCTCACCCCTTTTACCCACCCAAGTCAAACCCTCTTTATACACAGGTCAAAGTGTCAAACAATAATAAATAAACACAAAAAAAAAAAGAGGTGCCCTAAGAACAATTACTATTCACTGTCACTCCTACCCTTTGACCCTGCTTCACCACCATTATTACCCGTACATTAAATTGTTTCTAGAAGACTTAAGCTGACAAAGAATGACAAGCTGGACAATTGGAAAGATTCTATTGGCCACAACACCTCACTCAAGTGATCCTAGGGCTGTGATAATAGATTGATGATAAAAAAAGAATGAAGGGACAAGATTGATTGATCATGAAGCTTCTACTCAAACCCTAGATGCTCCTAAGTGGCTATAAATAGCCCTCACTCTCCACACAGAAGGGCCATTAGTAGTAGTGGTAATTTTAGTGTAGTTTAGGTGTAGAATATGTAGGATTAGCTTAATTTTAATTCAATTTTGTCCTTTATTGTTCAAGTATTGTAATTCAGAATGAAATTTCAGTTTGTCCTTTTAAATTCATGTCTTATTTACTTTAAAGCTCTTTTTAAGTTCAATTATAGTTAAATAAGTTGCACAAGCTCTTTTTACAGTTTCATAAGCTTATGTAAGCTTATCTATAGCTTTTGTGGTTTATTAGTGTTTAATTTCTGTTTAATTGCAAAAATTCATAAAAAGTCAAATAAAGTCAACCTAAAAGTCAAATAAGCTTGTGGATGATAAGCCGGACTTAGAAGGCTTATGTAGCTTTTAATCAGCTTGTAGATTAGCTCAAATGAGCATTTAAGCCCTGTTTGAGCAAAGGCTTGGTAAGTTTTCATTTAAATTCTCATTTTAGCTTAATGTTAGCTATTTGCTTAATCCCTGTTTATTCTACTTATATTCATGCTTATATTGGTCTAATTTGATTTATTGTAGCTTATATATGCTGAATGTTGCTTAGTCTTATAGTTTTGTAGTTTAAATCAATTTTTATAAAGCTTTTAGAAACTTAAGAGGGTGTTTCGAATAAGGTTGTTTTTAGGGAAAAAGCTTGTTTTGGTCATTGGATTTATTTCAACTAGCTTCGATTCAGTTTAACAAGTTGTTTTGGCAGATTATAAGTAGTTTTGTTAGGATTTTCATATTTAGTTTGAAATTCCAAAGTTTAGAGTCATTAAGTGGTTTCAATTGCTCATTCTGATAAGATGATCCATAAGAACCTTTTGGGTGTTATTTTGAGTCAAAAATAGGTTTCTGACTTTGTTTTAAAGCTTGGGTTCAAGTGTCAATTAGTCTTAGTTCATGTTATTGTTTCTGTCAAAAAATTCCAAAAACCAAAATATCAGCTTAAGTGCTTTTTCTGTAGATTAGTTTTAAAAGCTTAAAAGAAGTTCAAAATACCTAAAAAATCATTTTTCTAGTTCTTTGGTTGGTAAATCAAATTTGTTTTCAGTTCTCATTAGATAAACTTTTGATTAGGAAGCTTAAAAATAAGTACAAAAAGTGCCTAGTTAGCTACTTTATGTATGCAGTTCTTAAACTTGTCTCAACTAGCTTCTTTCTCAGCTACTTCTTAAACATCAAATAAGCTAATTTGTGTCTGAAATTTGATTTTCTTATTCATTGTCTTAGTGTCTTAACTATCTCACTTTATTAGTTATCTCACAAGCTCACTTAAGCTCCTTTTTATCTCTAATTTGTTCTGCTTACTCTTTGTTGCTTATTGATGCTATTTTATGATTTTTAGATAGTAGCTTATAGTATTCCAGCTTTTAAGGTAGCTTAAAGTAGGCAGTTTAGCCTGTTTGGGTTAGTAGCTTTAGGTATTTGCTAATTTTGATTCAGTACTTCTCAGCTTATTTTGGGTCACTTATTTAATTTATTTAGCTTATTAAGGTTAGGATGAGATTAGTATTAGCTTATTTTCCCTTTGGCTTAGCTTATAGCTTATAATATATAGCTTTTCAGATTTCAACTTTTACTTCTAAAAGCCTTTTGGAAACTGTTTCATATTTTAGCTTATATATTAAGTTTTCATAAACTGTTGTTTTTATAAAAAGTACTTATTTCCATCTGCTTCTCAAAGTTTTTAAAAGAAAAAAATAATAATAATAAATTAATAAAAAGGACGGTCACAGGGGTCAAACCCTGGACCTCCCACCACACCACACAGACTCAACACCAAACTCTGCTACCAAAATGCCCTAGGGACTTCTTAGCTCAATTCTGCATAGTTTTTTATTTAAACCGTTTTTATCATTTTAGCATATTTAGCTTCTTTAGCTTATAACAGCTTATCCTCAGTAGCTTTTTGTCCCATTTTATTTGTCTCTCATTACTCTTAGTCTAAAGTAATTTCCACAAAAATTTAATAATTTTCTAAAATCGTTTACTACTTTTTATAATTTAATTTCTTTATTTTAGTTTTTAAATCATAATAATTAAAATAAAAGTCAAAAAAATATTTTTCTTTTTCCCTAAATTTTCTTTTATCATTTAGGACTTAGGAGAAATAGTTTTCCGTTTCTAGGACTAGTATTTCATAGATTTCACTTTTAGAGCACATTATTAGCCCGAGAGTTCGCGTTTTAGTTTTAATTTAAGTTTTTGCTTACGTGTGCTTCATATTAATGTTTTACTTGCTTTCTTAGTTGTTTATAGTTAATATTTCATAATTGTAGTTGATAAATTCAAAAAATCTCTTATTTTCACTATTCATTACACGATCACGAACTCGAATCGATAACTCCATTCATTCCTTCGTTGAAAAAACGATTCGGAAAATACATACTCACTTGTATTTCTTTGGAAATATAAATATATAATTGACGATCAATCAATTTGAAAGCTCAAATATTTTGAAAATGGTAGATATTTAGATGAGTTACGAAAATTGATTCAAGCTTAATTTTGGAGCTCATTATAGTTCAAATTAGGATGAACTTTTAATAGAACTCAAGCTCAAACAAGGTCATAAGTAACCGACTTTGTAAGACCCTAACTACATAAAAGTGTATGAATAAAAGCTCTTTTTTTATTTCCATTTTCATCAGGAAAAAGTCACCGGATGCACAATACTTTTAAATGTAGTATAAGGAAAAAAATTAGCAAAAACATACAATTTCCAGTTACAATGATTGGGTTTAGTGAAAACCAAGTTCATTTTTCACGTATTGATAAACTAACTAAGCAATAACTAGAAACACAATCCACTTTGACTATGTGCATTTTGAAAAATTCAGTGTTTTTTTATGATAATTATAACTATGAAGAAGATTCTATCATAGTGATGACGTATAGCCTATATTTGGGCCGCAAGCCCAAATGATAGACATTACTTACACCTAAGTCCATCACGAATGGGCTACCATGACAAATGGTATGGGCCGTGGTATCAACGCTTGGGCTCACGAAGCCCAAAGGCCCAATCTAACTCACCGGATATCCGATAAGGATCATCTATTCAAGGAATAGATATCCTTACCTCGGATAAGCACCACGCGTGCGAAGAGTAAGGAGCAAGAAACACGGTTTCTTAGCCCCTATATATAGAATCATACGATTCTTATTCAAGGTACGATTCACGGAATCCCTAAAACTCTTAAACCAAAACCTAAATTCGATTACTTACTCTCACGCCGGAGTCTAATCGGGGGAGACAATCCCTCGATAAGTCTAACGGTGTTATTCTCTTTTCTTAGTACGCAGGTAACAAAGTGCTAAGGATCCAATTGATATAAGAGCAAAGCCCAACAACCAGGTACGCCCAACTTTTGTATCAACAAGTGGCGCCATCCGTGGGACCCTACAACGAACTAGAATGACGAAACACAAGAATTCGGGCCAGCGGACTCCGCAGTCAGAAAAACGTGATCATCAGAAGAAGAATCGACAAGATTCGACCTCTAAGCAGGTTGCTGGGACAACCAGCGCACCTGATCACCAGGAGGCGGGAACAACCCAGCCTATTCCAACAATGGAACTACCTTTAATCTCGTCAGTGGTCCCAAGCGCTGAGGAACTCCAGCGCACCCTCTTCACCACTCCTCATCAGGCTGCACCCGTAGTGAACAACACTGTGCCGCCAGGCGCGCCTGAACGAAACCGGGCGCCCCATACTGAGGCAGAGATCCTTACAACGACTGAGGACGTACCCGATTTAACTTTGGGAAATTTCGTGTCCCAAAACTATGAAACCCTAACTGCCCTCATGCAGGAAGAAGCGGCAAGAAGAGCCGGTACGGATCTGCAAACCCGACTTAATTTCGGGCCAGAACGTGAACTAACACCACCACGTCACCCACGAGGAAGACGTACAGAACGTACCAATGTCCATGACAGGTTGGGTACGGTGTCTGGCTCACAAAATTCTGGAGACAGCGGTAGGCGCACCAATGTTCATTCCAGACTTGGCAGTCGGGGAATACACGACCGATTAGGTCCTCAGCATTCGCCGAGTCAAGGATCCTCCAATCCCAGAAGTAGGAGGATCCAAGACAGGTTGGGGAGAAGAAGATCCCCAAGCAGAGATCCCTCAGGCTCCTCTTCTGAAAGGAGCAGGCGCAAACGCCGACGGAGAGATTATCCTTCCTCCAGCGATTCCTCGGACAACGAGGATAAAGAAACAGGTCACTGGAAATCAAAAGGACGACGTCGCGAGGAAGAGAACGAGGATATGTCTCTCCCATGGCGACGCCATAAAATTGATGCGTTCACACGTCGCATAAGTGATTACTCAGACGACAGGCGCAGACGCATGCCCGCTAATGTGAAGACATATGATGGAACAGGTGACCCTGACGACCATCTCAAAATTTTCGAGTCAGCCGCAACTATCGAAAATTGGCCACAGCCTGTGTGGTGTCATATGTTTAATTCCACATTAGTAGGGAACGCGCGCACATGGTTTAGCAAACTCCCACGTAGGAGTATAGGCGGCTTTGAGGAATTGCGAAAAGCATTCCGCCACAACTTCACCCAGCGAAAGAAGTGCGCTAAAAATCCTGTGGAATTGGCAAGGGTGAAGCAACGCCAAGGAGAATCAACCAGCGCCTTCATGGAGCGCTTCAAGGATGAGTGCATACAGGTCAAAGCATGTCCCGAAATACTAAAAATTTCGGGGTTCATGAATGGAATTAATAATCCAGAACTCATCCGAAAGCTCAATGATAGAGTTCCACAGTCTTTCGATGAACTCACAAAACGCACCAGATCCTTTATACAAGGAGAAGCAGCTGCTGCGGATAGCAAGAAAGGATATTCAAACTATAGACAACAAGAACAACCGCGGAGACAATCCAATGATCAAAACAATAACCGCGGCAGGAACTACCGCAGTGGAAGAGACAACGACAAATATACTCCTCTCACTAAAACTCCAAGGGAGATATTTGCAACAGAAGGTGCGAACTTCCCAAGACCACCACCAATTAAAACGGCAGAAGAAAAACGCCAAGGTAGTGGATACTGCGAGTACCACGGCCAAAAGGGCCATACAACTAACGAGTGTGTCCAACTGAAACAACTAATCGAAAAATTAGTGAGAGAAGGAAGGATGGACCATCTCGTAAAAAACATCAAGGAAGGAAAAGATAGACAGAGAAATGGAGGCAAGAAAGAACCCCCAAAGGAAAAGGCTGATACTATATACATGATACAATCATGGCAGCGCAAAATAAAGCAAAAAGTCAGCCAAAAATTCTCTCCAGAAAAAGAGATATCCTTCCCTACAATCGCTGCGGACAACGCAGTCGTGGAACCTCTGACCATTGAAATACATGCAGGAGGACACGACATCCACCGCATGTATATTGATGGAGGAGCATCCGCAGACATCATGTATGATCACTGCTTCAAAAGGCTGCGACCTGAAATCCAAAGTCAGTTGATACCAGCTACAATGTCACTAACAGGATTTACAGGAGAAAAGATCTGGCCCATGGGGCAGTTACGCTTATTGGTGGTCGTAGGAGATGAGCAACACTCAACCGCGGCATGGATAAATTTTATGGTAATCAAGTCTCCCTCACCATACAATGGCATAATTGGAAGACCAGGAATATCATCCATGCGCGCAGTACCATCCACAGCACACGGAATGCTTAAATTCCCAGTTGAAGGAGGAGTGGTTACTCTCTATAACACAACGATACCACCAAGAGAATGTATCGCAGTGACAACTGAAGCAGATACTATTCCAGAACAGCGCACGGAAAAATCGCCAAATTTAAAGGTCGCTATTCATCCAGACTATCCGGAACAACAAGTTTCGATTGGAGGATCTTTATCTGACAAAGGTAAAGCAGCCGTATGCGCACTCTTGCAAAAGAACCTAGACATCTTTGCATGGGAACCAAAGCATATGACAGGAGTGCCTCGTTCTATCACAGAGCACAAACTACAAATCCGACAAGGATACCCTCCAATACGACAAAAGAAGCGCGGTCAGGCTCCAGATCGTGCAAAAGCTATTTTGGAAGAAGTACGCAAGTTAGTAGATGCGGGCATCATGCGCGAAGTGTACTACCACGACTGGCTCTCTAACCCAGTCATGGTAAAGAAGAGCGATGATAGCTGGAGGATGTGCGTGGACTTCACGGACCTCAATAAAGCATGCCCGCAAGACTGCTATCCATTGCCAGAAATTGATTGGAAGGTTGAATCCTTATGTGGATACCCCTTCAAGTGCTTCCTAGACGCATATAAAGGGTACCACCAAATCCAAATGGCAGTGGAGGATGAAGAAAAAACAGCTTTCCACACCAGTCAAGGGGTATACTGCTACACAAAAATGCCTTTTGGCTTAAAGAACGCAGGCGCGACATACCAACGGCTGGTGGACACAGCTTTCGAAAAACAAGTAGGCCGTAACTTAGAAGTCTACGTGGACGACCTCGTTATAAAAAGCCATACAGAGGATGAGTTAGTGCGCGACATCGAGGAAACATTCCGAACGTTGGGGCGGATAAACATGAAACTGAACCCAAAAAAGTGCACCTTTGGCGCAACTGAAGGCATGTTCCTCGGATACTTAATAGAACCCGATGGAATCAAACCATGCCCAGAGAAGACAAAGGCTGTTATTGACCTCCCCTCCCCGCGCACACTCAAAGAAGTCCAATCACTGAATGGAAAGCTGGCAGGGCTGAATCGCTTCTTATCTAAGTCAGCAGACAAGTCCCTTCCTCTCTTTAAAACACTCACGAAGTGTACAAAAAAGGGAGACTTTCGTTGGACCAATGAAGCCGAGGAAGCTTTCCAACAACTCAAACATCATCTGGCATCTCTTCCCAAACTAGTCGCACCGCGACAAGGGGAAGAACTAATCATGTACTTATCAGCAACCCACGGAGCAGTTAGCGCAGTACTATTGACAGATAGAGACTCCGTCCAGACACCCATATACTTCGTAAGCAAAGCCTTAAAGAAAACAGAGGTCAACTACAGCGCCATGGAAAAACTGGTCTTGGCTTTAGTGTTCGCCGCCAAGAGACTGCGCAGATACTTCCAAGCGCATCCAATTGCGGTAATCACTGATCAGCCAATTAAACAAGTTATCTCTAAACCAGATGCATCGGGACGCTTACAAAAATGGAGTGTAATGCTCAGTGAGTACAACATCTCATACAGGCCGCGCACTGCTATCAAAGGGCAAGTTTTAGCTGATTTTATCGTGGAGAAGCCAGAGGGCGACAGCCCAATATCTGCAGCAAAAGCGGATCTACAGGAACCATGGACACTGTTCACTGATGGATCCTCATGCGCAGATGGATCAGGCGCAGGACTCATTCTTACAAACCCAGAAGGTATGGAATTCACCTATGCGCTACGCTTCGAGTTCACAGCCACAAACAATGAGGCAGAATATGAAGCCCTACTGGCCGGACTACGCATCGCAATTCAAATGGGTGTACGCAACCTAGAGGCAAATGTAGATGCTCGGCTAGTCGCTAACCACGTGTTAGGAGAATACGAGGCCAAGGATGACCATATGATCCAATACCTGGAAAAGACAAAGTCTCTGATCAAAAACTTCGATAGGTTCACAATAAAACAAATACCTAGAGGGGAAAACAGAAAGGCGGACGCACTCAGCAAGATCGCATCTACAAGCTTCGCACACCTTTCAAAACAGGTATTGGTGGAAACCTTAAAGAACAAGTCAATCCTTGATATGGAGATATCAACGGTGATAGAAGAACAAGATCCTACGTGGATGACACCTATCATCGAATTTATCAGCAAGGGAACTCTACCCCAAGATAATAAAGACGCTCGAAGAATACGGCGCACGGCGCAACGATTCGAATTCCGCGACAACGTACTCTATCGGCGATCTTTCTTACAACCATGGCTCAGATGTGTTGGACCCCTTCAAGCAGACTATGTACTCCGCGAACTTCACGCTGGATCATGTAGTATGCACTCAGGACCGCGATCCGTGGTGGCAAGCGCTTTAAGGGCAGGATACTATTGGCCAACAATGCACCGCGACGCACGCGACCTAATAAGAAAGTGCAGCAACTGCCAAGTACATAGACCTATTCCGCGCCGACCACAGCACGAGCTAACACCAATTACCTCACCATGGCCATTTTACAAATGGGGTATCGACATCGCAGGACCTTTTCCCGTCGCAGCGGGAGGAGTAAAATTCCTCATCGCAGCCATAGATTATTTTACAAAGTGGATTGAAGCAAAAGCTGTGGTGAACATTACGGGAAACCAAGTAAAACGCTTTGTCTGGGACAATATTGTCTGTCGCTTCGGCCTACCAGGCGAGATCGTATCAGACAACGGAAAACAATTCTGTGATAACCCATTCAAAGATTGGTGCACACAATTAAACATCACACAACACTTTGCTTCAGTCAAACACCCACAAACCAATGGCCTGGTTGAGCGCGCTAATCGCAGTCTAGGCGAAGGCATAAAAGCGCGCCTTGACAGACATAAAGGAAGATGGGTAGATGAACTCTCGCATGTCTTGTGGGCGCATCGCACAACAATCAAAACCAGTACTGGCGACACGCCATTTTCCTTAGTCTATGGAACAGAAGCCGTCATACCAGCTGAGATAGGAATGCCTACTATACGCACAGCAGAAGTCAACGTCATGACAAATGACGAGGAACGGCGCATAGACTTAGATATACTGGAGGAGAGACGCGAACGCGCAGCCATACGAGAAGCAAAGGCCAAGGCAAAAATGAAGAAGTATTATGATGCAAAAGTCAAGAACACTTCATTTCGACCAGGGGACTTTGTTTATCGCGCCAATGACGCAAGCCACGCAGAAGACACAGGCAAACTTGGACCCAAATGGGAAGGACCTTACGAGGTCACAGACGCGCTCGGCAACGGCGCATACAGGTTGCGCGATATGGAAGGTCACGACCTAGCGCGCACTTGGAACATCTGTAATCTCAAAAGATGTTACTTTTAGGCTACGGCCCTTACACAAACACACTCACACCCTACGCGGTGCCCAATAAGTGTTTGTCTTTCTTTTCTTTCTTAGGAATTATGTTTTCCATTTTTTCAATAAACTTGCAAGTATTAATAAAATGTTATGGTTTCTAGCTAACTCCATAGCGCACTTTTACTTTATTGCATATATGTCAATATTGTCTATTGTATATTTTTTGCCTACATGGCGTGCATGCACCACTTAAAGACCCACGAAGGCATAGAGGATGAGTTAACCTACTAATTTACTCGTTGAATAAGAGGGTTGCAAACCCATCAACATTGGATCACGTATCCTTGCTAAGCGCCTTACTCTTGAGACGTCAAAGTAAGTTTCACATGCGCACCCCACGACGGATGCGCGTATACCAAGTACACTGTACGAGCTTAGCAATTTAACGAGCCAAGACACTTGGTCAAAAATAAAACTTAGCAAACAATGCAAGTATACTTAAGTTACGCACTTAAAAAACTTAGTCAAAAATAAAACTTAGCAAACAATGCAAGTATATTTAAGTCACGCACTTAAAAGACTTAGTAAAAAAAAAAAATAATAAAAGCACACAATGCAAGTGTATTTAAGTTACGAGCTCATAACAAAATGTATTTTATTCCATATTTATTAAATTACAAGGACAAAATACATAAGCTCACAAACAACCTATATGCTATGGCGGTGATCATGGCTCTCTTCTGGAGCGGCGGAACTTCCCTCCTTCAACTTACTCAAGGTTATGGCATCCTGCATCGATACGGTTGGAACACTTACAGCCACACCATCTGATCTAGGAAGATGTGCAGCACCAATACCGCACATCACGGCCTTGCCCTTGATACCCTTTTTCACCGCAGCCCTCTGCGCATGTTGCTCCAGCACCTCCTTCAAGGGGACTTCCTTCTCCAGAGCAAAAGGCTTGAGGATATCACGGGGCCGCGCAAAAACTGGGACTTGAAGCTGCGATATATCAGGTTTTAGATAATAGTCTAACTCCTCTTCCGCATTCTTCTCAAGATGGCGCTGCAAAGTTAAGCCGGCCATCAGCACAGCTATAGGGTCATCTTGGTCGCGCTCCAATTTCCCTATATGCGGCAGCTCAAGAACCTTCAGCCCCGCCATCGCCTCCACCAGCTCATCGTATGCCGTTGAGCTATAACCAGGAATCTCCGCCAAGTCCTTCTCCAACAGCTTGGCCTCACGGAGCTCCTCCATCGCCTGCGAACGGCCACGCGCTATCGCGCAGTGGACAACCTTCCCAAAGGCCTCCACCACCTCCGCAGACTCTAAAGTACTTAGAGCTGCCAGACGAAGCCCATGGCTGATCAACCACCTGCATTCACAAAGTGGTAACAAGATAAGATAAAATGGAGTGAAGAAAACAATTCTAAAAGATAAGGGTGTAAAAATACCTGCGCTCAGCAATCACAGTCATGAGATGAGGATACAGCTCCTCGTCGTACTCAATGCTAAGGGCGCGCAGCTTCTCCTCATACGCCACAAGCGTCTTCTCCATATTTTCCTTGAATTCTTGAAGCATAGCATAATGCTCAGATCTTTTCTCCTCAAGGAACGACACAGACCACGATGCCCTGGCCTTCATCTGCTCGAGACACGACCTCGCATGTAGCAGATCAGCCAAGATGCTCATCTTGTCCTGAGCCATCTTCTCCCCATACGCCCTTGACTCCCCAAGCTCAGCCTGCACGCCCGCCAATTGCGCGCGCAGCTCCTCCAACTCCTCTTCCTTCTGGGCCAGAGCACGACTCTCCCCAATGCGCTTTCCCTTCAGCTGCGCCACCAGCTCAGCCTGACGGGCAGTAGTCGCAGCCAACTCATCAAGAAGTTGCTGCGCCTCACCACCACCTGCTGCCAAGGTATCCTCTCCCTTGTTTTCATTCTGCGGAGAGGATACTTCATCATCTTTCGCGTCGTCATCCCTACGGAACAAAGACAGTCAACAAAAAAAATTACAACAAGTAAAAAAAAAAAAAAAAAAAAAAAAAGGAGAGAGAGGAAGTGCACACTTACAGAAACGGAGAAGCATCAGCCTTCAACCGTGCGCCGGAGGTCGAAGTTTCCTCCGCGTTCGACTCTGCGTCTTTGATGACGTGTCGACGCCTCTTGCTGGTGCCACTGGTTCCAGCACCTCCCTTGCGCTTTAAGTTCTGCGCAACCTCTTCCCTCAGCACCTCTTCAGGTTTCAGGATCCGAATACTGTCAGATGACCCTGAGCGTGCCTCTTCGTGCGCCACCTCCACTTCAGGCACCACAGTAGGCGCCACCACTACCTCTGGCGCCATACTCTGGACGGGCGTCACCACAAGTGGTGGCGTGTCCTCAGGGACTGTCGCGGGTAAAACAGTCAAACGCCCCGCGGTTGCTTCCAGCAAAGGCAGCTCCCCTTCCCTCAGAGGACGCACCCCTATGGTCACCTGCTTTGGCTTATCAAGCTTCACCACTGCGAATAAGTCCATCTCTGCACATATAAAAATGAAGCAAGAAAACAACGAAAGATTAGTTGGTAAATGCGCGAAGAAAAAGGATGAAAAACTTACAAACAATTACAAAGGATGAACACCCACCCCGGCCATCCTCACTCAGGAAAGTGGGAACCTCATCCGCTGCGCCAAAATACGCGCGGCTCAATCCTACATGCACCAAAAACTCCTCCGGATAGGGGTTAATGGCCAATCGATTGGCATTTAACGTCTGCGCGTCAGCAATACTATAGGAACCGGGTGCGGGATGCCCATCCCTTGGTAAAGACGCTTGAGTATAAAACTCAAAATTGGAAGGAAAGACCACGTCGTCTACCCAAAAGAAAAATTCCCTCCAATTCTTGAGGGCGTCAACTTTCTCCGTATAACATTGAAACGCCCGTGGGCGCTTCGCAAAGGACACCCAACCGTTCGACCATGTTGAGTGGTAAAAAGAGCGGAATAAATCTACAGTTGGTTCTATCGCTAGTAAATGGCAGTTTACCTCAAAATTCGACACCTTCGCCGCACCTATACAGTGCAGCTGAGAGATGTGGAGGCGGTAGTGATTGAGCAAATCGCTCAGAAATATAGATATAGGTACGCGGTAGTTAGCGTACTCGAAGAATTTCGTGTATAACCCTATCTTCCCTTCGGGGAAGTCGGCTATACACGCATCGACATCTGGCGCCTCTGGATGCACATCCAAAGGCACAAAATAGTCGGAAGAAAAATGCATCACATCCTCAACAGACAACGCAGAGCGAAACTCCTCTAATTGAGCGACCATGTTCATCTTAAAACTAAGTGTACGCACACAAAGCTTACCTACAGAAGCTCAAAGGTTTTCTAGCAAAAATGCTCTCAAAATGAAGAAGATGAATAGTGGTTGTGTGTGTATTTTACTGTGTGGTGAAAATAAAGGGGGGCGGCATTCTTATATAGGGTGGTAAAAACCCTAATTCACGCCCACGTGGATCCCACTCACAGTAAACGTGTGGCTAGAAGATCAAAAGGTACAACACTTTTTCCCGAATCCCAAGTGATACGTGGACACCATCCCCATTTACCGAGGTAACTATTTTGAACCTGTTAGGTGCATTGCACCTCCAAAAAGGCGGTAACAATTTGTTCATTATCCCGCCACGCTTACCGCTGCTTACATTAAGTCTAGTACCCGCGGCTACGTGCCGCGCATACTAGACTGGGGGGACATGATGACGTATAGCCTATATTTGGGCCGCAAGCCCAAATGATAGACATTACTTACACCTAAGTCCATCACGAATGGGCTACCATGACAAATGGTATGGGCCGTGGTATCAACGCTTGGGCTCACGAAGCCCAAAGGCCCAATCTAACTCACCGGATATCCGATAAGGATCATCTATTCAAGGAATAGATATCCTTACCTCGGATAAGCACCACGCGTGCGAAGAGTAAGGAGCAAGAAACACGGTTTCTTAGCCCCTATATATAGAATCATACGATTCTTATTCAAGGTACGATTCACGGAATCCCTAAAACTCTTAAACCAAAACCTAAATTCGATTACTTACTCTCACGCCGGAGTCTAATCGGGGGAGACAATCCCTCGATAAGTCTAACGGTGTTATTCTCTTTTCTTAGTACGCAGGTAACAAAGTGCTAAGGATCCAATTGATATAAGAGCAAAGCCCAACAACCAGGTACGCCCAACTTTTGTATCAACACATAGTCCCGTGACACAGCGAGACCCCTAATTTCGTCCTCGATTTTTATATTCATAAAAAACCAACTTAATTGTAGTCGAAGTTTTAGTTTCATCTTCTTTTTTCCCTTAACAATAAATGTAGTTTTAGTTTATAGAAACATTTACTTGAAGTTTCACATACGAGACTACTTGTGATAATCAAAATAATAATAAACAATGGGGATGATGGGGACTGTGATTTTAGTAGGAATCAAACTCATGACCTAAGCTATAGGTAAGAATGAGCTTTTTCCATCTTTCCCAACATCACCAATGAAAAAATTATGACGTGAAAATAACTTAAATAAGTAAACCGTATACGTTAGTACAAGTGGTATTTTTATTACGAGCATGGTACATTGTCATTATATAAATAATCACTTATAGGCTTACAATCACTTATAAATAATCACTTGTGGACCACTGCCCTGTCGGTACGATTTCAAAGTCCTTCAATGAAGGTTTCAACCCACAAGGGTTCGAATCTGGAGAAGGCAGGGTTTACTTCAATTTAAGTGTCGTGCCTTCGGGCGGCTTAAGTTGAAGGTTTTCCCCCCATCGGGTTTCAAATTGGACTTGGATTTCCCAAATGAAAGTCAATTTTCAAAAAAAAAAAAAAAAACTTATAGGCTTACATTTTAGAAATTTTGGTAAGTTGCAATGAACATAAAATATGAGAACGCAACCCACTAGCTTGCCTATGAACACATCACATTTCATATTCCCATGAATTCAATCTCACTTTGATTCATCGTTCCATATATAAGGTCATTTTTATTTTGAGAAAATTCTAAGATTAGACTAGTCGATCAACTTTTATACATTTTCTAGATAAACAAAAAAATGCTTTTCCCAAACTAAACAGAACGACCTGCTACTTTTTTTACTTTTGATAAGAAGTCGACAAGTGACACAAAAAAATCGCTTGAAAGTACAAAAAGTACAAAAGTCGCTTAATTTATGTACAAAAAAGTACAAAAAGTAAAAAAAATAAATAAAAAAAAAATCGCTTACTTTTGTGCCACTTGGTGACTTCTAATTAAAAGTAAAAAAGTCGCAAGTCGTTTGATATAGTCTGGGAGAATCACTTTTTTTTTGTCTATAAAAGGTATAATTAATTTTTTATTAAGGATCTTAAGCTATAACTGGATTTTCAGAATTAATTTTTTGTTAAGGCTCTTGGGCTCCAACTGGATTTCCAGAATTAATGCTTCGTTAAGGCTCTTGGGCCCAAACTGGATTTCAAGAATTAATTTATTTTAAGGCTCTTAGGCTCTAACTGGATTTTCAGAATTAATTTTTTGTTAAGGCTCTTGGGCTCTAACTGGATTTCTAGAATTAATGCTTCTTTAAGACTCTTGGGCCCAAACTGGATTTTCAGAATTAATTTTTTTAAGGCTCTTAAGCTCTAACTACATTTCCAGAATTAATTTTTTGTTAAGGCTCTTTGGCTTTAACTGGATTTCCAGAATTAATGTTTGGTTAAGGCTCTTGGGTTAAAACTGGATTTCCCGAATTAATTTTTTATTAAGAATCTTAAGCTCTAACTGGATTCTCAGAATTAATTTTTTGTTAAGGCTCTTCGGCTCTAACTGGATTTCTGGAATTTATGCTTCGTTAAGGATTTTGAGCCCAACCTGGATTTCCAGAATTAATTTTTTTAAAGGCTCTAAGGCTCTAACTGGATTTCCAGAATTAATTTTTTGTTAAGGCTCTTGGGCTCTAATTGGACTTCCAGAATTAATGTTTTGTTAATGTTCTTAGGTTCAAACTAGATTTTCAGAATTAATTTTTTGTTAAGGCTCTCAGGCTCTAACTGGATTTACAGAATTAATTTTTTCTTAAGGCTCTTGGGCTCTAACTGAATTTCCAGAATTAATGCTTCGTTAAGGCTCTTTGGCCAAAACTGGATTTCAAGAATTGATTTTTTGTTAAGGCTCTTATCTCTAATTGGATTTCTAGAATTACTTTTTTTTTCTTATGGATTTTGTGCTCTAACTCGATTTCTAGAATTAATTTTTTGTTAATGCTCTTGGGCTCCAACTGGATTTCCAGAATTAATGCTTTTTTAAGGTTCTTAGGCCCAAACTGAATTTCCAGAATTAATTTTTTGTTAAGGCTCTTAGGCTGTAACTGGATTTCCAGAATTACTTTTTTTTCTTAAGGATTTTGGGCTCTAACCTCGATTTCTAGAATTAATTTTTTGTTAAGGCTCTTAGGCCCTAACTGGATTACCAAAATTAATTTTTTGTTAAAGCTCTTGGGCTGTAACTGGATTTCCATAATTTCTTTTTTTCTTAAGGATTTTAGGCTATAACTTGATTTCTACAATTAATTTTTTGTTAAGGCTTTTGGGTTCATGCTGGATTTCCAGAATTAATATTTTTTAAGTCTCTTCGGCACTAACTGGATTTTCAGAATTAATTTTTTGGTAAGGCTCTTGGGCTCTATCTGGATTTCGAGAATTAAGTTTTTGTTAAGGCTCTTAGATCTAACTGGATTTCCAAAATTATTTTTTTTTCTTAAGGATTTTGTGTTCTTACTCGATTTCTAGAATTAATTTTTTGTTAAAGCTCTTAGGCTCTAACTGGATTCTCAGAATTAATTTTTTGGTAAGGTTCTTGGGCTTTAACTGTATTTCCAGAATTAGTGCTTCGTTAAGGCTCTTCGGCCCAAATTGGATTTCCAGTATTAATTTTTTGTTAAGGCTCTTAGCTCTAACTGGATTTCCAAAATTACTTTTTTTCTTAAGGATTTTGTGTTCTTACTCGATTTCTAGAATTAATTTTTTGTTAAGGCTCTTAGGCTCGAACTAGATTTCAAGAATTATTTTTTTAAGGCTCTTGGGCTTTAACTGGATTTCCAGAATTGCTTTTTTTTTTTCTTAAGGATTTTGGGCTCTAACTGAATTTCTGGAATTAATGTTTTGTTAATGCTTTTGGGTTAAAAGTGGATTACCAGAATTAATTTTTTGTTAAGGCTCTTAAGCTCTAACTGGATTTTCAGAATTATTTTTTTCTTAAGGCTCTAGGCTCTAACTGGATTTCCAGAATTAATGCTTCGTTAAGGCTCTTGGGCACAAACTGGATTTACAGAATTAATTTTTTGATAAGGCACTTAGGCTCTAACTAGATTTTTATAATTAATTTTTTGTTAAGGCTCTTGGGCTCTAACTGGATTTCCAGAATTAATGTTTTGTTAAGGCTCTTGGGATCTAACTGGATTCTTAGAATTAATGCTTCGTTAAGGCTTTTGGGCCGAAACAGGATTTCCAGAATTATTTTTTTGATAAGGCTCTTAGCTCTAACTGGATTTCTAGAATCACTTTTTTTTCTTAAGGATTTTGTGCTCTAACTCGATTTCTAGAATTAATATTTTGTTAAGGCTATTAGGCTCTAATTGGATTTTCAGAATTAATTTTTTTAAGGCTATTGGGTTCTAACTGAATTTCCAGAATTGCTTTTTTTTCTTAAGGATTTTGGACTATAACTCGATTTCTAGAATTAATTTTTTGTTAGGCTCTTGGGCTCTAACTGGATTTCCAGAATTATATTTTTGTTAAGGCTCTTAGCTCTAACTGGTTTTCCAAAATTACTTTTTACTTAAGGATTTTCTGTTCTTACTCGATTTCTAGAATTATTTTTTTGTTAAGGCTCTTAGGCTCGAACTGGATTTCAAGAATTATTTTTTTAAGGCTCTTGGGCTTTAACTGGATTTTCAGATTTTTTTTTTTTTTTTTTTTCTTAAGGATTTTGGGCTCTAACTGGATTTCTGGAATTAATGTTTTGTTAATGCTTTTGGGTTAAAAGTGGATTACCAGAATTAATTTTTTGTTAAGGCTCTTAAGCTCTAACTGGATTTTTAGAATTATTTTTTTCTTAAGGCTCTAGGCTCTAACTGGATTTCCAGAATTAGTGCTTCGTTAAGGCTCGTGGGCACAAACTGGATTTACATAATTAATTTTTTGATAAGGCTCTTAGGCTCTAACTGGATTTTCATAATTAATTTTTTGTTAAGGCTCTTGGGCTCTAACTGGATTTCCAGAATTAATGTTTTGTTAAGGCTCTTGGGATCTAACTGGATTCTTAGAATTAATGCTTCGTTAAGGCTTTTAGGCTGAAACAGGATTTCCAGAATTAATTTTTTGGTAAGGCTCTTAGCAGGATTTCTAGAATCACTTTTTTTTTCTTAAGGATTTTGTGCTCTAACTCGATTTCTAGAATTAATATTTTGTTAAGGCTATTAGGCTCTAATTGGATTTCCAGAATTAATTTTTTTAAGGCTATTGGGTTCTAACTGGATTTCCAGAATTGCTTTTTTTCTTAAGGATTTTGGGCTATAATTCGATTTCTAGAATTAATTTTTTGTTAGGCTCTTGGGCTCTAACTGGATTTCCAGAATTATTTTTTTTTAAGGCTCTTGGGCACTAACTGGATTTCTAGAATTAATGTTTTATTAAGACTCTTGGGTTAAAACTTGATTTCCAGAATTAATTTTTTATTAAGGCTCTTAACCTCTAACTGGATTTTCAGAATTAATTTTTTGTTAAGGCTCTTGGGCTCTAACTGGATTTCCAGAATTAATGTTTCGTTAAGGCTCTTGGGCCCAAATTGGATTTCAAGAATTAATTTATTTTAAGGCTCTTAGGCTCTAACTGGATTTTCAGAATTAATTTTTTGTTAAGGCTCTTGGGCTCTAACTGGATTTCTAGAATTAATGCTTCGTTAAGGCTCTTGGGCCAAAACTGGATTTCCAGAATTAATTTTTTTAAGGCTCTTAGGCTCTAACTGGATTTCCAGAATTAATTTTTTGTTAAGGCTCTTGGGCTTTAACTGGATTTCCATAATTAATGTTTGGTTAAGGCTCTTGGGTTAAAACTGGATTTCCCGAATAAATTTTTTATTAAGGCTCTTAAGCTCTAACTGAATTTTCAGAATTAATTTTTTTGTTAAGGCTCTTGGGCTCTAACTGGATTTCCAGAATTTATGCTTCATTAAGGCTTTTGAGCCCAACCTGGATTTCCAGAATTAATTTTTTTTAAGGCTTTTAGGCTCTAACTGGATTTTCAGAATTAATTTTTTTTAAGGCTCTTGTGCTCTAACTGGATATCTAGAATTAATGCTTTGTTAATGTTCTTAGGTTCAAAATTGATTTCCAGAATTAATTTTTTGTTAAGGCTCTCAGGCTCTAATTGGATTTTCAGAAATAATTTTTTGTTAAGGCTCTTGGGCTCTAACTGGATTTCCAGAATTAATGCTTCGTTAAGGATCTTTGGCCCAAACTGGATTTCAAGAATTAATTTTTTGTTAAGGCTCTTATCTCTAAATGGATTTTCAAAATTACTTTTTTGGTAAGGCTCTTGGGCTCCAACTGGATTTCCAGTATTAATGCTTCTTTAAGGTTCTTAGGCCCAAACTGAATTTCCAGAATTAATTTTTTGTTATGGCTCTTAGGCTGTAATTGGATTTCCAGAATTACTTTTTTTTTCTTAAGGATTTTGGGCTCTAACCTCGATTTCTAGAATTTTGTTAAGGCTCTTAGGCCCTGACTGGATTGCCAGAATTAATATTTTGTTAAGGCTCTTGGGCTGTAACTGGATTTCCAAAATTTCTTTTTTTTCTTAAGGATTTTGGGCTATAACACGATTTCCAGAATTAATTTTTTGTTAAGTCTCTTCGGCACTAACTGGATTTTCAGAATTAATATTTTGGTAAGGCTCTTCGGCTCTAACTGGATTTCTAGAATTAATTTTTTGTTAAGGGTCTTAGCTCTAATTGGATTTCCAAAATTACTTTTTTTTCTTAAGGATTTTGTGTTCTTACTCGATTTCTAGAATTAATTATTTGTTAAGACTCTTATGCTCTAACTGGATTTCAAAAATTATTTTTTTTGTGGCTCTTGGACTCTAACTGGATTTCCAGATTTTTTTTTTTATTTTTTTTTAAGGATTTTGGGCTCTAACTGGATTTCTGGAATTAATGTTTTGTTAAGGCTTTTGGGTTAACACTGGATTACAAGAATAGATTTTTTGTTAAGGCTCTTAAGCTCTAACTGGATTTTCAGAATTACTTTTTTGGTAAGGCTCTTGGGCTCCAACTGGATTTCCAGTATTAATGCTTCTTTAAGGTTCTTAGGCCCAAACTGAATTTCCAGAATTAATTTTTTGTTATGGCTCTTAGGCTGTAATTGGATTTCCAGAATTACTTTTTTTTTCTTAAGGATTTTGGGCTCTAACCTCGATTTCTAGAATTTTGTTAAGGCTCTTAGGCCCTGACTGGATTGCCAGAATTAATATTTTGTTAAGGCTCTTGGGCTGTAACTGGATTTCCAAAATTTCTTTTTTTTCTTAAGGATTTTGGGCTATAACTCGATTTCCAGAATTAATTTTTTGTTAAGTCTCTTCGGCACTAACTGGATTTTCAGAATTAATTTTTTTGGTAAGGCTCTTCGGCTCTAACTGGATTTCTAGAATTAATTTTTTGTTAAGGGTCTTAGCTCTAATTGGATTTCCAAAATTACTTTTTTTTCTTAAGGATTTTGTGTTCTTACTCGATTTCTAGAATTAATTATTTGTTAAGACTCTTAGGCTCTAACTGGATTTAAAGAATTATTTTTTTGTGTCTCTTGGGCTCTAACTGTATTTCCAGATTTTTTATTTATTTATTTATTTTTTTAAGGATTTTGGGCTCTAACTGGATTTCTGGAATTAATGTTTTGTTAAGGCTTTTGGGTTAACACTGGATTACCAGAATTAATTTTTTGTTAAGGCTCTTAAGCTCTAACTGGATTTTCAGAATTATTTTTTTTGTTAAGGCTCTGGGCTTTAACTGAATTTCCAGAATTAATGCTTCGCTAAGGCTCTTGGGCACAAACTAGATTTCCAGAATTAATTTTTTGATAAGGCTCTTAGGCTCTAACTGGATTTCCAGAATTATTTTTTTGTTAAGGCTCTTGGGCTCTAACTGGATTTTCAGAATTAATGTTTTATTAAGGTGATTGGCTCCAAACGGTCAACTAAATCAACCAAGTGAATGGTCAACTAAGTCAGACTGCCTGGATCCAATGCTTCCGTGGAATACAGTGTTTCCCCGGGTCGTTATGTCCTAACGAGTCGTGCAAAGGTATTAAAACGAATCTGTGAACGAGTGAGATTGAATAGGAAAGGCGTATAATGGTTGAGTGAGTTATTAATCTAAGGGATTATAAGACAAATTAACTTAAATAAACTATTTTAATTAAAACATAAACCTAATTAACTTAAAAACGTTTAAAAACTAAAACTGTGTACGTTTAAATTAAAACTACGTGAACGTACGAAATAAAACGCGAATTGTGTCCAATATAAATCCCACGGATGTGAAATTTATATTTTCGAAATCCAAATGATAAAATAAAATTATTGGAAAAAGAAAATATTTTTTTGACTTTTTATTTAATTATTATTAATTAAAAACTATTTAAACATATTTAAACTAATTAAACTAATTTAATTATAATAAATACTAAATGAAAAGTTAAAATTATAAAACTTTTTCTATAAATACCTTATAATGACAGAAACTTTATAAAAATATGAAAATTCCTAAATACGAATTAATAAGTTATTTTTATAATTAATTACTTATTATTTATTTAAAACCTAATTAAACTATTTTAATTATAATAAATACTAAAGTATTTTATAAATACTTAATACTGACAGAAAGTTGTAAAAAAATATGAAAAGTCCTAATACTTAATTAATAAGCAGTGAAATAAGCTAAAACAGCTTATTAGAGCAAGGGGAAATTGTGTTAAAAGGAATTGGGTGTAAGGTATTAACGAAAAAAGTCCCTAGGGCAATTGGTATACAGATACAACCCAATCACCCTATGAAGGGAGAGGTCTCAGGTTCGACCCCTGCCTCTCCCTTTTTGCAAACCATTTTATTTTTCAAAATTTTCTTTTTGCAAAATCTTTTAACCACAAAAATAAGCAACTTTATGAAAACACCTTTTTTTTAAACTAAAAAACAAGCACTGTATGAGCTTATTAGCTCAACAGTAAGCTTTTTTAAGCCAAAATGATTTTTTAAAACTTAATAAGCAACAAATAAGCTACAATCTAAAAACCAAGGTTGAAATAACCTACAAACAGATTAAACAAAGTTAAAATAAGCTAAAGAAAAGAGAAAAGAAAAGGAATAAGCTATAAATAAGCAAATAAGCAAATGGCCTAAAACTGAGTACCAAACAGGCCAAATAGGCAATCTTGCAGACCCTGTGGGGCCACTAGGATGATTGGAAGCCCAATGTGAGTCTTGTTCCTAAAAGCTACCCAGAAGAGCTTTTCAAAAAGCTAGGATATAAGCCCTGGGTCCTACTAATGAGTACTAGGGGAGGGCATGAACTTGGGTGTTTTATGCTGAGCACTCAGTACAAGAGGTGGAATTGGACAAACAAAAAGGGACTAGCAGCCCTACCAAATAAGCTACAAACTTGAAACTAAGCCTTGATCCTTAAAGTTTGGCTTATTGGCTTTCCAATAAGCCAAGAAACACACTGTGGGGCCCACTATTGAACAAATTATGAACTAATGAAAAAGGGGCTATTTGGACTGTGCCCTGGTGCAGGGCATGTCTTTGCCCTGCAGGCCTGTTTAAGCCCTTAAAATAAGCTAGGATAAAAAATCTTAAAAATAAGCTGAAGCTGGATTCCTAAAGATTAGCTAGGTGACTTTAACTTGTAAAAAGCTCAAGTCCTAATTCTAAGCACAAAAATCAGGAAAATTCCTTGAAGTTTTGGTTTTCTGATAAAGCTTTGAAATTTGACTTTTTGATTTTAAGCTTAGTTTGACTAAAATGGATTTTGATCTTGATTTTTGGACTGATTAAGGTTAGTTAAGCTATATGAAGTCTAAAATAAGCTAAGGGGTTGTTTGATAAAAAAAGTATGATTTAGCGCTGAATGAATCAAAGCTGCTGAATGATACCAAGATGCTGAGTGAAACTGATTCTGTGTGAAAATTATTGTTTGATAATTATTCTGAATGAGCAATATGAGTTGCCTTAAACTACCAATTTAACCTTGTTTTTAGATATCTACTGAGCAAAATATATAGTTTATAAAAAAGAATAAATAAATAATTTTTTTTTTACTCGAATAGAAATATAATATAAAGAAAACAATGTTAAAGTAAGCAATAAAATTTAAGTAGACTTATCAAAAGATGATAAAACAATATTAATTACGAACTAATTAAAAAAAAATAATAAATAAAAAAAAAAAAAAAAAAAAAAAAAAACTCATTATCGTTTAAAAAATAATTCATCAATTTGATTATAAAATCACGAGAACTAGTTTACTGTTAAAGAAATGATCAAAAGCATATATAAAAGTTAACTATTGAACACACTCAAAGATGACATTCATGTAATTTTTGTGGTGCTTAATCATTTTGCATGTCTTTAATGCTGACCAATTCAGCACCTAGTGGAATGATTAAGAGAAGGAAAAATGTTTATCAAACAATCAATCCCACTTAATGATTCATGACAAGGCCCATTAAGAGGCTATCAAACATCCCCTAAGACACACACTTGTGAGTTGAAAATAGGACTGGAATCGCACGTGTTTTGAAAATTGGCCAAAAGTGAGATTTTGATACAACCACAAGGACCAAAAATGTAGATTACTCTAATAATAAACATGAAACCAATGTTTTGAAACCCGGGTTTGGGATCGATCCGGCCGAGTCACCGGGTCAACCGGTTCGACCGCCGGGTCAACCCGGTTAGACCCGGTTTTATGCGCATTTCCAAAAATTCATTTTCTATTGTCCAAAGTTTAATGTCCAAATTCCAAACACTACTCTGCAGTGAAAAAAGAGCAAAGAACCTTACGGTTCAAGCACAGGGGTCCTAAATTCCTAATCATGCTAAACGCTTTGGATATCAGAACCCGAATACAATCTAATAAGTGGAAACTAATCACAAATATGAGTGAATATACACCATAAGAAAGTCATATAAAAAAATAGCACCTTAACAATGGAAAAAAAATAAAGAGTCAAAAAAAAAAAAAAAAAAAAAAAAAAAAAAAAAAAAGGAAATCCAAACCCAGCCGGGTTTCAAAACCCGGGTTGACCGGGTCACTCAAAACCCGGCGGGTCTAACCGGTTGACCCGATTTTAGAAACCCGGGTTATTTTGACCCGTTTTTTGACCAGGTACCAGTCCAACCGGTTGACCCGTAATCCGGGTTTGAAAACATTGCATGAAACTAATAGATTGATAGAAGAAACAAAGGTAGATGATACGTACCAAAAGCAGGAACTAACTAGTGAGTGTTGTGTTTGGTTGGAAATGTTTTGTACATAGGATAGGCTCTATTACCATTGGCCTGATTTTTAGCCTACTTCAATGGCCCGGTTTATTCTTGTAAATGTTATGGTACTTGTATTATGCAATGCCCGGTTGATTACAATCATAATCGGATTAGTGATAAGTTTTTCTCTTGTTATATAGCTAGATCTAACCAATGGGTTTTAGTAGACCCGGGTTGACACGGTTTAATAAATCCAGCTAGTTTAAGCCTTTTTGAAAGAATAAATTTTCAAAACTTTCTTTTACCCCTATAAGTCGTTAAATTTGTCAGAATTTGCAACACCGTACGTGTTAATATGTATAGTTTTAAAGCAAGACTACTTAACAAGAGTTTGCAATATCAATAATTTGAATAATAATTATAATTAACAATTCTTAGGTTTAGATGATTTATGAAGGCATGAAGTTTACACGACTTGATTTGGTCACTAAGATATGTCGTGCATTGTAATTGGATAATTTCAAACAACCATACCTGGAGTTGAAAAATGTTTCCATGAGTATGCATGTTATCAACTTTTTGAGTCGTTCTTAGAAAAAAAATGTGGCGAGTAATTGACCTATTTTAAGTTTTGTATGTGGAAATGATAACCGACAACTCTACGGAATCAATTATAAAACCGTGTCTTTGATAAATGTTAAACAAAAGTTTTAGCAAAAAAAAAATTAAAAAAAAATAAATAAAAATAAACAAAAATAAAAAGTTCTATTTCGGCTATTGGAGATGCTCGATGGAGTATCAATAACTTTTTAGCAAGCATCAACTGTCCATGGTCACCACACCAAACGCTTCCGAGTTAGGACGAATAGTTATATTCTTTAACAACAAAGAATAACCAGTTTTAACTATCAAGTAACAATTAAATCACTTTGGGCAATTTGTTCCTCTCGGTCTCCCTTTTTCAACTCGATCATCATCAGACGTATCACTTCCGGCTTCTAAACGGCAGATAAACTATCAATGCAAAAGTGAACACTATTAGAGCAGTGCAACGTGTATAATTTTACACATAAACAACAAACCTCAGTGTGTGAAAAAAAGACATTCATAAGTAATATTACCTCCAAAGAGTGATCTCTAGGGGTGGAAACAAGCCGAGCCGCTCGTGAAAAGCTCGAGATCGGATCGGTGAAAAGCTCGAACGAGCCGAGCCTAAACGAGTTCGAGCCCGAGCTCGAGCCTAAATTAGAGCTCATTTATTAAACGAGCCCGAGCCCGAGCTTTATAAATAAAGCTCGTTTAAGCTCGCGAGCCTAAACGCGCTTTATATATTAAGAAAAACTCTAACACCAACCCAACTTTATTAAACCAAATAAGCCCAACTTATGTTCAAAATAAAAACCCAACTTTATTAACCAAGTAAACCTAATATCAAGGATATATAAATGAATCTATCCCTAATATTGTATCATAGTACCAACCCTAATCTCCTTGCTCCAAAACTCATGCCCCCATCCTCTTTTCTTCACCTGTATTTGCATTTGGAGTAATAAATAAAAATAAACAAAATCCAGTTACCAAGCTTTTATCATTAAAAAAATTGGTCACTCTGTTTCTCTTGATGTAACTAAGTAACAAACATACCCAAGACACTTGTTTTAAATTTAACTGAAGCAAGGCTTCAATAGAAACATACATAAACATAAATAAAAGGAAGTCTTATCATAATTAACCAAAAGAGAGTAAGACAATACGACTTAAAGTTACATAAGTTCCAAAATGAAATCTCCAACAGAAAGATAAACAGAAATAAACTAAGTCTTAAACATAGTATCAATATCCAAAGCTAAGATGATCTAAGGTAAGTCCACTCTTCACTCAATCCCTTAAGCAAACCCCAGCTCCTAGCTTAGATACCTGCCGCGGAAGAAAAGAAATGCGGCTGAGCTTAAAAAGCCCAGTGAACAGATATAACAACAAAGCAATATGAAACAGAAACGAATACAGAATATAGTGTAACGGAAATAACTGAAATATAACCAAGGTAACTGAAACAGAAATAAAGGTAAAGGTAAAGGATAGTCATCTACCACGAGCCCAGAAACAAATATCATATCATAATCATAATTCATATATCTTCATAAACATATAGAGGGGAGACCTCTCAGACAATCAGACAATAATGAGGGGTGTCCTCATATGGGTGGAGTAGCTAACTCCCAGAAATGTGAAGGACGTGTATTGCACACACAACCACATTCACCAGACAATATCATATCAGAAACAGAAACAGATCTAGGATGCTTCCATACGCCCCCACAGAAATCAAATTGGCCATAATATATCATATCATAAAGTACGCATATCATATAACAGAAAAGGGGACGTGGCAGAACATCACTCCACTGCCCTAGAGTCATGCCAGAGGTGCATCTCTGACACGGACATGGAACCCCCATGCCTAGTGAAACAAATTTGGCTCGGGTGTCAAACTAGAATAGGTCAAACAGAATGTCATAAATGACACAGATCATAGGTCATCAAAATAATCAGATCAGAAATACATATCAGAGGTCCATATCATAAGGTCCAAATCAGAAGGTCAAATCAGAAAGTCCAAATCAGAAGGTTCAGATAACAAAGGTTCATCACAGAAAAGGTTCAGAAACAAAAGGATTTCATAGCAATGGCATAGGGAACCCTAATAATGAAATATAGCAAAGGAAAAGAGATCATGAGAAACCTTTACTGAAAAGGTCAGAATATATGTACCTTGGACAAATGCAAAGCTGACAATAGAAAGGATCAAGGAACGAATAACACCCTTCTTCAGAAATCTACACATGTGATTTTAGATATTAATAGCTTGCTCATTTATTTACTTATTCTTATTCCATATTAGATCGTCTATCCACTTTTAGTAACCTTTCTTATTAGTAACCTTAAACAAACGATTAAGTTAATTGCTTAATTAATTAGTAATATAATTTTAAGGTTACTTATCACATATTATAGGTTTACAGTTAATTCTTAAGTGTTTTATATCACAAATACAAGTATTCATGCTTAATTTGACTCCCAATAGTAAACTAGGGTTTTAAACATACCTAAACATGTAGTAGTCAAATTAAATACCATATTAGGTTATATAAAGTTCTTAGGTAGTTCTTTTACTGTATTAGACACTTAATTAAGGATTCATTATGATTATGTTATCTATATTAATGATATAATAAACTTTAAGTGTGCAAATCACCTTTCAATTAAATTCAGCTTTTATCCGTAACCAGGTCACAACTATACGAATTTTTAAACCATATTAGAACTCAAAAGTAAAATTCACAAAAATTCACAGAGATACCTCAATGTCTTTAGAACTCACACGAATTTTTCCAGAATTTATTAGTTAGTTTAACCCCACAAGAAAAATACCCAAACTCAGACTACTCAGAAAACCGACCTGCAGTTGTACCCGAAAAATATCCCCTTGAGAGACCCATCATAACATTCAGGAAAAATCTACAAAAATTCATGGTGATAATATACATATAGAAGCAAGGCCGGCTGAGAGGGAGTGCTGCATGTGCACTTGCACAGGGCCACACTAGAGAAAGGGCCACCAAATTTTGCAAAAGTTTGTTGTATATATGTATGTTATATAGTACTATTTTATTATCCCAATTCTATTCTTCTTATAACTCCTCATACTTCGTATTTGACTTTCGTTTTTTATCATATTTTATGGGGCCTGACCATTAAGGGCTAAAGGCCTAAAGCCCAATATAATAAGAATGCACAACTATAAAACCAAAACGTTTGTAGGTTAACAAATACTAAAGAAAAAAAAAACTTCGCAACAGTTTGGAGAATTGGAGAGTTGCGGCATTCTTTTTTTTTTAATAATCGATCACTAGCCTTTGATCGTAAAATTCGAAAGTTTCACCATAACTCGATCAGGTAACGTTTTAATTGTTTTGACTTATTATTAAAATTTTTGCTTTTTAATTTTTATGATTTAACGTTTTATGTTCTAAGCTCTAATTGTTAAGTGTTTAGTTACTTATTAGATAGATTAGTTATTTACTTCTTTTGATCTAACACTAAGTGTGCTATATTAGATGTTATGTTTCAGTATTATTTAGTCCATAAAATAAGGTAGCACCGTCTTATTAATGAAATATTTGTTGTTATTGTTTCAATGTGTTTTAGAATCATGCCACCTAAAGTGCGACAACACGAATCTGGACATTCAAAGCGTTTAAAGAAAACAAAAATTGAAGAGGCAAATAAGAAAGAATTTGGGTCTATGCATAGATACGTTAAAATAAAGTCTGATGTTACAAGTGAGAATCTAAATGTTGACATTAACGATAGCGATAGTGATAGTAGTAATGATGAGAGTGCTGATGATGTCAATGTTGACAATATGGAGGCCGATAATATTAATTATAATGATGATGTTGATGAAGTTGATGATGTTGGTGCTAATGATCATGATGATCAGGTTGAGGATCTAGATACTAGTGTTAATGTTGATCATGTTGATATATTTGATCCAAAAAACTGGGAAAGTCTTACATCTGACATGATTAATGTTTTAGTGACAGAGGGTCCTAAAAGAGATAAGTCTATTGAAAAAGGTTCTAAAGATAAAAAATTCAAGACAATTTTCAGATGCTTTTTATACTAGAGTTTTACCAAATAATGAGAAGTGTGATAGAGAATGGTTGGTATATTCAAAAGAGCATGACAAAGTTTTTTGTTTTTGTTGCAAAATATATAGAAAAGGGATTGGAAAAGGACAACTTGTGAATGAGGGTTTTGGAGACTGGCAACATCTAGGTCATAGACTAAAAGAACATGAAGTTAGCTTAGAACATGTAAATAATATGGCTAAATGGTTTGAGATGCGTCGAAGGTTGAAAAAGAATGAAACAATTGATAAAGTGGAGCAAAAGCAATTTGAGAAGGAGAGAGATCATTGGAAAAATGTTATCTTTAGAATTATAAGCATTGTGAAATTTCTTGCCAAACATAATTTAGCATTTCGTGGTTCAAATGAGAGGTTGTATCAAAAAAACAATGGCAATTTTTTGGGTTTGATTGAAATGTTAGAAGTGTTTGACCCGTTTATTAAGGAGCATGTGCGACGCATCACGAGTGAAGAGATCCACGTTCATTATCTAGGTCACAATATCCAAAATGAGTTGATACAGTTACTTGCGCGTGAAATTAGGTTGGAAATTATTAAGAAAATAAAGCAAGCAAAATATTTCTCTGTAATACTTGATTGTACTCCTGATACCAGCCACCAAGAACAAATGTCTTTGATATTAAGATATGTGAATGTTTCCTCTACGTGTGTTAGTGTTGAGGAATCCTTTTTAGGGTTTCTAAATGTTGATGATACTACTGGTCAAGGATTATTTGATGTTACACAAGCTGAATTAAAGGCTCTTGATCTTGATATTGATGATGTGCGTGGTCAAGGATATGATAATGGATCAAATATGAAAGGGAAACATCGTGGAGTACAAAAGAGATTTCTCGATATAAATCCAAGAGCATTTTATACTCCATGCGGTTGTCATAGCCTTAATCTAACATTATGTGACATGGCTAACACTTGTACTAAAGCTAAAGATTTTTTTGCAATCATTCAACGCATTTACACAATATTTGCTAATTCTTCTAAGAGGTGGCAAATCCTGAAAGATAATGTTAAAGGGTTGACTCCTAAGTCACTGTCTACGACTCGTTGGGAGAGTCGTGTTGAGAGTGTCAAAGCTATCAAATTTCAACTTTCAGACATACGAGAAGCTTTAATTCAAGTTTCAGAGAAAGATAACGATTCCATGATCCAAAGCCAAGCAAAATCTCTAGCAACAAATGAGCTTGGTGATTTTGAGTTTATAGTAGCAATAGTAATTTGGTTTGAGATCTTAAACAGGGTAAATCTAGTGAGCAAAAAGTTACAATGTGATGATATGCTAATCAATGTTGCTATGACAGAAGTGCAAGATTTAATATCTTTCTTCAAGGAGTTTCGAGTTACCGGGTTTTCTAATGCGGTTGATGTTGCTAAACAAATTGCCATCGAAATGGATATCAATCCATTGTTCATTCAGAAGCGCGTTATTCGTAGAAAAAGACAATTTGATGAGGATCCTGTTGAAGAAGATGTTATTTTATCTCCCGAGGAATCATTTAAGGTAAATTATTTCTTATACATTGTTGATCAGGCAATTGCTTCTCTTACAACAAGATTCGAACAATATCAAGAGTATGAGAACATGTTTGGTTTCTTATTTACGTGTGACAAGTTGAAGTTCTACGATGACGACCGTCTTAAATCGTGTTGTAGTCGTCTTGAAGCCGCACTCAAGAGTGGTGATCGATCTGATATTAATGCAAATGAACTTTATGTGGAGTTAAGGTCGCTTAATAGTTACTTGCCAACCGAGAATATGAAGCCTGTTGATGTCTTAAATTTTTTGAAACAAGATGATTGTTATCCCAATGCAATAATTGCATATAGGGTATTGCTGACTATTCCAGTAACAGTGGCATCTGCAGAAAGAAGCTTCTGAAAACTGAAATTGTTAAAGTTATACTTGCGGTCAACAATGTCACAAGAAAGGCTAAATGGATTAGCATTGATAGCTATTGAGAATGACACGTTAGAGAGTGTTACCTATGATGATCTACTCAACAACTTTGCTTCTAAGAATGCTAGAAGAATCGCACTATTTAAATAGTTAATTTTGATGCTTGTAACTCGGTTTATTGTTTCTTTTAGTATCATTGTTTTAATGATTTTGGAATCTTAGTAATACTTTTTACGTATTATTAATGGATATATTTATTTATATTTTTACTTTTGGTATTTAGTAGGGCCTCCGTGTTGTCATGGCACAGGGCCACCGAAATTCATGAGACGGCCCTGTATAGAAGTTAAATACTGGAGAGTTTCATGGGTCAACTCCTTATAGTTTTTTAATGAAAAATCGACAAAGTGGAGTGATTTCAGACTCCCTAATTTCAGCTTTGACACTTAATCACAAAAAAATAAAAAAAACCCGACCTAATCAACTTGAAATCACTTCAAACCAATTGGAAAACTTAACTAAGACATAAAACTAAGTTTTCATCAAAAGAAACCGAATTAAATCATTATACCTCATGCCCTATCTTGTTCACATATTCAGGTATATTTGATGTCTTGATTTCAGAATTCATGTAACCCATCATATAACATGTTTAACATCTTTTTAGGCCGATTCACTTCAAGTGGTTCATGACACATTTAATCAAAACATTAATCTTCAATTAGAAACAAGAATTAAGTGATACCTTGGGTCTAATGGAGTAGGAGAAGAGTAGCAGCCGATTTAGGGTTTTAGGGATAAATTCTGGATCGTATATTATGTTTCTATGATGTACGGTTGTATCAAAAAAATATAAAATCTGAATATGGTTTAATGAGGGCCGAATATATGGTGAGGAGAGGGGAGTGGGTCGAAATTTGGGCTTAGGGAGTCCATATCAAACTCTACTTTATCCAAAAACTAGCTAAAAGACCCGTGAAATTCACGGGTATTTTTAGGTAACGTTGAAAAAATGGTAATATTAAAAAATGTATATTATATGAAACACAATGGTAAAATAATCCAAAAAAGAAAACAAACATTGTCAGTCCTTTGTTTCTACTAATGCGAGATTGTTAGCATTAAAAATATGTATTATGAAGTGATGGTCATTCTCATATTGTAACTTTGTGTCGTTGGTTAAGATTAGTAATAGTTTAGTCATTGGGCCTTGGACTTGGCAAGCTAATATGTTATATGCTATGTTTCATAAGCCTAGTTATCCAACCATGTAACCAAGTCCAAGCCCAAGCCCATAGAAAGCCCATAGGGCATCTCATGTATCTTACTATTTAAACACCTCAAAGGCTCATTTGAGGTGTGTGCTTGTGTGTGTATTTGTGTGTGTTTTCTTTAATAAAAGCTCTCATATTTCTTATATATCTCTCTAATATACACGAATTACATATATACTACAAGTCACCATCTTTCCATCTTTCCTTCTTATTGTGCTTAGATTGTGTGTGATAAATTTGGTTAATCTAAGGTCCAACAAGTGGTATCAATCGCCTAACAATGATTTAGGAGTGTTGGGGTTTGTTGGTTTCCTTTTTTTTTAAGCTTTTACACGAATTTTTTAGAAAAATTTCTACTTTTCTTGTTTTTTCTTGGTTTTTTAACACTTTTTTGATTACAAACTAGTGTTATAAACCTTACCTAACAAGAAAGTTTTAATCTTTTTGAAAATTTCTAGCTTAAAATATTCGACTTTGTTTTGTACTTGTTTTCGAGATCTTCAAAAAGTTTGATAAAAATCATCAAGTTTGGAACTTTCTTCAAGATTTGGTGTTTTTTAGCTTAGAAGTACAAGAATCTTGGATTAAAAACTTGATTTCGGTGTGCTTTAAGTCATACGACTTTTGTTCCCTTTTATCGAGAACTTCTCTTCAAGTATCTTCAGACGATTCCGTGGCTTACTCGGTGTTTTTCTTCCTTGTATAAGTTAGAAAAAACACTTCGACTTGGGATAACTTTCTAAATTGTACAATTTAGATAAGTTTTGAAATTCTCGATAACTGAATATTTTCGAGAACTTTTGAAAAATTTCGAGAACTTTTGAAAAATTTTCGAGAACTTTTGATAAAATTTCGAGAATTTTTTTCGAGAACTTTTGAAAAAATTTCGAGAACTTTTGAAAATTTTCGAGAACTTTTGATAAAATTTCGAGAACTTTTGAAAAAATTTCGAGAACTTTTAAAAAATTTTTCGAGAACTTTTGATAAAATTTCGAGAACTTTTTTCGAGAACTTTTGAAAAAATTTTCGAGAACTTTTGAAAATTTTCGAGAACTTTGAGAATTTATCGAGAACTTGCAAAAGTTTCGAGAACTTGGGTCAATTATCGAGAATACAACATTTTCGAGAACTTTTGGTTGATTTTTGACGACTGAACTTCAAACGGCCATAACTTTTGAACCGTAACTCCGTTTTCGACGAATCAGCTGTCAAAACGACCGTAAGGCTCTTAAGCTCTAACTGGATTTTCAGAATTAATTTTTTGTTAAGGCTCTTGGGCTCTAACTGGATTTCCAGAATTTATGCTTCATTAAGGCTTTTGAGCCCAACCTGGATTTCCAGAATTAATTTTTTTTAAGGCTTTTAGGCTCTAACTGGATTTTCAGAATTAATTTTTTTTAAGGCTCTTGTGCTCTAACTGGATATCTAGAATTAATGCTTTGTTAATGTTCTTAGGTTCAAAATTGATTTCCAGAATTAATTTTTTGTTAAGGCTCTCAGGCTCTAATTGGATTTTCAGAAATAATTTTTTGTTAAGGCTCTTGGGCTCTAACTGGATTTCCAGAATTAATGCTTCGTTAAGGATCTTTGGCCCAAACTGGATTTCAAGAATTAATTTTTTGTTAAGGCTCTTATCTCTAAATGGATTTTCAAAATTACTTTTTTGGTAAGGCTCTTGGGCTCCAACTGGATTTCCAGTATTAATGCTTCTTTAAGGTTCTTAGGCCCAAACTGAATTTCCAGAATTAATTTTTTGTTATGGCTCTTAGGCTGTAATTGGATTTCCAGAATTACTTTTTTTTTCTTAAGGATTTTGGGCTCTAACCTCGATTTCTAGAATTTTGTTAAGGCTCTTAGGCCCTGACTGGATTGCCAGAATTAATATTTTGTTAAGGCTCTTGGGCTGTAACTGGATTTCCAAAATTTCTTTTTTTTCTTAAGGATTTTGGGCTATAACACGATTTCCAGAATTAATTTTTTGTTAAGTCTCTTCGGCACTAACTGGATTTTCAGAATTAATATTTTGGTAAGGCTCTTCGGCTCTAACTGGATTTCTAGAATTAATTTTTTGTTAAGGGTCTTAGCTCTAATTGGATTTCCAAAATTACTTTTTTTTCTTAAGGATTTTGTGTTCTTACTCGATTTCTAGAATTAATTATTTGTTAAGACTCTTATGCTCTAACTGGATTTCAAAAATTATTTTTTTTGTGGCTCTTGGACTCTAACTGGATTTCCAGATTTTTTTTTTTTATTTTTTTTAAGGATTTTGGGCTCTAACTGGATTTCTGGAATTAATGTTTTGTTAAGGCTTTTGGGTTAACACTGGATTACAAGAATAGATTTTTTGTTAAGGCTCTTAAGCTCTAACTGGATTTTCAGAATTACTTTTTTGGTAAGGCTCTTGGGCTCCAACTGGATTTCCAGTATTAATGCTTCTTTAAGGTTCTTAGGCCCAAACTGAATTTCCAGAATTAATTTTTTGTTATGGCTCTTAGGCTGTAATTGGATTTCCAGAATTACTTTTTTTTTCTTAAGGATTTTGGGCTCTAACCTCGATTTCTAGAATTTTGTTAAGGCTCTTAGGCCCTGACTGGATTGCCAGAATTAATATTTTGTTAAGGCTCTTGGGCTGTAACTGGATTTCCAAAATTTCTTTTTTTTCTTAAGGATTTTGGGCTATAACTCGATTTCCAGAATTAATTTTTTGTTAAGTCTCTTCGGTACTAACTGGATTTTCAGAATTAATTTTTTTGGTAAGGCTCTTCGGCTCTAACTGGATTTCTAGAATTAATTTTTTGTTAAGGGTCTTAGCTCTAATTGGATTTCCAAAATTACTTTTTTTTCTTAAGGATTTTGTGTTCTTACTCGATTTCTAGAATTAATTATTTGTTAAGACTCTTAGGCTCTAACTGGATTTAAAGAATTATTTTTTTGTGTCTCTTGGGCTCTAACTGGATTTCCAGATTATTTATTTATTTATTTATTTTTTTAAGGATTTTGGGCTCTAACTGGATTTCTGGAATTAATGTTTTGTTAAGGCTTTTGGGTTAACACTGGATTACCAGAATTAATTTTTTGTTAAGGCTCTTAAGCTCTAACTGGATTTTCAGAATTATTTTTTTTGTTAAGGCTCTGGGCTTTAACTGAATTTCCAGAATTAATGCTTCGCTAAGGCTCTTGGGCACAAACTAGATTTCCAGAATTAATTTTTTGATAAGGCTCTTAGGCTCTAACTGGATTTCCAGAATTATTTTTTTGTTAAGGCTCTTGGGCTCTAACTGGATTTTCAGAATTAATGTTTTATTAAGGTGATTGGCTCCAAACGGTCAACTAAATCAACCAAGTGAATGGTCAACTAAGTCAGACTGCCTGGATCCAATGCTTCCGTGGAATACAGTGTTTCCCCGGGTCGTTATGTCCTAACGAGTCATGCAAAGGTATTAAAACGAATCTGTGAACGAGTGAGATTGAATAGGAAAGGCGTATAATGGTTGAGTGAGTTATTAATCTAAGGGATTATAAGACAAATTAACTTAAATAAACTATTTTAATTAAAACATAAACCTAATTAACTTAAAAACGTTTAAAAACTAAAACTGTGTACGTTTAAATTAAAACTACGTGAACGTACGAAATAAAACGCGAATTGTGTCCAATATAAATCCCACGGATGTGAAATTTATATTTTCGAAATCCAAATGATAAAATAAAATTATTGGAAAAAGAAAATATTTTTTTGACTTTTTATTTAATTATTATTAATTAAAAACTATTTAAACATATTTAAACTAATTAAACTAATTTAATTATAATAAATACTAAATGAAAAGTTAAAATTATAAAACTTTTTCTATAAATACCTTATAATGACAGAAACTTTATAAAAATATGAAAATTCCTAAATACGAATTAATAAGTTATTTTTATAATTAATTACTTATTATTTATTTAAAACCTAATTAAACTATTTTAATTATAATAAATACTAAAGTATTTTATAAATACTTAATACTGACGGAAAGTTGTAAAAAAATATGAAAAGTCCTAATACTTAATTAATAAGCAGTGAAATAAGCTAAAACAGCTTATTAGAGCAAGGGGAAATTGTGTTAAAAGGAATTGGGTGTAAGGTATTAACGAAAAAAGTCCCTAGGGCAATTGGTATACAGATACAACCCAATCACCCTATGAAGGGAGAGGTCTCAGGTTCGACCCCTGCCTCTCCCTTTTTGCAAACCATTTTATTTTTCAAAATTTTCTTTTTGCAAAATCTTTTAACCACAAAAATAAGCAACTTTATGAAAACACCTTTTTTTTAAACTAAAAAACAAGCACTGTATGAGCTTATTAGCTCAACAGTAAGCTTTTTTAAGCCAAAATGATTTTTTAAAACTTAATAAGCAACAAATAAGCTACAATCTAAAAACCAAGGTTGAAATAACCTACAAACAGATTAAACAAAGTTAAAATAAGCTAAAGAAAAGAGAAAAGAAAAGGAATAAGCTATACATAAGCAAATAAGCAAATGGCCTAAAACTGAGTACCAAACAGGCCAAATAGGCAATCTTGCAGACCCTGTGGGGCCACTAGGATGATTGGAAGCCCAATGTGAGTCTTGTTCCTAAAAGCTACCCAGAAGAGCTTTTCAAAAAGCTAGGATATAAGCCCTGGGTCCTACTAATGAGTACTAGGGGAGGGCATGAACTTGGGTGTTTTATGCTGAGCACTCAGTACAAGAGGTGGAATTGGACAAACAAAAAGGGACTAGCAGCCCTACCAAATAAGCTACAAACTTGAAACTAAGCCTTGATCCTTAAAGTTTGGCTTATTGGCTTTCCAATAAGCCAAGAAACACACTGTGGGGCCCACTATTGAACAAATTATGAACTAATGAAAAAGGGGCTATTTGGACTGTGCCCTGGTGCAGGGCATGTCTTTGCCCTGCAGGCCTGTTTAAGCCCTTAAAATAAGCTAGGATAAAAAATCTTAAAAATAAGCTGAAGCTGGATTCCTAAAGATTAGCTAGGTGACTTTAACTTGTAAAAAGCTCAAGTCCTAATTCTAAGCACAAAAATCAGGAAAATTCCTTGAAGTTTTGGTTTTCTGATAAAGCTTTGAAATTTGACTTTTTGATTTTAAGCTTAGTTTGACTAAAATGGATTTTGATCTTGATTTTTGGACTGATTAAGGTTAGTTAAGCTATATGAAGTCTAAAATAAGCTAAGGGGTTGTTTGATAAAAAAAGTATGATTTAGCGCTGAATGAATCAAAGCTGCTGAATGATACCAAGATGCTGAGTGAAACTGATTCTGTGTGAAAATTATTGTTTGATAATTATTCTGAATGAGCAATATGAGTTGCCTTAAACTACCAATTTAACCTTGTTTTTAGATATCTACTGAGCAAAATATATAGTTTATAAAAAAGAATAAATAAATAATTTTTTTTTTTACTCGAATAGAAATATAATATAAAGAAAACAATGTTAAAGTAAGCAATAAAATTTAAGTAGACTTATCAAAAGATGATAAAACAATATTAATTACGAACTAATTAAAAAAAAATAATAAATAAAAAAAAAAAAAAAAAAAAAAAAAAAAACTCATTATCGTTTAAAAAATAATTCATCAATTTGATTATAAAATCACGAGAACTAGTTTACTGTTAAAGAAATGATCAAAAGCATATATAAAAGTTAACTATTGAACACACTCAAAGATGACATTCATGTAATTTTTGTGGTGCTTAATCATTTTGCATGTCTTTAATGCTGACCAATTCAGCACCTAGTGGAATGATTAAGAGAAGGAAAAATGTTTATCAAACAATCAATCCCACTTAATGATTCATGACAAGGCCCATTAAGAGGCTATCAAACATCCCCTAAGACACACACTTGTGAGTTGAAAATAGGACTGGAATCGCACGTGTTTTGAAAATTGGCCAAAAGTGAGATTTTGATACAACCACAAGGACCAAAAATGTAGATTACTCTAATAATAAACATGAAACCAATGTTTTGAAACCCGGGTTTGGGATCGATCCGGCCGAGTCACCGGGTCAACCGGTTCGACCGCCGGGTCAACCCGGTTAGACCCGGTTTTATGCGCATTTCCAAAAATTCATTTTCTATTGTCCAAAGTTTAATGTCCAAATTCCAAACACTACTCTGCAGTGAAAAAAGAGCAAAGAACCTTACGGTTCAAGCACAGGGGTCCTAAATTCCTAATCATGCTAAACGCTTTGGATATCAGAACCCGAATACAATCTAATAAGTGGAAACTAATCACAAATATGAGTGAATATACACCATAAGAAAGTCATATAAAAAAATAGCACCTTAACAATGGAAAAAAAATAAAGAGTCAAAAAAAAAAAAAAAAAAAAAAAAAAAAAAAAAAAAAGAAAAAAAAAAGGAAATCCAAACCCAGCCGGGTTTCAAAACCCGGGTTGACCGGGTCACTCAAAACCCGGCGGGTCTAACCGGTTGACCCGATTTTAGAAACCCGGGTTATTTTGACCCGTTTTTTGACCAGGTACCAGTCCAACCGGTTGACCCGTAATCCGGGTTTGAAAACATTGCATGAAACTAATAGATTGATAGAAGAAACAAAGGTAGATGATACGTACCAAAAGCAGGAACTAACTAGTGAGTGTTGTGTTTGGTTGGAAATGTTTTGTACATAGGATAGGCTCTATTACCATTGGCCTGATTTTTAGCCTACTTCAATGGCCCGGTTTATTCTTGTAAATGTTATGGTACTTGTATTATGCAATGCCCGGTTGATTACAATCATAATCGGATTAGTGATAAGTTTTTCTCTTGTTATATAGCTAGATCTAACCAATGGGTTTTAGTAGACCCGGGTTGACACGGTTTAATAAATCCAGCTAGTTTAAGCCTTTTTGAAAGAATAAATTTTCAAAACTTTCTTTTACCCCTATAAGTCGTTAAATTTGTCAGAATTTGCAACACCGTACGTGTTAATATGTATAGTTTTAAAGCAAGACTACTTAACAAGAGTTTGCAATATCAATAATTTGAATAATAATTATAATTAACAATTCTTAGGTTTAGATGATTTATGAAGGCATGAAGTTTACACGACTTGATTTGGTCACTAAGATATGTCGTGCATTGTAATTGGATAATTTCAAACAACCATACCTGGAGTTGAAAAATGTTTCCATGAGTATGCATGTTATCAACTTTTTGAGTCGTTCTTAGAAAAAAAATGTGGCGAGTAATTGACCTATTTTAAGTTTTGTATGTGGAAATGATAACCGACAACTCTACGGAATCAATTATAAAACCGTGTCTTTGATAAATGTTAAACAAAAGTTTTAGCAAAAAAAAAATTAAAAAAAAATAAATAAAAATAAACAAAAATAAAAAGTTCTATTTCGGCTATTGGAGATGCTCGATGGAGTATCAATAACTTTTTAGCAAGCATCAACTGTCCATGGTCACCACACCAAACGCTTCCGAGTTAGGACGAATAGTTATATTCTTTAACAACAAAGAATAACCAGTTTTAACTATCAAGTAACAATTAAATCACTTTGGGCAATTTGTTCCTCTCGGTCTCCCTTTTTCAACTCGATCATCATCAGACGTATCACTTCCGGCTTCTAAACGGCAGATAAACTATCAATGCAAAAGTGAACACTATTAGAGCAGTGCAACGTGTATAATTTTACACATAAACAACAAACCTCAGTGTGTGAAAAAAAGACATTCATAAGTAATATTACCTCCAAAGAGTGATCTCTAGGGGTGGAAACAAGCCGAGCCGCTCGTGAAAAGCTCGAGATCGGATCGGTGAAAAGCTCGAACGAGCCGAGCCTAAACGAGTTCGAGCCCGAGCTCGAGCCTAAATTAGAGCTCATTTATTAAACGAGCCCGAGCCCGAGCTTTATAAATAAAGCTCGTTTAAGCTCGCGAGCCTAAACGCGCTTTATATATTAAGAAAAACTCTAACACCAACCCAACTTTATTAAACCAAATAAGCCCAACTTATGTTCAAAATAAAAACCCAACTTTATTAACCAAGTAAACCTAATATCAAGGATATATAAATGAATCTATCCCTAATATTGTATCATAGTACCAACCCTAATCTCCTTGCTCCAAAACTCATGCCCCCATCCTCTTTTCTTCACCTGTATTTGCATTTGGAGTAATAAATAAAAAATAAATAAAAATAAACAAAATCCAGTTACCAAGCTTTTATCATTAAAAAAATTGGTCACTCTGTTTCTCTTGATGTAACTAAGTAACAAACATACCCAAGACACTTGTTTTAAATTTAACTGAAGCAAGGCTTCAATAGAAACATACATAAACATAAATAAAAGGAAGTCTTATCATAATTAACCAAAAGAGAGTAAGACAATACGACTTAAAGTTACATAAGTTCCAAAATGAAATCTCCAACAGAAAGATAAACAGAAATAAACTAAGTCTTAAACATAGTATCAATATCCAAAGCTAAGATGATCTAAGGTAAGTCCACTCTTCACTCAATCCCTTAAGCAAACCCCAGCTCCTAGCTTAGATACCTGCCGCGGAAGAAAAGAAATGCGGCTGAGCTTAAAAAGCCCAGTGAACAGATATAACAACAAAGCAATATGAAACAGAAACGAATACAGAATATAGTGTAACGGAAATAACTGAAATATAACCAAGGTAACTGAAACAGAAATAAAGGTAAAGGTAAAGGATAGTCATCTACCACGAGCCCAGAAACAAATATCATATCATAATCATAATTCATATATCTTCATAAACATATAGAGGGGAGACCTCTCAGACAATCAGACAATAATGAGGGGTGTCCTCATATGGGTGGAGTAGCTAACTCCCAGAAATGTGAAGGACGTGTATTGCACACACAACCACATTCACCAGACAATATCATATCAGAAACAGAAACAGATCTAGGATGCTTCCATACGCCCCCACAGAAATCAAATTGGCCATAATATATCATATCATAAAGTACGCATATCATATAACAGAAAAGGGGACGTGGCAGAACATCACTCCACTGCCCTAGAGTCATGCCAGAGGTGCATCTCTGACACGGACATGGAACCCCCATGCCTAGTGAAACAAATTTGGCTCGGGTGTCAAACTAGAATAGGTCAAACAGAATGTCATAAATGACACAGATCATAGGTCATCAAAATAATCAGATCAGAAATACATATCAGAGGTCCATATCATAAGGTCCAAATCAGAAGGTCAAATCAGAAAGTCCAAATCAGAAGGTTCAGATAACAAAGGTTCATCACAGAAAAGGTTCAGAAACAAAAGGATTTCATAGCAATGGCATAGGGAACCCTAATAATGAAATATAGCAAAGGAAAAGAGATCATGAGAAACCTTTACTGAAAAGGTCAGAATATATGTACCTTGGACAAATGCAAAGCTGACAATAGAAAGGATCAAGGAACGAATAACACCCTTCTTCAGAAATCTACACATGTGATTTTAGATATTAATAGCTTGCTCATTTATTTACTTATTCTTATTCCATATTAGATCGTCTATCCACTTTTAGTAACCTTTCTTATTAGTAACCTTAAACAAACGATTAAGTTAATTGCTTAATTAATTAGTAATATAATTTTAAGGTTACTTATCACATATTATAGGTTTACAGTTAATTCTTAAGTGTTTTATATCACAAATACAAGTATTCATGCTTAATTTGACTCCCAATAGTAAACTAGGGTTTTAAACATACCTAAACATGTAGTAGTCAAATTAAATACCATATTAGGTTATATAAAGTTCTTAGGTAGTTCTTTTACTGTATTAGACACTTAATTAAGGATTCATTATGATTATGTTATCTATATTAATGATATAATAAACTTTAAGTGTGCAAATCACCTTTCAATAAAATTCAGCTTTTATCCGTAACCAGGTCACAACTATACGAATTTTTAAACCATATTAGAACTCAAAAGTAAAATTCACAAAAATTCACAGAGATACCTCAATGTCTTTAGAACTCACACGAATTTTTCCAGAATTTATTAGTTAGTTTAACCCCACAAGAAAAATACCCAAACTCAGACTACTCAGAAAACCGACCTGCAGTTGTACCCGAAAAATATCCCCTTGAGAGACCCATCATAACATTCAGGAAAAATCTACAAAAATTCATGGTGATAATATACATATAGAAGCAAGGCCGGCTGAGAGGGAGTGCTGCATGTGCACTTGCACAGGGCCACACTAGAGAAAGGGCCACCAAATTTTGCAAAAGTTTGTTGTATATATGTATGTTATATAGTACTATTTTATTATCCCAATTCTATTCTTCTTATAACTCCTCATACTTCGTATTTGACTTTCGTTTTTTATCATATTTTATGGGGCCTGACCATTAAGGGCTAAAGGCCTAAAGCCCAATATAATAAGAATGCACAACTATAAAACCAAAACGTTTGTAGGTTAACAAATACTAAAGAAAAAAAAAACTTCGCAACAGTTTGGAGAATTGGAGAGTTGCGGCATTCTTTTTTTTTTAATAATCGATCACTAGCCTTTGATCGTAAAATTCGAAAGTTTCACCATAACTCGATCAGGTAACGTTTTAATTGTTTTGACTTATTATTAAAATTTTTGCTTTTTAATTTTTATGATTTAACGTTTTATGTTCTAAGCTCTAATTGTTAAGTGTTTAGTTACTTATTAGATAGATTAGTTATTTACTTCTTTTGATCTAACACTAAGTGTGCTATATTAGATGTTATGTTTCAGTATTATTTAGTCCATAAAATAAGGTAGCACCGTCTTATTAATGAAATATTTGTTGTTATTGTTTCAATGTGTTTTAGAATCATGCCACCTAAAGTGCGACAACACGAATCTGGACATTCAAAGCGTTTAAAGAAAATAAAAATTGAAGAGGCAAATAAGAAAGAATTTGGGTCTATGCATAGATACGTTAAAATAAAGTCTGATGTTACAAGTGAGAATCTAAATGTTGACATTAACGATAGCGATAGTGATAGTAGTAATGATGAGAGTGCTGATGATGTCAATGTTGACAATATGGAGGCCGATAATATTAATTATAATGATGATGTTGATGAAGTTGATGATGTTGGTGCTAATGATCATGATGATCAGGTTGAGGATCTAGATACTAGTGTTAATGTTGATCATGTTGATATATTTGATCCAAAAAACTGGGAAAGTCTTACATCTGACATGATTAATGTTTTAGTGACAGAGGGTCCTAAAAGAGATAAGTCTATTGAAAAAGGTTCTAAAGATAAAAAATTCAAGACAATTTTCAGATGCTTTTTATACTAGAGTTTTACCAAATAATGAGAAGTGTGATAGAGAATGGTTGGTATATTCAAAAGAGCATGACAAAGTTTTTTGTTTTTGTTGCAAAATATATAGAAAAGGGATTGGAAAAGGACAACTTGTGAATGAGGGTTTTGGAGACTGGCAACATCTAGGTCATAGACTAAAAGAACATGAAGTTAGCTTAGAACATGTAAATAATATGGCTAAATGGTTTGAGATGCGTCGAAGGTTGAAAAAGAATGAAACAATTGATAAAGTGGAGCAAAAGCAATTTGAGAAGGAGAGAGATCATTGGAAAAATGTTATCTTTAGAATTATAAGCATTGTGAAATTTCTTGCCAAACATAATTTAGCATTTCGTGGTTCAAATGAGAGGTTGTATCAAAAAAACAATGGCAATTTTTTGGGTTTGATTGAAATGTTAGAAGTGTTTGACCCGTTTATTAAGGAGCATGTGCGACGCATCACGAGTGAAGAGATCCACGTTCATTATCTAGGTCACAATATCCAAAATGAGTTGATACAGTTACTTGCGCGTGAAATTAGGTTGGAAATTATTAAGAAAATAAAGCAAGCAAAATATTTCTCTGTAATACTTGATTGTACTCCTGATACCAGCCACCAAGAACAAATGTCTTTGATATTAAGATATGTGAATGTTTCCTCTACGTGTGTTAGTGTTGAGGAATCCTTTTTAGGGTTTCTAAATGTTGATGATACTACTGGTCAAGGATTATTTGATGTTACACAAGCTGAATTAAAGGCTCTTGATCTTGATATTGATGATGTGCGTGGTCAAGGATATGATAATGGATCAAATATGAAAGGGAAACATCGTGGAGTACAAAAGAGATTTCTCGATATAAATCCAAGAGCATTTTATACTCCATGCGGTTGTCATAGCCTTAATCTAACATTATGTGACATGGCTAACACTTGTACTAAAGCTAAAGATTTTTTTGCAATCATTCAACGCATTTACACAATATTTGCTAATTCTTCTAAGAGGTGGCAAATCCTGAAAGATAATGTTAAAGGGTTGACTCCTAAGTCACTGTCTACGACTCGTTGGGAGAGTCGTGTTGAGAGTGTCAAAGCTATCAAATTTCAACTTTCAGACATACGAGAAGCTTTAATTCAAGTTTCAGAGAAAGATAACGATTCCATGATCCAAAGCCAAGCAAAATCTCTAGCAACAAATGAGCTTGGTGATTTTGAGTTTATAGTAGCAATAGTAATTTGGTTTGAGATCTTAAACAGGGTAAATCTAGTGAGCAAAAAGTTACAATGTGATGATATGCTAATCAATGTTGCTATGACAGAAGTGCAAGATTTAATATCTTTCTTCAAGGAGTTTCGAGTTACCGGGTTTTCTAATGCGGTTGATGTTGCTAAACAAATTGCCATCGAAATGGATATCAATCCATTGTTCATTCAGAAGCGCGTTATTCGTAGAAAAAGACAATTTGATGAGGATCCTGTTGAAGAAGATGTTATTTTATCTCCCGAGGAATCATTTAAGGTAAATTATTTCTTATACATTGTTGATCAGGCAATTGCTTCTCTTACAACAAGATTCGAACAATATCAAGAGTATGAGAACATGTTTGGTTTCTTATTTACGTGTGACAAGTTGAAGTTCTACGATGACGACCGTCTTAAATCGTGTTGTAGTCGTCTTGAAGCCGCACTCAAGAGTGGTGATCGATCTGATATTAATGCAAATGAACTTTATGTGGAGTTAAGGTCGCTTAATAGTTACTTGCCAACCGAGAATATGAAGCCTGTTGATGTCTTAAATTTTTTGAAACAAGATGATTGTTATCCCAATGCAATAATTGCATATAGGGTATTGCTGACTATTCCAGTAACAGTGGCATCTGCAGAAAGAAGCTTCTGAAAACTGAAATTGTTAAAGTTATACTTGCGGTCAACAATGTCACAAGAAAGGCTAAATGGATTAGCATTGATAGCTATTGAGAATGACACGTTAGAGAGTGTTACCTATGATGATCTACTCAACAACTTTGCTTCTAAGAATGCTAGAAGAATCGCACTATTTAAATAGTTAATTTTGATGCTTGTAACTCGGTTTATTGTTTCTTTTAGTATCATTGTTTTAATGATTTTGGAATCTTAGTAATACTTTTTACGTATTATTAATGGATATATTTATTTATATTTTTACTTTTGGTATTTAGTAGGGCCTCCGTGTTGTCATGGCACAGGGCCACCGAAATTCATGAGACGGCCCTGTATAGAAGTTAAATACTGGAGAGTTTCATGGGTCAACTCCTTATAGTTTTTTAATGAAAAATCGACAAAGTGGAGTGATTTCAGACTCCCTAATTTCAGCTTTGACACTTAATCACAAAAAAATAAAAAAAACCCGACCTAATCAACTTGAAATCACTTCAAACCAATTGGAAAACTTAACTAAGACATAAAACTAAGTTTTCATCAAAAGAAACCGAATTAAATCATTATACCTCATGCCCTATCTTGTTCACATATTCAGGTATATTTGATGTCTTGATTTCAGAATTCATGTAACCCATCATATAACATGTTTAACATCTTTTTAGGCCGATTCACTTCAAGTGGTTCATGACACATTTAATCAAAACATTAATCTTCAATTAGAAACAAGAATTAAGTGATACCTTGGGTCTAATGGAGTAGGAGAAGAGTAGCAGCCGATTTAGGGTTTTAGGGATAAATTCTGGATCGTATATTATGTTTCTATGATGTACGGTTGTATCAAAAAAATATAAAATCTGAATATGGTTTAATGAGGGCCGAATATATGGTGAGGAGAGGGGAGTGGGTCGAAATTTGGGCTTAGGGAGTCCATATCAAACTCTACTTTATCCAAAAACTAGCTAAAAGACCCGTGAAATTCACGGGTATTTTTAGGTAACGTTGAAAAAATGGTAATATTAAAAAATGTATATTATATGAAACACAATGGTAAAATAATCCAAAAAAGAAAACAAACATTGTCAGTCCTTTGTTTCTACTAATGCGAGATTGTTAGCATTAAAAATATGTATTATGAAGTGATGGTCATTCTCATATTGTAACTTTGTGTCGTTGGTTAAGATTAGTAATAGTTTAGTCATTGGGCCTTGGACTTGGCAAGCTAATATGTTATATGCTATGTTTCATAAGCCTAGTTATCCAACCATGTAACCAAGTCCAAGCCCAAGCCCATAGAAAGCCCATAGGGCATCTCATGTATCTTACTATTTAAACACCTCAAAGGCTCATTTGAGGTGTGTGCTTGTGTGTGTATTTGTGTGTGTTTTCTTTAATAAAAGCTCTCATATTTCTTATATATCTCTCTAATATACACGAATTACATATATACTACAAGTCACCATCTTTCCATCTTTCCTTCTTATTGTGCTTAGATTGTGTGTGATAAATTTGGTTAATCTAAGGTCCAACAAGTGGTATCAATCGCCTAACAATGATTTAGGAGTGTTGGGGTTTGTTGGTTTCCTTTTTTTTTAAGCTTTTACACGAATTTTTTAGAAAAATTTCTACTTTTCTTGTTTTTTCTTGGTTTTTTAACACTTTTTTGATTACAAACTAGTGTTATAAACCTTACCTAACAAGAAAGTTTTAATCTTTTTGAAAATTTCTAGCTTAAAATATTCGACTTTGTTTTGTACTTGTTTTCGAGATCTTCAAAAAGTTTGATAAAAATCATCAAGTTTGGAACTTTCTTCAAGATTTGGTGTTTTTTAGCTTAGAAGTACAAGAATCTTGGATTAAAAACTTGATTTCGGTGTGCTTTAAGTCATACGACTTTTGTTCCCTTTTATCGAGAACTTCTCTTCAAGTATCTTCAGACGATTCCGTGGCTTACTCGGTGTTTTTCTTCCTTGTATAAGTTAGAAAAAACACTTCGACTTGGGATAACTTTCTAAATTGTACAATTTAGATAAGTTTTGAAATTCTCGATAACTGAATATTTTCGAGAACTTTTGAAAAATTTCGAGAACTTTTGAAAAATTTTCGAGAACTTTTGATAAAATTTCGAGAATTTTTTTCGAGAACTTTTGAAAAAATTTCGAGAACTTTTGAAAATTTTCGAGAACTTTTGATAAAATTTCGAGAACTTTTGAAAAAATTTCGAGAACTTTTAAAAAATTTTTCGAGAACTTTTGATAAAATTTCGAGAACTTTTTTCGAGAACTTTTGAAAAAATTTTCGAGAACTTTTGAAAATTTTCGAGAACTTTGAGAATTTATCGAGAACTTGCAAAAGTTTCGAGAACTTGGGTCAATTATCGAGAATACAACATTTTCGAGAACTTTTGGTTGATTTTTGACGACTGAACTTCAAACGGCCATAACTTTTGAACCGTAACTCCGTTTTCGACGAATCAGCTGTCAAAACGACCGTAAGGCTCTTAAGCTCTAACTGGATTTTCAGAATTAATTTTTTGTTAAGGCTCTTGGGCTCTAACTGGATTTCCAGAATTTATGCTTCATTAAGGCTTTTGAGCCCAACCTGGATTTCCAGAATTAATTTTTTTTAAGGCTTTTAGGCTCTAACTGGATTTTCAGAATTAATTTTTTTTAAGGCTCTTGTGCTCTAACTGGATATCTAGAATTAATGCTTTGTTAATGTTCTTAGGTTCAAAATTGATTTCCAGAATTAATTTTTTGTTAAGGCTCTCAGGCTCTAATTGGATTTTCAGAAATAATTTTTTGTTAAGGCTCTTGGGCTCTAACTGGATTTCCAGAATTAATGCTTCGTTAAGGATCTTTGGCCCAAACTGGATTTCAAGAATTAATTTTTTGTTAAGGCTCTTATCTCTAAATGGATTTTCAAAATTACTTTTTTGGTAAGGCTCTTGGGCTCCAACTGGATTTCCAGTATTAATGCTTCTTTAAGGTTCTTAGGCCCAAACTGAATTTCCAGAATTAATTTTTTGTTATGGCTCTTAGGCTGTAATTGGATTTCCAGAATTACTTTTTTTTTCTTAAGGATTTTGGGCTCTAACCTCGATTTCTAGAATTTTGTTAAGGCTCTTAGGCCCTGACTGGATTGCCAGAATTAATATTTTGTTAAGGCTCTTGGGCTGTAACTGGATTTCCAAAATTTCTTTTTTTTCTTAAGGATTTTGGGCTATAACACGATTTCCAGAATTAATTTTTTGTTAAGTCTCTTCGGCACTAACTGGATTTTCAGAATTAATATTTTGGTAAGGCTCTTCGGCTCTAACTGGATTTCTAGAATTAATTTTTTGTTAAGGGTCTTAGCTCTAATTGGATTTCCAAAATTACTTTTTTTTCTTAAGGATTTTGTGTTCTTACTCGATTTCTAGAATTAATTATTTGTTAAGACTCTTATGCTCTAACTGGATTTCAAAAATTATTTTTTTTGTGGCTCTTGGACTCTAACTGGATTTCCAGATTTTTTTTTTTATTTTTTTTAAGGATTTTGGGCTCTAACTGGATTTCTGGAATTAATGTTTTGTTAAGGCTTTTGGGTTAACACTGGATTACAAGAATAGATTTTTTGTTAAGGCTCTTAAGCTCTAACTGGATTTTCAGAATTACTTTTTTGGTAAGGCTCTTGGGCTCCAACTGGATTTCCAGTATTAATGCTTCTTTAAGGTTCTTAGGCCCAAACTGAATTTCCAGAATTAATTTTTTGTTATGGCTCTTAGGCTGTAATTGGATTTCCAGAATTACTTTTTTTTTCTTAAGGATTTTGGGCTCTAACCTCGATTTCTAGAATTTTGTTAAGGCTCTTAGGCCCTGACTGGATTGCCAGAATTAATATTTTGTTAAGGCTCTTGGGCTGTAACTGGATTTCCAAAATTTCTTTTTTTTCTTAAGGATTTTGGGCTATAACTCGATTTCCAGAATTAATTTTTTGTTAAGTCTCTTCGGCACTAACTGGATTTTCAGAATTAATTTTTTTGGTAAGGCTCTTCGGCTCTAACTGGATTTCTAGAATTAATTTTTTGTTAAGGGTCTTAGCTCTAATTGGATTTCCAAAATTACTTTTTTTTCTTAAGGATTTTGTGTTCTTACTCGATTTCTAGAATTAATTATTTGTTAAGACTCTTAGGCTCTAACTGGATTTAAAGAATTATTTTTTTGTGTCTCTTGGGCTCTAACTGGATTTCCAGATTATTTATTTATTTATTTATTTTTTTAAGGATTTTGGGCTCTAACTGGATTTCTGGAATTAATGTTTTGTTAAGGCTTTTGGGTTAACACTGGATTACCAGAATTAATTTTTTGTTAAGGCTCTTAAGCTCTAACTGGATTTTCAGAATTATTTTTTTTGTTAAGGCTCTGGGCTTTAACTGAATTTCCAGAATTAATGCTTCGCTAAGGCTCTTGGGCACAAACTAGATTTCCAGAATTAATTTTTTGATAAGGCTCTTAGGCTCTAACTGGATTTCCAGAATTATTTTTTTGTTAAGGCTCTTGGGCTCTAACTGGATTTTCAGAATTAATGTTTTATTAAGGTGATTGGCTCCAAACGGTCAACTAAATCAACCAAGTGAATGGTCAACTAAGTCAGACTGCCTGGATCCAATGCTTCCGTGGAATACAGTGTTTCCCCGGGTCGTTATGTCCTAACGAGTCGTGCAAAGGTATTAAAACGAATCTGTGAACGAGTGAGATTGAATAGGAAAGGCGTATAATGGTTGAGTGAGTTATTAATCTAAGGGATTATAAGACAAATTAACTTAAATAAACTATTTTAATTAAAACATAAACCTAATTAACTTAAAAACGTTTAAAAACTAAAACTGTGTACGTTTAAATTAAAACTACGTGAACGTACGAAATAAAACGCGAATTGTGTCCAATATAAATCCCACGGATGTGAAATTTATATTTTCGAAATCCAAATGATAAAATAAAATTATTGGAAAAAGAAAATATTTTTTTGACTTTTTATTTAATTATTATTAATTAAAAATTATTTAAACATATTTAAACTAATTAAACTAATTTAATTATAATAAATACTAAATGAAAAGTTAAAATTATAAAACTTTTTCTATAAATACCTTATAATGACAGAAACTTTATAAAAATATGAAAATTCCTAAATACGAATTAATAAGTTATTTTTATAATTAATTACTTATTATTTATTTAAAACCTAATTAAACTATTTTAATTATAATAAATACTAAAGTATTTTATAAATACTTAATACTGACAGAAAGTTGTAAAAAAATATGAAAAGTCCTAATACTTAATTAATAAGCAGTGAAATAAGCTAAAACAGCTTATTAGAGCAAGGGGAAATTGTGTTAAAAGGAATTGGGTGTAAGGTATTAACGAAAAAAGTCCCTAGGGCAATTGGTATACAGATACAACCCAATCACCCTATGAAGGGAGAGGTCTCAGGTTCGACCCCTGCCTCTCCCTTTTTGCAAACCATTTTATTTTTCAAAATTTTCTTTTTGCAAAATCTTTTAACCACAAAAATAAGCAACTTTATGAAAACACCTTTTTTTTAAACTAAAAAACAAGCACTGTATGAGCTTATTAGCTCAACAGTAAGCTTTTTTAAGCCAAAATGATTTTTTAAAACTTAATAAGCAACAAATAAGCTACAATCTAAAAACCAAGGTTGAAATAACCTACAAACAGATTAAACAAAGTTAAAATAAGCTAAAGAAAAGAGAAAAGAAAAGGAATAAGCTATAAATAAGCAAATAAGCAAATGGCCTAAAACTGAGTACCAAACAGGCCAAATAGGCAATCTTGCAGACCCTGTGGGGCCACTAGGATGATTGGAAGCCCAATGTGAGTCTTGTTCCTAAAAGCTACCCAGAAGAGCTTTTCAAAAAGCTAGGATATAAGCCCTGGGTCCTACTAATGAGTACTAGGGGAGGGCATGAACTTGGGTGTTTTATGCTGAGCACTCAGTACAAGAGGTGGAATTGGACAAACAAAAAGGGACTAGCAGCCCTACCAAATAAGCTACAAACTTGAAACTAAGCCTTGATCCTTAAAGTTTGGCTTATTGGCTTTCCAATAAGCCAAGAAACACACTGTGGGGCCCACTATTGAACAAATTATGAACTAATGAAAAAGGGGCTATTTGGACTGTGCCCTGGTGCAGGGCATGTCTTTGCCCTGCAGGCCTGTTTAAGCCCTTAAAATAAGCTAGGATAAAAAATCTTAAAAATAAGCTGAAGCTGGATTCCTAAAGATTAGCTAGGTGACTTTAACTTGTAAAAAGCTCAAGTCCTAATTCTAAGCACAAAAATCAGGAAAATTCCTTGAAGTTTTGGTTTTCTGATAAAGCTTTGAAATTTGACTTTTTGATTTTAAGCTTAGTTTGACTAAAATGGATTTTGATCTTGATTTTTGGACTGATTAAGGTTAGTTAAGCTATATGAAGTCTAAAATAAGCTAAGGGGTTGTTTGATAAAAAAAGTATGATTTAGCGCTGAATGAATCAAAGCTGCTGAATGATACCAAGATGCTGAGTGAAACTGATTCTGTGTGAAAATTATTGTTTGATAATTATTCTGAATGAGCAATATGAGTTGCCTTAAACTACCAATTTAACCTTGTTTTTAGATATCTACTGAGCAAAATATATAGTTTATAAAAAAGAATAAATAAATAATTTTTTTTTTACTCGAATAGAAATATAATATAAAGAAAACAATGTTAAAGTAAGCAATAAAATTTAAGTAGACTTATCAAAAGATGATAAAACAATATTAATTACGAACTAATTAAAAAAAAATAATAAATAAAAAAAAAAAAAAAAAAAAAAAAAAAACTCATTATCGTTTAAAAAATAATTCATCAATTTGATTATAAAATCACGAGAACTAGTTTACTGTTAAAGAAATGATCAAAAGCATATATAAAAGTTAACTATTGAACACACTCAAAGATGACATTCATGTAATTTTTGTGGTGCTTAATCATTTTGCATGTCTTTAATGCTGACCAATTCAGCACCTAGTGGAATGATTAAGAGAAGGAAAAATGTTTATCAAACAATCAATCCCACTTAATGATTCATGACAAGGCCCATTAAGAGGCTATCAAACATCCCCTAAGACACACACTTGTGAGTTGAAAATAGGACTGGAATCGCACGTGTTTTGAAAATTGGCCAAAAGTGAGATTTTGATACAACCACAAGGACCAAAAATGTAGATTACTCTAATAATAAACATGAAACCAATGTTTTGAAACCCGGGTTTGGGATCGATCCGGCCGAGTCACCGGGTCAACCGGTTCGACCGCCGGGTCAACCCGGTTAGACCCGGTTTTATGCGCATTTCCAAAAATTCATTTTCTATTGTCCAAAGTTTAATGTCCAAATTCCAAACACTACTCTGCAGTGAAAAAAGAGCAAAGAACCTTACGGTTCAAGCACAGGGGTCCTAAATTCCTAATCATGCTAAACGCTTTGGATATCAGAACCCGAATACAATCTAATAAGTGGAAACTAATCACAAATATGAGTGAATATACACCATAAGAAAGTCATATAAAAAAATAGCACCTTAACAATGGAAAAAAAATAAAGAGTCAAAAAAAAAAAAAAAAAAAAAAAAAAAAGAAAAAAAAAAGGAAATCCAAACCCAGCCGGGTTTCAAAACCCGGGTTGACCGGGTCACTCAAAACCCGGCGGGTCTAACCGGTTGACCCGATTTTAGAAACCCGGGTTATTTTGACCCGTTTTTTGACCAGGTACCAGTCCAACCGGTTGACCCGTAATCCGGGTTTGAAAACATTGCATGAAACTAATAGATTGATAGAAGAAACAAAGGTAGATGATACGTACCAAAAGCAGGAACTAACTAGTGAGTGTTGTGTTTGGTTGGAAATGTTTTGTACATAGGATAGGCTCTATTACCATTGGCCTGATTTTTAGCCTACTTCAATGGCCCGGTTTATTCTTGTAAATGTTATGGTACTTGTATTATGCAATGCCCGGTTGATTACAATCATAATCGGATTAGTGATAAGTTTTTCTCTTGTTATATAGCTAGATCTAACCAATGGGTTTTAGTAGACCCGGGTTGACACGGTTTAATAAATCCAGCTAGTTTAAGCCTTTTTGAAAGAATAAATTTTCAAAACTTTCTTTTACCCCTATAAGTCGTTAAATTTGTCAGAATTTGCAACACCGTACGTGTTAATATGTATAGTTTTAAAGCAAGACTACTTAACAAGAGTTTGCAATATCAATAATTTGAATAATAATTATAATTAACAATTCTTAGGTTTAGATGATTTATGAAGGCATGAAGTTTACACGACTTGATTTGGTCACTAAGATATGTCGTGCATTGTAATTGGATAATTTCAAACAACCATACCTGGAGTTGAAAAATGTTTCCATGAGTATGCATGTTATCAACTTTTTGAGTCGTTCTTAGAAAAAAAATGTGGCGAGTAATTGACCTATTTTAAGTTTTGTATGTGGAAATGATAACCGACAACTCTACGGAATCAATTATAAAACCGTGTCTTTGATAAATGTTAAACAAAAGTTTTAGCAAAAAAAAAAAATTAAAAAAAATAAATAAAAATAAACAAAAATAAAAAGTTCTATTTCGGCTATTGGAGATGCTCGATGGAGTATCAATAACTTTTTAGCAAGCATCAACTGTCCATGGTCACCACACCAAACGCTTCCGAGTTAGGACGAATAGTTATATTCTTTAACAACAAAGAATAACCAGTTTTAACTATCAAGTAACAATTAAATCACTTTGGGCAATTTGTTCCTCTCGGTCTCCCTTTTTCAACTCGATCATCATCAGACGTATCACTTCCGGCTTCTAAACGGCAGATAAACTATCAATGCAAAAGTGAACACTATTAGAGCAGTGCAACGTGTATAATTTTACACATAAACAACAAACCTCAGTGTGTGAAAAAAAGACATTCATAAGTAATATTACCTCCAAAGAGTGATCTCTAGGGGTGGAAACAAGCCGAGCCGCTCGTGAAAAGCTCGAGATCGGATCGGTGAAAAGCTCGAACGAGCCGAGCCTAAACGAGTTCGAGCCCGAGCTCGAGCCTAAATTAGAGCTCATTTATTAAACGAGCCCGAGCCCGAGCTTTATAAATAAAGCTCGTTTAAGCTCGCGAGCCTAAACGCGCTTTATATATTAAGAAAAACTCTAACACCAACCCAACTTTATTAAACCAAATAAGCCCAACTTATGTTCAAAATAAAAACCCAACTTTATTAACCAAGTAAACCTAATATCAAGGATATATAAATGAATCTATCCCTAATATTGTATCATAGTACCAACCCTAATCTCCTTGCTCCAAAACTCATGCCCCCATCCTCTTTTCTTCACCTGTATTTGCATTTGGAGTAATAAATAAAAAATAAATAAAAATAAACAAAATCCAGTTACCAAGCTTTTATCATTAAAAAAATTGGTCACTCTGTTTCTCTTGATGTAACTAAGTAACAAACATACCCAAGACACTTGTTTTAAATTTAACTGAAGCAAGGCTTCAATAGAAACATACATAAACATAAATAAAAGGAAGTCTTATCATAATTAACCAAAAGAGAGTAAGACAATACGACTTAAAGTTACATAAGTTCCAAAATGAAATCTCCAACAGAAAGATAAACAGAAATAAACTAAGTCTTAAACATAGTATCAATATCCAAAGCTAAGATGATCTAAGGTAAGTCCACTCTTCACTCAATCCCTTAAGCAAACCCCAGCTCCTAGCTTAGATACCTGCCGCGGAAGAAAAGAAATGCGGCTGAGCTTAAAAAGCCCAGTGAACAGATATAACAACAAAGCAATATGAAACAGAAACGAATACAGAATATAGTGTAACGGAAATAACTGAAATATAACCAAGGTAACTGAAACAGAAATAAAGGTAAAGGTAAAGGATAGTCATCTACCACGAGCCCAGAAACAAATATCATATCATAATCATAATTCATATATCTTCATAAACATATAGAGGGGAGACCTCTCAGACAATCAGACAATAATGAGGGGTGTCCTCATATGGGTGGAGTAGCTAACTCCCAGAAATGTGAAGGACGTGTATTGCACACACAACCACATTCACCAGACAATATCATATCAGAAACAGAAACAGATCTAGGATGCTTCCATACGCCCCCACAGAAATCAAATTGGCCATAATATATCATATCATAAAGTACGCATATCATATAACAGAAAAGGGGACGTGGCAGAACATCACTCCACTGCCCTAGAGTCATGCCAGAGGTGCATCTCTGACACGGACATGGAACCCCCATGCCTAGTGAAACAAATTTGGCTCGGGTGTCAAACTAGAATAGGTCAAACAGAATGTCATAAATGACACAGATCATAGGTCATCAAAATAATCAGATCAGAAATACATATCAGAGGTCCATATCATAAGGTCCAAATCAGAAGGTCAAATCAGAAAGTCCAAATCAGAAGGTTCAGATAACAAAGGTTCATCACAGAAAAGGTTCAGAAACAAAAGGATTTCATAGCAATGGCATAGGGAACCCTAATAATGAAATATAGCAAAGGAAAAGAGATCATGAGAAACCTTTACTGAAAAGGTCAGAATATATGTACCTTGGACAAATGCAAAGCTGACAATAGAAAGGATCAAGGAACGAATAACACCCTTCTTCAGAAATCTACACATGTGATTTTAGATATTAATAGCTTGCTCATTTATTTACTTATTCTTATTCCATATTAGATCGTCTATCCACTTTTAGTAACCTTTCTTATTAGTAACCTTAAACAAACGATTAAGTTAATTGCTTAATTAATTAGTAATATAATTTTAAGGTTACTTATCACATATTATAGGTTTACAGTTAATTCTTAAGTGTTTTATATCACAAATACAAGTATTCATGCTTAATTTGACTCCCAATAGTAAACTAGGGTTTTAAACATACCTAAACATGTAGTAGTCAAATTAAATACCATATTAGGTTATATAAAGTTCTTAGGTAGTTCTTTTACTGTATTAGACACTTAATTAAGGATTCATTATGATTATGTTATCTATATTAATGATATAATAAACTTTAAGTGTGCAAATCACCTTTCAATAAAATTCAGCTTTTATCCGTAACCAGGTCACAACTATACGAATTTTTAAACCATATTAGAACTCAAAAGTAAAATTCACAAAAATTCACAGAGATACCTCAATGTCTTTAGAACTCACACGAATTTTTCCAGAATTTATTAGTTAGTTTAACCCCACAAGAAAAATACCCAAACTCAGACTACTCAGAAAACCGACCTGCAGTTGTACCCGAAAAATATCCCCTTGAGAGACCCATCATAACATTCAGGAAAAATCTACAAAAATTCATGGTGATAATATACATATAGAAGCAAGGCCGGCTGAGAGGGAGTGCTGCATGTGCACTTGCACAGGGCCACACTAGAGAAAGGGCCACCAAATTTTGCAAAAGTTTGTTGTATATATGTATGTTATATAGTACTATTTTATTATCCCAATTCTATTCTTCTTATAACTCCTCATACTTCGTATTTGACTTTCGTTTTTTATCATATTTTATGGGGCCTGACCATTAAGGGCTAAAGGCCTAAAGCCCAATATAATAAGAATGCACAACTATAAAACCAAAACGTTTGTAGGTTAACAAATACTAAAGAAAAAAAAAACTTCGCAACAGTTTGGAGAATTGGAGAGTTGCGGCATTCTTTTTTTTTTAATAATCGATCACTAGCCTTTGATCGTAAAATTCGAAAGTTTCACCATAACTCGATCAGGTAACGTTTTAATTGTTTTGACTTATTATTAAAATTTTTGCTTTTTAATTTTTATGATTTAACGTTTTATGTTCTAAGCTCTAATTGTTAAGTGTTTAGTTACTTATTAGATAGATTAGTTATTTACTTCTTTTGATCTAACACTAAGTGTGCTATATTAGATGTTATGTTTCAGTATTATTTAGTCCATAAAATAAGGTAGCACCGTCTTATTAATGAAATATTTGTTGTTATTGTTTCAATGTGTTTTAGAATCATGCCACCTAAAGTGCGACAACACGAATCTGGACATTCAAAGCGTTTAAAGAAAATAAAAATTGAAGAGGCAAATAAGAAAGAATTTGGGTCTATGCATAGATACGTTAAAATAAAGTCTGATGTTACAAGTGAGAATCTAAATGTTGACATTAACGATAGCGATAGTGATAGTAGTAATGATGAGAGTGCTGATGATGTCAATGTTGACAATATGGAGGCCGATAATATTAATTATAATGATGATGTTGATGAAGTTGATGATGTTGGTGCTAATGATCATGATGATCAGGTTGAGGATCTAGATACTAGTGTTAATGTTGATCATGTTGATATATTTGATCCAAAAAACTGGGAAAGTCTTACATCTGACATGATTAATGTTTTAGTGATAGAGGGTCCTAAAAGAGATAAGTCTATTGAAAAAGGTTCTAAAGATAAAAAATTCAAGACAATTTTCAGATGCTTTTTATACTAGAGTTTTACCAAATAATGAGAAGTGTGATAGAGAATGGTTGGTATATTCAAAAGAGCATGACAAAGTTTTTTGTTTTTGTTGCAAAATATATAGAAAAGGGATTGGAAAAGGACAACTTGTGAATGAGGGTTTTGGAGACTGGCAACATCTAGGTCATAGACTAAAAGAACATGAAGTTAGCTTAGAACATGTAAATAATATGGCTAAATGGTTTGAGATGCGTCGAAGGTTGAAAAAGAATGAAACAATTGATAAAGTGGAGCAAAAGCAATTTGAGAAGGAGAGAGATCATTGGAAAAATGTTATCTTTAGAATTATAAGCATTGTGAAATTTCTTGCCAAACATAATTTAGCATTTCGTGGTTCAAATGAGAGGTTGTATCAAAAAAACAATGGCAATTTTTTGGGTTTGATTGAAATGTTAGAAGTGTTTGACCCGTTTATTAAGGAGCATGTGCGACGCATCACGAGTGAAGAGATCCACGTTCATTATCTAGGTCACAATATCCAAAATGAGTTGATACAGTTACTTGCGCGTGAAATTAGGTTGGAAATTATTAAGAAAATAAAGCAAGCAAAATATTTCTCTGTAATACTTGATTGTACTCCTGATACCAGCCACCAAGAACAAATGTCTTTGATATTAAGATATGTGAATGTTTCCTCTACGTGTGTTAGTGTTGAGGAATCCTTTTTAGGGTTTCTAAATGTTGATGATACTACTGGTCAAGGATTATTTGATGTTACACAAGCTGAATTAAAGGCTCTTGATCTTGATATTGATGATGTGCGTGGTCAAGGATATGATAATGGATCAAATATGAAAGGGAAACATCGTGGAGTACAAAAGAGATTTCTCGATATAAATCCAAGAGCATTTTATACTCCATGCGGTTGTCATAGCCTTAATCTAACATTATGTGACATGGCTAACACTTGTACTAAAGCTAAAGATTTTTTTGCAATCATTCAACGCATTTACACAATATTTGCTAATTCTTCTAAGAGGTGGCAAATCCTGAAAGATAATGTTAAAGGGTTGATTCCTAAGTCACTGTCTACGACTCGTTGGGAGAGTCGTATTGAGAGTGTCAAAGCTATCAAATTTCAACTTTCAGACATACGAGAAGCTTTAATTCAAGTTTCAGAGAAAGATAACGATTCCATGATCCAAAGCCAAGCAAAATCTCTAGCAACAAATGAGCTTGGTGATTTTGAGTTTATAGTAGCAATAGTAATTTGGTTTGAGATCTTAAACAGGGTAAATCTAGTGAGCAAAAAGTTACAATGTGATGATATGCTAATCAATGTTGCTATGACAGAAGTGCAAGATTTAATATCTTTCTTCAAGGAGTTTCGAGTTACCGGGTTTTCTAATGCGGTTGATGTTGCTAAACAAATTGCCATCGAAATGGATATCAATCCATTGTTCATTCAGAAGCGCGTTATTCGTAGAAAAAGACAATTTGATGAGGATCCTGTTGAAGAAGATGTTATTTTATCTCCCGAGGAATCATTTAAGGTAAATTATTTCTTATACATTGTTGATCAGGCAATTGCTTCTCTTACAACAAGATTCGAACAATATCAAGAGTATGAGAACATGTTTGGTTTCTTATTTACGTGTGACAAGTTGAAGTTCTACGATGACGACCGTCTTAAATCGTGTTGTAGTCGTCTTGAAGCCGCACTCAAGAGTGGTGATCGATCTGATATTAATGCAAATGAACTTTATGTGGAGTTAAGGTCGCTTAATAGTTACTTGCCAACCGAGAATATGAAGCCTGTTGATGTCTTAAATTTTTTGAAACAAGATGATTGTTATCCCAATGCAATAATTGCATATAGGGTATTGCTGACTATTCCAGTAACAGTGGCATCTGCAGAAAGAAGCTTCTGAAAACTGAAATTGTTAAAGTTATACTTGCGGTCAACAATGTCACAAGAAAGGCTAAATGGATTAGCATTGATAGCTATTGAGAATGACACGTTAGAGAGTGTTACCTATGATGATCTACTCAACAACTTTGCTTCTAAGAATGCTAGAAGAATCGCACTATTTAAATAGTTAATTTTGATGCTTGTAACTCGGTTTATTGTTTCTTTTAGTATCATTGTTTTAATGATTTTGGAATCTTAGTAATACTTTTTACGTATTATTAATGGATATATTTATTTATATTTTTACTTTTGGTATTTAGTAGGGCCTCCGTGTTGTCATGGCACAGGGCCACCGAAATTCATGAGACGGCCCTGTATAGAAGTTAAATACTGGAGAGTTTCATGGGTCAACTCCTTATAGTTTTTTAATGAAAAATCGACAAAGTGGAGTGATTTCAGACTCCCTAATTTCAGCTTTGACACTTAATCACAAAAAAATAAAAAAAACCCGACCTAATCAACTTGAAATCACTTCAAACCAATTGGAAAACTTAACTAAGACATAAAACTAAGTTTTCATCAAAAGAAACCGAATTAAATCATTATACCTCATGCCCTATCTTGTTCACATATTCAGGTATATTTGATGTCTTGATTTCAGAATTCATGTAACCCATCATATAACATGTTTAACATCTTTTTAGGCCGATTCACTTCAAGTGGTTCATGACACATTTAATCAAAACATTAATCTTCAATTAGAAACAAGAATTAAGTGATACCTTGGGTCTAATGGAGTAGGAGAAGAGTAGCAGCCGATTTAGGGTTTTAGGGATAAATTCTGGATCGTATATTATGTTTCTATGATGTACGGTTGTATCAAAAAAATATAAAATCTGAATATGGTTTAATGAGGGCCGAATATATGGTGAGGAGAGGGGAGTGGGTCGAAATTTGGGCTTAGGGAGTCCATATCAAACTCTACTTTATCCAAAAACTAGCTAAAAGACCCGTGAAATTCACGGGTATTTTTAGGTAACGTTGAAAAAATGGTAATATTAAAAAATGTATATTATATGAAACACAATGGTAAAATAATCCAAAAAAGAAAACAAACATTGTCAGTCCTTTGTTTCTACTAATGCGAGATTGTTAGCATTAAAAATATGTATTATGAAGTGATGGTCATTCTCATATTGTAACTTTGTGTCGTTGGTTAAGATTAGTAATAGTTTAGTCATTGGGCCTTGGACTTGGCAAGCTAATATGTTATATGCTATGTTTCATAAGCCTAGTTATCCAACCATGTAACCAAGTCCAAGCCCAAGCCCATAGAAAGCCCATAGGGCATCTCATGTATCTTACTATTTAAACACCTCAAAGGCTCATTTGAGGTGTGTGCTTGTGTGTGTATTTGTGTGTGTTTTCTTTAATAAAAGCTCTCATATTTCTTATATCTCTCTCTAATATACACGAATTACATATATACTACAAGTCACCATCTTTCCATCTTTCCTTCTTATTGTGCTTAGATTGTGTGTGATAAAGTTGGTTAATCTAAGGTCCAACAAGTGGTATCAATCGCCTAACAATGATTTAGGAGTGTTGGGGTTTGTTGGTTTCGTTTTTTTTTAAGCTTTTACACGAATTTTTTAGAAAAATTTCTACTTTTCTTGTTTTTTCTTGGTTTTTTAACACTTTTTTGATTACAAACTAGTGTTATAAACCTTACCTAACAAGAAAGTTTTAATCTTTTTGAAAATTTCTAGCTTAAAATATTCGACTTTGTTTTGTACTTGTTTTCGAGATCTTCAAAAAGTTTGATAAAAATCATCAAGTTTGGAACTTTCTTCAAGATTTGGTGTTTTTTAGCTTAGAAGTACAAGAATCTTGGATTAAAAACTTGATTTCGGTGTGCTTTAAGTCATACGACTTTTGTTCCCTTTTATCGAGAACTTCTCTTCAAGTATCTTCAGACGATTCCGTGGCTTACTCGGTGTTTTTCTTCCTTGTATAAGTTAGAAAAAACACTTCGACTTGGGATAACTTTCTAAATTGTACAATTTAGATAAGTTTTGAAATTCTCGATAACTGAATATTTTCGAGAACTTTTGAAAAATTTCGAGAACTTTTGAAAAATTTTCGAGAACTTTTGATAAAATTTCGAGAATTTTTTTCGAGAACTTTTGAAAAAATTTCGAGAACTTTTGAAAATTTTCGAGAACTTTTGATAAAATTTCGAGAACTTTTGAAAAAATTTCGAGAACTTTTAAAAAAATTTTCGAGAACTTTTGATAAAATTTCGAGAACTTTTTTCGAGAACTTTTGAAAAAAATTTCGAGAACTTTTGAAAATTTTCGAGAACTTTGAGAATTTATCGAGAACTTGCAAAAGTTTCGAGAACTTGGGTCAATTATCGAGAATACAACATTTTCGAGAACTTTTGGTTGATTTTTGACGACTGAACTTCAAACGGCCATAACTTTTGAACTGTAACTCCGTTTTCGACGAATCAGCTGTCAAAACGACCGTCAGACAGAGGAGAACGACACGCTAAATGATTTATCGATTTAGGCGAAGTTTCGAGGCCTAAAAACGCTCCGAGAAGAAGTTATTGAGGTTTTAAGGTTTTCAGTCAAAATTTTCACCATAAAAACTTGCATCAACTCACTCTAAACTCTACTCCTATTTCGTTGGAACGATCCAAGAATCAACTTTATCCATCTACACTTCATCAAATGGCATCTCAGCAAGATATTCATGCAGCCGGTGCGGAAAACCGACCTCCTATGCTTGAAAAAGGTGGATATCTCCCATGGACAAGCCGCATGCTTCGTTACATCAAAACAAAGCCTGATGGTAAATTAATGATTCAATCCATTGAAAAAGGACCATTCCAGCCAAGACAAGTTCAAATTGAAGGCAATCCAAATACAACACCTCCTACTCAACCATTCGTGCGTGAACAAACAGAAGCAGATTACACAGAGGAAGACAAGAAGCAGATCGCCGCAGATGATATGGCAATGCATTTAATCCAACTTGGATTACCAAGGGAGATCTTTGCTGCGGTCGACAGTTGTGAAACTGCTTATGCTATGTGGGAACGTGTTAGAAGGATTTGTCATGGAACAGAGATTGGACAACAAGACGTTGAGAACAAACTTCTTACAGAATGGGAGAATTTCACATCCACTAAAGGTGAACAAATTGAATCCTACTACACAAGGTTTTGCACTTTGATGAATGAGTTAATCAGAAACAAGTTGACACCTCGAACAATTGCAACAAACATCAAATTCATCAATAACCTTCCAGAAGAATGGGGTCGTTATGTTACAATTGTCAATCAAACAAAGGATTTACATAAGGTGAACTATGATCAACTCTATGATTTTCTGAAGCAAAATCAAGCTGAAGCTAATGAAGTTAGGAAAGAAAGATTGGCAAAGAATCATGATCCTCTCGCATTAATTGCTACTACACCAACACCATTACTAGTGAACACACAACAACCATCATCATCTTCCACTCACAACTACATGCAACCATCATACATTCAACAACCAACACCGGTCTACCAACAACAGTTCTACCCACAGCAACAACAACATGTTATTCCACAACAGCAACACCAACAATTCCAAGAACCAGAATTCACTGAAAATGATGAAGCCACTGCAGCCCTGACTCAAGCGTTTGCTTTTCTGACAAAGGCATTCCAAGGACGCTATTCTACACCAACAAACAACAACCAAAGGATTTCATCGAACACTCGCAATAAGCAGATTGCTCAGCCGAGTTTCAATATGGGCAACGCAGGCCAAATGGTTGGAGTTTATGGGAATCAGCAAGGATATGCCACTGGAATTAACATGGGGAATCAGAATATGCTGAATGCAGGGAATCAGAATGCAGGAAATCAGTATGGTCAGTATGCAGGTAATCAGTTGGGTCAGTTTGTTGGAAATCAGAGGGGTCAGAATGTTGGTAATCAGGCAATGGGTAATCAGAATAGAAATGTTGCAGCTCCAGTAGTTGGGAATATGGGAAATGTGAATCAGGGTAATCCGGTTAAGTGTTTCAACTGTCAGGGTGTAGGTCATATGGCACGGAACTGTCCTACTAAGCCAAACAAGAAAGATCTAGCGTACTTGCAGAAAGCAGTGATGCTGGCACAAAAGGCAGAGGCAGGGTTTCAGTTGAATGCAGAGGAGAATGATTTTATGGCTCTTATGGATGACATGGAAGATAGAGAGGATATCGATGCGAACTGCATATTCATGGCGAATCTTCAGGAAGCTAAGTATGACACGGATTCTGATACACTTCCTGTTTATGACACCAATGCACCATCTGAGGTATCAAACTTCAACACATGTCACAATAATGATATATTTGATATGTCTCCTCATGAGGAACAGCATTCTGAGAAGCTAGCACCCACTTATGATACATACCTGGACACGCCAAGTAGTAGCAATACTCCTTCAGCAACTCCAGATGTGAATCATAATGGAGGCTTCGTTTCACAGCATGCTGAGAATGATGAGGAAACACGTGCTTTGTTTGAATCATTATTGAATAATTGTCGTATTGAAATTGAGAATGTGAAAAAGGTCAATCGCGATGTTAAGGCCGCGAATGTTAAATTGACCGCTGAGCTTGAGAGTTACAAAGAAAACGTTAAAGCTTTTGAATTTCATAACAACAGATTGTCTGAATTAGAAACTGGTTATCAAAATTCCGTTTCAAGAGAAAAACAATTGCAACTCAAGTTTGACACACTTGATGTTAATTCTTTCAAAAAGATAAAATCTTTAAACGCGGAAATTTCTGATTTACAAAACCAACTTTCTAAACAAAAATCAGCTTATACCAATCTTGAAAAAGAGAGGGATGAGCTGAAAAAGGACTTTGCAAAGAAAGAAGACAAACTTTTGGCAGAAATCGTAGAGTCAGAACACATGATTGCTCACTTAGAAGAATTGGTGGTTAAGTCGGGTCAGTCAAGTCAAACAATGAAAATGATTTCAAATCAAACTAATCCGGTTTACCATACGAAACATAAAGTGGCTCTCGGTAACAACACCCCCAGTAATCTCAAGAAAGCTCAGCAAGAACAGAATGTTTTGTATAATGGTAATGTGATTTACACTAAACATGATCCTCCCGTCATTCGGGATTCTGTGCAAACGATAGAACATGTCGAAGAGAGCATTACTAAAATGAAACAAAAGGATTTGAAACCCATTGATTACAACAAATTGAACAAACTTTCGGGAATTACTTTTGTTCCACAAAAAGAACCATCTGTGTTTTCCATAAAACGACCATTCTCAAAAATGTTTTCTAAGAAAGTAATTGTTTCCAAATCTCTTTAAAAAATGGAACAAATTTCTTCAAACAACACTTTTAACACAAGTGAGGCTAGAGAAATTTTGGATGACGTTAAAAAGAGAATTCAAGAACTTCAAAACATCGTTGCTTCTAAAACTACAATCAATATTAACAACTGGCATTCCAGTTTTCATATTGAGCAGAAAAAAGTTTTTGAAAACGAAATTACTATCCCACTGAATAACATCAGTGCGAGGGTAATCCATTTTGAACAAGCATTCTTAAAAGAAACGGCTGACTTTGTCAAGGACCACAAATCCCTGGTAAACGAAGCTCATGATTCTCGTGAAAACATAAATGTTTTGGAAAACCTGAATGATTCTCTTTTCGAAGCTGTTATGACCACTGACATTATGTCCATCATTTTACAAACATATTCGGTTCAAGACGATGAAAGACTGAGAGCTGAGACCTCCGAAATTGTTTCCAAATATGAAAATGCTCTTGAAAAACTTGAAAAAGAAAACATGTCACTTTTCAAACAACTTGATCGAAAATCAGAGGAATGCAAGTATGACAAATTGTCGTATGAGCATGCCTACAAGGACATGAAAGAGCAAAATGATCTTTTGAGAGTTCAGCTTATAAGTATAAAAGGAAAGGGTGTGGAAACTAAGTTTGCAAAACCATCGACTTCGGAGAAACCAAATGTTTCAAACATGGTTCAAAAACCAAAAATGTCAATTTCATGGTTTGCTCCAAAAGTCAATGAGAAAAAGGATTTGTCAAAACCAGTCACTCCACCACCCTTGCCCAAGGAAAAGGTAATGGAAAAGATTGTTGAAAAACAAAATTTGTTTGTTGAAAGAAACAAAAATGTGATATCACTTGGCTCTTCTAAGTATAGTACACCAAATAAGACTACAAAAACTGTTAATGAGTCTGTTGGTTCTAATGACATGGTCCTCAATCATCATCTAGAAGAAGCTAGAAAAAAGGCACAACACCGAAAAAACGGAATTTTAGGTGCAAAACCTAGTGTGATGAATTCTACAAGATTCCAAAGCACCGCTAGTAGTAGTAAACCATTACCTAGGAACTTTCAACAAAATACTAGGGATTGGCTTGCATCTAAGAGTAGTGACACAAAAGAGTATGCTAGGAACGTAGAATACAACACAAAGAATTCCAAATCAAGTGTCAAGACACAATCCACTAAGACACCAAATCGAAACAAACTCGTTGATAAGAAGCAAGAGGTTAAGAAACCTAATAGGTGGATATCTAAAGAATGTAGTTTTTCCAAGACTGAGACTTCCGCTGCATATGATAAGAAAACTACATCTAGATCTTACCTTAGGTGGATTCCTACCGGGAAAGTTTTTAAAACAGTTGGTCTTAGATGGATTCCCACAGGGAAGATTTTTGATAGTTGCACCAAGACAAATAATAGTGATAATCTTCAGGATAAGGAAGTAGAAACCACAACAACCGTTGATAGTCAACACCCGCAGAGTGATGCTTCATGTACTTCTAACACTGTTATTTGTGAAACCTCTTCGTCTTTGGTTGCAGGTGCTTCAACTATCTCAGAACCCAGTTCTTCAGAGGGTTCAAATTCTGTAAATTCTATAAAATCATTCTTTCAATCTTCTATTTTTGATTTTCCATTTCTTTTATAAAAACAAAAGCAAAATACAAAAATATAAAATTTCAAAAAATACAAAAACAATATAAAATCAAAAAATCCAAAAATATTCTTCTTACGACATGTCTCTCGTATAAATCAATATTCTGTACGTTTCTAGAAATGTCATTCAAAAATGATACGGACATGTACAGATGCTTGAGCGGGAGTTCTTTAAAATGTTTTTCTAAAACATATCGCTTCTCAAAAGTTTCTTCACAATGGCTTTCGTATACTTCAGTACGAAACCCGGACTTCAACGATGACTTCTGATTATTTTCAAATCAAGGACTCGTACGTTCAATGACGAACTCTTTTTCAAAAAGTTCGAGTCTAAACAAACGAAAAAGATTTCAAGCATAAACTCGTTTTCATACAAAATTCTTGAGCACTTTTTCAAGATTGTTCAAAAGATTTCTCAAAATCTCTCAAAATTAGTGCTCAAGATAACTCCCTCAAAACCCTTAAGAAATTTTAAATATGCTATCATTAAGGGGGAGTATTTCATAAAAAACAAAAATGTTCCAAATTCATGCAAAATCTGTCTTTCGCTCCAAAAGCTTTTTATTAATCAGTTGATATCAAAAATATCACGATATGCTATTTTTGAGGGGGAGAAGACATGATTAAAATGTGATCAAAGATGTTTAAAGATTGTGGCAGAATCTCAAAAGAGCTCGACTCAGATATTACCAATGAATTGACGAAGCTTAAAATGTCTGTAATCGAAAAGACTTGTCCTGGACGGGTAATAATTTCAAGCTAGTCCAACTAGTGATGTAAGCGTGTCTCGAATAGGACTTGTCTGAGTAGAGTGTACCATATCGAGAGACTTTCTTTGGACTTGACCAGGACGGGTAATAACTTCAAGCTAGTCTAACTAGTGATGTAAGCGTGTCTCGAATCGGTTGTGTTCACTGAAAGTGGATCAATTCAAAAAGTGCAAACTCCTCACGCATGTGCAAATTTCTAAAATATTCATGAGCACATGTAAAGGGGGAGTCCTTCAAAAGAAATGCAAAACTCTCGAAGTGTCAACAATGTGTTTTATTATCATAAACACTTTGAGAGATTTTCAAATGAATGGTTTTATGGCAATGATAGGATAGTCATGGAGTTATAAGGTGACTAAGGTTAGGAAAAACCGTCCTATGATCCGCCAGAGCCGGAGGGATCTACCCAAGGACAATTCCAATAGATTAGAATTAGAAGTCCTTAGGTATGATTAAAAAAGGAGAAAATGAGAAAGGAGAAAGAAGGGGTTGAAGAATTAAAAAGAAAAGTTATGAAAAAGGGTGAAAAGAAATAGCCCTCCATATGTTCAACCTTAGGGCAGACACCGGGTTCAACTCATATGCTACTGGTTGTTACTAAGGTGACACCGGTATTGAAGACAAAGACGTCATGGACCCAGTGACGCACTGCACTAAACCTTCTTAACCACTCAAGTTCTCTTAAAAGAGCTTGTTTCATTCTCACGGGGAACCGGTGTAATCTATCAATCTGTCTCTTAGAGATGGTTGATATTGAAGCAGGAGACCTCTCCCTAATCTCCGCATAGGAAACCAAATGTGCACTTATCGAGTCTAGAGCCCCGAGATTCATCAAAAGATCTCATAGGAACACAAGATATTTCTACACTGGTTGTTCATCATTAAGGACGCCAGATGTAAACTTTAGAGTCCTACGCAGGTCTTAGCAATCTGCCAGAACATTTATGAGAGGATTCACTTTTGTGATTCTCAATGATTGAATGGAAACTCCTGCCAGGGTCAACATCAAACAGCCCTGACAGCAGGTCACTTCGGTAATTCTTTATGGGTTACGCTTAGTGTTCGCGGTGGTTTCAAACGGTCTACAGTCGTGGAGTGATCCCCAGCGACTCACCCAGTCATTGAGCTACTAAGTAGGTCTTGTAAGCTCTCTCGAGAGTATCTGACATGGGAACGGCCTTGGTAAGGGTTAGAAGGAGTCTTCACACTATGCTGTTGACTATCTCTAATTCTTATCTGTAAGTACCGGATGTTTTATTGCTAACTGTTTATATGCAGGGACACTTCATCTCCATGGCGACAGATTCCACGTGCTCATACATACATCTGGAAGATAAAGAAAGCTCCCTCAAAGATCTATACAACACAAAGTTCAAAGAAAGATTCTACGCCAAAAAGAAGAATCTACAAAGTATAAAGGCTAAAGATCAAAGTGAAAGAAAGGGAACTACGTGCATATGAATATCAAAGTCCAAAGATGTATGAGCATGTTGGAATGGCAAACAACCACCACAGACGCAGAAGTGACAAAAGGCAGATAACTCCACATCACAAAGGAACAAAGAACGATGAAAAATCAGTTATCGAAGATCACAAAGCATGAAGGAACAAAGACTAAAGACTATTCTACAACGACACACAAAGTTAAAGACAAAGAACACGGAAGACCCACTCACGTGGAGCATCATTCGAATGACCAACCCTTAGGGGGAGATTGTTAGCATTAAAAATATGTATTATGAAGTGATGGTCATTCTCATATTGTAACTTTGTGTCGTTGGTTAAGATTAGTAATAGTTTAGTCATTGGGCCTTGGACTTGGCAAGCTAATATGTTATATGCTATGTTTCATAAGCCTAGTTATCCAACCATGTAACCAAGTCCAAGCCCAAGCCCATAGAAAGCCCATAGGGCATCTCATGTATCTTACTATTTAAACACCTCAAAGGCTCATTTGAGGTGTGTGCTTGTGTGTGTATTTGTGTGTGTTTTCTTTAATAAAAGCTCTCATATTTCTTATATCTCTCTCTAATATACACGAATTACATATAAGTCACCAAGTCACCATCTTTCTTCTTCTAATCTTCTATATTTGTGATAAAGTTGTGATATCTAAGGTCCTACAGAGATACATGTACATGTTGATGTGATCATAAATTGTGTAGCACTTTTTTGTAGACCACATTGGTGGTGGTATTAGTGACATTTCCGTCTTCGTCACAAATAACCATCTTCAATCCTTTTTTTCTCCTAATGCGTGAGATGACTGCATATAGCTGGCCATGTGTAAAAACAGATCATGGAAAATACAAACCGACTTGCCCAATAGATTGTCCCCGACTTTTGTTGATTGTCATCGCGAAAGAGACAGACACGGGAACTGATTCCTTACAATATATAATGGAAAACGTTTATTAAAAGGTGATATTTTCATCCTTATGATAAGCACTCGTTCCAAAATTGTTTCTAGTGTATAGTGGCCTCAATGCAACTTTTCATCAACTGATCCACGTGAAGTCTTGTTTCGTTGCACAAACCATGGATTGATCAATTTTTCGTAATAACATGATTGGAACACCCACTTTTAAATTAGATTGTGGTTGGGTACACCAGAGAATTTCAAACCATTAACAAACTCTGTAGAGAACACGTGTTTGTTTATACTTGTACCCTTTTCTGACTTGCAAACATTGTCGCAACTGAAGTACGTAACTTGTTCGCTTATAATAACCAACAACATCTGATCATTTATAGTGTCGACAACCTCGTTTTTAGGGAAAAGTATGGCTTTTTTTGTGAAATATTTGTGGTCGTCGAGGTTATCCAACATATTTGGGTAAGTAAAGTCTATGATTGGCATACCGGGTCACTTGAATCCTTAATGAGCATTTCATCAGATATGTCAATGTTAACCTTGTCGTCGTTTGCCTGTCCAAGCTTACCATTTCCAAGCTTCAGAATCCATTCAGAAATGTCTTTAATCTCATTGACATCTTCAGGACGACAACCCATAGTCAAACGCATATTTTCGGTTAAGCACAACACTTTACAATGGTCTCACAAGTAAGAATGTTTTAAATAAGTGCCAACAATATCTTGTCGGGATCCTATTGGAATGACGGGTGGAAAATAGCATTAAGAGAAGTGGGACAAAACATGTGGGTTGTATCGGGGAAGGCTTGAGTTAATTTAGCTCAATTTTAATCATTCTTATATGAACATTTTATTATCTTAATCTTTTGTTTAAGGAGAATGAGACACTCAAAGTTAGTTTTCCAAGTTGACCTAAACCGGAGTGAATCTATGGAAACTATTTAACCAAGTATCAAAGTAAGGATTCAAAACCGAGCGCCAAAATACTTTAAAATTGTTAAACTCTTTCATGCTTATGTTTCCCATTAAAGACACGATATCAGCTTCTAATTTCTTACATAATAGGTGTGATGCTTACCAATTAGTAATTATTTTATTAACTTAAAACATAAAAGTTGTTATACATAATTTTCATCAATGGCATGCTTAAAGAAATCGTGTACTTTATAATCATAAAAGTTTCTAAATGTTTATAGACAGTGAACATCACATACATAAGAAAAGTAAAGTTAGAAGAAGTGAACAAATTTTTCATGGTTCATCAAATAATAACAAAAAGATTAGAAGAAGTCAATTAAAAATTATCATCACCAAAAAAGAAAAAACTACAAAACAATAAAATTTATACTTTTTAAACACACTAACTTGTAATTTGCGAATCAAGACTATGAAATCAGATACGAAATTGTAGATCAAGAACCGAACCTAAAACCTATTGAATAAGTCAAAACCTAACCAACACAAATCAAAGAAAAAATTATAAATAGCTGACATGTTATTAACATATAAATAAAAAGTTGACTATAGAAAATTTTGCTATATATATGACAACACTAAAAATAAAGGTACTTTGTGTGCAGATTTTGGGGGAGAAGGGAGATGTGAAATTTGGAGTTATGTGTGTTTTTTGACACACAAAGGAAGAAAATGTTAGGCGTATTTTTTTTTTCCGACTTAATGAGTGCCACTAAACCTTTAATCCTTTATATATGGGAGGTTCACAAAAATTTCTCTCTCTTAAGAGGCTAAGGAGGCAAATATAAAATTCGGTCAAAACCACTTAATTTAATAAATAACTTCGTAGTCATATTGCTTGCCATGTGTGATTAGCAGGTTAAATGTTATGTTTAGAAAAATTAAATGCGTGCTGCCGAAAAGTCTTTTTTCTTGAAGAAAATAGATAAGGTAATTAATCATGATCATATAAAAATGGTGAATAAATTAGTAAATTGTTTTTGATATATGATGATCGTTGATGTTAGGGAGTCTAAAATGTGTGTATATATCATATCGAAATTAGATCATGATGTTATTTTTTTTAAGATGATAAAATTAGGTTAATCGATGAGATGATAAAAGTGGAAGCAACTTAAGACTAAAGGGAGTGGGCATGACTTGGTCACTGTCACTCTCTCCTCACGAGTGACCAACCAAAACGGAATCTAGTGGTCACGATCAAAATACATTTTATTGGTGACCGGCTCACCATAGCGAGAGTGCAAAAAATGTGGGGCTCATTTTCAAACTGGTCTGTTTTTTATTATTATTTTTTTTACGCAATCAGCCGAAAGGATAAAAAAGACAAATCAATATACGCGGTTGGAAAATGCAACTGTTTGCGAATGAGAAATACATGTTATCTAAATTATTGTCAAATAAGTAAGAAAATAACACACAATTGTATAAAAACCTTTTGAAGTTAATGATGTTTCAATTTTGATTTTTTGTGAAAACAGGTGAGCATCACAAGTGTTAGAAACTAATTTTGTTAAATAAAGAAAAAATGCTATTTATTCTCATTTGTCATTCCTAATTTATCATCTTAATCATGAGACGATGACACATGGACTTCACTAATTCTCTTGATTCATCTCTTCCCTTGATTTGTACATGTGTGATTATCTTATTGTTAAGATGATAAGTAGGAATAGGTGTTAGGAATATATAGCAATGCTCCTAAATAAACGAACTTTGAGCATGTTTAATAGCCCTATCCACAATGGGAAAAAGATTTATAAGAGCATCCACAATGATGAAGCTTTATATAGGTCCATAATCATTAATTTATAAATCTTTTGATGTTATAAACCTATATTCACTATGCATAAACCTTTTAAAAACTTATTAAATGATTGATAATAACACATGTTTTAAATTATAAATAGGTTCAAGAACTTGAACCTTTTCATGCCACATGTACATAAAACAAATGATCACTATGATTAAAATGAAAGATGAAGCTTTATATAAAGTTTAGACCTTTTGATGAAACTACCATAGTGGAATGCCTTAAAGCCCCATCCACATAATAAATCATCAATCAGAGTTGTTTGTTTTTAAAAACTTGTCAATTAGAAGAAGCAATTACATTTCTGCATAACTACAAATAAAAACATCAATTAGAAATCACGTAAATAAACAAAATAAAGAACATCCAATAGAAATACATAAATAAGTGAAACCAATTAGATGGGAATTATTTTGTTAGTAGACGAGAAGACTTAGAAACACATGATTATAAAGTTGAAATATATAGAGGACGTGTACCTTAGAAGTTTTGAAAGTTACCAAGCACGTGCATAACAAATCAACCTAAATCAAAGGAAATATTTTAGGAAAAATTGAATGAAAATATTGAATAATTTTAAGAATATTAGTTGACGTTTCATAGAATGAAAATATTGAATAATTTTAAGAAAATTAGTTGATGTTTCTCAAAGGGTTGTTTAAAAGAATATATGGAAACGCAAAGCTATTTTTGTAAAAAAGACTCGTTTAAGAAAACATTAATTGATGTTTTTAGTTTTTAAATGCTATTTAATACGTACAACTTAGCTGGTATCTTTCAAATTTTCTCATGCAAGAAACTGTCCATGCCACGTGTCGAAATAAGAGTCTTAGTTATTTTTGGAAAAAATTGATGAAGAGAGATACTAAAAACTCTGTTTTATTAAATTAAATAGATAGATAGATACTTATATTTATCTTATTTTATGTCTTGTATAGTTTATAAATTAACTTTCGGACCCTTTAAGTATTTTTAACGTGCCATATTATTCTTAGGATCATGAAAGTATACTTCGTAAGTTTCCTTAAGTTATTATGATCATATATTGTGAATTACAAAATTCCTGTAGCTTATTTGGTATTCTATAAGTGTTTATTAATATTTTTGGACGTAAGGGTATTTTAGTCATTTTATGTGCTTTTAAAATTTGAGGTATTACAATTTCTTCCCCTCTAAAAAGAAATTTCCGTCCTCGGAAATTGAATAAACAGAACAGACGGAAACGAATCAGATTGCAGAAATTGCTAGAACAGAATGAACACAGAATCTTTCAGTTGCAGAAATAATCCTTAATTCAAAATAACCTTTCTAACAGATTCTAATAGACAGATAGATCTTCTTTATCAGAATTCATAACTTCATAGCTTATTCAAATCAAATCATGAATTAATTCAACGGATGCGTACTAGCAACAGATAACTAATATCAGAAAACAGATTGGGTGCGGAATTTCAGACGATAGGAAACTCTATAATGAGTTTTAAATTTCTTAACGGGTGAACAACGATCAAAAAACGTACGATGAGAATTCGAATTTATTCAGATATCTAACGATGAAAACAGAGCACAGACGAATAGAATAAATTTTAAAGTCTCACTTATCGCGAATAATTCAACTAGCAGAATTCTAATACTCCTCAATCACTTCCCAAGATATCATATGCTCACAATGAGAGTACTTTATATGATAGAAATATTATCACGTTGCCAGACGTCATAATATTTGCATTATATAAATATACTTCATGGCGACCTTACTTTATCTCAAGTCGTGAATAAAACAACCTAATGGTAACCTAACAATTCTTCTCTTCTTCCCAAGATTTAGCAGAATCAATTATCATCAATAAGGTTGAACAGAAAATGAAACGTATCAGAAAATATCTAAATCTAACAGATCTATCTTATTAGAGCACCAATACTTCCAAATTCACCAAAATGCTCATAACCATCAACTTAACGAACATACGTAGAATTATCATAATAATAAGCTTCCAAAAAAGAACTTAATAGTCTAATGATTCAATCACACCAGTGTCAATCTTCCTCATTATCAAATGATGTCATAATCATTGTTAACGGAAAAAACCTAGGAGATCAATCTATACCTGACTATTGTCAAAATTATACCTTCCAAAGAAAACCCTTAATAAACATAGTTTCAGTATCATAATGGAGTGAACAATTTCCAATATTCATGACTAATAACCTCCAGACTCTCTTAGAAATAGAAAAGTTTTATGGAAACTTAAATAGTGTCAAAACTTAATATACCCAACATAAGCAGAAGAATTCACAGAATATGTCAAACACTTAGGGTTGTAATAATCTTCCAATTAGTCAGGAAACATCAACTAATTGTCAACAAGTCTGAGATGGAAATCAAAATCAGAAAGTGAAACTTAAAGGATATACGGTTTAATCATGTAGTTTTCAAAGCATTCTAAACTTACTAGGTTACTGAACTTTATGTCATGCTTAACTTTCTAATCTCGGAAAGAATGATCTTATCGGGTTTAACTAAAGACAGAAGCACGAATCAGAGTGATGCGAAAGCAATTCTACTTAAGCAGATATCCTAGTCTACCCAATCCTTACCAGTCATAACTCAGGTTTCATATAAGGGAATCCTAAAGCAAATCCTCAAAGGTTGTTTCATAACTCTCTATGGTGCAACGCCTAATACTCAAAAGTCATAGCCTAAGCTCTACGGGTTTTTAATCCGCCGATCTAACCTATAATATGTGATAAGTAACCTTAAAATTATATTACTAATTAATTAAGCACTTAACTTAATCATTTGTTTAAGGTTACTAATAAGAAAGGTTACTAAAAGTGGATAGACGATCTAATATAGAATAAGAATAAGTAAATAAATGAGCAAGCTATTAATATCTAAAATCACATGTGTAGATTTCTGAAGAAGGGTGTTATTCGTTCCTTGATCCTTTCTATTGTCAGCTTTGCATTTGTCCAAGGTACATATATTCTGACCTTTTCAGTAAAGGTTTCTCATGATTCTTTTCATTTGTTATCTTTCATTCTAACTAGGGTTCCCTAAGCCATTGCTATGAAACCCTTTGTTTTCTGAACCTTCTCTGTATGAACTTTTGTTTCTGAACCTTTTCTATGATGAACCTCTATTTTATCTAAACCTTCTGATTTGACCTTCTGATATAACCTTTTGATTTGACCCTTTGAATTAAACTTATGATATGAACCTCTGATATGATATGTATTTCTGATCTGATTATTATGACCTTAGTTCTGTATCATTTTATAATATTCTGTAAGACCTATTCTAGTTTGACACCCGAGCCAAATTTATTTCACTAGGCATGGGGTTCCATGTCCGTGTCAGGGATGCACCTCTGACATGACTCTAGGGCAGTAGAGTGATGTTCTGCCACGTCCCCTTTCTGTTATATTATGTGCACACTTTATGATATGATATTTTATGGCCAATCTGATTTCTGTGGGGGCGTATGGATGCATCCTATATCTGTTTCTGTTTCTGATATGATAATGTTTGGTGAATGTGGCTGTGTGTGCAATACACGTCCTTCACATTTCTGGGAGTTAGCTACTCCACCCATATGAGGACACCCCTCATTATTGTCTGATTATCTGAGAGGTCTCCCCTCTATATGTTTATGAAGATATATGAATTATGATTATGATATGATATTTGTTTGAACATTTCACAGATCGATGATGTTTTTTTTTTCTTTTTAGTATTTGTTTAACAGTTGTGTTCCATCACGATTTGTCCTCCTTTTCTTTTTCTTATTTCGTTTGACCAAGGACCAAGGATGATTTGACAAAAATCTGAGGTTGTAAAACGGTGTATGGTACCATGTTTGCATTTTAACGAGCTCATTAACGAGCACAAAACAAATAAACGAGCTCTTTGACGCATCACAAACGAGCCGATCTCGAGCCTTATAAAGCATATCACGAGCCGAGCTCGAGCTCAAGCGTTAAAGCTCGAACCGAGCCGAGCTCGAGCTCGAGCTTTCTAAAATATAAACGAGCCGAGCTCGAGCTCTGGCAGGCTCGGGCTCGGCTCGGCTCGTTTCCACCCCACTGATCTCCAAATGTAACATCTTCGACATAGCCAAGGCTTTCTAATAGTTCCCTAGCAACCAAAAGGTTGTGGGTTCAAGTCTCGCTATTTGTGAGATAGGTGGTATAGTTAAAAATATATATATATATATATATATATATATATATATATATATATATATATATATATATATATATATATATATATATATATATATATTTTCTTCAAGCAATAGATGTAGTTTTAGTTTATAGAAACATGGGAAGAAAAACTAAAATAAGAATAATGAAAAGGATTTTTAACCACACATTTCAAATAAGAGGGAGAATGTTAAAAAAGGTTGATGTAGAGACATATGACTTTAGCATGAATCGAACTCATGACCTTCTATAAGATAGAATGAGCCTTTGCCATCTCCCCCAACATCCCCAATGACTTAATTGTGGTTTTAAATATATTAAACATGAAAATAACTTGGATATGTAAAAGGACCACAACACTAATAAATCAGATCATATGTTAACTGTATATGTTGTTCATAGTACAAGCGGTATTTTTATTATGAGCGTGGTACATTGTCATTATTATATAGACTTACATTTTAGAAATTTTGGTAAGTTTCAATGCACGTAAAATATGAGAATGAAATTTTGGACACATCACATTTCATATTCTCACACTTTGATTCATGGTTCCATATATAAGGTCATTTTTAATTTGTTATTTTATATTTCATTCAACTTTTGCCTCAAATTTAACATGTGAGGTCATGCTTAATTAGTTTCTTCATGGTTCATTTATATATCATTCAACTTTTGCTTCAACTGCAACACGGATATTTAAAAAAAAAAAAAAAAAAAAAAAGTTCGGTATCCTAAATAGTTAACTATCCTAAGGGTATGTTTGGCGAAAGTAACTGTTGCTGGAACTGGTGCTGGTGGTGGAAATGGTGCTGGTGCTGGAGATTATAAAAAGAGATTATTTTTATAAGCTATATGAAGTAACCTTTGGTTTTAAGAGATTATCAAAGATTATTTTTTTTAGAATCTCTTATAAGTTATGTCTGCCAAACAAATATTACTTTTTAAGTAGCTTATTTTTTGAAAAAATAAGCACAATCTCCCAACAATCTTGTGTGCCAAACATAGCCTAAGAGCACAAGTTAGCTACATGTAAGGAACATAAGTAACTTTGTTACTAAATATAGATCAACTGTGCGTTTAAAAAAGTTTCGTACATAAATAGTTTTAGGCCTAACAAGTCATTGGGTTCTACTTAGGCCTGATTTTGAGCCCAGTTCGACAGCCCAATTTATTATTGTAACGTTTATGATTCTAAATGTAACGTTTCTTGATGAGCTAGTAAAACACACGTACTGAAAACAAATTTAAATAAGGAGCTAGATAGTTAAAGGTATACTTGATATGAACTCAAAAATTTATTAGTGATCCAACAAAAGTATATAAAGAACGAGTCTAAGAGGATATAAACTTCACTACCCTCTTACCTGACTGTATATAGTATCAATGGAGTATAAGCCGTTGAGAGCCATTTGAGGAGTATCTGCTTACTATAGGGTGTCAACTCACGACTGTTTGATATCCAAGTGTCTTAATGAATTACCAAGATATGAGATCATACCAAAATTGCCTAATGCGTATCCAAGAAATGCTTTTGGAAAGCAACTAGAAATATGGCGAAAAGTATTTGTTATCTAAGACTAAGAATATACCTCTAACCTAGACGTGTTCCAGATATGAATGGATATAAACATATAAACAATATGACAACAAAAACACAAAAAAGTATGACAGCAAGCTACATACAGGTCAAAAACAATATATCGTCATAGAAACATGTCTGCCAAATATCCATAGTCGAAATCCATTATGTCCAACAACAACATTTTAACATCCTCATTAAGCTCTTCCAACCACTATCCACCATTAAAACATACCCACAACAATCCCAAACCCATTTAAAACCTGTCTACCCATCAAAGAGCCCATGCTCAAAAATAAACTTTTCATCTCAGACTAACTTCTCTCAACAAAAATGTTCACTGAGAAGAAACCCAGAACACATACAGAATCGAGTTAATCAAAGGCATGTATGAACAACAACATGTGTACCATTGTTGTCTATATTCTTGAGATTTCATTGAGAGCTATACGAAGAAATAACTAATAAGTGATATAGTTTCATTCGTATTTCTGAGTATTGGCAGTTATGTGATGCTATTAAAATAATCTATTGCTAATGAGTATAACTAGAACAATAATAGAGCCACAGGATTCAACAAAATCATTCCATTTTCAAGATCAGTTCCAAGAACATTTTTTTTTTCTCATTAACCCAGTTCACAAACCACAAGATTAAACCGTAAACAAAAGTTTGAATTTATTGGAGATGCTCGATGGAGTGTCAACAACTTAATCACTTTCAATAAACTGTTCCTTTCAATCTTCATTTTCAGCTTGATCACCATTAGACGTACCGCCACGAGATTTCAAACGAGAGAGAAGCTATCAATGCAAAAGTGAACATTATTAGAGCAGTAAAATGTGTATAATTTTACACACAAGCAACAAACCTGAGTGTATGAATGAAAGACATTCATAAGTAATATTACCTCCGAACAGTTATCCCCAAATGTTATATATTTGACATGGCCAACGCTTTCTAAAAGTCCTCTAAATACTTCTTCCTCGAATATCACATACTGCCTCCGATTGATCGAATAATCTAAGTGAGCTTCGACCAAAGACGACACATTAAGCAACACAAGCTCTCGCAAAACCAACTCATCTTCTATAGTTAGAGATGATATGTAAGGAGCATCGACTTTGATACAATCTATATAATCCTCCTTGGATGGATTAATCCCACTGTATCCAGAGAACACCAACTTCTTAACACTCTTTGAAGTAATATCAATCCGCCTAAAACCATAGCAATCGTTCAACTCCAAAGATTCCAAGCAAGGACTTCCAGATAATATCTTCTCAATCATATCTTCATCCAGATACCCATCTGATATACACAAACACTTAAGTCTTTCCCAACTAATCACACCATTAGGAGGATTAAACACACACCAGGACAGCTTCACACGATTAAAGCACAAATTGTTGAAAAACAACTCATCATCATAGCTAAACGGTTCCCATAGTACTCCTCTATCGAATACCCATAAATCAACCTCTTTAACATTACGGCTAATAGCATAACGAATCCATCTATTTGCTCGTGATTTAAACTCAGCATTAACATATATATTGAGTTTAAATTTCTTGAGATTCAAGTCTGTAGGACACTGATTAAGAGTGTTGTCGATAAAAGAAATGTAACCATGGAGCTCTTCTTTATGTGCATAATAATCTATGCCGTCATCCACAGTTGAGAAAATGAGATGAGGAAGTTGAGTCCAGAGGTTTTTCCATCGTTTTGAGATGGTAGCCGTTGTTCTAATCAGCTTTTTAGTAGTGCAGTCCAAGCGAGACATGATATTATTGACTAAGAATTCATCACTTAACTCATTCAATCGATCTACTCCTTCCATGACCAACTAGACCTTCAAAACGAGAGATGAAATGTTAGAATTGAAGCAACAAATCACGGGAAAACTGAATAATAATAATACTGTAAATAAGAAGAAGATAAAAGTCTAATCTCATATTGTGTACAAAAACGAGCAATAGAAAATCAAATGTTCATATTTGTAGGAGGGATATTTGTTTGTGTTTGAAAAATACTACCACGTAAGAGAATTTCATATGTTGATGAACAAGCAATCCCAAACACTAGCAAAATATTGAAACTAATAAATTGATGAAGAAAAAGAAATAAGCAGATGAACATACCAAAAGCAGCAGGAAAGTTACTATGGTTTGGATGAAACAAACGCTTATTAAAGCATGCAAGATAGTCTCTTATGTAAAGTGTGAAATGGTATGGGAAAAGACAAGTGGAATTTGTTTAGTTTGTTGACTAATTAATTAATGGCTTACCCAACTTTTTTAAGTATATTAATGATAGAAAGTTGAGAAAATCAAAAATATTCCTAGTCCCTATTTTCCACAACATTAGGTGATAAAATGCCACTTTTTAAAATTTTATAGAAAACATATCACATCCGTAAATTGCCAAACTTTAAGCTTTTTCCATTTCCTTTAAATTTTATGTTTCTTATAACTTAATGCAATTTTATCAATTTTTTTTTTTTAAAAAACAATGAAATATATTTATAATCTTTTTTTCCCGAACATAAGTAAACTTGTTTTGAAAAGTAAGATCAACTACTCAACTAGTGGGTTTATTTTTGTGTTGGTTAAAAAAAATAAACACTTGAGTTAATCACTAATAATGTAACAAAAACGAGCGTAGTTGGGTCAGAGAACACATATATAATCTCTACTCCATAACCTTAGACTAAGGGTGTGTTTGTTTTTTTTTAAAAAGTCTTACTAGCCATCTTACTCTTACAAGTAAGAGATGGACAGATGTTTTGCTTGTTTTTTTTTTTTTTTCTTTTGAATCATACCCAGTTAGACATATAACATCTTACTCAGTAAGAGGTGGGAGACTTGTCTTATTGCCTCTTACTCGATAAGAGATATTGAAGACTCGTGTTAATATAATATATTTGATGGTTTATTAACTATATTATATTTATGATAAAAAGTCTTTTTTTTCATATTTACATAAGTTACTTAAATAAATTGCAGAAACGAGCATTTAAAATCATTCAGACAATTATAAAAAAAACAAACAACATTATTTGGTTTAGATTTAGACGTTCTAGCCACCTCTTGCGAGGTGGTAGTCAGATTCAGACCTAAAACACCTAAATGAAACAAACACACCCTAAGCTCTTGATTTCATGATTTCATACATAGTCTAGTGAGCTTTCATGGTGGTGGCGGATTGAGCTTAGCTTGAGAAAGTCTTGAAAGCTCAGAAATCTTGAAAATGGTAGAGATTTAGATGAGTTACGAAAGTTGATTTAAGCTCAATTCAAAAGCTCAATATAGTTCAAATCTGATGAATTTATAATATAATACAAGCTCAAAAAAGTTCATAAATAGCCGACTTTGTACAACCTTAACTACATAGAAGTATATATTTTTAAAAACTTTGTTATGAATTCACGTCTAGTACCTTGTGCTTATATAAGTTTGTCTTTCAATCTTAATAAAGTTTTTTTCAAGTTCATAAAAAAAGGACTTAATAGTAGTTGCATTTTTAACTTCATTCTTCTTTCTTTTTTCTTTTCCCACAACAATAGATAGTTTTGGTTAATAAAAACATAATTAAAGTCTCGGAGACGAGATTACTTGTGACCAATGTTCTGAAAGGCTCAAGGCGCACTAAGGCGCAAACGGGGTTAAAGAGCCTCGAGTCGAGGCGCAAACCAAGGCGCGGGATTCATAAATATGAGGCGCGTTATACATTTAGCTTTTTTTTATAATATATGTGACAACTTATACAGCTTAAATAACACAAAAATATCAATATTCAATGCATAATGCCACTTAATAGTTATTACATTGCATTTAAACCTAAAATATTAAGCAGGCAACATATCAAAATCCATGAACTACCCTAAATTCCTGAATATACATTACAATATATGAGTTTATGACTTATAAAATTTAATAAATTACCATGTATCAAACTATCAACTATCAACAACAAAAAAACTATGTTTGTTTGGTAACACTTAACACTAAAGAAACAACATTTGTATCTGTTAATAAGCTAGTATTCTTAGACATTAGATTTCAAAAAAACATAGTTCTTTGTTGATTGTGTGTTTTAGTTATTTTCTAAAATATTAGGGTTATTAGATATTTTATAACTTAAAGGGCCAAATGTATATAACATGTAAGCCTAAATTGTATCTTACTATTAAGAAAAAAAGGCCAAAACCCTGTTACATCTTCTAGGCGCACAAATCCCCAAGGCGCTAAAGCGCAAAAATCCCCAAAGCGCTGCGATTTTTACAGGATTCATGCATGTCGTGAGCCTCGATCTAAAAAAATCCCAAAGGCTGGAGCCTCGTAGGATTTAGGGAGTAGGCGCGAGTTTTAAAACTATGCTTGTGACTAGTGCCTAACTCAATTGGGCTTCGTTGTTATCCATTGTTAAGCATCGATTTACACTTTTCTACCATTAAACACTAACCTTTTTCTACTTTTTCTTCATAAAAAAAAAAAAAAAAAAAAAAAAAAAAAAAAAAAAAAAAAACCACGGGGTTACTAGAGAGAGATGGCTTTAGTTGGACTTGAACTCATGGCCTAAGCTATTGGTAAAATGAGCCATTTATATTTCATTCAGCTTTTGCTTCAAAGTTTAACAGGTCAGGTCATGCTTTATTAATTTCTTCATGATTAACTTATAGACTATAGTTAACAGTGGCTTCAATACGAAATCTGATGTTCAAAACAAGGGACATTCAGTTTATTCCAAACCGACTACCTTATAGTTGCAGTTTTAGTTCCGTCTTCAATTTTCCCCCATAACAATAGAAGTAGGTTTAGTTAATACAAACATTTACTTGAAGTCTCAAAGACGAGGCTACTTGTGACTAGGTCCGGCTCAATTGGTTATTCACCGTTAAATGCAATTGCTTTATAATTCTTTGCCATTGAACACTAGGTATTTTTGAAAACAATGATGGGGATGATGGGGGGGGGGGGGGGGGGGGGGGAGCACTTTAGCAGGAATCAAACTCATGACCTAAGCTACATGTAGAATGAGCCATTCTCAACATCCCCAATGAATCAATTCTGTTTTTAAATATACTAGACATGAAAATAACTTAAAAAAGGTCTAGGGGCCACGACACAATTGAATCAGATCATATGCAACTGTATACGTTGTTCACATAGTACTAGTATGAGTATGGTACATTGTTATTATTATAAATCACAACTTTATATAGACTTGCATTTTTACAAATTTTGGTTAATTGCAATATACATAAAATATGAGAATGAAATCCACGAGCTTGCTTAATTAATTTCTTCATGGTTAACGTATAGTTATCAATTGCTTTAATTCGAAGCTTGAAAATCGCCTGAAACTATCCACCATAAACATTGTAAGATGGGCCAAACAATATATGAACCCTCCATGTTGATCACTAATATTATAAGATCATCACTTCGTGACTCAATTACAAATGTTTGTGTGTGCACAACTGCACATATCCAAATCAAGAAGCACCATGTGGCTATGAAGGAGTATTTGGAGGAAAGACAACAAGACCTGAACCCATAACCTCTTGGTTGATTGGTCATAACGTTTATGATACATGTATGTTGCAATTTGAGTAAAGTCAAGTTTCGGTACTCTAAATGTAACGTTTCTTGATGAGCTGGTAAAACACATAGAATGAAAGCAAATCTATGCAGAAGAGCTAAGTATGAACAGCAACATATTCTCATCTCATACTAACTTCTCTCAACAACAATGTTAATCGAGAAGTAAACCAGAACACATACCGAATCGACTTAATCAAAGGCATGTATAAACAACAGCATATTTACCATTGTTGTCGTATATATTGGCAGTTACGTGATGCTATTTAAAACATCTGTTTCCAATGAGTTATAACTAGAACAATAATAGATCCACAGGATGCAATTAACAAAATCATTCCATTTTCAAGATAATAAGTTACTACTACATTTCTTTTTCTAATTAACTCGGTTCACAAACCAAAAGATTAAACAGTAAACAAAAGTTTGAAATTTACCAAATTCTAGTAGAGTTCTATTTCGATTATTTGGAGATGCTCGATGGAGTGTCAATAACTTCTTTGCAAGCATCAACTGTCCATGGACACCACACCAAACGCTTCCGAGTTAGGACAAATAGTCATAATCTTTAACAGCATAGAACAACCATTTTTTTTTTTGAAAAGCAGAGAACAACCAGTTTTAAACTATCAACTACAACTTAATCACTTTCAACACAATGTTCCTCTCAATCTCCATCTTCAGCTCGATCATCATCAAACGTATCACTACCTGATGTTCATTAAATACTAGACAAGTACCCGTGCATGGCAAAGGGATTTTATCGCGGCACATAATTATGATTGTGATACTTTGGTTAGGTGTTTCGTATAAAATACATACAACTTAAAAAAATCAAAATGTAACTATAAATTATTGTAACATATAATGATTTTAAGCAAAACAACAAATTTTAATAGCTAATTTCAATATTCTATAAATGAGATACATTAGGTTTAAGTTTTCTAAATAAGTTTTCACACTTTCATTTAAGTAAAAAACAAATTAGTTTCCAATTAGTTTTCTAAATTAATTTGAGTTTTCCCTTTTCACATTTTGGTTTTTCCTTTATATATAGTATAGATACTAAAACGATAAAACATAAAATGACAAACATTTATCGTAATATAGATACTTAAATTTAATATAGAAACCTATCCTCGCAATAATGTTATTCTAGCGAAAAACATAAAATGAAAAACATTTATCGCAAAATATTTTATTGCATGGTACTCGTCGTCGCAACGCGCACGTACGTTGCTAGTTTCTGTTAATTAATTTAGGGGAGTGATTTGCACACTCATTTTTTATTTGCACACACAAATATGTGCAATAAAAATAGTTTATGTTGTTTCACATTCCAATGTGCAAATAAGAAATGAAAGCTTGCCAATCAATTCATATCAATTTATGTGAAATCATTTAAAGAGAACATGTCTTTGATGAACTAGCTAGCAAAAGAAGCAACATTCAAATAAATTTAGTATCATGACGAGTTAAGAAATGGTAAACTCCTTTACCTAACCAATTGTAGTTCGTGTTAGTAAACTCTTTCACACCAGTACCATCTCTTTACTTCCTTTACCAACACAAAGTAAACTACGTACAAAAGCTCAAAAGTTTTATCCCTTCGAAACATTTTTCATCAACACAAACACAGACACAACATAACATTCAAAGCCACTCTTCATAATCTCTTTACCTGATCAATCTGATTGTGAAATTGAAAATTTTCTGATAATGTTAAAGGTTCAACAACATTTACTTTTTGTCACACGATCTTTTTGATAAAAAATCTCAAAGTTCAGTATTATTTACCAACAAATCACATGAGATGAGATCAATATAAATCTCATATTTGCCATATAACCAATGAACCAATCATAACCACCAATTTTTATTTTCCACATTTTTTTTTAAAACAAAATATCTTGCAAACGGTAAATCGTCAAGCTACAAAAAAATACCATCGCGACGAGAATTAAATCATCTTTCTATAGATATGCATTGTTATATACTTTCGACGAACTTTTATTTTAAAAAAAATTTCCGCCCAGAAAAATCATATATGATTTGTAAAAATCATATATGATTCGTTAAAATCAAATCATATATGATTCTTACGAATCATATATGATTTTAAAAAATCATATATAATTCATAAGAATCATATATGATTTGATTTTAACGAGTCATATATGATTTTTACAAATCATATATGATTTTTGTGGGCGGAAAATTTGAAAAAAAAAAGTTTGTCGAAAGTATATAACAATGCATGTCTATAAAAAGATAATTTAATTCTCGTCGCGATGATATTTTTTTTGTAGCTTGACGATTTACGGTTTGCGAGATATTTAAGTTTTAATAAAAGGGTAGAAGTTTATTTTATTTTTTTATTTTGATAAAAAAAAATGAGTGGCTAAGATTGTTTGATAGGTTCTATGATAAAAGTTGGATTTATAAAGAACTTTTACCTAAATCACATATATCAAGTTTAAGTTATAGTTTATAGATATGAGTAAGGATCAAATGAGAAATAAAAGTAAAATGAGAAGAATGAGAAGTAACCACAGCCGCACATTTCAGATGCACCTACAAAATAAGATGCATCTCCCATGAAATTCTCCTTCTTCATTTGAAATATGTGGATACAAACATTTCTCATTCTTCTTATTTAATTTTCTCTTCTTAGTGGATCCATTCCGTTATAGATATAATATCTTATAGCCATATTTATTCAAATGGTAGTTCTAATATTGTGAATTATCCTAAGAGCACAAGTTAGCAACATTGAACATAACTAAATTTGTTTTTAAAAGTAAGATCAGCTAGTGGGTTTATTTTGTGTTGGTTAAGAGAAGTAAACACTTAAGTTAGGCCTGATTTTAAGCCCATTTCAACAGCCCATTATATATCGCAATGTAACTTATGAAAAAAAAATTGTTTGTTATTTCAACTACTATGATACATGTATTTTTTAATTTAAGTGAAGTGAAGTTTAGCTTATCTAAATTTGACGTATCTTGATCAAATGGTAACACACATACAATGAAAACAAACATTGTTCGAATAAAATAGAAACATATAAAAATCATGCAGTAATAGAGTATCAAGAATGAGAATGATTGGGTCAGAGAACCAGGGGCGGAGCCAGAAATTTTTTGTCAGGGGGCACACTTTGATAAAATTTAGAAACAACACTATAAATTAGTACTTAGGGGGCAAAATACGGAAAAAGCAAAATATTTTTGAAAATTTTCACTACAATTTTTTTCGTTAGAGGAGCACCTGCCCCTTGTGCCCCCTTTTATCTCCGCTTATGCAGAAAACGCATGTATAATCTATACTCTATAACTTTAGACTAAGCTCTTACTTGATTATATATAGTCTAATGAGCTTTCATGACGATGGTGGGTCAAGCTTAGCTTGAGGAAGATTTGAAAGATCAAATATCTTGAAAATGGTAGAGATTTAGATGAGTCAAGAAAGCTTATTCAAGTTCAATTTGGGAGCTCAATATATTTCAAACTACAATGAACTTATAATATAATCCAAGCTCAAACAAGTTCATGAATAGCCAACTTTGTACAACCATAACTACATAGAAGTATCTATTTTCAAAAACTCCGTTAAGAATTCACGTCTAGTATATAAGCTCTTTTTTTCCATGAATTGTAGTTGCAGTTTTAGTATCGTCGTCATCTTTGTTTTCCATAACAATAGATGTAGTTTTAGTTGATACAAACATATTTGAAGTCTCACAAACGAGACTACTTGTGACTAGGGCCCGGCTCAATTTACACCAAACACCAGTATTTATTAAAAAAAAAAAAAAAAAAAGTAAGTCGACGATTATGATTTTAGTAGGACTCAAACTCATGACCTAAGCTTAGGTAGAATGAGCCTTTGCCATGTCCCCCCAACATCCCACTCCAATTCATTTGTGTTTCTAAATATACTAAACATGAAAATAACTTGAAAAAGTAAATGGACCACGACACAAGTAAATTAGATCATATGTAAACCGTAAAAGTTGTTCACATAGTACAAGTACTATCTTTGTTATGAGTTGCATTTTTACAAATTTTGGTAAGTTGCAATGTACGTAAAATATGAGAATGAAATCCATGAGCTTACCTATGGACACATCACATTTCACATTTAAAACACGCTTTAAAGTTAACAGTGCTTAATTCCTTCATGGTTAACGCATAGTTAACAGCAGCTAATTTGTATGTGCACTTTACCTTGATAAAAGATATATAAACTGTTTCCAGAAAAAGAAAGATCAACACAATTGTCTAAAAAAGATTACAAGTGCTTTGTGGTCAACTACTATACTTATTAACGATGTATGTGGTTTTAGGATCGTAATCAGAAGGATAGTTACAATGTCCACGCAAGCTGGTGCTCGATCAGAAGCATATAAAATTATTTTCAGCCTCCTATCTTCATTCGTATTTTTGAGTATTGGCAGTTACATGATGCTATTTAAAAGATCTATAGCCAATGAGTATAACTAGAACAATCATAGAGCCACAGGATGCAACAAAACCATTCCATTTTCAAGATCAGTAACTACTACATTTCTTTTCCTCATTAACTCGATCAGTTCACAAACCACAAGATTAAACAGTAAACAAAAGTTTGAAATTTACCAAAAAAAAAAAAAAAAAAAAAAAAAAAAAAAAAAAAAAACAGAGTTCTATTTCGGCTATTGGAGATGGTCGATGGAGTGTCAACAACTTCTTAGCAAGCATAAGACGTATCAACCAACGCTTCATCACTTTAAGCAATTTGTTCCTCTCAATCATCGTAAGACATATCACTGGCAGCTTCCAAACGAGAGAGAAGCTATCAATGCAAAGAAAATATTATTAGAGCAATGCAATAGGTATAATTTAACAAGCGTGAGTGTATGAAAAAAAGACATTCATAAGTAATATTACCTCCGAACAGTGATTCCCAAATGTAATATCTTCGACATGGCCAAGGCTTTCTAAAAGTCTTTTAAACACTTCTTCGTCGAATATCACATACTCCGACGAATTGATCGAATAATCTAAGTGAGCTTCGACCAAAGACGACACATTAAGCAACATAAGCTTCCGCAAAACCAAATCAGCTTCTATAGTTAGAGATGATATGTAAGGAGCATTGATTTTGACGCAATCTATAAAATCCTTATCGGTTGAAAACCAATGATGAGTGTTGTATCCAGAGAACACCAACTTCTTAACACTCTTTGAAGTAACATCAATCCGCCTATAACCATAGCAATCGTTCAACTCCAAAGATTCCAAGCAAGGACTTCCGGATAATATCTTCACAATCATATCTTCATCCAGAGTCACAGAAGATAAACACAAACACTTAAGTCTTTCCCAACTAATCGCACCATTAGGAGGATTAAGCACACAGTCGGACACCTTCACACGATTAAAACACACATTGTTGAAAAACAACTCATCATCATAGGTAAACGAATCGCATAACCATAAATCAACCTCTTCAACATTACGACTAATAGCATAACGAATCCAACTATTTGCTCGCAAGTTGAACTCAGAATTACGGTTGTAAGGGATATCAAGTACGAATTTTTTGAGATTGAGATTTGTAGGACACTGATTTAGGGTGTTGTCAATAAAAGAAAAGTAACCATGGGGTTCTTCAAATACTAAATCTGTGACGTCATAATCAGCTGAGAAAATGAGATGAGGAAGTTGAGTCCAAAGATTTTTCCATCGTTTAGAGATGGTAGCTGTTGTTTTGATCACCTCTTTGGTAGTGCAGTCCAAACGAGACATGATATTATTGACTATCATTTCATCCTCTAACTCATTCAACCGATCTACTCCTTCCATGACCAACTAGAAGTTCAAAACGAGAAATGAAATGTTAGAAACGGTAGCAGCTATATCAAAACGTGGAAAAATGAATAATAATAAGAATAAGAAGAAGAAGAAGAAGAAGAAGAAGAAGAACTAAAGACCACTAGCATTGGCATACATACGCGATAGCTAAATCAAATACATGGGCGCTTACAAAGGTTGCGCCTATTTATATGTTCATATTTGTAAGGTGGGTGTTTGTTTGAAAAGTACTACGTACTACATAAGAGAATTTCATAAGGTGATTAAGAAGCAATCCCAAACACCACCTAAATATGAGTTACTAAACAAATACTCATTAAAACACATAATGGATTGAATCAATGCTAAACACATATTATTGGCCTGGAAACTTAAACATGAAACAAAGGCAGATGATATATACGTACCTAGCTAAAGCAGAAACTAACTAAGGTTGGTGTTTGGTTGGAAGGTGTTTAAATAGTGTAGGTGCAATAAGAAATAAAATGTGAAATGGGATTGGAAAAGACACAAGTTGAAAAGTTTCGTGTTTGACTCATGACTTCCCAACTTTTTTTTATTAATGATAGAAAGTTTAGAATAATGATAAAAAGCCACTTTTTTCGATTTCCCACATGCCCAACTTTAATGCTCTTTTAATCTCTTTTCGTTTGACATTGCTTAGGGTAGTGGCAGCCATGCCGCTAAGGCAGCGGTTTGCCCCCAAACCGCCGGGGAACACCGCCGCCACCCAAGCGGTTTGGTCCAACGGCAAGGTCTAGCGGTGATCTTCACTTCCGCGGTTTGAAACATATTCGAACGTTGGAGTGGAACGTTGGATATTGTTGTTTATTGTTTGTGTTTTGTTTATTAATTGTATTTTCTTTCTGCTGCAACTACTAGAGGAAGAAGAAGACAAGTAAAGAAGAAGACCCTATTTTGGAGTAATATACTCGTGTATATATATATACTACTGTAGTAGCATTAGGTGGATAGTTTACTAGCATTTTTTTTATTATTATGTAATTTTCTAATAATTATTAATGAAATATTATGTTTTTATTAAATTATTTATTTATGAAAAAAAATAATAAAAAAAAGTTGGTGGTTTGGGAGGTATGAAAAAAGTGACCATTGCCACTAAAAAAGGGTTGGGAGGTATGAAAAAAGTGTGGGTGAGGTGGAATGATATTATTGGTTGGTTGGGAGATATGAATTTTTTTGGGAGGTATGGTTGCCACCACCCTTATACTTTTCTACTTTTTTTTTTGCTTATTTGTGTTTTTAAGCCGAAAAGTAGTTTTGGTATCAAAACATTTTCTCCTTTGCTGCTTAAAAATAAGCAGAAAAATCGTTTTACATAAGCAGACTAATTTCATATTACTTATTTAATATTAAACTAAAAGGTGTTTGGTTGGCTGTTAACTGGATTTCGTTATTATTCGCACCAAGCTGTTTAACCTCTTTAACACGTCAACCTATTTAGATAATGGGTTAAATGGGTCGTGTACGGGTTAGGCGTAAACGAATTACGGTTGACAAACTTGATCTGATTATTCATACATGTCGTGTTCGGGTTAAAAGTTTATGACCCGTCAACCTACGATCTCCCACCCACCAACCCCGAACCCGACACGATCCACCTCGTTTTTTTTTCTTTGCAGTAAAAACAAACTTTATTACTACCTCCGTCCCAAAATATAAGTGCATTTTGAATTTTTGATTTCAATTTTGACCTTAAATATTTTTGTTTATATTATATAATACTTGATACAAAATATTTAAATTGAGTGAGTTTTAAATGTATTTTCATTAGTATAATTTTCATCGAATATTATATAATATAAACAAAGATATTTAATTTCAAAGTTCGATTAAAAGGTCAAAAGTCAAAACGTATACCAAACTACCAAAGTCAAGTGTAACTTAAAAAAGTAGACAATCATGCAAAACTTGTATCAAGCCCAAGTCTGCTAGGTATCTGAGACAATACAAGTCCACTCCATAACCTCAAATCAAGTGCTTAATTGATTTTATAGTTTGATAAGCTTTCATTACACTGGTGAGTTGGGCTTGGCTTGAGAAAGACTCGAGAGCTCAAATATCTTGAAAATGTTAATTACTCGTAGAGACTATGATGATTTAAGATTAAACTCGATTTCAGCTCAATCGATAGTTCAAATTTGGTGAAATTAAGTAAAATCCGAGCTCGAGCAAGTCTATGGAAAAACCGACTTGCTACCTATGTTAATTCTTACAACCTATGACTAATTTAAGTCTCCACTAAGTACTTTTCAAAACAAAAACATCGCTTACTCTTCTTTTACCATTGACCAAATAATCAACATATTACTATATCATGAATTTCATAAGCTACATGTTAAAGCTAACATATATGAGATTATAAAACAAACAGATTATTAAAAAAAAAAAAAAAAAAAAAAAAAAAAAAAAAAAAAAAAAAAGGAGATGATGTAGATAGAGGGCTTTGGCAAGATTCTAATAAAAAAAATTTGGACTGCTTCAAGAAAAGAAAGATTAAAATTGTATAGTTACACTAACACAACTGTCCAAACAATCAAACCCCACAAATCACAACCACTTGCGGCAGTCACCCGGTCGAAAGCATGTAGATGGGTCCAAAACAGACCATCACACGACCAAATGAGACAAAACCCGCTGGAACCTCGAACTTAACATTTCTAGGCACACAATCTAACCGAATGGTGGCACGGAGAGTTGCAGGGAAGATTAGCACTGATAATACCAACAATTGCAACCACCACGAGTGAAGAACCATAACCCTTGTCCGCCTATACTCCATGAACCTTGACCCTCAAAATCCACAAACACGATCCGAACTCACTAGCATGCCGAAACCATCTGAAACCATGACCACGACCTACTTGAAATTTTTGACCCTACCTGGATCCAAGACTTGTTGTGGTTGAAAATTTAACACACTGAAATATGTAAACCGAACATGGGACTTGGGAGGCAATAAAACTTATGTCAAACTCAGGTTTTGAAGTGCTTCAGCTCTCAAAACCAACCACTCCAATGCCGCGTTTGTGAAAATGAAAGCTCGTGCATCAGTTTGGACAAAAAGTGTTACATGTCCACTCATACCATATATACCCGCTTTGAAGCATTACCTAACCCGCTCAGTTTTGCCCCTTTAAGCAGACGCTGGAAAGCTGAAGAGCTGGTATCACTTGAAAATACTTTGTAGCTTGACTGACATAAGCAACTGATCCTAAAAATCCACCTATATGCAAGCAAACAAGCAATCTCTTGTGTAAAAGCTCATCTATAATCAGACGTGTCGGCGATAGTGGGAATGGAACAAAAAAGAAGTATGAAAGATGCAGCTCCAACGCAACAATCAGAACATGATGTTTGTAAAGAGTCTTGCAATTACAACAAATGTGTTTAACTCAATGACAATCATATGTACAACTAACCAAAAATACCAAAAATGCAGAGTTCTACATCAAGTGTCCATGGTCACCACACCAAACGCTTCCGAGTTGGTACGAATAGTGATATTCTTTAAAAACATAGAACAACCTATTTTAAACTATCAACTAACAGTTAATCACTTTAAGCAATTTGTTCCTTTCAATCTCCATTTTCAACTCGATCATCATCAGACGTATCACTACCAGCTTCCAAAGAAGAGAGAAAGTGAGAAACTATCAATGAAAAAGTGAACATTATTAGCGCACTGCAACATGTATAATTTAACACACAAACAACAAACCGAAGTGTCTGAAAAAAAAAAAAAAAAAAAAAAAAAAAAAAGGGACATTCATAAGTACTATTACCTCCTGACATTGATACCCAACAAATGTAATATCTTTGACATGGCCAAGGCTTTCTAAAAGTCTTCCAAGTACTTCTTCAAATTCTTCTTCGTTGAATACCGACATCCTCGAATAATCTATGTGAGCTTCGACCAAAGATGACACATTAAGCAACACAACCTCATGCAAATCCAACACACCTTCTATAGTAAGAGACGATATGAAAGGAGCATCGGTTTTGACACAATCTATAAAAGCCTCCTCGTATGGAGTAATATCATATTCAGAGTCGTATCCGGAGAACACCAAATTCTTCACACTCTTTGAAGTAATATCAATCTGCCTATATCCATAGCAATAGTTCAACTCCAAAGATTCCAAGCAAGGACTTCCAGATAATATCTTCTCAATCATATCTTCATCCAGAGTCACACAAGATAAACACAAACACTTAAGTCTTTCCCAACTAATTGCACCATTAGGAGGATTAAACACACACCAGGACAACTTCACACTATTAAAACACAAATTGTTAAAAAACAACTCATCATCATAGCTAAACAAACTCGTTGTTACATCCCATAAGTGTAAATCAACATCTTCAACATTTCAACTAATAGCATAATGAATCCAACTATTTGCTCGCGATTTGAACTCAGGATTATCCAGACCACTGTAAGGGATATCAAGTTTGAATTTTTTGAGGTTGAGATTTGTAGGACACTGATTTAAGGTGTTGTCAATAAAAGAACGGTAAACATGGAGATCAGTTTCTTCACTTACAATGCCCCGATTTATTATATTGTTACTAGCTGACTAGTAGTCTGGGGGCCCAATTTTTAGCCCACTTCAATGCCCCGATTTATTATTGTAGCTGTTACTAGTAAAGACAAGTTTAAGTATTCTAAAGTAAATGAACTAAAAATTGTAAAGTTTTATCCTTTCAAAACATCTCTCTCCAACACAAACACAGGTTTATAAAGTAGAAAAGTCACTCGTCATGTATATTTATTGAGATGGAAAAAAGAAAGAAAAGTAGATGGCACATTAAATGTTAGAAGTAACTTGAACGTTCTTTGTTCATATTGAATTTTAAAATTTTGCTTTTTTAAAAATTGGAATTTTCACGAGTCATAAATCCCCACCCCACAAAAAAAAAAAAAAAAAAAAAAAAAAAAAAAAAAAAAAAAAATCTTTCAAAACAACGTATGAAATGTTAGTCAACAATATCATGTCTAGTGCACTATCAAAGAGTTGATCAGAACAACGGTTACCATTTCTAAACGATGGAAAAATCTTCGGGATTCTATATCTTGAATTACTCGTAGAAGTTATGATGATTTAAGAAGCTCGATCTCAGCTCAAACGATAGTTCAAATTTGGTCAAATTTAGTAAAATCCGAGCTCGGGCAAGTCTATAGAAACCGACTTGCTACCTATGTTAATTCTTACAAAATTTGACTAATTTAAGTCTCAGTTGGGAGCTTTTTAAAACCAAGCATTGGTTTCGCATTCTTTAACCATTGACCAAATAATCAACATATTAGCATATCAATCAACTACTTGTATAATGATCAAAATCATATTGGTAAAAATAATCAAAAGTGATAAACTAAAGGAGTGATATATAGTTTGAATCAAAGAGACACCATAATTTTTATTGAGTGTTTGGTTTAAAATAAACAAATATATCATAAGCCACATTTTAAAGCTAACATACATGAGATAATAAAATAAATATATTATCCCTAAATATATTATTAAAAAAAAGTGGATAATGTAGAGTTAAAGGCTTTGGCAGGACTTGAACCCATGACCTTTCTTCTAACACACCCACTTAAAAAGCTACATACATTTCAATACCTTTGTATATCGTATAAGCCGTTCACATAGTAGTATCTTTATGTATTAATCACTAAACTTACATTTTTACAAATTTGAACAAGATCAACCACACCTCGTTATAGTTTAACGTACCAAGCAAAATTCTAGTATTGGAATGAAATCCATGAGCGTGCCTATGGACACATGATCACATACCTGACTATGTTGTGGCAAGCTAAAATATAAACCATTCACCTATCTGAATCCATCTCACAGAACGGTAAAGGAACCGTGTTCACTGCTCATCATTTTGTTTTCTAATTAAATCAATAACACGCTACAACAACTCCCGCAAAAACAAAAGGGATGTACACATTGATTATGCTCGGCTGCTCGCCTAAGGAACCACAATTACGATTCCTCTTTACACATTCAAATTGACAAGCCTCTAACCCTACTTTTAAAATCCCATAAATGATGGAAACAAAATGCACACCGCATTTCTACATTGTGATGTAAACTCTATGTTACTACATGATAAACTGTATTTAAGGGAACCAACATCATATACATGACAAGCCTCTAACCTTTCCCGTAAATATAAAACCTTATATCATCATTAGCAATGTCATCTTCACATTGACACGATGATAGCCAACTTCAAATAAGCGGACCGGTAGTACGAGCAGTTATCATGTACATGTAAAAAAAATTGTAATTTATTCTGGTAACTAAATCTGCCAAATGTGAAAATTGACCCACATTAAGCTTGAAATGTTTGCTCAACCGACACCTGGATAATGTCTGCTGAACCGAATAAGAAATCCAGTGCTAGTCCAAGTATACTGTTGATCCGGCTTGCAATTGATGCCCACTGAACATCATAATCAATCATCAACAATAGAGGAGCACTACAAAAAATCGGCCATTTAGTGGCACACAAAAAGTGCCACTAAATCCAAAAAAATGCCACTAAAGACCACGTCAGGAATGGGTGGCAGAAAAAAAAGTGCCACTAAGTACGGTGCCACTAAAGGGATTTAGTGGCACTTTTTCATTGTGTTGATGTAGACTTTTTGGCTTTAGTGGCTCTTTTACTTGTGTTACTATATAGTTTCAAGTATTCAGTGGCACTTAGTAAATGTCATTAGATACATGTCATGGTGAACAAACCAATTGGTTTTGGTAGCAAATAGTCAAATACTTCATAACAAAAAACATATTTCGGAACTAGTTCTACGCCATAATAGAATTCTAGTATATTTATGCAAGATTTAATCCTAAAGTGTAAAGACAAATACTTGCAATCAAATTACTATTGAGGAACAATTTCATTCCATCTATTGAAAATACAATCATCATTCAAAAATGTTATACAATATACATGATAGTAATATACAATACATAAGACTAATAGTTCTACTAAATATTATAAAAAGACATAAAGCTTCCATATAAACAACAACTTCTTCTATGGCAAATTAAAACCTCTTGATAGCTCTTGAAAGATCTGTAGACAATCTGAATTGAACACCCAAAGATAAAAAAATGAGCACTGAAATAGAAATACAAATAATAAAAACAAAAAAACAAAAAAAAGGAGAGGAAATGGGCTTAATTTTGAGTGGTTCTGAACTATATAATAGTTTAAAGATTGTTTGCTACTTACATGAAAATTATCCCAGCAATTGAATAGAATAGCAGTCCGTAAACATTGGACATAAATCTAAATTTACAATGCTAATAAAGGATATTAAGCAAAATCAGTTGGTCCTAAAATTGCGAGCTAATAAGTTGCATATTAAGCAAAATCATAGTATTAAAGCTATGATATGTGGTAGCAATCATAAAAAGATACCCATCGCGGAACCGCAAGTCCGCAATAAATCAAATAAATCACATTGCTCTTGAAATCTATACATAACTTGAACCAGTATATTGCCCAAAAGAAACAATTGATGTTGAAAACAAAATATATACGCACCATCATTATTCAACATTTCAACCAATTGAATAATCCTAAAATCAAATTTGTAATATTAAACTATCTCGATTTATAATTGACTAATCTACATGGTTGAAATTTTCATCTATTACACATAAATAAAAATCATAAAAACAGGTCTACACTATTTTAAAGAATAGAATTCTCATAAAAAATATTGACATATGGAGGCTGCAAAGGAAAGAAAGGACGATCAAGAAAAGAGGAAAAAGAGAAGAGGGGGGTGGGGGTAATGGGCTGCAATGAACCAGTGAGGGAGGGGCTATTGATAAATTGGTTGATGTTGATGATTAAAGAATAGGTTTGAGGCATTTGAAACTGAATATTTGGGATGGCTTTACATAAAAATCGGGAATTTGATTAGGTTTATCGCTTTTGAAATTGAAAATTCTCAAAGATGGAGGGAATCCAAAATGACCCGCCCATATTTTTTTTAATTCGGAATTGGTGGCACAAGCAGGAAATAACAAAAAAATATAAAGAACATTTAGTGATATAAAACTAATGTTTGACACAAGATCTCCATACTTTTACAGGCATAACTATATTTTTGCCATTGTAGCGTATGTACAATTATGGTACAAGAATTTAAGTGTCACTAAATCACCAACTTTTTTCGTGGCACAAAAATTGTGTCACTAAGTCATGATACAGTGGCACATATTCTTTTGCCATTAAAACTGTGTGCCACTAAATGGCATTTTTTTTTTTTGTAGTGAACGTTAAAACTTTTAGTCATCCTTCCCATTGTACATAAACAAAGCCAGCTAAAAATACAAATTTACTAACCAGCTTATCTGTAACTACAAAGCATTGACAGCAAGTAGGCCTCGTGCACTTCAATCACTTCATCAAAAGATCCAGCTGCTGCCATACCATCTAAAATGTTTTACATACGCGTCACTCATATGATGTTCCCAATGGATATGGCCTCAGCACTCCCATTTCAATCAATATACTGACTCTTTACTGGAGAGCTGCACGCTAAGGAAGTCTTCGACTTTCTTAATCTACTAAGGCTATGGGGGCTTAGGCGTGTAAGTGAGCTCTTCTCAAGGTACAAACCACATATATTAGTTTATTTCTAATGCTGTATGTTTAAGATAAAACTTCTTGTAAGGAAACAGGCAGGATACATGTTTCAGCTACTTAGGGACAAGGACAATCAAACTTCTATGTATTAGTACAACCTCTACTTAACCTATTCAATCATCTTTTATACTAAACCTGTGAAGTCAAAGTGATAAGACAACCTAAATTCTAATATCAAAAGATTAAGAAGATAAACTGAAATGATATACGGAGTAACTTTTAGTGATCATACTGCACACGCTAATTATCTAGTATACTATATACTTTTTGGAAAACATGCATTTGGGTGAATACAAGCCATTTCGGTTATACCAAAACATTAACCATTTTGACCCCAACCCATTCTAACCCAATTATCCAACTGGTTTGACCCACCACTAAACATAGGTTTTAGTTTCCGTTAAGTCTGCCCCCAATTAGTTTATGATAAATGTCTGTTGACAATCCGTTGATGGGCTAAGCGTTTATTATTATTTTAAAGGTTTTGGAATCTGGTCCATTGAGAAATGTAATATAGAGAGAATATCTTAAGAGATAAACAGTTTTAGGCCTTGAAACCTATCCCAACAAGTCCAATCTTATTAAGCTTATTTGGTATAGAATATTGGGTTCTAGTTAGGCTTGATTTTGAGTCCAGTTCAACAGCCCAATAGGACTCCAATAGGACTAGAAACCAGAACACATATTGAATCAACTTAATCAAAGGCATCTATGAACAACAACATAGTTACCAATGTTGTCTATATTCACGTGATGCTATTTAAAAGATCTATTGCCGCTGAGTATAACTAGAACAATAATAGAACCACAGGATGCAACAAAATCATTCCATTTTCAAGATTATTTACTACTACAGTTCTTTTTCTCATTAACACGATCAGTTCACAAACCACAAGATTAAACAGTAAACATAAGTTAGAAATTTACCAAATTCTAGCATAGTTCTATTTTAGCTATTGGAGATGCTCGATGGAGTGTCAACAACTTCTTAGCAAGTATCAGCTGTCCATTGTTACCACACCAAACGCTTAAGTTAGGACGAATAGTCATGTTCTTTCCAACCAGTTTTAAGCTATCAACAACTTAATCATTTTCAACAATCTGTTCCTTTCAATCTCCATTTTCAGCTTGATCAACTTTAGACGTATCGCCACGAGCTTTCAAACGAGAGATAAGCTATCAATGCAAAAGTGAACATTATAAGAGCAGTGCAACGTGTATAATTTTACACACAAACAACAAACCCGAGCGTATGAGAAAAAGACACTCATAAGTAATATTACCTCCGAACAGTGATTCTCAAAGTCTTCGAATATCCTACCCCAATTGATCCCAAAATCTAAGTGAGCTTCAACAAAAGATGACACATTAAGCAACACAAACTCCCGCAAAGTCAAAACACCTTCTATAGTTAGAGAGGATATGTAAGGTGCATTGATTTTGACACAATCTATATAAGGCTCCCCGTATGTATACACCTGAAGACGAGAGTTGTAACCAGAGAACTCTAACTTCTTCACACTCTTTGAAGTAATATCAATCCACCCATAACCGTAGCATTCTTTCAACTCCAAAGATTCCAAGCAAGGACTTCCGGATAATATCTTCTCAATCATATCTTCATCCAGAGTCGCACAAAATAAACACAAACACTTAAGCCTTTCCCAACTAATTGCACCATTAGGAGGATTAAGCACACACCAGGTTAGCTTCAGATGATTAAAACACAAATTGTTGAAAAACAGCTCATCGTCATAGCTAAACGAATCCCCTACTCCTACATCGCATAACTCTAAATCAACCTCTTCAACATTACGGCTAATAGCATACTGAATCCAACTATTTGCTCTCGATATAAACTCAGAATTGACCAGACTACTGTAACTGATATTAAGTTCGAATTTTTTGAGGTTGAGATTTGTAGAACACTTTTTTAGGGTGTTGTCGATGAAAGAAATGTAACCATGGAGATCAGTTTCTTTAACTACTACATCTGGGACGTCATATTCATCTGAGAAAATGAGATGAGGAAGTGAAGTCCAGAGATTTTTCCATCGTTTTGAGATGGTAGCCGTTGTTCTGATCATCTCTTTGGTAGTGCAGTCCAAACGAGACAAGATTTTATTGACCAAAATCTCGTCCTCTAACTCACTCAACCGATCCACTCCTTCCATGACCAACTAGACGTTACAAAACGAGAAATGAAATGTTAGAAACAGCAGCAGCAGCTATATGAAAACACGGGAAACTGAGTTATATTATGAATAGAAAATTGAAGAATAACCACTAGCAATGGCATACAATACACGATAGCTAAATCAAATACATGGGCCCTTACAATACTCCTTAAAATACAAATACAATACTCCTTAAAATACAAAATGGAATGATCAATGTTAAACACATACTCCGTATTATTCACCTGGAACCTTGACAATCTTATTATTGGGGCATTTCATCGAACAACTGGTGTGTGTACATCAACAAAATGTAACAATGTGATTGGGGCATTACTCGACCCGATCCTGACCCATCCCAAAACCGACAACCTGGAAAACTCTAACCGAATCCCGACCCGAAATTACTCGGCTTTACTCGGGTAGGTTCGGTCGGTTTTCTCGATTTTCTTTGTGTTTTCTCGGTTAATCCCGAGTCCCGACATCGTGGAAAACCCAAACCGAGTCCCGACCCGAGTATACGTCGTTTTGTGTCGGTCGGAGTCGGTTTCGGTCGGTTTATGTCGGTTTTCTGTCGTCGGTCGGTTTTGCTCAAGTAACTTATGAAAAACAAAAATTGTTTGCTACTGCAACTTCTATGTAGGGGTGAGCATCGGTCCCGGACCGGACCGAGGACCAAACTATCCAAAAAGCCAAGATCGAGGACCGGACCGAATGTGGTCGGTCTGGTCTGGTCCAACAAGGCCAAATAATCGGTTTGTGGTCCGGACCGACTGGACCGAGGACCAAATTAGCCAAAAAGCCAAGACCGAGGACCAGACCGAATGTGGTCGGTCCGGTCTCGGTCGGTCCAGTCCGTTTTCGTTTGCTCAGCCCTATTCTATGATACATGTATGTTTTAATTTAAGTAGAGTTAAGTTTAGATGATCAATTAGTAAAACACATAAATAGAAACAAATAAAAATCATGCACTAATAAAAAATCGAGAATGAGCGTGGTTGGCTAAGAGAATGCGAGTATAATCTCTACTTTGTAACCTTAGACTAAACTCTTACTTGATTTTATATATAGTCCAATGAGCTCAAATATCTTGAAAATAGTATGTTGGTATTTTAGTGTAAAATAGATTGAGTTTAATATGCATATAAGGGTCGACACTTATATGGATATTAACTGGACTAACGGGGGTTCCAAGGGGGCGGTAGCCCCCTTGGTGGGGGTTCGGGGGCAACGCATTTTCGAAAATTGAGGGACTAAATTTGACAGCTTGAAACCTTGAAACTGCCAAAAGGCAGTTAACCCTAAATCCCTTTTTGATCAGATAAAAGTTCTGGTTGAACATACAGAAAAGATAGAAGCAGACAGAAACCTTTCGATTGGTAAACATAACATCATACACAAACTTGAATCAATTAGATTTTATCCGGTCGTTAATTGGTATTCACTCCAATTTAATCGATCTGAAAGCGTTCATACTCGTGACTTCTAATTGCTATCAGGATACCCTATCACCCCACATATGAATAATTAACAACAAAGATCGATTAAATTTTGAAGATGATGAACACTGATTCTGTGAAGGATATGATTAATCATATTATCTGATACAATATTTTGTTAGTGATAATGATGATTGGTGAATCAAGAAAAGATGTTAAAACATTCACTTAAATTCGGTGGAACAAGAAAAGGTGATATAGGAATCTGATCATTTGCATGTATTACATCTGTTATTACATGAAGTGTCTTTCAAAATGGTGGGATTTATGATGCGTATTTACCATACTTATGGAGTTACGGTACACAATCTCTATTACTCTATAATATTTATTATTATTGGATTATGATGGATATAGATATAGATTGCATGATACGTGTGTGTTAACATGTATTTAATATGATTCATTTTATTGGGCCTGATTAAATCATATGTCCTTGTTTAGTCGAGTTAATTATATATAGTCACTGAAATGTTTATATATGGTTATAAAACTTGTGTCTATATGCTTATTGATTAACCTATATATTAACATGATTATTGGTTTGTTGATATGATTATGCCTCAAATGCATTTGAAAACTGATCGAGAATTATATTCGTTGATATATGAATCATGTTTATGCTAATAGTACATAATGGGGATTCTATGAATAATTTAGTCACAATTGAAGGCTATCTGTATAAATTGTATATACGCACACATATGTTATTATGTGGTATGCGTTATGAGTATCTTGGTCTGCAATTTCCTTTGATTTGTTTGGGCATAGTAGGAACAATAAAATTGCAAAGTTATTTGAAATTTTGTTCGGATTGACTAAATGAATGAGAATGTTCCTTTATTCTTATTGGTCATGTTTTAGTAACATGATGCCTTGATCTCTAATAACTAAAAATTTCATTTATTAAATGAAAAAAGGTTATTGATTTCATGAAAAATGAAATGTAAGAGCAAGTAAACAAGTCCTCTTATGAAGTACAGCAAATTAATATTGCCAGGATATATTAGTAGTAATAGATAAGAATGACTTATCTTGCGTCTTGTAGTTACAATTTATTTATCATCTTGGATGATATTTGTGTTACATGCTTTATCAACTTATTTATGAAACATATATAAGTGATAATGGTTTCGTGCATATTTGTTACTTACTATGACAAGGATGGATATATGTCACTGTACGTGTAATGAATTCATCTTTCCGAATCATGGATAGATGAATATGTTTTTAATGTCACGTGTGTATGATAGGAGGACAACCACACTGATTTGGCATGTAACTGAACAATGGTGGTCCTTGTAATCCATGTGTGAAATCCTTGTGGATTTTACTAGTTTGTAATTGGAACTGATAACTCATATGTCTGGAATGCATGATCACTGTCTTTATTGACTTCCATATTTTATTTGAATTGGTAAAGTATGTTATATGTTTTGTTGTATTTTGATAAAGTTACAAATTATCAATGATATTCTAAAGAGTGTTTACATATATTGAAATGAGTGAATTGGTTAAATTCCTGGTTACTCTTGATTGATGTTCGCAAATCAATTACGATAAAATACATGGCTTTATGATTGTCTTTGCTTCCTTCATGATATGCCGATTGGATATGTAGTACATGCATTGTTTTGATTGATTTGCCGATTCTGTTTGGTTGTTAAACATGTTTGTACTTGATTAATGAAGTTAAGAGCATGCTTGACTTGTTATGTGAATTAACTTGGGCCTGTGTTTGGCTTACGAGTTGTCTAATTGACTACTAATGGAATAAGGTATAAACGAGTATTTTAATACTTGTAAAACCATGGATTATGGTTTAGAATACAACTTGGATCATTTGAGTATTATGAGGATAAATGAATCAAGTTGGATAATTGATCAAGGAATGAAATTAATTATCAATATCAATATTGTTTTAATATTGATAAGGATCCAATGACATATAGTGAAGCAATGGCTTCAAGGGATGTTGCTTTTTGGAAAGAAGCAGTCCAAGATGAGATGGATTCTATCTTGCAAAACGAAGTTTGGAAATTGGCTGATTTACCTCCTGGTTGTAAACCATTAGGAAGTAAATGGATCTTCAAGAGGAAGATGAAAGTAGATGGTACTATTGATAAGTATAAAGCCAGGTTGGTAATCCAAGGCTTTAGACAAAAAGAGGGTATTGATTATTTCGATACATATGCTCCGGTTGCTAGGATATCTACTATTAGATTGTTATTAGCATTAGCTGCTATACACAATCTTGTAATTCACCAAATGGATGTGAAAACTGCATTCTTGAATGGTGAATTAGATGAAGAGATTTATATGAAACAACCCGAAGGGTTTGTTATGCCTGGACATGAACACAAGGTATGTAAGTTGGTTAAATCTCTTTATGGGTTAAAACAAGCACCTAAACAATGGCATCAAAAATTTGATGAAATTGTGTTGTCAAGTGGTTTTGTTTTAAATCAAGCTGACAAATGTGTTTATAGTAAATTTGATGATTCTAAGAATGGAGTCATTATATGCTTATATGTAGATGACATGTTGATCTTTGGTACAAACCAAGATCAAGTGGATGAGACAAAGGAATTCTTGTCATCTAAATTTGCTATGAAAGACATGGGGGAGGCGGAAGTGCTCCCACAAGTACTCCCATGGATCCGCAAATTAAGCTATTACCTAATAAAGGTAAAGCGGTGTCTCAACTTGAATACTCGAAAAGGATTGGATCCTTAATGTATGCTATGATAAGTACTAGGCCGGATATTGCTTATGCAGTAGGAAAGCTTAGTAGGTTTACTAGCAATCCTAGTACATTTCATTGGCGAGCATTGGATCGAGTATTTCAGTACTTGAAAGGAACAGTTGATTATAAGTTAACTTACATTGGGTTTCCTTCAGTAATTGAGGGTTTTAGCGATGCAAGTTGGATATCCAATAAAGAATATCATTCTTCTACATCTGGATGGGTGTTCCTTCTTGGGGGAGGTGTCATTAGTTGGGCATCAAAGAAACAGACTTGCATAACAAACTCAACTATGGAATCCGAGTTTGTTGCTTTGGCGGCAGCTGGTAATGAGGCTGAATGGTTAAGGAATTTGATTTATGAAATTCTGTTGTGGCCAAAGCCGATTTCTTCTATTTCTATCAGGTGTGATAGTCAAGCTACGTTGGCTAAGGCTTATAGTCAAGTGTATAATGGCAAGTCAAGACACTTAGGTGTGAGACACAGCATGGTTCGTGAGCTCATAATGCATGGTGTCATATCCGTTGAGTGGATTGCAACTCATCGGTACTTAGCTGATCATTTAACCAAAGGGTTATGTAGAGATCTCGTGAAAGGATCAGCTGTGGGATTGGGGTTAAAGTCCATATAAAAGCTCTCATGTTAAGATACCCAATTCCCACCTAATATGACGTTAGGTGCTGAATTTTGAATGTGGAAAGCTTAACATCTAGAGTTTGGAACACACATTAAATTATCCCAAAGGTATGTGTTCAGTTCTGCAAGATAAAGAAGGTTGAAGTGTTCTTCTTAATAGTTCTTTTGAAAAATTGCATTTGCAGGTGCGAGATTAAAAGAACTACCTATATGAGTACGAAGTTTAGCTGCTTCAAGAAGTTGGGAATTGGCTTCGATGTACTCAAGAAAGGATAGGGACATAGGCTAGTAAAATAATGTGTCAAGTAAGAAATTGTGTATGTAAAACTAATGTGTATGTTATCTTCATGTATTCAATAGTGATATTACAAGGTTCAATCTTTCGGGAAACCTTGATATCCGAATATTTGGAATGTGTAATATACTAATATGAAATTCAATCGTCTCGACATTTCATTTATGCATTAGTTTGATTGTTTGCTGTGAACTAGTTAGTTAATTTATGATTACACTAAAATGGGGGAGGTTTGTTGGTATTTTAGTGTAAAATAGATTGAGTTTAATATGCATATAAGGGTCGACACTTATATGGATATTAACTGGACTAACGGGGGTTCCAAGGGGGCGGTAGCCCCCTTGGTGGGGGTTCGGGGGCAACGCCCCTGAGAGAAGCAGGGTCCAAGGGGCGGCAGCTTGAAACTAAGTTGCTATGTCAAAAGTTCCTCAGAAAATTAAATTTTTGAAAATTGAGGGACTAAATTTGACAGCTTGAAACCTTGAAACTGCCAAAAGGCAGTTAACCCTAAATCCCTTTTTGATCAGATAAAAGTTCTGGTTGAACATACAGAAAAGATAGAAGCAGACAGAAACCTTTCGATTGGTAAACATAACATCATACACAAACTTGAATCAATTAGATTTTATCCGGTCGTTAATTGGTATTCACTCCAATTTAATCGATCTGAAAGCGTTCATACTCGTGACTTCTAATTGCTATCAGGATACCCTATCACCCCACATATGAATAATTAACAACATAGTAGAGATTTAAATGAGTTACGAAAGCTGATTCAAGCATAATTCGGGAGCTTAGTATAATTCAAATTCGGACAAACTTACGATTGAATCCAAGCATGAATAAAGTCCTTATATAACAAACTTTGTACAACCCTAACTGCATAGAAATATATGTTTGTAAACACTCCGTCATGAATTCACGTCTAGTACCTTGTACAGATATGTATTAGAAAGTCCTTATATAAGCTCTTTTTATATATATATTTTTTTTTCACCGGGAATGGATTATAGCTAAAAGTGAGCGGGTTGTCACGGACTCATCCCTTCGAGTCCGTGTGGCGCCCTTACACCTATAAGAACCAACCATCTTTCCCGCGTATAATAGAGGTTCACTGGTTTCGTCATGCTTTGGACTCATCAGGGGAGCGGCCCCAACTCCCGACCAGTGTAGTGCCATATCGAGTCCTCTACTCGTGGCACGTACTACACCCTTAACGTTGGGGTACTCCAACAAGACCAAGAGGATTGACCAGGAACCCACACATTAAGCAACGCTTCCAAGCAGAATCCGACCTTCAGAATTTGGCTCGTGACAGGGTGTACAATTTTTTTAGACACGGATATGTATTAAAAAAAAAAAAACGGTTTTCGGTTACAACGATTGAGTTTAGTGTAATCCAAGTTCATTTGTCAACTATTAATGAACTAACTAAGCAATAAGTAAAAACGCAATGTATTAATACCGGGTGCTTTTTGGAAGAATTCAATGTTTATTTACAAAAATTATTAGTCTCATAGCATTTCACAATGGAAAAGTCTTTCATGTCTTTTTGCATTTAATGCATATCACATCTAATATATAAGACTTTGAGGAAAGAGTTGAAGTTTTTCAAGTCTTTCTAAAAAGTTTTCAATGCAATGCAAGAAAACACTTTCAAAATACTTTTTCAAATAGTAAAAAGCTATTCTTAGTTTACCCATTGTGGATGCTCTCAATAAAAATTGTATCGTAGTCACGTTACAAGTGACACCACATCACCACCTAATTCCGTCCTTGGTTTTCATGCTCACAAAAAAGTGACTTACTTGTAGGTGCAGTTTTAATTTTTGTCTACTTTTTCCTTTCCACAACAATAGATTTTTATTTTAATTTTTTTTATTTTTTTTGTGACACTGCGGCACCACGCAACACCACCTAATTCCGTCTCTGGTTTTCATGGATACACTTTTTTTTAACATTAGAGACTCGCTATTTATAAAAGTAAGGGGAATGTTGCGGGAGATTGCTTTAGTAGGAATCAAACTCATGACCTAAGCTTTGGGTAGAATGAGGCTTTTCCATCTCCCCCAACATCCCACTCACATACACTTGTGTTTTGAAATAGAGTTATGCTACAAGTCCTACAACCACAAAAGTTTTAAAAAAAAAACATTCACAAAATGATGTGTTATGTTTTGAAAATAAGTTAAATAAGTAAAGAGACCACGACATAATTAAATCAGATCATATGCAGGCCGTATACGTTGTTCAAGTAGTATTTTTATTGGAAGTAGGCTGCATACTCATTATTATAAATCACTACTTTATATAGACTTACATTTTACAGATTTTGGTAAGTTGCAATGCACGTAAAATATGAGTATTTTCATATTCCAACGAATTCAATCTTACTTTGATCATGGTTCCATACTTCCATATATAAGGTCATTTTTAATTTGTTGTATTTTATATTTGATTCAACTTTTGCTTCAAAGTTTAACAAGTCAGGTCATGCATAATCAGTTTCTTCATGGTTAACGTATACTTAACTGTTGCCTTAATTCGAAGCCTGATGTTCATATATATAAAACAAATTGAAAAAGCTATATCATCACTTGTACTTGAATTTTGATTGTGTCAATGAACGCTTTCTGATGGAGTTTAGTTTGTTAAAAATAGAGTTAACTACATAAATGGTCCTTGTGGTTTGCTAGAAATAACAGATTTAGTCCATTTTCCATTTTTGTATCAGATCTGGTCCTTGTGGTTTTAAAATGTATCAGATTCAGTCCAATTTGTCTAATAAGGTATGTGAAATGACCAAAATACCCCTACTTTCAACATTTTATTTATTTTTTAGGTGGGGGTATTTTGGTCATTTCATGTCAAAATAGACTGAATCCGAGACATTTTAAAACCACAGGGACCAGATCTGATACAAAAATGAAAAATGGACTGAATCCGTAATTTTCAACAAACCACAGGGACCATTTGCGTAGTTAACTCTTAAAAATACTTGAAGTTACATATGAGAGACAATACACATGGGACCAAACGGAAAACTCAATATTGTATCGTGATACTTGCTAGATTGCAAGCCCTGGAAAGAAGATTGGCCAAACGATATACGAACCCTCCATGTTTATGATCGTCATTTCACGGCTCAGTTACTAATGTTTATGTGTGCACATATGGTAGTTGATCCAATCAAGAAGCAGCATGTTCTTATATATGGAGTATTTGGAGGAAAGACAGACGGATAATTAGAGTAACTTTTATGTCAAGATTGGCTAGTGTTTGGAACACTAGTTGGCTTAAATGCTTAATTGTTAGTTGTTACAGTATCATTGATGACTTTTTTTAACGACAATTTATTACATACCTATACCCCTTATCTCACACATAATATCTCACTATTGTCGCAACAAGACATGAACCCATAACCTCTTGGTTGATAGGTCGTAACTTTTATGATACATGTATGTTTCAATTTAAGAAAAGTCAAGTTTAGGTACTCCAAAATGTAACATTTCTTGATGAGCTGGTAAAACTCATACAATCAAAACAAATATATACAGAAGAGCTAAGTAGTTAAGGGTATCGTACTTGATATGAACTCAAAAATTTATTAGTGATGCAACAATAACCTAATAACAATAACGTACAAAGAACGAGATATAAACGGTTAAACTCTACTCCCTAACGTAGACTAAGCGCCTACCGGTCTACCTGACTGTATAGGTCAAGAACCAATGCACTAGAAACCGTTGAGATCCAATTAAGGGATATCTGCTTATTAAGGTGTTAAGTACAACTCGCGGTCACGTTGAGATCCAATTAAGTCTTTTAACTAATTACTAGTAGACTGTTCAGTTCAAGCCCGATCATCATTGATGAATGGAGATGGTTGAAACAAATGAGATCATACCTAAATTGCCTAGTGCATATACCAAATATGGATGAACAACCAAGCTGCAACTCAGGTATCGGACCCTCTTTACTGTCCTATTTTTATAACAAACAGCCAACATGATTCGAATATACCAAATGATCACTATGCTAGATATTATATAATTCCTACAAATATCATCACAAAACAGCTTATTACTACTACTCATCTCATCCTCCGATGCCTTAAAGACACAGTAGAAAGCAAAGCAACATTATTCTGTTACTTAACGAAACATTTAAAACTTTTGCAAAAACAACAAACCAAAATCCAAATATGAATTGAACTATATTCCAATCCATAAACCTGCTATTCCAAATAACGCTTCTATATACATGCAACATAATCGAGAGCCATGCCAGGACCACAGTATAAAAAGGGCTTTGGAGCTCATAAGGATAGTTTCAATGTCCACACAAACTGGGCCTCCAGTATAACCAGCATATAAGATTATTTTCAGTCTCCTATCTTATAATCCACGAGCCCATAGAACATGTCCTAATGACTAAGGCTTCTCAACCTTACACACTATCCCCGAATCCTGATCCCAACCCTAATTCCAATACAACAATCCCAAACCCATTTAAAACCTGTTTACCCATCAAAGAGCGCATGCTCAAAAATAAATTTTCATCTCAGACTAACTTCCCTTAACAAAAATTTTCATTGAGAAGAAAACCAGAACACATACCTGAATCGGCTTAAGCAAAGGCATGTATGAACGGCAACATATGTACCATTGTTGTCTATATTCTTGTGATTTCATTGAGAGCTATACTAAGAAATAAGTGATATAGTTTTATTCGTATTTCTGAGTATTGGCAGTTACGTGATGCTATTTAAAAGATCTATTGCCAATGAGTATAACTAGAACAATAATAGAGCCACACGATGTATCAAAACCAGTTACTACTAAATTTCTTCTTCTCCTTAACTCAGTTCACAAACCACAAGATTAAACAGTAAACAAAAGTTTGAAATTTACCAAATTCTAGCAGAGTTCTATTTCGCCTATTGGAAATGCTCGATGGAGTGCCAACAACTTCTTAGCAAGCATCAACTGTCTATTGTCACCACACCAAACGCTTCCGAGTTAGGACTTTAACAGCAAAGAACAACCATTAGAAGTATCGCCACGAGCTTTCAAACGAGAGTAAAGCTAACAATGCAAAGAGAACATTATTAGAATAGTGCAATGCCAATACACACACACAAACAAACCCGAGTGGAAGAAAAAATAAATAATAGGTAATATTACCTCCCAACTGTCTTCGTTAATGATTACATCTTTCACATGGTCAAGGCTTTCCAAAAGTCCTTTAAAAATTTCTTCGCGAGTTATCTAAGACATCCGATCGATAGAATAGTCTATTGAGTTTTTCACAGGTTCCAGAAATGATAATTATAGGATCATATTGCACAAGATTGACAAGAAATGATTCATTTTATTAAACAACATAACAGTAGGTTACATCGTTACAAAAGACACTATGCGTCTCTCTTTGAAATGAGACACACGCACTATTTTTAGACTATATGTTCTGGACTATATATATACATGAAAGGGTATGACCCAATGGTCATGATGGTTTGAATGGTCATGATGGTTTGAATGGTCATGCACCAAATGACACAACCCTTGGTTTTGTAACTAACTTACATAAATAACTACCTTTAACTACCAACCATATTAACTACTTTTCGGTTATAAACTTTCTACTTAACAACTTTAGTCCTTTGTCTACCGTTATCTTCATGATACAAGACTTGTACAATTACAAGGTCCAACATTCTCCCCCTAATTGTTTAAGTCTTGTTCTTCGAGTCTTCATGCTCTTCTCCGTGTCTTTTCATTCCTTCTTCTTGTCTTCATGATTGTTGCTGCTGTTGCTTGTTCCATTCCAACGTTCTACCACAATACTTCCTTGTGTTTCTTCAATTTTACACCGTATCTTCAACAACTTCTTCAATACTCGTCGGTATTCCTTCTTTAAACAAGTGATCAGCATGTTTCTTCTTCTTTATTGTTGTTCGTATTGCTAAACGTTTCCAAACAATCCTTGATTGTTTTGTCTCTCGGTATACCTTTTCTCTATCCCAAGCAACTCCTTTTTTCTTTTGTTTCTTCCTGCCTCGTTGCCTTTTCAAATCCTATTCGACTTCAACCTTCAACAAAACTTTCGGATTTGTTGCCTTGTTTCTGTTTTGATTCGAACCAAGCTTAAACACCATGGTTCCTTCTCTTCTCTTGTCGAATTTGTTGTTGTTGCCAACGAGTCTAAACAAAACATTCCTTCTCGGTATACCACACTATCATGTTCTCTTTTCCTTTTGTGTGTTGTTCTTGATTTCAGTCCTTCGAAATTCCTAAGAATCTTTATACACACAATATTTGGTACCACACCTTGGTAACCAAATCGATCCAGAAATCAGTCCTTCGCTTCTGAATTCCAATGAAACAAAGCATTCCTTCGTTTGTTTCTTCCTTCGTTGTTGTTGTCGTTCCACCGAAACAAAACAGTCATTCGTTTGTTCCTCCTCTTGAGTACTCCTTCTTTGTTCTACGTATACGCTTTCTTTTTCACAACAACGTTCCTTGCGCGCTAGTCCTGTGTCTTATACCTTGCGCGCTAGTCCTGCGTCTTATACTTTGCGCGCTAGTCCTGCGTCTTATATCTTGCGCGCTAGTCTCTTATATCTTGCTTTGTATCTTGTTTTCAACCGGTTTCACAAAGCCTTTGCCACTCGCTTTGTATCCAAGCGATGTGTCTTACTTCTTTCTTCCTGTGTCGCGTTGACAGCAAACACAAAAGAAGTCTCCTTTAGCGCTTCCTACTCTTGCTTCCACGCTTCCTTCAACGTCAAGAGTTTCCTTTTTCTTCCCTTTGTTGTCACCAACAAAGTTTTATCCGCTAGCCTCTTTTCCTTTGGTACCATGCTATCTTTTCAAGCGTCAAAAACGTTTTCTTTTCCTCCCTTTGTGTCGCGTTCCAGCAGTCCAACAAAGTCTTACAATATTGTTTTTTTTCTTCTTGTTTGTTGTCGCGTTTCCAGAAATCACAACAAACAGTCCACCAATTTCGTTTGATGCTAACGTTTGCAACTCCACACAAGTATGATCGTGCACTATCTCTCTTGCGTATTCCAATTGTTTATTCACAGGTTCCACCGTTTCCTTCTTGTTTTGTTGTCGCGAATGATCACAACAAAACTCCACCAATTCGTTTGGTGTCCATTTCCGTTGGTTCTGATCATGCATTATCTTCCCCAACATCCTTGGTGTCTTCCTTTATCGGTCTCTTGATCCTCTTGATCAAAGACTTGAATCATATCTTGTAACCTTGCAACAACCTTCGGCTCTGATACCATATTGAGTTTTTCACAGGTTCAGAAATGATAATTCCAGGATCATGTTGCACAAGATTGACAAGAAATGATTCATTTTATTAAACAACATAACAGTAGGTTACATCGTTACAAAAGACAATATGCGTCTCTCTTTGAAATGAGACACACGCACTATTTTTAGACTACATGTTCTGGACTATATATATACATGAAAGGGTATGACCCAATGGTCATGATGGTTTGAATGGTCATGAACCAAACGACACAACCCTTGGTACCTTTAACTACCAACCATATTAACTACTTTTCGGTTATAAACTTTCTACTTAACAACTTTAGTCCTTCGTCTACCGTTATCTTCATGATACAAGACTTGTACAATTACAAGGTCCAACATAGTCTAAGTCAACTTTGATCAAAGAAGACACATCAAGCAACACAAGCTCCCACAAAACAAACATACCTTTTAAAGTTAGTGACAATATGTAAGGAGCATTGATTTGTATACTATCTATATAATCCTCCTCAAATGATCTTATATCAGTGTAGCTTTTAGAGACCACCAACTTCTTGACACTCCTTGAAGCAATATCAATCCGCCTATAACCATAGCAATCTGCCAACTCCAAAGATTCCAAGCAAGGACTTCCGGATAATATCTTCTCAATCATATCTTCATCCAGAGTCACAAAAGATCAACATAAACACTCAAGTCTTTCCCAACTAATTGCACCATTAGGAGGATCAAACAGACACCAGGATAGCTTCACACGATTAAAACACAAATTGTTGAAAAACAACTCATCGTCATAGCTAAATGGTTCCACTACTACTATATTGAATAACTGTAAATCAACCTCTTCAACATTACGGCTAATAGCATAACGAATCCAACTATTTGCTCGCGATTTAAACTGAGAATTATCCATACGGTAATTGATATCAAGTTTGAATTTTTTGAGGTTGAAGTTTGTAGGACACTGAGTTAGGGTGCTGTCAATAAAAGAAAAGTAATCATGGAAGTCAGTTTCTCCACTTCCAAAATCTGTGGCGTCATAGGGATTTGAGAAAATGAGATGAGGAAGTTAAGTCCAGAGATTTTTCCATCCTTTTGAGATGGTAGCCGTTGTTCTAATCAGCTCTTTGGTAGTGCAGTCCAAGCGAGACATGATATTATTGACTAGCATTTCATCCTTTTACTCATTCAATCGATCTACTCCTTCCATGACCAACTAGACGTTCAAAACGAGAAATGCAATGTTAGAAGCATCAAAACACGGAAAACAAAATAATATCAAATACAGGGGCCTAAAGTTGCACCTAAATGTTCACATTTGTAAGGTGCATGTTTGTTTGAAAAATACTACACAAGAGAATTTCATAAGGTGAAATGTTAGATTAGAAGCAACAACAGGTATATCAAAACGCGGAAAACTGAATTATATATGTTCAATAGAAAAATGAAGAGTAACCACTAGCAATGGGAGACGCAATAGCTAAATCAAAAATACATGGGGCTGCGCCTATCTATACGTTCATATTTGTAAGAGGGGTGTAAACTAAAGTACGTACTAAATAAGATAAATTCAAAAGCTGATGAACAAGCAACCCCAATTAAAAAAAAAAAATAAAAAAAAAATAATAACAATGGGTTGATGAATGTTAAAAATACTCCTAAACAATGATAATATAAAGTATTAAACTAAAGCCAAGAATAATAATTAAAGTACATATATTAGTTAAATGTAACAATCTTATTATTGGGGCATTTCATCGAACACCTGATGTGTGTACATCAAATAATAATAATAATGAACATGAAACTAAATAAATTGATACGTACCAAAAGCAGGAACCAAAGAAACAATCAACAAGGTGTTTGGATGAAGAAATATGCTTATTATTTGCTGACCAGACTAGCAGTCTAGTACTATATGTTTCTTTTGGATGAAGAAGTATGTTTGGATGAAGATCATAGTGGGTTTATTTTGGTGAAAGTAACTTAAAATGACCATTTTACCATTTTACCCTTTTCTTGGTTAAAAAATTTAAGGGTACATTTTACATGCATAATAAATAACTATCAGAGTCCCCGCGCGTTGCAGCTGCGGATATCCTGAAATAAAATTTTCCGGTGAATCATCTATTTTAATTTATTATGTTCTTTTTGACAATAAATTTACGGATATCAAAATTTTCGTTTAGCTCGTGTCCGTTCGGGCTCGAGCCCATTGGCTCGTGTCCGTTCGGGCTCGAGCTCGTTTGCTCGTGTCCGTTCGGGCTCGAACCAGTTGGCCCGTGCCCGTTCGGGCTCGAGCCCATTTGGCCCGTTACTCGTTCGGGCTTGAATATTTGTATAATGTGCTTTATTATTTGTATTAGTGACATTTAATGCGGGAATTGTATTTAAGTTGGTTGTACAATATGTTTGATAATTTGTATTTCTTATGTAGGGGGTGTTTTAATAAGTGCATTTATTGTATTTATTAACCAGTTAATTAATTGTATTTAATGTACATAATGTTTTATTTATTATATTTAATGTTAGTATTAATTGTATGTTAGAATTAAATGTGAGGGGAGTATGATATTCAATGTCTAATCGTGTTGAGTCACTTTTACTTTTAGCATTGAAATGTATAAGGCTTAATTTTAAGTATTCTAATAATAGTAGGCCTTTGTGCATTATAAGATAGTTAGATTAAATAACGTAAAAGTCAAAATTCAAATGTTTGATGATTTAATAACTGAAAAAAATACTACACACAATTAGAAAAATGAGTAAGTTTACTACGGTACATTTTAAAGTTATTTTTCCCTTATTTTGTGTTGATCAAAAGAAATAAACACTTAAGTTAGGCGTGTTTTTAACCCATTTAAGCAGCTTATTAAGTTGAATTCGGGTTTCGCCCACAAAAACCAAAAATCAAATTCGAATTGAAACAACCAAACCGAATCGAACCAAAATACATATTCGGTTTTCGGTTCGGATGTGGTTTTAACACAATGAACCGGAAACCGAATTCACATAAATATATAAATACTAGCTTCATGACCCGCCCGATGGGCGGGTACGCTTCATTTCCAAATTTTTGTTGAATTTTTTTTACGCGTAAAATAAATAATGAATAAATCAAATATGTTGAAGGCGATAACCTGAAAATCATAAATATATTGCTCATGTATTATATATAAAAGTAACAATTATAAGTATCATAATAAATTAATTACGTAAGGGTTTATTCATATGCGAAATAAGACTTCTTTCTACACAACATTTGTTGTGTAGTTAGCGTATTCTCTATCTTTGTTACAACAAAGAATCTTCAGACATTTTTTCGTCTTCACCCTTGAAACATAAACATATAGTTGTCTGTGTGAGAATACCGGTTTTTGAAGATATAGGCCAACCTGCTCCAACGTTTTGCAGTATTTATTTGTAACCAAAATATCCTTATAGATCACGTCAATCAAAACTCATTGTCACTCTTAGACGCGATATGGATAACATAATGAAATAGATTAGTGAAAGTTTAAGCATAAATGGATAAATTTGTAGATGGAATAGGAGAATGATAACATATATATAATAAAAGTTACACTCAATCCAATAGTCCTAACAATATCTTCCAAATTGATCATATTAGTATAATTATAATGAACTGATCCTCTTTGTTTTCATATACATACACCGATACACATAAGGAAGAAGATTGACATAACTAATAATAATGTTATGAGCGATATATGAACCATTTTTGAAGATAACCCATAACATTCTAAATATATAACCCATAACATGCTAAATAGGAACCTTTGACACAACTAATAATAATTTTATGAGCTATATATGTGACCTATCTCGTCGTTGCAGCCTATCTCACGTTATCTTCAAACAATAAGGACATCAAAGATAACCCATAACATTCCAAATAGGTACCTTTAACATCTAAAGTGAAGCCTTTGGTTGATCTACTGGAACCATAAGTCCAATATTATGCACCTGATTCAGACAAAACATCGTTTATTAAACCAATGAGGCTCGTTGATGACGTACATATAGAATTATATAGACAGTTACACACGAACCTCAAGGAGAGTGAGAGGGCCACAACTCTTTAGTCGTTCAGCTTCTTTCCCATCTACTTTGTATTTAACAATTTCAGATGATACAAAATTTGATTGACTCGACCATTTCCTTGCCATTACCCATCTAATGTTCCCTGTATATTCAAAATCCATGTTCATTAACCTTGTAAAAACACATTGACTTTTTGTCATTAGTTTAAAAGCTCGGGTTGAAAGGAACTTACCCATCATGTTTATATCACAATGTTGACAAACTTACACTTCTGATAATCTTGTGTGGATTGATTCTGGGCTCGGTATTTTGCTAATGTTGCAGGTAGAAGAATTGTCTTGAAAACAAAATGATAACTCGAGCATTAGATAAAGCAAAGTCGTTATATATTTAACGCAAACAATTATGGCAGTGAAAATGAAGATACATATACCTATCGAATAAGAGAACAAAGGGCCTATTAGTAAGATTCTCAAGTGCTTCTTTCAAAGCACCAACCTTTCAGATTCTCCCCAACCTACCTGCATAATTACCACTACAAATCATTCCACAACATATCAAGCCCACTGAATTGGTAATCAATATGAAAAAATAGAAACTAATATGACAGTCACTTACCTTCATACTCCTATGTCTAACTCAAGTAACAACATGTTTCAGCAAACTTGCCTTTAAACCATTTGACCCATTGAAACCATTCCTTTATAGGTAGACTTTTAAATGGTCAAAATCTGACCAGTTTGCGAAAAATTGCAACATAGATTAAATCACTCATCAAAAATCAACTTAATTCTTATTTCCCCAAAATTTTAGATTTGCAGAAAATTTATTAGGACACCCTTTAACCAACAACAAAAGCTACACACTTTGCCATGGATCAATTTTTGACCCTTTACCTAACCCATCAAGTTTACCATATTTATGAAATGTTCATGCTTCAGGACGTCGACTATAACCGCTATCCTTTCAAGTGAATGATGCGGGTAGGTAGAAGTGACTGTCATAGGCTCACAAAACGTAGCTCGTAAGAAACATAACCCCATTTATTTGGCTGAAATCGCTCCGTAGCTCGTAACAAATATAACACCATTTATTCGACTAAAATGGATCCATTGGCATAAGAAGCATCTTCCTAGATGGATGTTGAAGACAATGTCATTCTACATAAAAAAAATAATAAAGTATGTCAAGAGAAAAAGAACAGTATGAGTAACAAATTTTTTACCGAAACCATGTCTCATTTGATTTGAATACTTCTCTAATCTCTACCATGATTCCATGAAACACTAGATATTTTTTCGTAAAAAGAATGGAAGGAAAGAAAGGCTTTAGTAAGACTCGAACTCATAACATTTGCTATAGGTACACCGTATAACCTGCTCACATAATCGAGTAAGTATGCTACATAGACATTATTATAAATCCCCTATTTTATATTGACTTACATTTTACAAATTTTGGCAAGTTGCAATGCACATAAAATATGAGAATGAAATTCACCAGCTTTGCCTATGAACACATCACATTTTATATATTTCATTCAACTTATGCTTCAAAGTCAACAGGTGAGGTAATGGTTTAGTAATTTCTTCATGGTTAACTTATAACACTGGCTTTAATACGAAATTTGATGTTCATTTAGAAGAAAAAAAGAACAACTGATAATTATCACAACTATTTGGAATGAATTTGTCAAATGCAATCTTCACATATTATCATCACTTGTACTTGACTTTTAATGGTGTGAGTGAACGCTTGAATTGACTGACTGATTATAAATCGTGATAACTGAGTTTTCGATAGTGTCTGGTTTGTAAAAATACTTATGAGAGACAATACACATGGGACCAAACGGAAAATTCAATATTGTAACGTGCTACTTGCAAGATTGCGAGCCCTGGAAAGAAGATGGGCCAAACGATATATGAACCCTCCATGTTGATCACTCATATTATAAGATAATCACTTGATCAAGGCTATGTTTGGCAAAAGTAGCAGTGAGCTGTGAGCAGTAGCCAAAAAAACTCACAGCTTCATAAAGAAGCATTGGGAAAATGAGCTTTCCTAAAAAATAGCAAAGCCCACAGCTCTCATGTCAAACGAACACTAAAAATCAAAAAGCTCATTGTTCACCGCTTATTGCCCAACGGATAATTAGAGTAACTTTTATGTCAAGATTGGCTAGTGTTTGGAACACTAGTTGGCTTAAATAGTTAGTTGATGAGTCGTAACGTTTATGATACATGTATGTTTCAATTTAAGTAAAGTCAAGTTTAGGTACTCTAAATGTAACATTTCTTGCTGAGCTGGTAAAACACATGCAATGAAAACAAATATAAAAAAAAGAGCTAAGTAGTTAAAGTTACACCTACTTGGTATGAACTCAAAGAGCCCATGCTCAACAATAAAAGTTTCATCTCATAGTAACTTCTCTCAACAAAAATGTTCAGTGAGAAGAAAACCAGAACACATACCCCAATCGACTTAATCAAAGGCATGTATGAACAACATATTTACCATTGTTGACTATATTCTTGTGATTTCATTGAGAGCTATACGAAGAAATAAAGTGATATGGTTTTATTCGTATTTTGCGTAATGGCGGTTACGTAATGCTATTTAAAAGATCTATTGCCAATGAGTTATATAACTAGAACAATAATAAAGCCACATAATGCAACAAAATCATTCCATTTTTAAAATCAGTTGCTACTACATTACTTTTTCCCAAACCACACGATTAAACAGTAAACAAAAGTTTGAAATTTTACCAAATTCTAGCAAAGTTCTATTTCAGCTATTGGAGATGCTCGATGGAGTGTCAACGACTTCTTAGCAAGCATCAGCTGTCCATTGTTGCCACACCAAACGCTTAAGCTAGGACGAATGGTCATGTTCTTTAACAGTAAAGAACAACCAGTTTTAAGCTATCAACAACTTAATCACTTTCAATAAATTGTTCCTTTCAATCTCAATTTTCAGCTTGATCACCATTAGACGTATCGCCATGAGCTTTCAAACGAGAGAGAAGCTATCAATGAAAAAGTGAACATTATTAGAGCAGTAAGTGTTTATAATTTTACACACAAACAACAAACCTGAGTGTATGAAAAAAAGACATTCATAAGTAATATTACCTCCGAACAGTCGTCCCCAAATGTAATATGTTCTACATGGCCAAGGCTGTCTAAAAGTCCTCTAAGTATTGCTTCATCGAATATCACATACTCACTCAATTTGATCGAATAATCTAAGTGAGCTTCGACCAAAGACAACACATTAAGCAACACAAGCTCCCGCAAAACCAAAGCACCTTTTATAGTTAGTGACGATATGTATGGAGCATTGATTTTGATACAATCTATATAATCCACCGCAAGTAAATGAGAGAAGTAACTAGAGAACACCAGCTTTTTAATACTCTTTGAAGTAATATCAATCTTCCTATAACCATAGCAACTGTCCAACTCCAAAGATTCCAAGCAAGGACTTCCGGATAATATCTTCTTAATCATATCATCATCCAGAGTCACACAAGATAAACACAAACACTCAAGTCTTTCCCAACTAATTGTACCATTAGGAGGATTAAAAAGACAAAAAGACAGCTTCACATGATTAAAACACAAATTGTTGAAAAACAACTCATCTTCATGAGTAAACCCTTGGCCTACTCCTACATCAAATAACTCTAAATCAACCTCTTCAACATTACGGCTAATAGCATAACAAATCCAACTATTTGCTCGCGATTTAAACTCAGAATTAACCAGACTATTGTAATTGATATCAAGTTTGAATTTTTTAAGGTTGAGATTTGTAGGACACTTATTTAGGGTTTTGTCGATAAAAGAAATGTAACCATGGAGATCTTCTTTACCTGTAAATGGACCTACGTCGTCATCCTCATTTGAGAAAATGAGATGAGGAAGTTGAGTCCAAAGATTTTTCCATCGTTTTGAGATGGTAGCCGTTGTTCTAATCACCTCTTTAGTAGTGCAGTCCAAATGAGACATGATATCATTCACTAGCATTTTGTCCCTTAACTCATTCAATCGATCTACTCCTTCCATGAGCAACTAGACGTTACAAAACGAGAAATGAAATGCAAGAAGCAGCAGCACCTATATATGAAAACACAGAAAAGTGAATTATATACGTTCAATAGAAAAATGAAGAGTAAATGGCATACACGATAGCTAAATCAAACACCACCTTATAAATATGAATCCGTTTACTAAACAAATACAGTACTCCTTAAAACACAAGATGGAATGATCAATGTTAAACACATATTATTTACCTTAAACAATTAGTAGAATGTAAGTAACAATCTTATTACTGGGGCATTTCATCCAACACTGGTGTGTGTTCATTAAATAACAACAAATTGCATTTCATCAAACACATGGTTTGGATGAAGAATAAGAAAAGCAACACATGGTTTGGATGAAGAAATGCTTATTACTCCACTTTATTAGCTGACTAGTACATTGACCACATTTGTAGCCCACTTCAGTGGCCCGATTTATTGTTGTAACTGTTATGATTCTTGTACGTTTTAATTAGTGTATCTAAAGTGAAGCTTAAGTAATTAAAAGTAAATGAATTAGCTAGTAAAACAAACATCATTCAAATGTTATGATGAGTTAAGAAATGGTAAACCAAACAAACCAATATAATTGTAGAGTTTTATCCCTTCAAAACATCTTCAACCAACACAACAACTCTTATAAAGTAGAAAAGTCATTTGTCATGTATATTTAATGAGATGGAAAAAAGAAAGGAAGGTAGATGGCACATTAAGTGTTACAAGTAACTTGTACGTTCCTTGTTCACATTGAATTTTAAGATTTTGCTTTTTGAAATTGGGCACCATTCGGGCCAAAATCATATTATTAAAAATAATCAAAAGTGATAGTATATACTACTATATAGTTTTGATGGAAACGAGATACCCACCGTTTTCCCAGCTGTGAAATTAAATGTTTGGTTTAAAATAAACAAATTTGGTAAAGTTAAAATATATGAAATAATAATCAAAGAAACATATTATAAAAAGAGGGATTGTATTGTGAAAAGGGCCTTAGCGAGAATTGAACCCATGACCTAAGCTTTAGGTGCAAAGAACGTTTGCCCTTCTTCCAACAACCACAGAAACAAAGCCAGCTAAAAAGAAAAATTTACTGACCAGCTTATCTACAGCTACAAAGCATTGACGCTGAATTGACACTAAGTATGCCTTGTGCACTTCAATCACTTCATCAAAAGATCCAGCTGCTGCCATACCTTCACATAACTCACGCCATGCGCTGTGGTATACCTGTTATTACAAAGGAAAATGATTGGGAGGCCTAAAATATGTGACTAATTGTGTGCCTAATAGATGTTGCAACAAATAATTGGTGTGTGAAGAAGTGGGCCCCCTACTGTCCTCAATAGGATGCTGACACATATGTTTAGGCATATTATTAGGCATACGAATTAGTCATCCCAATCAATGCTCTATTACAAATTTTATGTTAAGTTCCTTACTTCTGTTAAGCAAACCTCATTAGTTCACCTCTCTCAACTAATAACTATACATCATCTTGACAGGTATTTTTATTCCATATAAAAAACAAGTACTACACTTAACCTAATTAATCATCTTATACACTAAACAGGTGAAGTCAAAATGATTATTTTAAAGCGGGTCAAACGGACATGGGATGTATTTTTGATGCATAACACCTCTTAAATCAGTAATAACAAAAGATTAAGAAGGTAAACTGAAATGATATACTAACTTTTAGTGATCATACTGCACACACTAATTGTCTATTATACTATATACTCTTAGGACAAAATGCATTTGGGTGAATACGAGCCATTTCGGCTATACCAAAACATTAACAGTTTTGACCCCAACCCATTCTAACCCCGTTATCCAACTGGTTTGACCCACCACTAAGCATAGGTTTTAGTTTCAGTTAAGTCTGCCCCCAATTAGTTTAGGATAAATGTCTGTTGACGGACGCATGTTGCTAGACTAACCAGTTTGGATTATCACAGTTTACGTTTTTCGCAGTTCAGGCTGCTTCTACTACTGGATAGCCGCTCATCATAACCCTTCATATGGTACATGGATCCGATATACTATCGACAACTTTGAGTATAGAAGTATTTGGCTGGGATACGCCTATTCAATGTATTTATCAATTGTGAGTTGTGACCCTTATAAAAGTCAGCTGTAGAAACTTGCACGTGGCAAGTCCAAGGGAGAAGGTGTTTGGTATCTTCTATATACATTGTTCAATATCGGGCTTGCTTCTTATCTAATTGGAAACATGGCCAATCTAATCGTGCATAGTATTGTCACAGCTTTTGTGATCATGGTAATTTATTCAATCTTCAGCTTTCCTAAAATGCTACTTAAGTTACCCCTAAATTTTGCATTTTGACCCACCGTTGGGGTGGGTTGGCAGTTGGCACACATGCCAAGTTCAGGGAAACTTAGTTACAGCAAGAAGATGTTCCAGATGACCTGCCAAAAGCAATTCTATCTAGCATTGCCTAACCCGGAAAACTGTTCTTATCTCATGGTTAACGTATACTTAACTGTTGCCTTAATTCGAAGCCTGATGTTCATATATATAAAACAAATTGAAAAAGCAATATCATCACTTGTACTTGAATTTTGATTGTGTCAATGAACGCTTTCTGATGGAGTTTAGTTTGTTAAAAATACTTGAAGTTACATATGAGAGACAATACACATGGGACCAAACGGAAAACTCAATATTGTATCGTGATACTTGCTAGATTGCAAGCCCTGGAAAGAAGATGGGCCAAACGATATACGAACCCTCCATGTTTATGATCGTCATTTCACGGCTCAGTTACTAATGTTTATGTGTGCACATATGGTAGTTGATCCAATCAAGAAGCAGCATGTTCTTATATATGGAGTATTTGGAGGAAAGACAGACGGATAATTAGAGTAACTTTTATGTCAAGATTGGCTAGTGTTTGGAACACTAGTTGGCTTAAATGCTTAATTGTTAGTTGTTACAGTATCATTGATGACTTTTTTTAACGACAATTTATTACATACCTATACCCCTTATCTCACACATAATATCTCACTATTGTCGCAACATGACATGAACCCATAACCTCTTGGTTGATAGGTCGTAACTTTTATGATACATGTATGTTTCAATTTAAGAAAAGTCAAGTTTAGGTACTCCAAAATGTAACATTTCTTGATGAGCTGGTAAAACTCATACAATCAAAACAAATATATACAGAAGAGCTAAGTAGTTAAAGGTATCGTACTTGATATGAACTCAAATTTATTAGTGATGCAACAATAACCTAATAACAATAACGTACAAAGAACGAGATATAAATGATTAAACTCTACTCCCTAATGTAGACTAAGCGCCTACCGGCCTACCTGACTGTATAGGTCAAGAACCAATGCACTAGAAACTGTTGAGACCCAATTAAGGGATATCTGCTTATTAAGGTGTTAAGTACAACTCGCGGTCACTTTGAGATCCAAGTAAGTCTTTTAACTAATTACTAGTAGACTCTTCGGTTCAAGCCCGATCATCATTGATGAATGGAGATGGTTGAAACAAATGAGATCATACCAAAATTGCCTAGTGCATATACCAAATATTGATGAACAACCAAGCTGCAACCCAGGTATCGGACCCTCTTTACTGTCCTATTTTTATAACAAACAGCCAACATGATTCGAATATACCAAATGATCACTATGCTAGATATTATATAATTCCTACATCTCATCCTCCGATGCCTTAAAGACAGTAGAAAGCATAGCAACGTTATTCTGTTACTTAACAAAACATTTAAAACTTTTGCAAAAACAACAAACCAAATATGAACTATATTCCAATCAATAAACCTGCAGCTATTCCAAATAACGCTTCTATATGCACGCAACATAATCGAGAGTCATGCCAGGACCACAGTATACAAAGGGCTTTGGAGCTCGTAAGGATAGTTTCAATGTCCACACAAAATGGGCCTCCAGTATAACCAGCATATAAGATTATTTTCAGACTCCTATCTTATAATCCGCGAGCCCATAGAACATGTCCCAATGACTAAGGCTTCTCAACCTTACGCACTATCCCCGAATCCTGATCCCAACCCAAATTCCAATACAACAATCCCAAAACCATTTAAAACCTGTTTACCCATCAAAGAGCCCATGCTCAAAAATAAACTTTTCATCTCAGACTAACTTCTCTCAACAAAAATGTTCACTGAGAAGAAAACCAGAACACATACCGAATCGACTTAATCAAAGGCATGTATGAACAACAACATATTTACCATTGTTGTCTATATTCTTGTGATTTCATTGAGAGCTATACGAAGAAATAAGCTATATGGTTTCATACGTATTTCTGAGTATTGGCAGTTACGTGATGCTATTCAAAAGATCTATTGCCAATGAATATAAGTAGAACAATAATAGAGCCACAGGATGCAACAAAATCATTCCATTTTCAAGATCTGTTGATAGTACACTTCTTTTTCTCAATAACTCAGTTCACAAATCACAAGATTAAACAGTAAACAAAAGTTTAAAATTTACCAAAAAAACAGAGTTATATTTAGGCTATTGGAGATGGTCGATGGAGTGTCAACAACTTCTTAGCAGGCATAAGACGTATCAACCAACACTTAATCACTTTAAGCAATTTGTTCCTCTCGATCATCAAAAGACGTATCACTGCCAGCTTCCAAACGAGAGAGAAGCTATCAAAGCAAAGAAAAGATTATTAGAGCAGTGCAACGTGTATAATTTTACACACAAACAACAAACCCGAGTGTATGAAAAAAAGATATTCATAAGTAATATTACCTCCAAACAGTCATCCCCATATGTAATATCTTCGACATGGCCAAGGCTTTCTAAAAGTCCTCCAAATATTTCCTCAAATATTTCTTCATTGTATACCTCATACGACCCCAACTCGATCGAATAATCTAAGTCAACTTTCACCAAAGACGAAACATTAAGCAACACAAGCTCCCGCAAAACCAACACACCTTCTATAGTTAGAGACGATATGTAAGGAGCATCGATTTTGACACAATCTATAAAAGCCTCGTTGTCTAGATCCCCATGCATAGAGTTGTGTCCTGAGAACACCAACTGCTTAACACTCTTTAAAGTAATATCAATCCGCCTATAACCATAGCAATCATTCAACTCTAAAGATTCCAAGCAAGGACTTCCTGATAATATCTTCTCAATCATATCTTCATCCAGAGTCGCACAAGATAAACACAAACACTTGAGTCTTTCCCAACTAATCGCACCATTAGGAGGATTAAACACACACCAGCGCAGCTTCACACGATTAAAACACAAATTGTTGAAAAACAACTCATCATCATAGCTAAATGGTTCCTCCACTACTACATCGAATAACCGTAAAACAACCTCTTCAACATTACGGCTAATAGCATAACGAATCCAACTATTTGCTCGCGATTTAAACTCAGAATTAACAACTACTGTAGTTGATATCAAGTTTAAATTTTTTGAGGTTGAGATTTGTAGGACACTGGTTAAGGGTGTTGTCAATAAAAGAAATGTAACCATGGAGATCGGTTTCTTCAACCACAAATTCTACACCGTCATCCATTTCTGAGAAAATTAGATGAGGAAGTGAAGTCCAGAGGTTTTTCCATCGTTTTGAGATAGTAGCTGTTGTTTTGATAACCTCTTTGGTTGTGCAGTCCAAACGAGACATGATATTATTGACTAACATTTCATCTTTTAACTCGTTCAATCGCTCTACTCCTTCCATAGTTATGTGACCAACTAGATGTTCTGCTTAGAATAATAGATTGTTCCGAACTGTCATACAAAACGAGAAATGAAATGTTAGAAACCGTGGATATATCAAGACGTGGCAAGATGGGTGGTCAAAACGGGAAAACTGAATTATATTCCAACATAAGAAGAAGATTAAAGTCATGACTCTAATCTCATCTTCTGTACAAAAAACGAACCACTACATACCACTAGCAATGCCATACCTCATAGCTAAATCAAATACATAGGCTAATAAGGTTGCTCCTAAATGCTAATATTAGTAACTAAGGGGTGTTTTTTAAACCTCCTTTTCAAGTTGTTTTCGCATAACAAGTTAACAACAGCTTTTAAAAATATGTGCACTTTATGATAGGACCCGGATGAGATAGTTATCAATCTATAGAAATTATATAGAGTTTTGCTAACCCTATCTTAACACTAATTGGCATTAGTGACTATAAATGGGGGCACTGATCACTAGATTTCTTACAGCAACTCAAGTCCGGTACCAAAACCAATCGGCAAATTTATTCAACCAAGTGGAGTTCCAACTCAAAACCGATTGGCAAGAAAAAGTTTTTATGCACAAGACTATAAAGATCCTATAACATGATGTGTTATGAAACTTAGTAAATTCTAGTATGATGTGTTATCATGTATATATGTGAACCCTTATAACTACGTCAATACAGTAAAAAGGCAAGAAATCAAAGTCATTTGATTAAGTTACTTCTGTTTCGATTATTACTAACATCTATAAACATTATCCCTTATGCTATAGCCTTTTTCTTATCTGAATTTAACCAACCTCTGTGAGAATCCATAATGATTAGTAACATGAATGTGTCATGTATCCGCTAAGGCACAATAAGCTGATCAACAGGAGGTTGCACTTGCACCATACATGATACACCCTTGTATAGCATCAAGGCATAAGTACAAACTCTAATCTCATTTTTATGATTAAATTATTTTCAATGGTGTGCAAGTGTGTTTATGCAAGGTACAAGCGATGTAAGCTCATGTGGCAACACTAGATAACATGCCATAACCCACTTAAAAACTGTGAATAAGTTGAGCACCTGACACATCGAGTTCAATTGAGTCGCGAGGAACAACAAGCAGGGGGAAGTCAAGACCTCGATCTTAATGAGGTACATATGAGGTATCATATAAGCTAGGTTATTGTGCAATTGACGGAAGCTCACAATCACTATTGAGGAGTTGAACCGCTGGATTATCTTTCAAGCACTTCAAGTCTAACCATGCTTTGAAGCTCAACCTAATAATATGCTCACCCTTTTAAGTAATCCAAGTTGAGGGGAGATAAATAAATGGCTACTATAGTCATTATAAACACCAACTTGAAGTTTTATGAATCATGATATATCTATACTATAAGGAGTGGAGTGGGTCTGCCACACAGGTAAGTATGAACCACGAATGAATATAGAGTAATTATAACCATAAGTATATACATCCGAACTCAACAAGAGTAACCCGATGTACTGTCAACTTATCTGCAGCTCATCAATAGCAAAATGATACAACTAGGATGGAATTAGCCATACCAAGATATAGCTTGTCCAACTAGAGAAACTTATTAGCAAATATTCTTACTCATAACTTGAGCCACTGAAATATCTTACTCTCACAATTAAGGCTATAAATAGGAACTACTAATAGCACACTTATGCATATGTAGCCCAATTCATACATACATAGAACTTGCAAAGACATATGAGTACTAGCTTAGTGACCAACAACTATGATGCAAATGCTATTGCTTTTTATATATCAGAATAGAGGTACTCTGCATCCTTTGTTTTTGGGAAAGGAGGCTATAAAGTAAAACATAAGTTATATTCGCTCTTATTTTTCAATGAAAATATGCTAACTTTAGGCCATGAAGGCCATCAGTCCAAATATATTTTCGAACAATAAAAATATGAAAATAGCCGTAGGTATTGGACAAAGTTGTTAGACACAAGAGGAATTAACGTATGATAACAATATTCCTTAAGAATGTGCGTTTTACTTGACCGTGCTCCATTTTATTAACCAAGCTTTTGGAGAATTTTCATATATGCTTATGAGGTTCCAAAATCCAAACAATCATGTGCTACACATATAATAGGTTTCTATACAATTATCATAGTCTGTAAAGAATCCAGCTCTACAAGGGTTGGGACTAAAATTTATACCAAACATCCATGGTTTAGAACACCATACATTTGAAGATATAGTAAGCATTTCCTGGAAGCCAAGCCAAATTCATAATATGAAACATCACACACAACAAGTGCATGAGTATCATTCACAAAAGTGTTGGTAAGACACAAGAGTAATTCTCTGTCAAAATTACTAAATCATGGAAAGCGAAGAGATAAAGCTCGATGACCACCCAGGTGTTTATGATACACACTTGGAAGACGCGAAAATGATGTATCCTTGTACAAGTACCCATGATGAACCACTGTTGTTTGTCTCATGACATGTTTAAAAGGAAAGGAGCAAGGATAAAAGGTAACATTTATGCATCATTCCATTATATGTATACTACTCTCATAAGCCTCACGAGCAAAATATTTGTCTTACATATCAAAGTTCACTAAGGGTTGTGAAGGTAATGATGGTGAAAATATGAAAGAGGCTTGTCTTCTTCATTTTGGTTTGTTGAGTTTTAGTGGTTTGTGATGAAGGTTGGGAAGAAGACATGGGGAAATATGATGCAAGGTTTTTGGTGATGGCGTTTTGTTACGCCAGCTAGGATTGAGAGTAGTATATCATATGGTGGTAGATAATTAAATGGATGAAATGACAAAATTGAATCTGGTTGCAAAGGTATTAATACTTTTAATGTGTTTATATTTGATATTGCTTGTTTGCTAGCATATCTTGTCTATATAACTATCTAACAGGAAAAAGGCAAGAATCTTATGTATCTTCTATAGGAAAGAGCTACATAATGATGCAACGAAGTCGAGAGTGAATATAATCACGCAACACTGAAAGGCCTTTTCAAAGACGTGAAACCATATCACGCAAAAGCAGAACCGCTCCAAAGTCGTGAAACTCCGTCACGCAAAAGTGGCATGACCACTTCCATGATTACCTCCCGACATTAAAGGGATGAAAAGCTTTAAGTAGCTAATTGCAAGCTTAATATAAAGTTAATTGAAAAGGTCCGGACCAATACAATATCCCGCCATTAAAGGGATAAAAAGTTATAAATAGCTAACAGACAAAGTGACATGTCCACACCAAAGACGCGAAATTAAAACACGCAAAAGTGGAAAACCGATTTAAAGACGTGAAATTCCATCACGCATTAGCAACATTATATTATCACCCCAAAGACGCGAATCTCAATCGCGCAAAGTGGCAAGTCCACTCCAATAATACTAATCCCACCATTATAGGGATAATAAAAAGCTATAAATAGCTCGTGAACGTACATAGAAAGTGTCAAAACTCATAGCATAATCTCGTCCTGAAAGGGATAAGAAGCTATAAATCGCTTACACAAAAAGCTATGTATGATACATAGCTAATGCAACAATATCCAAAAGAACATCATCCCAACAAAAAAAAATGGGATATAAAGCTATGAGTAGTTGTTACACAAATTCTAATACATAAATGACGACACGGTATAAATACACCGTCTCACCAATAATAGCCATTTAAAAGGCAATAAAATGCGAACACGCAAATCTTAACGCATAATAATGGTGAAAATGTCCAAATAAAGACGTTATAACACCGATATAGCCATTTAAAAGGCAATAAACTCATAACAAAATTGTAATAAATAATAATGGTGGAATTGTCCAAATAAAGACGTTATAACACCAATAAAGCCATTTAAAAGGCAATAAACTCATAACGCAATCGTAATAAATAATGATGGGACAATTCTCAACTAAAGACATTGTCCCTCTATTGAAGAATCTTATCTAAATAATGATGGAAGAAACTTATCTAATCCATTTGAGATCAGTTGGTCAGCTGTCACGGAATATATTCGGATTATATTCGATTCTTCTACAATTTCGCGGCCTATAAATAGAGGAGCCGGTAAGTGATCAAGACACAACAAACACATCTCATCTCCTAACTTCTCTCTATCTACACCATAATTATTCTCTCTACAATTATTTAGTTATATCTCTATTAATTCCTAAATAGGAAAAGTGGCGTAAAACCGCATACATAATGTGAGTTACCAGCAGGGAATCGCCACCCGATAAATCATTCTACTCTAAAAGGCTCATACATCTTGATGCATAATCTCCCGACGCACCAATTCCTCTCAATCTCTATTACATTCTAATGCATACACTATATATATATATATATATATATATATATATATATATATATATATATATATATATATATATATATATATATATATATATATATATATAGTGTATCTTTATTTTCAGAACCCTGTTAAGTGCGGGAACTGCGAGAACTCTAATTTTGCATTAGAAAACATGCATGTTCATATAAAACATGCATGTTTTCTTATATACACCTTAATACACATACATGCATAACATACTTGTTCATATAAAAACCTGTTAAGTGCAACAAATCAATGCAAAATGATTTTATTTTTAGAACCCTGTTAAGTGCGGGAACTGCGAGAACTCCAATTATGCATTAGAAAACATGCATGTTCATATAAAACATGTATGTTTTCTTACATACACCCTAATACGCAGGCATGTGTATTAAGGTGTATGTAAGAAAACATACATGTTTTATGTGAACATGCATGTTTTCTAATGCAAAATTGGACTTCTCGCAGTTCCCGCACTTAACAGGGTTCTGAAAATAAAGCTCCCCTATATATATATATATATATATATATATATATATATATATGAAGAATAATTAAAATAGGAATGATAAGAAGTAACCACAACCATACATTTTAGATGCACTTACAAAATTGGATGCATCTTTCTTCAAAATTTCTCTCCTAATTTGAAATGTGTGGCTAGAATTACTTCTTACCCTTCTTATTTTAATTATTCGTCTTACTTGATCCCTTCCCTATATATATATATATATATATATATATATATATATATATATATATATATATATATATATATATATATATATATATATATATATATATATATATATATGCTCAATCTCGGGCTCAGCCCGGGACCTCTCTAGCGAACTTTCTTTGTCTTTTCAAAGACCCGAAAATTCCCTATCTATTTTTAGTAGAGTGACAACTAATTTCATCGAACCCTTGGTTTTCATTAAATAATCCTTAAAACACACAATGTAGTATTGATGAATGTTAATCACATGTTATTGGCCTGGAACCTTAATCGATAATATAAAGTATTTGTTGTAAAATTGGGGTAAGAACCGTTTTTTGTGATAAAACGTTTTAGGGTTAACTGCCTTTAGGCAGTTTCAAGGTCTCAAATTGTCAAAATTAGTCCCTCAATTTCCGAAAATTTAATTTTCTGAGGAATTTTTGACATAGCAACTTAGTGGAAATAAAAAAATTTCCAGCTGACCTGGCAGCTCGACCCCAGCCAGTTTCAAGGTCTCAAATTGTCGACCCTTATATGTATATTAAACTCAATCTATTTTACACTAAAATACCAACAGTATTATTAAATTAAAGCCTAGAATTATAATTTATATATATTAGTAACAATCTGATTGGAGCACATGAAAGTAAATAAATTGATGAAGGAACGTACCAAAAGGAGGCAGCACGAATTAATTAGTGTTTGGATGAAATGCTTTGATTGTTTGCAGGGGTGGAGTATATAGTAGGTGTGTTATTTGGGTCGACCCGGTGGGTTCGGGTCAATTCGGGTCAAGAAAAACATACCTGAATCCGACCTTGTTTAGAACTCGGGTCAATTCAGGTTCGGGTCAACCCGAGTATTTTTACATTGTAAAAATATTAGTTGAGCCGGGTCAATCGGGTCGGGCCAATTCGGGTCAAGACTCAAGAAAAGCATAACAGAATCCGACCTTGTTTAGAACTCGGGTCAATTCGGGTTCGGGTTAACTCGGGTTCGGGTCAACCCGAGTATTTTTACATTGTACAAATATTAGTTGAGCCGGGTCAATTCGGGTCAAGACTCAAGAAAAACATACCTTATTTAAAACTCATATCAATTCGGGTTCGGGTCAACTCGGGTTGAGACTAATAAAAACATACCCGAATCCGACCTTGTTTAGAACTCGTCTTAATTCGGGTTCGGGTCAACCCGAGTATTTTTACATTATAAAAGTATTAGTTGAGCCGGGTCAATTCGGGTTGAGGCTAATAAAAACATACCCAAACCCAACCTTGTTTAGAACTCGAATCAATTCGGGTTGACCTGATTGATCTTAATATAATTTTTGACCCAATTGACCCGACCCGAAAAGCCATATTCAGGTTCGGGTCGAACCGAACCGAATTTAATTTAAATTAAACCGAACCAAAATCGAATCGAATAACCGAAAATCAAACCGAATTGCTCGAATAACACGAATTACGTGATTTTAATTATTTATTTATTTATTATACAAATTTTTTGCACCAAAACATTTCAAACACGAAAAATGTTATATTTATTTTGTGAATTCGGTTTTTGGTTCGGTTCGGTTTTCATTTTGCCAAAGCCATAACCGAACGGAAAACCGAATATTTAATTCAATTCTTTTCGGTTACAATTCGGGTCGGGTCAATTCGGGTCAAGACTCAAGAAAAACATACCAGAATCTGACCTTATTTAAAACTCGTGTCAATTCGGGATTAGGTCAACTCGGGTTCGGGTCAACCCGAGTATTTTTACATTGTAAAAGTATTAGTTGAGCCGGGTCAATTCGGGTTGAGGCTAATAAAAACATACCCGAACCTGACCTTGTTTAGAACTCGGGTCAATTCGGATTGACCTGATTGATCTTAATATAATTTTTGATCCGACCAGAAAAGTCATATTCGGGTTCGGGTCGGGTCGGCTTTTATAACACCCCTAGTTATATGTTTGGTTGTTGGTTTAGGTTCGGTTTGTTGGGTCAAATTTTTTTCTCGGGTAAAACCGAAACCGAATTTAATTTGAATTAAGCTAAACCAAAATCGAATCGAATAACCGAAAATAAACCAAATTGCTCGAATAACACGAATTACATGATTTTAATTATTTATTTATTTAATTATACAAATTTTTTGCACCAAAACATTTCAAGCTTGAAAAGTATTACATTTTTTTGTGAATTTGATTTTTCGGTTCGATTCAGTTTTCATTTTGCCAAAACCATAACCGAACGAAAAACCAAATATTTAATTTGATTCGTTTCGGTTACAAATTTGGTTCACGTTTGATTTTCGTTTTTTCAATGTGAAACTTAATTGTTTGTACATGGGATGGGCTATTATGCTAAACTATAACCGTAACCCATTTACCATTGGTCTCAACTTTTAACCCAGTTCAATAGCTAATATGTTTTTCATCCAACTTTTGTATCTTATTTATTTATTATTTACACTAGTTATAATGCCCCGTGCACGCGCGGATTATTTTTAAATTTTTTGAATCATATATTTTTATTTATTAAAAAACAAATAATTTAATCTTTGTTTTGTTTGATTTATGATGTTTAATTAAAGTTTTTTTATTATTAAAGACAATTATTTTAAAAAATTTAATCATTTTGTTAATTGCATCTTATCTATATTTTTTGTATTTATTTTCTACTTGTGCTATGGATAAATATAAAATGTTACCTAATAAGAAAATAATATTTTCTTTTAAATAAAATTATTACTAAATAAGGTATGGTTTAGTTCTTTTGAAATGGAAAAGTCCGAAGTTTTGTTTTATTATATAAAAGATTATCAGACGATCATTCGTGCACAATATATAATAGCGTTATTTAACTTTTGCGAAAAAAGATGCATGAGGAAGAGAGAGTATGTTTTACAAATTAATCACAGGTACTATCCATGTAGTTGTGGTGAAAATTAAAGGGGTGTAACTATAAATCGTTGGACCATATAAACGTACATGGATAGAGATGAGATGAAACTTAACTCAGTCATATATTTTCCCCAAAACGTAAGAACCCTATGATCAATATATAATGGTCTATCGATGATACCTAGTCGTCTTCTTCTGCCCGAGATCATTGTCGAAATTCTGTTGAGGTCTCCTGTCGAAACATTATTAAGATGCAAGTCCGTTTGCAAATCATGGTACGAATTAATATCAAGTCATTATTTTATTAACTCTCATGTTAGACTATGGAATGAAAAGAATCGGTATGTATCTCCTAAACTAATGTTTAACTTTCCTCGTCGAGCTAGTATAACTTATAGAGGTGGTTATGTAAGATCAATTACTGCTCCCGTTAAAATGATAAGTTCTTGCAATGGATTATTATGCTATGTTCAGGATAGGGATACTCCCTTTATTTATAACCCTAGTACTAAAATACGTAACACGTTACCATCAAGTGGTTTCTCTTGCGCGAGGTATGCTTTTGGGTACGATGAGTCTAATGATGATTACAAAGTTATTGCTTTATCCCGTGATAACAAAGCCAAGATATATGCGTTAAAAACTGGAGTTTGGAAAAATATCAATGATGTTCCTCATATTCCTGCACGGTGTAAACGTGGTACTTTTTCAAACGGGGCTTTTCATTGGATGGTTCGTAAAAAGGTGGTGTCGTCTTTTCAGTTAACTACTATAGTTTCTCTTGATTTAGCAACCGAGACTTTTAGTGAAGTTTCACCACCCGTGTATGATGATGAATGTAATAGGTGTATAACGTTGGGGGCTTTGGGAGATTGGTTGTGTGTGATTGTTCATTATAATAATAATGAGATTCGTGCTGATTTATGGGTGATGAAGGTCTATGGAGTGAATGATTCATGGACTAAATTGGTTTCCATCCCGTATTTTACTCATCTTGGATTCTATCTAGTGCCTTTGTCTATTTCAAATGATGGGAAAGTTTTGCTCAAGACCTATCATAAATTGCTTGTTTATGATTCCATAAATTGCACATTCGCTGAGATTCAAGACTTTGGTGCAAAATTTGAAGCATGTTCTCTTGTTGAGTGTTTGGTTTCACCTCATACCCCCCTTGATTTGAGGAGTTGGCGTCTTAATTAGTTCACATGGATGAGTGGGAGCAGGTCAAATGCAAGCGAAAACACTTTGAAGACTTGAGAGCATGTTTTGGCTTTCTGTTTCATTTCAATTTGGTTTTGGAACCACCCTTCATGAAGGGAAAGTTTCTGTTAAACTTTATGTCATTGCATTTGCTTTCGTTTTGCGTTACCTCTTTGAAGGGGATTAACTAAACCAGCACCGACATTTAACTCCAACCAATTCAAGATTGAAGAGATTCGTGCTGGTCGTTAGCTCATCTTTGCATTGCTGTTCTACTAAGTTATTTTGTAGGTTTACGAAATCTTAACAAAAAGGATCAGTTGATATCAACTTTACATATTGGTTATCATTTTTTACATATTGGTTATCATTTTTTCATATAGCATTCAGTTTTACATCTTGGTTATCATTTTTTCATCGATCTTAAGACCTGTTCATGCCATTTCAAGCAGCTAAACTAAGCAAATGTGAGGGTAAAGTCTAAAGATGAAAAAAAATGATGTTACTCAATGTTAAAACTTGGAGTTAACTACATTTTTGGTCCTCGTGGTTTACCGGGTATAACAGTTTTGGTCCAAAATTTTAAAATGTAACGGATCTTGTCCAATATCCGCTGACCCGTAACACTTTTGGTCCAATTTTTGTTGACTGCTAGTTTGACTAGTTAAAAACATGCAAAATGACTAAAATACCCTCAAATGTTGATGTACAATGACTAAAATGCCCTTTCCTCCATTTATTTATTATTATTATTATTATTATTATTATTTACTTAATTCTATTATTATTATTATTTAAAAACAATAACACATATCCACATCCACAACAACAAAGATTCCGGCGAGATTTGTGTTCTTCATCTTCATCTTCCCGGACAACTAAACCCAGAATCCGGCGAGATTCCGGCGACCAAAAACCACTAAATGAATAAATCCCACTCTAACAAATATATGTAAACACAACCATCACCAAATCGGTAAACACAACCATCACCAAATCCTCACCACCGCAATCCTCACCACAACCACTACTAAATCCTTACCACAACCATCACCAAATCCTCACCACCGCCATCCCAACACGAAACCACCACAATAACTAACTACAACAACCCTCAAACCTACCTCCATATCCACAACAACAAAGATTCGATGTTTATGCGTGGATCAGCCTCATTTGGCGGCGTTATCTCATCAACCCTTCACCACGAAACCCTTACCACACTCTCATTCTTCCCCACCCACAACCCTTAAAATAACTTCATAACCACTCACTCAAATACCCATCAAATATAACCTATTTAGTTATGTTTTTCTTCAATTTTTTCATCTACAAATCCCCATCTCTCACCTCCATCATCAGACACACAAATCCCCACCTCCCAATACACGAGTCAAAAACACATAAAGCACATCGTCCCTTTCATCACCCTACAATTAAAACCTCAAACGAGTCATCAGCTTCAAGATCTTGTATAAACAAGGTCTCGGGTAGGTTGTCTTTGTTTTGCTATTCGATTTGTTTTCAAAATCGATGATGGGTTTCGATTCTTGGTTCAAGATCTTAAAGGATATGTTCAAGATTTTGTGGCAGGGGGTGTTTGTGGTGATGGGTTGGTGGGTTGGTGGTGTGGTGTGGTGAGTCGAATGAAAAAGATGAAGTGGGTTGGTGGTGATGTCGTGGCCAATAGTAGTGGTGGCCGGTTGTGAAGTGTTTTTGTTGTGTTATATAATGAAAAAGATGAAGTGTTTTTGTTGTGTTATATAATGTGAAAGGACAAGAATACCCTCTTATTTAACGGTCAAACAAAGTCAAAGTAACGGTGTTAGTGAAATTGGACCAAAAGTGTTACGGGTCAGCGGATATTGGACAAGATCCGTTACATTTCAAAATTTTGGACCAAAACTGTTATACCCGGTAAACCACGAGGACCAAAAATGTAGTTAACTCTAAAACTTGCTAAATAAATTATAATATATACTAAAACCTATTTTTTGGGCCCGTTCAAAAACCCGTTACACATCCGTTTCTTCAGGTGGCTGTATACTAAAAGGGAGCCCGTTTTTCGTTCTCCGTTCCGTTATGTGCACTGTTCATTAGAGCTACAGTGCTTCAAACAGTGATTTCCGTTTCCCGTTATTTCCCCGGATAAGATATTTCCGGCCTCATTCTAGACCCTTCATCCTCTCACAAAAAAACACACACACCTCTGTATTTCTCTCGCTCTCTCTCTAAAAATTTGCATTGATCCTCACCATTAATAAACTAAAATAGCAAAATCAGGATCATCAAAATCACAAAAACGCGAATGATGACGGTTAGTTTTTATATGAAGAAGCCCAAATCAAGGGAAATCATACATACGCTCAAATCATATAATCAAAACCCAATAATTAGCGTTTCGAATTTGGTGGTTTTCTTCGCAGTAAGCTTATTTTTCTTTATGCTCCATTCAGCTCAAATTATACTTATTTTTTCTGTTTGTGTTTAGTTAAAGTCAAATCAGATTATTCAGACGCATGCTTGGGTTTGATGTTTTGCTGTTTTTGTTACTTAACCTTTTTTTTTTTTTTTTTTTTTTTTTTTTTTTTGTAAATTGATATGCCTGGTAAGAGCTAATCTCTTATTTTTTATGTTTCATATATTTTAATTTGTGTACTTTTGAATTTAATTTAAGGGGTGTTTGGGATTTCTTATTTTTCGTGATTTTGCTTATAGACAATCCCTTTTAACCTATCTAGGAAATATTGCCTGCATCTGATTACTTTGTATAAGAAATTTAGAAGAAAAAAAATTAGTAATTACAAAGAAGTGTACTTTATTGGTGGTAATTGTTAAACTTAATGTGCAGCCCCTTTTTAGACCAAGCTTCCACGAAGTTCTTATTTATCGATGTGCTTATGTGGTTAAAATAGTTGTTTTTTGAGCTTTTACTATGAACACGTGTTTGATGAAATGCTTGACTGTATATATATATTTTTTATGCTTTTCAGCACTTTTTTCTATGAAAAAGCAGTTAACATGTGAAAGAGGAGTTAACAGGTCGTTTGAAAATAGAGAATTAATGGGACAAAGGGGTTCTTTTTTGATTCTAGAAAAGGCAGATAAATACGTTGTGCTCTGAAGATGGCGTTCAGTTTGTGAAGATATTGAAGGCAAGATACCGCCCAGGTGTTTAATAAAAGTTTTTAGTGAATAAGAATTGTGGTGAGTTTGTTTTCTCTAACTTTAAAGCAGTTTTAACTTTCAGTTTTTATATATTTATGTTTAAAGTTGCTTTTTCGACGCCAATGTATTGGTCATGAAATGTGGCAGCTTTCAAAGCGAATGATGAGCCGGTTGACATGTGGCGAAAGGCGTTGGACAAAGCTATCCGGCTGTTATGGAGCTTCATATGATTCAGGTGATGGGTGTTTGGTTGGTTCAAGGATGGATATATGTGTTTCGATTAGTTTGCTGCAAAAGAAAGTCTCATTATTGCTTATTTATAACAGATAATAATCGAGTAGACTAAATAAACAATAGAATTATCGATCATTTAGTTGAAAAAATATATGTTCAATGTGACTTGCTGCAAGTTGCTCTTCAAGTTGGTCTTGCATTTCTTGAGCGATGATGAGATTTTATTATGTGGGAAATAATGGAATTTTCACATCTTTAATGCAGGTTTGGGAGATTCTAAGGCAAGGGACAGTTAGGTGAGCTCAGTAATCGGATCCAAATTTGAGATATGACCCGCTACAGCGGTTTTGATTGTACTAGAAAGGTCAGTCTTGCCACCTACAATAAATATGTTTGAATCTTTGTGGACTGTTTTGTTTATCATATAGATTTTGTGATACCGTGTCATGTATTTCTACAGGTTGGTTTATGGCTTGAGGAGATGCAATTGGATAAGAAATATGACATGGATGTCTACTGATAGAAAGGTGTTTTGAGTATTATGAACTCTGACGCACTTCACACGGTCGAGTTAAGTTCTAATACAAAAACCTTATTTAGTCTTTCTTTTAAGTTTTTATAGTAGAATCAGAATGGTTATTGGAATAAAAATGATGTGAGCAAAATAGATTTGACCACACAGGTTTTGGGGTTCATGATTTCAATGCCTATCATGGTTGCACCTACGGCTATGCAGAAAATGGCTCACCCTTAAGGTAAAAACTCCTTTTTTGAAGGTTACTTATCAAAAGATTAGCAATTAATACACATGTTACATAATTAAACACGTCAGCGTGACTCGCTGTACAACAAGAATGAGATTCGAGACCATGACCTGTGAAATGTATTGTGGTACTTTTTTCGTATTATAAATGAACATATAAAGCAGTCATTTATAAGAACCTTTCAGCTTAATGCAAATGGTATTTGGGTGGGCCTCAATATATATCCTTTTCTGTATCAACCAAAAGTTGACCTATAAATTAATAAGGTTTTTCAAACACTCATACTTATGAAAATCTGCTTAATAATTAGTATAACCTTTCTGCATTTTTCATTTATGTTCAGAAACATAATCGTCCGTATTTGTATCTTCTTCAACCACAGCTGTCACATTCAGACGTACTTTTACTGGTAGTGGCGTCGGTTGTACGAGCACAGCTACACGTAGCAGTGAAGGCTCCAGTGTTGTTTACAACGAAGGTGAACATCTTATCTGTATTACTTAATGTATTATAAGCTTTAGTAACGAGTAACATTGTTGCCATGCCTACTGATATTTGCGGCAAAATGACTAATCAGTGATAAAATGGAAATATGGCTTTGTTGAATTTTTAGCTTATTTTATTATAAACTTGGGCTTATAAGTATATTATAAACTCAAGTTGGATCAGCTCAAAAAAGTGGTTTTTCTAAATCTCAATAAGACAATAAGCCCGTAAAATAAGCTAATCCAAACACCCCTGTTAATGAGTTTGCGTCTGAAAAGAAAGTCATACTTCAAAACAAGGTGAGAAAAAGTGTTGACTGCTCATTTTGCCTCTTTGGACCTGAACTTTGAATTTTCTCACTTGCTTCATTTGGACCTGAATGACTTGATCATGTTGCATATTTATAGATTACAACTGAATGCTCTATAACCTTTTTCCAATTCACGATGATAGTATAACTCCTGCAAGAAACTAACAGAGTAGTAAAACCAGACCATCATAGCTAAAGAATGCGAGCGTGAACAGTGTTAAACTAGAGGGTAGGGAATCTTTCTTATTTTATGCATTATGTCTCTTTATAAGTGACACATAATTAGTTGCCCAGTCTGTATGTAGAACCAAAATGATATGAATGCTATGAACACTTTTTTTAAACCAACATAAGGATGCTTATGTAGAACTAAATGTAAACGTGATTGCATTTCTAGGAGAGGGGCTCCAAAAAAAGATGGGTCTGACTATATGGAGTTGAAGGGTGAGCACAAAGACTCATTCTGCTAAAATATGTATCATGAATGCATACACAGTTCTGAAGACACGCACATTCTACATTGTATAAGCGAGAGATAGAAGACTTAGGTAAGATCAACAGCTCCTAACCGATAGCAATCTTTCTGTAACGATTTATATATGTGGTTTCAGTTTTGCTCTGTTTTCGATTTGTTGAAGTCTTTTTTTTTTTTTTTTTTTTTTTTTTTTTTTTTTTTTTTTGCAAATGTTCAGATTTAAGGCGTGTTTGGCTACGAGTGCTGCAACATTCTTCAAGGCAAAGTGGTTAATGTAAGTTTCTAGGGGATAAACAGATTTTTGCAAATGCGAACCGTGATATGTGGCGACTGAAGCATGAGCATTAGATCAGGAACATGGATGCAGATCTGAAGAATTAACAACTTGACGACTGAGCAAACAATGTTTTAAATGTAGTTTGTTGTGAGCAGCCACGACTGATGAAGTATTGTTGGACACTCTTCTTGGTATTATTTTAATAATGTAGTAGAACAGCCATGTTACATGTCATGTTCTGTATTAAGCATTTTGTATAAAATTTTGGCTCATTGGATAGTGGTGGGTTTTCTAGAGAAACTTTATATGATTTTTTTGAGCTTTTTAATGACATATTATGTATTTGTATTTGCAATATGTTTCTTAAGTTCATTTACAATTTGATTTAAGATGATGTGCAGACTTAAAATTAGTTCCGGTTAGAATTTGATTTTTTAATGTGCAATGGCAAAATGAGCAAGTTGAGTATCATGATATTCAAATTGCAAGTGGTCAAACCAACATTTCGCAGCTGAGCAAACAACTTGACGACATTGGAAAAGTCATCCAACAGTCTAGCCAGTATCATTGGATTATCGTTGCATCAACACGACACTCCCGCAGCAACGCGCGGGCTTCCCCGCTCGTTATCACTATAAATACTTTATTTTCGTGGTTTTGTTCTACTCCAATAGTCCAATATGTTTAATTGTTTGTTTGTTTGTACATGGACTAAGCTATTCCCACAACTCATTTACCATTGGGCCTGATTTTTAGTCCACTTCAATAGCAGATATGTTTTTCATAATTTCATCCTAACTTTTGAATCTTATTTGTTTATTTTCTGATTAATTTCATATATCCTCTCTACTTTCATTATTGATTTCATATATACACAAAATGCAATCATTAAATACATAATGTACATTGAGTTTATACCATTTTTGAGTATATATGAAATTTTCATATTTTATAAGGGTAGATATGAAGTTGGCCGTTTTATATGTGGTTTGGACACTCACGCGTAGCGGTAGTAGGAACGCATATAAATATATTTCTCGGTGAGGAATTATTTTTATGTTATAGGTTTATTTGTAATAATGACTTTATCGATGGTGTTGCGTAAATATTTCATGATGGTGAATAGATGAAGAAGAATTTGTATTTGTAAGACTTTATAAGATTGATCGCAAATAATTCTTATTTAGTATAGATTCTGTTGTGCGTTGAAATTAGAAAAGTATAGAAAAAAATATGACAGCTTAGATCAAATGGACAATTTTTAGCCATCTAGTTTTTCATAAAAAAAATAAAAAATAAATAAATAAAATCACTTTCACCCTTTTATTAAAAAACAAAATATTTTGCAAACGGTGAATCGTTAAGCCAAAAAAATACACCATCTGACGGGAATTTTCTTAAATTTCAGTATACGGGCACTTCGATACACTATGTGATTTGTGATGTGAGTTTTAAAGTTCAAATCACAAATCACTTGTAATTTCACAAATCATGTGTGATTTTTAAGTACGTAAATTTCAACACCCATAAAAAATAACTGAAAAAAAAATTCGTTGAAAGTATATATAGAAGTTGCTCTCTATAAAATATGATTTTATGCTCGACATGATGGTGTAATTAATTTTACTCAACGATCGACAGTTTATGAGATATTTAATTTTTTAAAAAGGGAATGAAGGTGAGCTTTTTAATAGTAACTAAAAAAATCTGTTGCTAGGATTGTTCTATTTTGAATTTTTGATCTTTGACTCTTTTTTATGATCTTTGTTGAACCAAACTCATCAAATGTAGTTTAGTTGTAAATATTTGAATGATAATTAATGGTAATAAAGTTAGTTTACTACTCCATCTTTTTGTGCTTGTAGAAGTATCAAAGTTGTTTAGTTGTAAATATTTGAATGATAATTAATGGTAATAAAGTTAGTTTACTACATCTTTTTGTGCTTGTAGTAAATACATCTTTTTGTGCTTGTAGTAAATATTTGAATGATAATTAATGATAATTAACGATAAATATTAAGTGCATTATTTAAGTTTAAGCAAAAAAAAAAGAGTTTTTTTTTTTCCTTTTTTCGAACGGCATGGACTTGGCGCTACAAAAAAAGAGTTAGTAGATGTTTTTGCATAACATAAAATAGGATATCGATGTCATGAACTTGACGCTACAAAACATCATGTTGCATTTAGCCAATACTAAGTCAAACTTTTCCGAACAACAAAAGATTTAAGCAACCAAAAAAATTAGGCAAAAAAGGTGAGACAAGAAAATTTTTGAAAGAAAATAGAACTGATTTGAGATATGTTGTTCCAAATTCTTAAGATCTGCACATGTGTATAGAATAAATTTTTTCTCTCTCCTCTAACAAGCTTCCCATTCACTTTTAACCATAAAAAACTCATGTAAATCCATCAATTACACAACAATTTGTACATAATTTTCAAATCTAATCCGTGTAATCGATTCAGTTTTCAATTCTACATCGATTGATACTAATTTCCCCAAATTTTAACAAGTATGTAAAACCTCGCGAAAATTTGTATAATTAACATCGGTTAATTAAATAAATAATCTCTGTCATTATTGTAATTACCATTTTTACGGGGAAATTTAAAATTTTCTTTGTATATTAAAATGGTCACGATTACGATATTGCAAAATTCACCAAACGACAAAACAAGTTCTCGACACAATTAACAAAATATTAATAATTCACTAATCTTAATTAATAAAAATAATTACAAAATCAAACGGACCCTTAATCTTTCATAAGCCCAACCGGCCCAAATATAAAACCCATTTTCCTTATTAATATTTCATAAAAATCGATCAAACAAGCTTCAAAACGCCTCGTTTATTCTAAATTCGTACACACGACACATATATATTTTTGCACCATCTTGTTCACCACCTAGCCAAATATTAGTGTGTCAAATTCCAAGTTCATTGGACGACGTTTGATACATTTTTAAGTGGCAAAGTGATTGAACCAAAATCAACTCAATCGATTTAAATATTATTCAAACTTAACCGTTTTGATTCCCGTTTGTTTCTAATTGTTCCTAATAATATTTCCGAGATGATTCTATGCTCAAATGTCGAAGATGATCAAGTATATACAAGTGGTAAACGATTTTGTAAATCGTATATACATATAAATGTTGGTCGACATCTAGTGTGAATCATCAAAGACATTCTCCTCAATTTGTGCACTCACATCTCATATAATAACCTTATTATTTGTCCTTGAAGCCAAGTGTATACTGACATGCATTGGTTATATGTTTCTTTGGATGAATTTAAGAACCATACGACTCATTCAATTGATACATATATACATATCATGCATGCACTTGCTTCATTTCATTCTCATTCACTTTCACTTAGTTATTTTGTCTTTCAAAATACTCTTACAAGACCAAAGGTCGATTGCCATATGGTTTGGACGCAAGAAAAGGAAATCGGGTTTGAATTATATAAATATAACATTTGGGTTATATTTTGAAACGTGATTTCCTTGTGTTCCATACTATCACACTCGACTCTTAATCACCTCTAAGGTGTTTTAAGTATTTTCTATTTGTTTCCCTTCCATTTCACATGTTAAATTATTGTCATGCATCATGTTTATTTTTATTCGATCATATATATTTTTATATATAGTTTACGTATAAATATTGTTATATAGAAATACGAGCGTGACTAGCCTCCATCTTGGAAGGCCTAGGAGTCACGTAGCACACTTGTTTCACATTTATTTTTACGTTACATGCATCACATGAACTCATTTTGAAACATATATCAAATGTATAAAAATGTTACAAAACATAGAAATAATTCTAAGTCTTTTAATAATAAAAATACGTCCCAAATCACTTATAAAACCGTCTTTTATCTCACAATTTAGCGTAACAAGCATGTTATATTTTTACACCATCTAATAGACACCATGGCTAGCTACAACTTTCGTATAAATAACATGTAAAAATAACCACGTCTTGACACTCTAAATCGACCAAAGTAAATTGCAAAACTCGTATATACCAAAAACACTTAGAAATTTTCTTAAGTCTTTTTACCCAGAAAATAGGTCCAGATCGTGACTAAAATGACCCTTTAAAACTTAATCCGACTTAATAACCACCCAATATTTTTAAACAACCTATTTCTCCTTGCTACAAGCTACAAGTTTCGTGTTTATACTTTTTAATAATAAGCTCGTTTAGACCCTTTAAATTGGCCAAAGTAAACCACAAAAACTCATTTTTCAAAAACTATTTATAAAGCTTAATGGACTGAAAAGCCCAATAAGCTGAAAATAAGCTCTATGTATAAGCTGGACCAAAAAGCTATTTTGATATGATTTTATAACATTAAAAATGAGTCTAGGGATAAGCCCAACTTGTCTCAACGCTCACGGATTTTAAAACGATAACGGGCCTTTAATTTAGCTCGTTAAAGCCCATTTATTGAAAAATAAGCTATTTTTGTAAATAAGCAGTTGAAATAAGTTTTAATAAGCTTCAATAAGCTCCAGAAATTTTAAGATAATTTTTCCCATAATTTTTGAACGTTTGGACTAAAAATGTAACGCGACGACACCTAGAAGGACTAATATTGAAAACTATGAAAACTAAGGATTAAAACTGTAAAAACAGAATTATTAAGGTAGAAATTGATTTATTATTAATTTCCAGGCTTAGATTGTAATATTGGACATGTAGTGGACTATAATTGTAAATTATATATAAAAAGGACTAACGGTGTAACGCTAACGCCGTTAGTATAAAAAGTGTAAAATTGGAAAAGGACAAGGACTACACATAATCTATTTGACATTCTTATTTTATTTTCTATTTTATGACAACCCTCACGTCATATGCATTTTATTACGTTTTATATATATATTATTTATTTTTACGTTAATAATATAACGATATTTAAAAAGTTAATATTTTTATTTACGAATAAAAAGGTAAAACTACGATGGATATTTTAAATAAAGTATTTTAACATATCATGCATAGCATAATAATTTCACTGCACATCATCTATTCGTCATAACGAATAAATCTTATTTGTTATTCGTTCGTAATTACCAAATAGTATTTGGTTATATTCTCTGATAAATTTATTTATCAGGTTCCGTATCAAAGACGTTTCTATAATCGTTCCCATAAATCTCGTTCTACTTTATTTTTCATCATTTTCAAATTAATCCAGGTGAGTCATAGCCCCATTTCAAATAATTGTTTTTAACTCATTGGGGGAGATACATGCTTACATATACTTTGATAACTTGATAAGTATATGAAATAAAATAAAATACATGATTCAAATCAATTTCTTAATTGATATTTATAAATTGTGATATAAAATATGTTGATGTTCCCAATGTGATTATTGTGGTATGTGAAATATATATTTATTGAAGAATTTCTTGACTGAAATATTGATACTCATATGAAAATGTTCTCAATCCGATTATTGTGGTATGTGATATAAATGTGTTAAATGATGATATTTTCAAACTGAATTTCTGATACTCAAACGATACTATTTTCAAACTGAATTTGTGATACTCAAACGATACTATTTTCAAATTAAATTTCTGATACTCAAATGATGATATTTTCAAACTGAATTTATGATATTCAAATGATGATATTTTCAAACTGAATTTCTGATACTCAAACGATACTGTTTTCAAATGGATTTCTGTGATACGATACTTGATTTCATGATGTATGCTAAATGAGCCCATTAGTCCTTGATATTGCCTAAGTTAGCTTATCGCCATATAGTCCCTCTATCATGAGCCATTAATCACTGTAAAGTGAGCGCGAATATAGTGGACAGATTCGAAACCTGTTTCGGGTTGACCTCCGATCCCACTAATGCTTGACGGAATGCCAATTGCAATTAGTTAGCCGCATTAGTCGTGATACACTATATTTGAGTAAAAATAGGAATTGGCAAATCACCTATTACACGAGGGCAAAATCTGTTATTGATTTGATAGAACACCCCTTCTGTTAACGTCTTGCGTGTCATGAGGCTTGGTGCAATATCTATAAAGGAAATATATATGTATTCAACATATATTTAGATACAGCTGTATAGGTTTGACCATACGTGAATTATATATCGGATTGATTTAGTATCATGAGTTTCCAACTCATATTAAGATTATTGATTCTTTATTAAATGTGATTGAATATTTATATGATTTATTTGTGATTATATTCGATACTTGTTTCATTACTGTTTGTATTTTATAAATACCAAATATTCCTGAAATCTAACAAAATAAAGGGTTTTTCCTAAAACTCTATGAACTCACCAACCTTTGTGTTGACACTTTTAAGCATGTGTATCTCAGGTAATTTAACGGAGCAGGATAAGACACGGAGTGGGCATTTATTACTTTGATAAATTAAAATGATGTAAAAATCAAATTTGTCATTTTTACAAGCCTTTATATCTTTTCATAAGATTTTAAATCAAATGGTTCATCTTTTATCAAAAGTATTATTCAAATGACAAATAACTTTCAAAATGTTTTTTTTAAACCGTTTTATGTGGTTAAAACATCGATCCTCATCGTAACACCCAAATTAATTTTCCGCTGCGACAAACTTTAAAAATTGGGGTGTTACAAAGTATAACTACAAAACCCATATTCCTCCTGTATTTTGGTGCCAAAATTTGTTTTTAAATATTCATTCTCCAATTCACACAAAACCTCAATCCGATCATTCCTGTGCTATTTTGATAATGTTTGAGTGGTCAATTTGAGCTCTAACATGTCAAATAAAGGGAAAACTTCAAAAAGGAAAATTTGTATACCTAATAAGTATAAGAATATAGTATGTGATTTGAATGATAAAAGGCTGACGCTCTGTTCTCAAGTTAAATTTTAAAAGAATGGAAGGGGATGGGATGGGAAGGGGAAAGCAGGAAATGACACAGAGAAGAAAATGGTTATTTTTATTTGTGTTCTTGAGTTTTTATTTTAAGTTAGAAGGAAAGGAAAGGAAGGTACCCAAATTACCAAGATACCCTCAAAACATAATTTACTTTTTATATATCTCACTTCTTTTGACATATTAATGCACTTCTGCAAAATTTTGAAATACATTATGCAGTCACTGAGAATAGTCATGATCGACTTCTTTGTAATTTTGTAGGATAAAAACTAAACTCGACATACCAAAATAAGTTTCACATGAAAGTCACACATTTTTCTTATTTTATTTTTGTATAGAACAACGTAGATACTGAGATTCAAAAATAGTTCATTGCACATGAAATGTATCTTACTAGAATATGTATTAGTATAAATATAGATTGACACGTGATACAGAAGTTAAAGAAGATCATACGGAGTATATATTAACATGCATTATATCTTGAAATTAGTTTTCTTTGAACATGCATTATATCTATAATGAAATCCCTATACTAGCTAGGTAGGTCGCGAGAAGATCATACGGAGTATATATTAACAGTACCATGCATAGATTAAACTCAAAGTTCCTCAGAAGGATACTCAAAACCCCCTAATAAATTTTCAAAATAATTATTACTATTTAAGAATATAGTTTTTGTTCTCAAAGTTGATTGATCAATTTTGATAGAAATCAAACAAGGACTGAACAATGAAATTGTGGCGGGTCAAGTTGACACAAAATCCAGTTTAACCAGCACCCATTGTGACCCTTTACCCAAGTACCCAACCTACCCATTTTAGCACATCTACCCACAATCACTGTAGAGTCAAAAAGTCTTACTTCATCAAGGCAAAGGTGATTAGTTACAGCATTGATAAGCAAAGCAGACCCACTAATTTTGTAATTCAATAATCAAAGTTTGGCAATAAGTAACTTTTCTATTTAAAACATCGTCTATCTTCGTTTAAGTTACTAATCTCAGGTCACAATTCACCCAAGCCTATGTTCTATTTTCTTCTCATGTAGCTCAGAAATATAGTTGACTTTTCATCAAAGACTGTTCCTCACAATTCCCTTGATCAAAGCAGAAACTAATAACGTATTTTACATGTATTCAAACAGCACCTAGATTGACAAGATAAATGAATTCAACCAAACTTGCAAGTGATACTCCGACATGAAATTCTATCATGTCCTGAATGAATTGTGCGTTTCTAAAAATTCTGCATGGGTGTTGAAGAGTGGGGATACTCCGACATGAAATTCTATTTTCTCATGTGGTAAGCTTGAAATTGCGCCTTTGTATTATGTTTGGTGTAACTGGTGATTTAGACATAAGGTTGTAACCACATTAAAGTATATAAAAAAACACCACAAATCTTGTTGCTGTGACATTGTTTAAATGAATGCTTAATATTTGGTTATTTAAGTTTGTTTTGGTCACTAAAATATAGGTACAAGTGTTTGTTTGCAAGTAGATCAAACAGTTAACTTGCTTTTTTGCGAAGGGCACATCAGTATAGTTTAGTTAATCACATTTGAACAGCGAATATATGAATGTAAATTGAGAACCAAAAATAATAAACAGAATATGCATGATTTTGTCAATCACTGTCATAGATGTAGTCGATCTTATCGTTTTCTGATTAGGATTTACAACGGGTATATTTATCAGTCACAGTCTGGGTCTAAATTTTCGTTTAACGCCCCTAAACAGCCACTCCAATACAGTGGTTTGCAATTATACAACCTAATAAGTAGTTCAACTTAATGAAACAGGCTCGATCCTAAGGATAAATATGGTTCTTTTGCTACTAGATGGTTATCAAAACATCCATACATAGTACCCAAAATCCAGTTTACTCTAGGAAAAGGGTAAATATGGTTCTTTTGCTACTAGATGATTATAGTTGTTCTTTTGCTTATCATTCTTAACTTTTCTACAGAGTCACAATGAGTCACAATGATCAATCACAAACTGAAGTCACAAAAAAAAGTTCTCAAATGACCTTAAACAATAACAAGAACAGTAGACATGTATTCATACCACTAAACACATTGCATTAGAACACATGTAAACACATTTTTGTAACATTCTACAGTTATTATATCTTGAGAAAAACACATGTAAACAATGAAAAATTAAAAACATTAAACGATCTGATCAATTTTGAAACTAGAATCAAAGAACTTACAACTGGTTTCTTGATTGATAGCAAAAAAAGGTTGTGGCCGTTTGGTACAGAAGATGTGTGATATGGGATAACTAGGTCAAAATATATAAGACGTGCATGAAAAGTGAGGATAGAATTGTAATTGTACACAAGCCCATGATGTTAATAACCCGCTTCCCTTCCTAATCCCCCCAAAATTGGGCGGAAAAGATATACACAAAAAAGTCGACACCTTCCCTCCCTCCCACCTTCCATTCCCCTCCTCTTCCATCTTAAAAAAACTTAAGAACACCCATATTTTTTATTTCTCATCCCATCCCCTTCCATTCCTTTAAAAAAAATCGAGAACAGAGCGTGAATGATAATTGTAAAAATGATGGAATAGGTGTTTGAATGATGGATTTGGGGAGAATAAGGAAATTAGGGCTCAAAATGAAGAATTGAGGATTTTTGGAAATAAAGGTGAATTGAATAAGAATGTAATAGTGGATAAAGGTTTAAAAAAGAGGAATGAGGAGGTGGAAAATGTGGATGTGAATGAGAACATGGAATATATGAATTGAAATTGCCAAGTTGAGGGGAGCACTGTAAGTATTCCTACTAACTCTGCTAAGAATGATCCTGTTTATTACGGTTCTAATTCTAGCGTTGAAAATGTGATAGATGGTTATAATCATAGTGCTTAGGATATGAATAATAATGAATGTAATAGTGAAGTGAAACAGTATGTTGATAAGAAGGATAATAAGCAGTGGAAATCATATGCTTCTATTGTGGAAACTAGTGTGATTGATAGAAATTTGTGCTTTACTCCTACTGTCATAAGTTCTAAGGGTAATAAAGTGGTACTTTTTTATGAGGAGTTGGTACTGGAAGGAAGTAAAAAATGGCAATTTATCATTTGTGGTCAGTTTGTTGGATACAACATGCCTAGTGCTGAAGCTAAGTATAACCTTAGGATGATGTGGAATAGGTATGGTCTTAGTGAAATGATAAGCAATGAGAATGTTGTTTGGCTCTTCAAGTTCAAGGATGAAGTAAATATGAACAGTGATTGACCAAAGTCCATGGATGGTGAATGGAAAACCATTACTTGTGCAGAAATGGAGCCCTAAAGTTAGCATTGAGAAGGCTGAACCAAGTAAAATCCCTTATTGGATAAAGCTATTTAATGTCGTTTTGGAGGCTTGGACTAATAAGGGGATAAGTGCTTTATCCATGTGGAGATTGATGCTAAAAAGGGATTTCAGGATAAAATTGAAGTGCATTATATGACATTTTGAACAATACTGTAAGGACTAAGTTTGTGAATGTTGAATATACATGGAAACCAGCAGTGTGTTCTCATTGCAGTGTGTTTGGGCATATGAGTTCTAGATGTATGCAGAATCAAAGGAATGGTAGCCAAAATGTGGAAGAAAATGTGAAGGATCAAAAAGGCTATGTGAATTTAAGTAAGCATAAGATGACTTAGAATATTAACAAAATGGGTCAAAAAAGTAAGGTGTACAAAAATGAAGGGAATAAGAAATATGTGTATCAACCAAAGGCTAAAAATGGGACTGTTTCTAAGACAATAAAAAAAGGGACTATTATACAAAAAGAAACGCCAAAAGAGAGCAGTTCTAAGCATTCGGATGAGCTGGAACAAAATGAAGTGAATGGCAGTCAAGAAAAGTCTATGGATGGAAAAAGTGAATGCAAAGCCACTGAAGAAACTATGGAAGGTGTGAGAACTAGCAACAAATGTGCTAGTTTGCAAGAAGAATATAATGTTCAATTCCCTCCTATTCCTACTTCACAAAACTAATATGCTGCATTGATAGAAGAGTATTAGAGAAAGCGTGATTTATTTCTACTTTGGTAGAAGGAGAAAGCTCTTGTTGATAAGCTTGTTAACAGTAAAGTGATACCTACTATTGAGGAAACAAAGATATGACCACTCAATATATTTATGAACTACAAGGAAGGATGGGAAGCTAAATGGAAAACTGAGTGCCTTTTTATAAGGACTTTTCAAAAATGAATGTTGAAGTGAATTGGTTGATCACTGTTGTTTGTTTGTATTTTGCTGCTAGTATGTTTGGTTTAGCTCCAATTTCATTTGCTGTTGTATGTCACTAGCAATGATTTGAATACTTATCATGTATCTTGTTTTTTGAGATAAATATATTTTCACCGTTGCAACAAAAAAAATATCTACACATGTACATGAAGTTTTTACAATGTTCCTGAATGGAGCCTTTTAAGAATTATTCTTCTACAATCTTACTTGGGAGGAACAAAGACTTTTTAAGTATAGTCTAGAATTATATAGTTCCGGAATTCCCAGGCTTGGTGATTTCGCAACGTTCGGTTCCTAAAAATAAACAAGCGAATACAACGAAAACATCAAATTATAAGTATTTAATAAATTGGTGTTACGACATGGGCAACGGAAGGCAAAAGAACTACGAGAGTGGAAGATATATAGGACTAGGATTTAGATTCGGTCTTAAATCGTTACGTCTATAAAAACGTTATGGTGAATCAAGCTTGGCTAGATCTACTATCTTGAAAATGTTAATTACTCAAAACGTTATGCGTTAAGAAGCTTAATTCCAGCTCAAGCAAGAATTCATTATAGTTCAAGTATGGTAAGCTTAAGTAAAATCCGAGCTGGAACAAGTCCATATAAAATCGACTTGTTGCAACTCTAACTACATTTATATTTTTGAAAACCATGTAAAGAAATCATGTCTCGTTCCCATACATAAGCTCAAATTGCATTCATATACATTTTGAGTTGGTTTTTTGTTTTCGATATAGGTAAAGTTTCATTGAAAAAAAAACAAACAAACAAACATGTAGTTACAATTCAGCTTTATTGTGATTTTAGGTGTATATTATTTTTATTTTTGAACAAAAAATTGGTAACAACTTAGTTTTATTTAAGGTCTAAAGCATGAGGCTACTTGTGAATGCATTCATCGTTCAATTATAACATATCTAATGGAACTTTTTTGCCAAACTATAATTGAAATGATTGAGCAAAGGTACTATACATCAAATAAGTCTAGAAGCATGTTAATGTATTTAATTGAAGACAAGAATGAAGTACACTTTTCGGAAAAGCAAAAATATTGAATGGTACCAAGCTTCATGTGTTATGTCATCCATTACCTTATTTTATAGTATTATTTTCCTAAGTTAATAAGGGTGGTGGCAGTGGTGCCGGTTTCACCAACGGTTAACCCAAACCGGCGGTGAACACCATTGCCACCTCGCCGGTTTGGCTCGGAGGTTAGTTTTGCAGGCAAACTTCACCGGGGCGGTTTGAGGAATATATAGCCGTTGATATATACGTTGGAACTTGGAAGTGGAGCGTGTGAATTAAAAAAAAAAAAAAAAAAAAAAAAAAATCAAACGGTAAAAAAAAAATATACCCGTTGGACCAAAAAAAAAAAAAAAAAAAATCTATAAAACCCACACTTTTCCAATTCAAAAAACACACTTCCAACTCAAATTCCACATCCAATACAAACAACACAATGTATTCATTATCTTCTTCCTCGTCCGACGATTTATATTATCCCCCGAGTCTTCCGAATCGATTCTTTCAACGGGTAGTACGCTATCAACCTTTTTAGCCATGTATGATTCGATTGATGACACGGCAACCTCTACCGAAACACGAGCATATGTCACACGTTTTCGAGAAAAAGCTTTACAAACTCTAAAGAATGACTATTTCGTCGAACGACCAAAGTTTGCTCACCATATTTTCCGTGATAGGTTTCGTATGAATAAAAGTTTGTTTTTAAGAATTGTTAGTGATATTGAAGCGAGATTCGAATGGTTTCAAGAGGGATATGATGCGAGGGGCGCAAAAAGTTTCACGGCATTACATAAATGCACATCCGCCATTCGGCAACTCGCAACGGGTGAACCTCCGGATAGATTTGACGACTATTTAAACATGGCACGAAGAACATCAGGTTAATATTCGTATTTTTTTGTTATTAATGTTTTCGTAATAATTATTTATAATGTTATCGTTAGAATATTTTTTTATTGTTTTCGTTATAATTATTTTGATAGGAGAATGCCTTGATAATTTTTGCCATGCGGTTATTGAATTATATGGTCGAGAGTTCTTACGTAGGCCGACATCCCATGATATTGCACGCTTATTCGAGTTTCATGAAGAACAACATCACATTCCTGGAATGCTTGGTAGCATTGATTGTACACATTTCGTTTGGCGAAATTGTCCCAAACATTTGAAAGGTCAATACAAGCGAGGTGATCACCGATACCCTACTATTATGCTTGAATCCGTCGCTTCATACGATTTGTGGATATGGCATTCATTTTTTGGTCCTCCCGGTGCAAACAACGATATCAATGTTTTGAACCAGTCTCCATTGTATACTACAGAGCGAAATGGAACGGCGCCAAACAGTTCATTTTCTGTAAATGGACGTCTTTACAAACGTGGATATTATCTTACCGATGGAATCTATCCTACGTATTCTACGTTTGTTAAAGCATATAAGCATCCCAATGACCCGAAGGAAAAAAGGTTCAAGAAGTTACAAGAGTCTGCAAGAAAAGATGTCGAGCGAGCTTTTGGTCGTCTAAAGTCAAAATGGATGATTCTCAGTCGTCCTCTCCATGCTATGTCGGTGGAAAAGATTCGACATGTCGTTAATACGTGTATCATATTGTGCAATATGATTTTAAAAGACGACGAGGAGGCAATATCACCGGTTCATATAATGGATCCGCCGGTTGCGCCAGTATATGACGATAGTGTACTACCGGAGTTACTCGACGAACAAATTCATTATCGTCTCCAATATGATCTTACGGAGCACGTAGATGTTCAAAACTTAGCATACCTTGATGACTAGTTATTTCTTTTCTTTTATTTTACGTATTATGTATTTTTCATTTAATTATGTTTTTTTCATGTATTATGTATTTTTGTTTTAATTATTAAAGAAATGTTGTGTTTTTATTAAATTATTTAATTATGAAAATAAAAAATAAAATAAAAAAAAGTTGGTAGTTTGGGAGGTTTAAAAATGTATGATTGCCACTAAAAATAGTTGGGAGGTTTGAAAAAGGTGTAAGTAAGGTGGAGTGATATTATTGGTTGGTTGGGAGGTTAACTCCTTACCACTGCCACCACCCTAAGAATATAGATGAGGCTACTGTTTTCCAGTTCAGCAAATATCAAGCATGCATTGTACTATGGCATATTTGGCAAGAGCTTTTTAAGAAGATGTTAGATTTTTGTTATAAAAATAATCTCCTCTCAAATAAGTAGCTTCGTTTGGATATATTAATTTTAAGTTTTTTTTTCTTCAAACAAATAGCTCCTAAATGAAAAGCTGATTCATGAAGTTTTTTAAACATCTTAGAACTGTTAAAACTTTAAATCACTGACATACCCTCCAAACATTTGTTTAAAATTATAAATATGTCTTTTTATGTCATTTTACATATTATAATTATATTTAATAACTAACTTACCAAACACTTTAATTGAAAAAAAAAATACAGCTTGTAGCTCATGTTAACAACTTTGCAGCTTACAGCATACAACTTTTTCTTTTTAGGTGCAAAAGGTGAAAGTTTATATTACTATCAACATTATATCAGTTACATTACAATTCTCTTAACTGGATTGACTCATCTTCAACCAGTGAAAACAGAAAAAACAGATAAAATACTAGCTAATACAATCAGTAATTGAACACCCAGATATCCACTTCCATAATACCTTTCCTCTGTCACCACAGAGATGAATATCCACAAGCTTCAGGCTGCATTATAACAGAAACCATGCCAACCTTTTGCTATTAAGTTCACCTTCTTTTGCACCAACCATCTATTTACATTTCCACATCACTTCCCATCTAAACCATTCAACCATCCAGCATACAACTTATAGTTAACAGATTACAGCTAGTTTTGACAAACATACCCTATAACTAAGGCTACTCACAGTGGCAACCCATATTGCATCATCTTTCCGGCTGCCACCTCAGCTTTCTCTCTCTTCAACCCATATTCATCTCTCTCATCACAGTGGCAACCCATATTGCATCATCTTTTGTTTCTTTTTTCTTTAAAAAAAAAAACTATTTTTTAACACAAACACACATTTTATTAATAAAACGTAAAAACATTACATAAACGATACGATACGGAATTAAAACATTACAATACTAAAATAAATATAAATATGACTAAACATCACAGAAATTCTTCATCTTCTTCATCATCATCGTCCTCATCTTCGTCTTCATTGTCATGAGGGAGACGATGATGTCTACGATTTCTCCAAATGTGCTCGACCAAATCAGCTTTTAAGTTTTGATGAATTGCTGCGTTATCGAGCTCCAGAGAAATTGCTAAAGATTCTTCAAATGTATTTAAGGGATCGTGTGGTTGGTGGACCTCCTCTTGGTGCCATGTAGGACATATTGCCCGCTGGTCGTCTTTTATGATCATATTATGTAATATGATACATGTATAAATAATATCTTTGAGATCACTTTTAAAAAACCCTCGAGCTGGAACTTTAAGCATTTTCCACTTCTTCTTCAATACACCAAAAGCCCGTTCCACATCTTTCCTTGCTGCTTCGTGCTTCCTCTTATACAATAGCCTTTTATGATCATCCATGGGAGGATTTGAAATGGACTTAATAAGAACAGACCATTGTGGGTATATCCCGTCAGTAAGATAATATCCCCTTTTGTATTGTACATCGTTTGCTTCGAATTCAAGGTCTGCTGCTCTCCCAGATCTGATATCATTGAAGACAGGTGAACGACGTAAAACGTTTACGTCGTTATTTGCACCGGAAACACCAAAGAACGCATGCCAAATCCATAAATCTTGGGAAGCGACCGCCTCCAATAAAATGAATGGATGTGGCCCATGATCACCTCTAGCATATTGACCTCTCAAACCATTCGGGCAATTCTCCCACTCCCAACTTGTACAATCAATGCTTCCCATCATCCCAGGAAACCCATGTTTATGCTCGTGATGAGCATATAATCTTTCAAGATCAGAATACGTGGGCTTTCGCAAATACTCAGGACCATATAACTCGATGATAACTTTGCAAAACTTACGGAGACATTGACGGGATGTTGTTTCGGCTATTGCCAGATTCTCGTCAAGGGAATCTGGAACGGCCGCGTATCCCAATTGACGAATGGCCGCGGTACACTTGACCAATGGGCTAATACCAAGAACGCCCCTACAATCATTAGTTTGTTCAAAATAAGTAGAATAATCGGTTACCTCTCGAACAATTCGTGTGAACAGTTCTCGGCGCATTCGGAAACGTCGACGGAATGTTATGTCATCGTGCATCGGGTTTTCGCCAAAGTATGCATTCACTAACCGATTGTGTGCAGTAACATGATCCCTAGGTATGTACCTTCTTTTACGTTTTGGCTGATTTGCTTGATACGCGTTCCAAGCGTTGACCGTAAACTCCGCCACCTCAACAAACTCACTAAAAACTTCTTCGTCATCGTCGGAAGACGAAGAACCAAACAAATACTCGTAGGACGACATGGACATGGTGAATGAATATTGATGATTAATTTGTTTGAATTGTGTTTGAAATTATGTGTTTGAATGTGGGTTTGATTGTTGGTATTTATAGGATGAAAAGTGGTAATGTTTTTTGAAAAAAAAGTTTTTTTTTTTAATATTTAAACGGTTACTTTTGTCCCAAACATGCCAAATCCTTTCTTGAATATCGGTTGCACAACCGATCGATATTGCATATCAATCGTCGGCGATCGATTCACCACAGTGGTGATGATCGATATTACTATCGATCGACCGATACACTCGATCGATTTTTTCCGGGCCACTACCACCAGCCTAATAACAACTTATTTCATCATCCGACAGTGTTTAATGAAACTAATATCATACTAGTATTTTATTGCGTGATCCTTAAAAAGCACTTTCGAAGATATCATGATTATGTCATTTTGCTTGGTGTTTGTTTGTTGTTTTCAACACGTAAAGCTACACAGAGACGTGGGAATATATACATACATATATAAACTTAATTATAATACTGTCTTTTAAAACAATTATAGTACACTATCTCATAAGGATCAAATGCCATTTTGTTTCCAACTTTCCATCGTTTACCTTTAAAGGTTTTGGTCAGGCTAGTCACAGAAGAGATCGAAGATCGACATGGATGATCGATTCCAAGTTGGTCACCATACTGTGATTACTTGATCGACAGACGCAAAAAACCAAACTTGGTAACCTACACAATCGAAGTTTTTTTTTTTTTTTTTTTTTTTTTTTTTTTTTTAATGTGAGTGCTTTTTGTGTGTAGTATTTTATTTTTGTGGGGTATGTTTTTTGTAGTGTATGTCACCTTTACTGGGACACCCAATCGCCTGCAGGTCGCTGGAGAAAGAAAGCTGATGTGACAGGAAAAATTGGAGAGATTAGCAACCCTTACTGTGGGTAGCCTCAAAGACGAGGCCACGAAACTGACTTTTTGTTGTGTAGTGGACCATTAGCGACGACATACGTAGTCGCTAAGAGTGCTTGGTATAGGGAACCAACAACGTGTTGTTGGTAAATTTTGGGAACCAACAATGGTTTTTAAGTTTTAACAACTTGATTTTGATTTCACACATGTAATTATTACATGCCATTTGTTTGTCATTCATCCTTTTTTTTGTGAGTGAGTGTATTTTTTGAGGGGTACTTTGTGAGACTCAATAAATGTTAGATTATTTTTTGTTAGGGATGATGTTTTAGTTATTGATGTGTTATTTGGAGGGGGTGATAAGATGACGTTGAGATAACAGACGAATAACGTATTGTTGGTGTCTCCCTTATCCAGATATAAAACATTTGTAAGTGTTATCATTATCTATATTCTATAACTTCATTGTAATTATTGCAGATTCTATAGATATTTACCGCATCATACTAAAAATATATTATTATTTTTTGGTGCAGATACTAGAAATATATTTTAAAAAACCGTCTTGCTTTGTATCTTTGTATGTCGACCAAAATCTTTTACCCCCTTTAAATGTTGCTTTAAGTGACTTTTTGAGGTAAATAAACCAAGGCGTATCATAGGATAAGATTAAGGTGGGAATTAAACCTTAATTAACAATGATATTGTCGGTCTATGTCACAAATGCTAAGACTATTTTATATTATCATTACCTTTTTTTGTTTATTAAACTGTGTTTGTTACTCCAAATCATTTGCTGGTAGCTTATGTTGGTCAAGAATTACAACCAAATGTGTTTCAGTGGTAAACGAGTGGGATAGCTCGCGCGTTGCCGCGGAAGTGCTTTGTCGTATATTTTAAGTGTGAAGTAGCTTTGACTATTGGTTATTTTTGGTACGTTTAGTGTCGTTTTGAGTTGTTGTCTTTTCGGTTTTATAATATTTATGTTTTGTTATTACTTTTTTTCTAAATAATTCATGCATAATGTTGGGTGTGTGTAATTTTATAATGTTTAATCCAACCTAAAATAATACTCAATCTCGGATTGTTGAAGCTAAATTAAAATCGTGACAAAAAATTTACCATTGATTCACCTCAATAACGATACTTAAAAATAATCCCATGGATATATCAATTATATCCCAAAGTTAACCAAATTTTCGGACATAAAAAAAGCCAATACGAAAATCCGACACAGATCAAGTTGTTTGTAATAACTTTGACAGCCCAATAAATCGTACCAGCCCAATGTTACAAATGAATTACCCAATCCAACGCAAACCCAATCCTAAAGCCCAACTCCCTAATAATACTATACCCTAATAATCGGGTATACAAAATGCTACTAAAACTCACTTTGCCCTTATTTTTGCAAACCCTTAAACACATAAACGTAGTCACTTAACTTTTTTTTCTAGCAGCCACCACCAAATCAAATCTCAAATTGTCCCTTTGTTTTCTTATATCTTTACATTAGCAAACACCCTCTTTGTTGCTACACCTATACAAATCACAGCACCTACTGCTTTTATTCACTTAATTTTCAAAGTCTTTTTGTTTTCTATAGCATAGCATCTCTTAAAATAATGTTTACTTGGACATGGAAAATATCTCATATTAAGTTTGTCCATTATATTTGCGGCTACCTCTTCGTTTCTTTATACCAAAGTCCCCCCCCCCCCCCCCCCCCCACCCCTAAATCTACAGATTTCAAGCATGCACTGGTACTACACACTATTTCTTGTTGTTTTGTTTTGATCGAACGAAAGAAATGATTGGACCCGATTGGCTTTGGTTATTTCTTTATAAGATTCAGATATTAAAAAGAAGTTATGTGCTTCAATATAGATTCGGATATTAAAAAGGAGTTATGACCGCCTCAGTACCGATTCACAATTTTTGCAACATTTGTCTTGAGTGTTTGAGTGATTTGTATGTGAGGATTAGACTGGTGCCTTACTGAAAGGGATTAGTCATTGTCTTTGTATTTGTTGGTAAGCACCGTTTGGGACTTATCTACTATAGCAGTAGGGGTGTTGGTGAGTGCTTATTCACTCACCTTTTCTGAGCCATAATCGGACCAAATAAACCAAAAAACTAACCAATAATGCCAAAGAATGTGTGTTTTTGTGTTTGTGAATGTGCAGGAACGGATATTTAAGAAAAGACGAAAAATCATGAGAAAATGACAAAACGGGCACGAGATTTGGAAAAGTGAATAAAGCCGGAGCCGGGGAAGCTAGTGGTCTAAGTGAAGTTATGGTCAAATGAAGCCCTCAAAAGTTCAAGTATTCCATAAGTGACCCGGGAATGAAGTTTGAAGAAATGACACATTTAGTCCCTCAACTTTCATGAATTTACAAATTTGGTCCTTATGAAGAAACTTTGGAAGATTGGCGATTCAGGCCCTCCAACATTCAAGAAATATCACAATGAGCCCTTGGAAGTATTTTATTGAAGATTGGCAGATTGGGTCCTCACACTTTCAGTTTTACAAGTTTAGTCCCTTGGTTTGATATATTACTACATCCGGATCCATAATCCTTTAGTCCAAAATAATAACAATACAAACACAACCCAACATCCAAGCCCTAAAGAATGCAAGCCCATCACCACCCCACTATCCAAACCCGACCCAACCTTTTTAATAATACCCGGAAGTCAAACCCCCAATTACCCGGTCAAAATAGCAATTAAAAAACCAAACGCGCTCTTTTACTGTTCTTCCCCCCCACCATGTTACCCTGCACCTCCACTTTTACCAAGATTCTTAGTACGAGGTTAAGACCTTCCAGAAGGTCTGACTTGTCAGAGGATGTCGACATCATTCCCTCCACATGGCACCTTTGAAGCTCTCTGATTGGTTGAAGTTATGTGGCAGATGGATAAGGCTCTATCAAACGGCTAAGAGTGAGTGGGATGTCGACATAAGAACATAGAGATGAATGATTGGCTGTTATTGAGCTTCTAGGGCCTTCCAAGCTCAAACCCTAGCAACCTCCCCTCTCCTATATATACCCCCTGTTTTCACCATTTTTAGAGAGTAGATTTAGAGTAAAGTTATGCTGTCAGTTTTATTTCTAATGTATTCCTAGCTTAAAGTTTCATGTAATCTCAGTTTTCCTTAATAAAATTCTTAGCTTTAAAGTTTTAATTTCATGTTTTTGCTTTCTTACTTAATATTTCGTTTTAGTGGATTGTTCCTTAAATAAGTTTACTTGTTGTTCTAATAGTTAAATTAAATCATTTTAATAGCTTTTTTTTTTTAAGTAAAACTGTTTATTTACTTTCCCTTTCATAAAAACACAAAAAAAAAAACAAATATTTGTAAAACATATATATATAAAAAAAAAAAAAAAAAAAAAAAAAAAAAAAAAAGATGTTATTTTTCTTAAACTTAGCTTACATATAAGCTTATTTTTAGCAGATATATGCTTATATTAGCTTTTATAGCTATTGTAAGTGTGATAGTAGCTTGAAACAGTCAAAATCTCAAAAAGACCCCACTGGTCAACTAAAGTCAAACAATCATGTTCTTGGTGAAATCTGGTAAATTTGATATGTCAATCAGAGAAATGGAAGTGATTGGCCTGTCTAAAGACAGGCTAGCATAGTGAGCCCCCTCTGTTTGAGCTGAGGGGGAGAGCTTTGTAAGTTTCTCATTGCAATTTTAGTACCTTTGTTTCAAATTTGATTTTAAGTAGTATAATTTATTTAGAATAGCATTTGAGTCTGCTTGTTGTTGTTCATGTCAGATTATTTGTAGCTTGTTAAGTGCTTACTTGGTATTTCTGTTTGATTTAGTAACATGCTATATCTCACTGCCTTAAATTAGCTTACACTACCCTTTGATGTTCTTGGTGTTATGTGATGTTTTTGGTTAAACTATTAGCTTTAATATCACTTAGGTAATCTGTTTTGGTCATTAAATCAGTAGGAATAGTCTAAAAATTGCAATTTGTAGTGTAAACCATATTATAAAGGACTGTTTGGATCTGTGCATTCCTTGTTGTTCTTGTTGTTATTTTACTGAGTTCTTGGTTCACTTAGTTTGCATTAGGTCTACTTAAGTTAGAATAAGCATAAAATCAATAGGTTTATAGCTAAAGTCAAATTTGCATGTTTATTCAAAAATTCTGCTTGCATTTCTTGTAACTGCTGCTGCTACTTGCTTTAATCTGTGTAATTGTTGTTTGTGATTGTCTCCTGAGTTCTTAAATATCAATAATACACACCTAGGTTTAGATTTAAGCTCTTGAAATTCGATTAAGTCAAAGTTCTTGAGAAATAAAAAAGTCAGCTGTGCAGCCCTGCTTGTTTTGTTCACTGCTGATCTAGGCACTAATTGGAGTTCAATTGGGGTGTTAAAATTTGGGCTTTTGTGATTTTTGTGTTCTCTGCTGGGTGGTCTAGTAGTTGCCACCTTAACTTTTCAAAAATCAGCTTATTAGACTGCTTATATCACTGCTTAAAGTGGGGTCTGTCAACTGCTTTTCTGCCTTATATATGCAAACAGCTTATGTGCTTATTTGGCTATCCTGAGTGCTTATCTTATGGTTGAAAGTTGTTTTGTGCTTATTTATGTGATTTTTACTGTTTCTGAGCTCTGTGTCCAAATAAGTGCTTATTAGCTTATAAATAAGCACTTATTCAAACTGCTTTTTGTGCCATTTGCTTATTGGTGTGTGAAAATCTGTCCATTTTATTTTTCATAGGTTCTTATTGATAAAATATAATTTTCTGCATTTTTTTCATAATTTTCTGAGTTTATTTGGTACTTTTCTTAATTAATTTTCATTTTTAATCACTTTTTATTACTTTTTAATTAGTAGAAAATCCAAAAAAATCAGAAAAACCCCAGAAAAATCCAAAAATATTCTAGAAAATAGTTTTCAATTATTTTAGAATTTTAGAAATTAAATTTGCATTTGTCTCACTTTATTTACAATTTTCTTTTAATTATTAAATAGTTTAAATAGTTTTTAATTCATAAAAAATTATTAAAAAGTCTAAAAAAAATATTTTTCTTTTTCTTAAAATTTTCTTTTATCATTTTTAACTTTTTAAAATTATTTTGAAGTTCGTAGGATTAGCGTAGCTTAAAACTCGCGTTTTATTTCGCGCGTTACGTTAATAATCGCGCGTGCATTCCCATTTTTGCGTTTTAGACTTTGATGCATTACTAGCTTGTACTCTTTGCATGTTTAATAATTGTTAGTTGATAATTGAATTATTTGATCACTATTTGCCTTTTTCACCACTTTTCAAATCACGATTACACGAATCAATATTCTTGATTCCATTCACACCTTCACTTGGAAACGACTCGGGTGATTCGTATTTCTTGCGGATTACTTCGATACTATACTACTATATTATATATAATTGGTTTGCACGAATCAATTTTTGGCGCCGCTGCCGGGGAAGGCTTGAAGTGAATTTTTGAATATTGTTTTGAAAAATCGTGTTTTGATAAGCCTTCTTCTACTTTGTATATATATTTCTATAAAAATTGAAAAATCAAAAACACTTTTACTAAAGTGTTTTCAAAAATACCAAAAAAATAATAAAAGTTACAGCCTCGACTCGATCGCAAGAAAGGGCGTTGTAAACCAAATAAGTCTCCCAATATAACGAAAACGTAATTTAGTTGTTTATCGGACTATTTCAATTACTACAACCGAATAAGCGGGAAATACGGATAACTAAGACATTAAATTGCTAGCTGAAGAGAGATCCATTCTTCTCTCCCGTCCCGTCGCGCGTGGTTTTGAAAGAAACGGTTTTCGATTAAAGTTACGTTTTAAGAAAAGAAAAACAAAAGAAATAATAAGTTTTTGTAAAAAAAATATAAAAAACAAAAAGATTTTCTTTTCTCTTTTCTTTTTCATTTTCTTTTTAATTTTGTTCGTGGTGTATGCACACCCGATCTTCGTTTGAGAGTCTTACGTCTCCGTTCTCTAACCCCGAGCGGGTTTTACGACATACGAGTCGGGTTCATTTCCTTGACGAGGAGGAGATGAACCAAAACGAACACAACGGACCCCCGCCGATGGGTGGTCCGCAGCACAATGTTATTCCACCAATGGGACAACAACCGGCATTTGATCCGCGTCCGATGGAAGAACAACTCCAATCACCATTTAACGGTGTGAGGAGGGCAATTGTGATTCCGGACATCAATGCCAACTTTGAAATTAATCACGGATTACTCAACTTAATCACGGGTATATCATTCCACGGGTTTGATAACGAAGACCCCTATGCACACATCCGAAATTTCGCCGACATCGCTGAGACTATTAGGATGAATCAAGTCCCTCACGATGTGGTGAAATTGAAGTTGTTTCCTTTCTCCTTAAAAGGAGCAGCCCGGACTTGGCTGGAAAAGGAACCGCCGAACTCGATTCACACTTGGAATGACCTTGCTTCCAAGTTTGTGAATTATTTCTATCCTCCTTCTAAAACTTCTAATCTACGTTCCCAAATCTTTCGGTTCCAACAAGCTTTTGATGAGTCGTTTAGTGAAGCTTGGGACCGATTCAAAGATTTGATGAAAAAATGTCCGAACCATGGGTTCACACCCCTTCAGCAGATTGACACTTTCTATAATGGGTTGAGTCACGTTGACCAAGACTCACTCAACTCTGCTGCGGGTGGGAACTTGTTGGCGAGAAACACGAATGATGCCTTCATGATAATCGAGAACAAGGCTCGTGTGAGAATGTCTAGGAACAAAAATCAAGTGTCTAATAATGAGAAAAATAATGATGAAATGAAAAATATGATATTGGCCTTAACAAAGAAAGTCGATGCTATGTCTATTGAGAAACCGAACCATCAAGTCAAAATGGTGAGTCATGGCTGTGAGACTTGTGGTGGTCCACACCCGTATTATGAGTGTCCGTCGACCGGCTCTTATGCTCAAGAGAACGTGTATGCTGCAAACATGGGTGGCACCGGCTACTCACCTCTTCAAGGAGATCGAAATCTTCTCAACTACCGTTCGAGCCATTTTCATGGACCACCCGGGTTTAATCAACCAAATCAAGTGAATCAGAACAATAATGTGCAAAACCGTAATCATCAATTCAATCAAAATCAAAACCGGCAAAATCAAGGTTTTCAAAATCAAGTTGTAAACCAAAATCGGAATTTTCAGGGAAATCAAAACCAAGCCCCGCCTCAAGGGAACAATTTTCAAAATCATGGAAATTTTCAGAATAATCAAGGGAATTTTAACAATACAAATCTGAATCATGGCAACTTTCAAAACCGTGGGCAAAATTTTAATAATCAAAATCAAGCTGTTATTCCAAATTCGTCGCCCACGGAAGATTTGATTAAGCAATTGCTTCAAAACCAACAAGCTTTTATGACAAAACAAGAGGAAACAACAAGGTTGTTAGCTAATCAAATCAATGATCTTAACAAGCGTTTAAATGATCGACCCTCGGGCTCTGGAACGTTGCCGAGCAACACGATCGCTAACCCGAGGGGCGATGCTAAAGCGATCATTACGAGGAGTGGTGTTACTTACAATGGACCAACGGCTCCGACTACCTCTTCTTCTCTACCTCCCAAGGTAGTCGCCCGTGAACCCGAGGCGACAACGGATACGGAAATTCCTATTAATAATGGAAGGACCGAAGACATCCAACCTCCGGTGGTCCCGACGTCCAAAGGAAAGGAAAAAGTTGTTTATGAAAAAGATATGCCCGTTAAAACAAAATTGCCTTATCCGTCACGTTTAAACGAACAAAAGCACCGCGAGAAAGATAAAAACCAAATGGAGAAATTTTACCAAATCTTTCAAGAATTGCATTTTGATATAAGTCTCGCGGATGCTATACTTTTGATGCCTAAATTTGCTTCGATGCTAAAAGGTCTTTTAAATAATAAGGAAAAGCTTTTTGAAATGTCGAGAACCCAAATGAACGAGAATTGCTCAGCGGTTCTTCTTAAAAAGCTACCCGAAAAGCTTGAAGACCCTGGCAAGTTTCTTATACCATGTAATTTTCCGGGTATGGTTCAATGCTTCGCCTTGGCCGATCTTGGTGCTAGCATTAACCTTATGCCGTTGTCGATTTGGAAAAAGTTGTCTCTTCCTAACTTGACACCGACGCTTATGACCCTCGAGCTGGCCGACCGATCTACGTCTCGTCCCATGGGCATAGCCGAGGATATTTTTGTCAATGTTGGGAAATTCCATTTCCCTGCCGATTTTGTGGTTGTTGATTTCGATGCCGATCCACGGGTTCCTCTCATTCTCGGGAGAGGTTTCCTAAGGACCGGTCGTGCTTTAATTGATGTTTACGACGAGGAGATTACTTTACGTGTTGGAAACGAAGCCGTCACTTTTAACCTTGATCAAACCGCGAGATACTCCTCCGATTACGATGTTTCTTCCGTCAACCGAATCGATGTTATTGACGAAGCTACGGAGGAGTATGCTCAAGAAATTCTTGGTTTCACCGATAATGCTTTGAGTGGCAATCCCACTCCTTCTTTTGAACCGATCGTCTCCGATTCTTCCCCTTCCCTCACTCCGTTTGAGGGAAGTGATCTCGCTTGGGAAGAAATCAATGCTTGTCTTTCAAATGAATCATTTTCACCGAAAATTGATAATAATAACTTTGATCCGGAGGGGGACATTTCATTAATTGAAAAACTTTTAAATGAAAACCCGATTGTTTCTCCCCCTCCGATGGATTTAAAAATGGCAGACGTAAAAGAAGTAAAGCCGTCTATTGAGAATCCTCCGGAGCTCGAGCTCAAGGATTTGCCTCCTCATCTCGAATACGCATACTTGGAAAAAAATGATAAATTACCGGTTATAATATCAAAAGGCCTTAAAGATGAGGAGAAGACACGACTCTTAGATGTGCTTCGAAAGCATAAAGGTGCGATTGCTTGGCAAATATCCGACATTAAGGGAATCGACCCTCGATTTTGCACTCATAAGATTTTGCTTGACGATAATCACAAAGCTTCCGTCCAACAACAACGACGGGTTAACCCACTAATCCACGAAGTGATCAAAAAGGAAGTTATTAAACTCCTTGACGCTGGAATGATTTATCCGATCTCGGACAACTCTTGGGTTAGCCCGATTCATTGTGTTCCAAAGAAGGGCGGAATCACTGTTGTGAAAAATGACGATAATGAGCTTATACCGACTCGACTTGTGACCGGATGGAGAGTTTGTATCGACTACCGCAAGTTAAATGATACGACACGTAAAGACCATTTCCCGCTTCCTTTTATGGACCAAATGCTTGAACGGTTAGCGGGGAATGAGTTCTATTGTTTCTTGGATGGCTTTTCTGGGTACTTTCAAATTCCCATTGATCCCCCGGATCAAGAAAAGACCACTTTTACTTGCCCGTATGGAACGTTTGCCTATCGGAGAATGCCCTTTGGCTTATGTAATGCTCCGGGCACGTTTCAACGGTGTATGATGGCTATTTTCTCGGATATGATCGAAAAAACCATGGAAGTGTTCATGGACGACTTCTCCGTCTACGGAAATTCTTTCGACTCTTGCCTCTCCCATTTAGAGAAAATGCTGATACGGTGTGAAAACACCAATTTGGTTCTAAATTGGGAGAAGAGCCACTTCATGGTTAAAGAGGGAATAGTCCTCGGCCATAAAATATCCAAATCTGGAATTGAGGTGGATCGGGCAAAAGTCGATGTTATTGCTAAATTACCACACCCGACGACCGTCAAAGGAATCCGAAGTTTCCTTGGTCATGCCGGCTTTTATCGACGTTTTATACAAGACTTTTCCAAAATAGCCCGGCCTCTGACCCACCTTTTAGAAAAAGATGCTCCGTTTATCTTCTCAAATGAATGCGTCGATGCATTTAATGTTTTAAAGAAGAAGTTAACGGAGGCACCCGTCTTAATTGCCCCCGATTGGGACTTGCCCTTCGAGCTAATGTGCGATGCTAGCGATTATGCCATTGGTGCAGTTCTGGGGCAACGTAAGAACAAGTATTTTCAGCCTATACACTATGCAAGCAAGACCATGAATGACGCCCAACATCATTATACAACTACCGAAAAGGAAATGTTAGCGGTTGTCTATGCTTTTGAGAAATTTAGGTCTTATTTGCTACTTAAAAAATGCATAGTGTATACGGACCATTCAGCCCTAAAATACTTAATGGCTAAACAAGATGCGAAGCCACGTTTAATGCGGTGGGTTCTTTTGCTCCAAGAATTCAAAGTTGAAATTCGAGACAAAAAAGGAGCTGAGAATCTTGCTGCCGATCACCTTTCTAGACTTGAGAACCCCCATCAAAGTGTTCTCGAGAAAAAGGAAATTAACGATGCTTTTCCTCTCGAGACACTTGGGAGTGTGACCGAAATTGACCAAAGTACCCCATGGTTCGCCGATTTTGCGAATTATCATGCGGGGAATTTCATTAGGAAAGGGATGTCGTCCCAACAAAAGAAAAAATTCTTTAAAGATGTCCAACATTATTTTTGGGACGACCCCTATTTGTTCAAAGTCTGTGCGGATCAAGTGATCCGGCGGTGTGTTCACGGTACGGAAGCCGTTGAAATTCTTAAGGCATGCCATAGTGGACCCACGGGGGGACATCATGGTGCCAACTTCACCGCAAAGAAAGTGTTCGATTCCGGCTTCTATTGGCCGACGATATATCGGGATGCCCATGAATTGGTGAAAACATGTGATTCTTGCCAACGTCAAGGGAAAATCTCTCAAAAAGATGAAATGCCGCAAAATGCGATTCAAGTTTGTGAGATTTTTGACGTTTGGGGCATCGATTTCATGGGGCCATTCCCGTCGTCTAGGGGTAACAAATATATTCTCGTGGCCGTCGATTATTTATCAAAATGGGTAGAAGCGAAGGCGCTCCCCACCAATGACGCCCGAGTTGTTGTTAAGTTTTTGAAAAATCTCTTTGCCCGATTTGGCACACCTCGAGCCATCATAAGTGATCGTGGGACCCATTTTTGCAATGACCAATTCGCTAAAGTTATGCTTAAATATGGTGTCACACATCGTCTTTCCACGGCTTATCATCCACAAACGAGTGGTCAAGTGGAGGTGTCCAATCGTGGCCTCAAAAGGATTTTAGAAAGGACCGTAGGTGAACACCGTGCCTCATGGGCCGATAAGCTAGACGATGCTTTGTGGGCTTTCCGGACCGCTTACAAAACCCCAATCGGGTGTACTCCATATAAGTTGGTTTACGGGAAAGCTTGTCATTTGCCCATCGAACTTGAGCACAAGGCCTACTGGGCCTTAAAACATGCAAATTTTGACTTAAAAACCGCGGGTGATCACCGAAAAGTTCAATTGAATGAGTTAGTCGAGCTCCGTGATCAAGCTTACAAGAATTCTTTGATTTATAAAGAGAAAACAAAAAGACTTCATGATGTCAAGATCAAAGACCGCGTTTTTAACGTTGGTGATCAAGTGCTTCTTTTTAACTCTCGGTTAAAGATTTTCTCGGGTAAGCTTAAAACCCGTTGGTCTGGACCATTCACCATAACACAAGTATTCCCTTATGGAACTATTGAGTTGGCTCAACTTGATGGGCCCAACTTTAAGGTGATCTGTCACACCCCCAATTTACCTGACTTGCAGCGGAATGGAATGCCTGAGGGTGTAACTGTCATAGCACCATAACAAGGAAATATTGAACGACCTAAAGTGTCGTTTTGAAAACACATCGTTTGACTTATTAAAACATTCAGAATATATTACATAGGTCCCAAAAGTCATGAAAGGTTTACAGAAATAAGTTTAGACATGTCAAACGATAATTATACATAAGTGCATGAAAGTGTCAAAGTGAGACGCGTCATCCTAGGTCCTCACTAAAATGACTCCATGCATGCCATGAAGTTTATGCTCTTAGTTACCTGAAAATACATTGCGAAAACGGTCAACACGAATGTTGGTGAATAATCATAGGTTTGTAAGTTAAATCGTATGTACATAAGCCACAAGTATAAAGTAAACCGACAAAAATGTCAAAAATGCTACATTGTCTCTTAAGCTCATGGCCCCGAAGCTAGACGTACTAAATCTTGCCCCAAGTGAGTGTTTACCAGACACTCGTAATTTAGAAATGAAATGCATTCGTAATTCCGTTGGAGCAACCCAAACACGAATGGAGGAGTCACCCTCAATAGATCTATTCACTCACTCTCGCTCGTACTGTAATTAACGGTCCATGAAATAAAGGGGACTTGTCGTGTCGTGGTAGCAAGGCAACTTAAGCAATGTAAGGAATTTGTAATACTTGGGCATGTACGAAAGTAATTGATGCAATGTATTCTCCCCCGTGGGATTTGAAATCAAATAAGTAATTGAAAACGGGGCCATGAAAACTCACCTTAACTGATGAAACTGTGATGAAATGAAGTGAACACCAATGAACAATTTGCTGTCGCAACCCAATATGATGGTACCATGAACATGTAATGAACTGAAAAACAAGGCGCGCACACTAGCCGCAACCTAATATGAATGATGAATGATCTCCTTTAGATCCACAAATGATGTTATGAATGTCCATGCACATGTTTCTATACCACTCTACTCTTTGAAAAACACTTGTTGTTATCAAAAGTATATATTTCAAGAATTTGGAAAAATATTGCTATTAGAAAATATAATAAGCTAGTTGTAATATATATATACTTATATATATATCGTAAGTTTCCATGTTAGCGTTGAAAAACTCGGGTTGTAATCCTTGAAATGATGAAAACATACTCGTAATAACTAATACTACATTAGTTATAAAGCTCGGTACTTAATATTATGTCTAGCTTATAAATGTACTTCGTAGTTTTTGCGCCAAATTTATATAAAAGCTGTCAAATATAAAATGGTTTTAGCCGATATTCAAACATGTATATCTTTGTCGTTACTTGTCCGTTTTACTTGTTCTTTATATCCACGGTTACGTCTTAGTATGTAGTAATATATTTTGGAAAGTTCGGCTCCTCCGGGTTACGTCTAAAGCCTCTTTTTGACCGACGAAAAACGTCCAACAGCAACTAATTTCCAGAAAATACTTTTCGTCAACAATCTTGCAAAAATCATAACTTCTTCGTTATAAACTCTTTTTAATCCGTTCTTTCGCCTACGGATTCGTTTTTGAAAGTATTTTCTAAAAATTTTGCCAAAGTTTCCTTGGTGTTTACTGATTTTCCAGATTTTTACAAAATGGGACAGCATGTCTAAAATAGGTTCCAAATCAAGTTTTCAAGGTTTAAAACTAATTTCTACCATCACCAAACCTCTTGTAATCACCACATAGCTAATCTAATCCTACCATACACCTTCTTAGGGTGTCATGGACTCCTAACCAAGTTATTAGAGCAAGGGGATTCATAACTAAAAAGTTAGGGTTTGTATGTTTCTTTTTAGACAAAATAAAGTGTGGTATAGCTACTTGTACATGGTTTTTAGCATGATACTTATGAAATACATGTAAAAATAGGATGATCCATGAAAAAATAAAGATGAAAACTTACTTGACAAAATGAGATGATTATAGGATGATTATGCTTGATGTTCTTGTGTTTTTGTTGTTTGATTCTTGATTAGGCTTGTAAAATGAACAAGTTTAGTGTTTTACTTTATGGAAAATGATCACTTGATCATGGAGATCAATTATGGGTCGTGGTTATGGAGAGGGAATGGAAGAGATGAGAGGAATTTTGATCTTACTAAAAAGTGAATTATGATTTTGTGATTTTAGTAAAGTTAGGTTTTAGAAGTTTATTAGTATAAAACTTAGGAAGTTAATGCCAAGGGTTAAAAGGGTGTTTCATGGGCTGGTTTTCAAAGGGTAGAAGGGGGGGTAGGGGTACTTGGTAGTTATTTAGGAAATTAGTATAACGTTAAGTGTTATTACGTGTTATTCGTTAAAATCGGGTAACGGTTTTAATAGAAATAAATGTTCACGAAGTTTACCGGGATGAAATAAAGTCATAATAATGTTGAAAATATGTTAAAAATATGTTGGGTACATTTACTGAGTGATCGGGTGATTATTGTTTAGTTTTCACGAAAACCGTCGTTATATTCATACGCGTACGTTATAAATAAAATAAATTTCCAAAATACTGGGTAACTGAATATTATAACTTTTATGATGTTAAAATAGATATAAAAATATGTCGGGACCATTGTGGGAATATTTAGATATATTCGTCGTGTATAAACCGAATGTTAACGTTTACTATAATTACTTATACGTAAAAACGTTAAATGTACTGAATATAGTAATTTGAAAATCCTAAGAGTGGTATAACATGAAAATGCTGTCATGATGATATGCAGACTATCTCCAGTCCGTATGAAGTGTACTTAACACTAATGAAATGAATTCGCACCTAAACCAATCCGGTTACGCGAATTTGAATACCCGTAAACTAAATTTACGATGAAATGAGTCATGCAAGTGAATGATGAAATATTTTCCGGAAATGAATAGTGTTCAGTGAATAGTAAATTTTCTGAATGCTGCTCTAAATGTCAAACTGACACCAAAAATGATGAATAGTAAACTGATGAATAGTGTTTTGATGAATAGTGTTTTTCCAAAGTTCGGGAAATGACCTGAAATGACCTGAAATGGTGAGTTGTGACAGTCTTCCCCTCTAAAAGGAACTTCGTCCCGAAGTTCAGTTTATGTTGGTCTCTGAGAATGTATTGGTGAAAAGGTGATGATATTCGAGAATTCCAGCGAACTCTAACGATAGGAATTTGACTCTGATTCAACTGTTTGACCACACGGTCCATGGTTTCTGTTGGTTCTCTTACGAGGTCTGAGATTGTCATTTGGGTTGGATCCCTTCCAATAAAATCATGAGTGACTCATCTGAAAGTCATTTCTGGGGATCTAAAAATGTGAAATATGTTCGTGTAATCCTGTTGTTCTCTGGCAATGTTCAAATCTAACGGCCACTATGCCTTCTCTGTCAAAATATAAATGGTCCAGTGTATATTGGTGTAACTTTCCAAGTTTTCTGAATGATAACATGTCTTTCCTAGGCAGAACTTTCTGCATAACTCTGCTTACCAACTTGAAGTTTTAATGGTTTACAACTTATTGAACTTGTAACTGATTCTTGACTTGTAGAAAATTTCTGGTTATCTCATAAATGCCTACTGAACTAGTGAGTTGAGCTTTTTCTGAGTTTGGCCCATCAATCGATGATCTGCGCTTCTTAATGTTTTAAATGTGATACTGGTAATATATACTGCTGAATTCTGCCAGAACTCAAGTTTGTATGCTAGTTGGTCGATTCTAAAATGAATCTTAAATGGTCCAATATGCTAAAGGTTCAACTTTTCTTGTTATCCAATTTGTATCATGCCAATCCAAGGCAATGCATTTAACTTAGTTTGTTCTCCCACTTGAATCTGGATGGTTTGTTATTCAGGATATCCAATCCAAATGATGTGTGTTATGTACCAACCTAACTTCTGCCAGTTTCCCGTTGTTGGTGTGATAACTATTGTTGTAGATGAATTTGATTTATGTTGAGTGATTAGTCCAACCATTTACAGAGTCAATCACTCATGCTCTGAGCATACCTTCCTATGTTTGAATTGTTCTCTCGCTTTGACCATCGTTCTGAGGGTGATAGGTGATGTTCACATCTAAATGGGTTTCTGAAGAAAATTCTGAAATGATTACATGAAGTCCAAGGTGAATCGGTTTCCTTAACAGGAAAATAACTGAAATGGGTACAATAAACCTTTGTGACTAATTCCACAACGTTCGGTCCTTCGAACTTGGCGTTATCTGAAAGCGGATAGAATATAGGTAACAATTTGATTCCTTGTTTCAAACAATTGTCCTTTGTGAAAACTTACTGCAGGAAAGTTTAGGTATGGATGAGGCCATGTTTAAATGAAATGCTCTACAGTCTCAATTAGAAGCTTGGTTCATTTCTATAGTATTGTTCTGTGGACATTAATATTGAGTTCAATCCTGTAGCTCAGTCTAGCTAGCACCTTTAAATGATAGACTTTGATAACTAAGTCAGAGATGATGATTCGGATGGTCTCGCAGTATCTTAGAATTTGTTGTTGAGTTACGAATTCTCTCACGATATACTTCTAGTCCTGGTTAGTAGTTCTGTAGTCCTTTCGTTGCTTTTATTGTATAGAGGAATCCTACATGTAATTGATATGGAAAGTCTCTTCTAGGGAAGTCAATGGGAAAATCCAACTTAATGGCTAAGTGAGTGACAGGTAGGGTAAGTATCCAAGGATAGTTCGGCAAAATGGATGTTTATGAATGAGTTCCTTTGTCTACAAAACTTTTGGATGAAGATTGTTATCAACAATCCTTTGAAAAGGTAATTATTTCCTTCATGGCATAATCCTTCCTGAATTTTACATAGGTGATCAGGCTATGTACAATTGAGGACTAATGATGCGATGTTAGATTTTTGTCAAAATATCATAACTTTCCTCAAAAGTTTTAGATGGTGTTCAACGCATTGTTATTAAAATGGTATCCTGATGTTTTCTTTCAAGTAACATGAAAATTGCTTCGCGTAACAATAGTAAATACTTGGTGTAATGAAAGAAAAATCAATTTATAGGATGGAAATAAAATAGCTTACTTCAGAAATTTTTCTGTAAAACAATTTCCCCATATGATAGTAAAATAGCTTGAATGGTGTATTGGATACGTGGGTGAATCTTGTCGAATGGTAATAGTCTACTAATTCGTCAAAAACGAAATCAACCTAATTCCTGAAGAATCTGCGGATGTTTCTGGTGAGTCCGTGTTATTGGTATTATCTACTAGGTGTTATCTAGTTCATGGCAAGTGGGAATGGTAAAGGAAAAATGACAATGATGGTACCCTAGATGGTGAGGATAAAATTGCTGTCGATGAAATTCTAGTGGTGAGTTAGGTGATGATGGTGATAATAGTGAATGGAATAATACCCTCTTTCGCGCTATCTCATAATATCTAGGAGGTAAAACTGAAGTACGCAATATAGGACGACTAATAGTGTAATAAGTAGTTGATGGTAGTGGTAGTACCTAAGTAGTGAGTGCTCTACTAGTGATGGGAAGAAAATACTATCTCCCTTGCAATAAGCATCCTAATAAGTCCATTAAGATTAAGTCTGAATACTCTACCAAACCGCATTCTATGTATAGGCTGAATGATAGGAAAACCCTGTTCCTATGACAAATCAATGGTGCTAATGGTGGTATAAGTGCAACTGGTGGTATAATGGTAGTGGAAGATGGCAAGGCATCTTCAATGTCGGAATCTGATAAAAGAATGACAGGGTAGGTATCTGAAGACATGTCACTTGTGAACCAGGTCAATGAAATAATATATATATATGAATATGAGTATAAATAACTCGCACAGGGTATGCATGAAACAACATGAATCATGATTATGCACTTATGATGAAATGATGAGATGCTATGATGATGTGGTTATAGTCTAGGGTCCAAGATACATCCTAGTTCTCTATAACCTTAGCTCTGGTACCAATCTGTCACACCCCCAATTTACCTGACTTGCAGCGGAATGGAATGCCTGAGGGTGTAACTGTCATAGCACCATAACAAGGAAATATTGAACGACCTAAAGTGTCGTTTTGAAAACACATCGTTTGACTTATTAAAACATTCAGAATATATTACATAGGTCCCAAAAGTCATGAAAGGTTTACAGAAATAAGTTTAGACATGTCAAACGATAATTATACATAAGTGCATGAAAGTGTCAAAGTGAGACGCGTCATCCTAGGTCCTCACTAAAATGACTCCATGCATGCCATGAAGTTTATGCTCTTAGTTACCTGAAAATACATTGCGAAAACGGTCAACACGAATGTTGGTGAATAATCATAGGTTTGTAAGTTAAATCGTATGTACATAAGCCACAAGTATAAAGTAAACCGACAAAAATGTCAAAAATGCTACATTGTCTCTTAAGCTCATGGCCCCGAAGCTAGACGTACTAAATCTTGCCCCAAGTGAGTGTTTACCAGACACTCGTAATTTAGAAATGAAATGCATTCGTAATTCCGTTGGAGCAACCCAAACACGAATGGAGGAGTCACCCTCAATAGATCTATTCACTCACTCTCGCTCGTACTGTAATTAACGGTCCATGAAATAAAGGGGACTTGTCGTGTCGTGGTAGCAAGGCAACTTAAGCAATGTAAGGAATTTGTAATACTTGGGCATGTACGAAAGTAATTGATGCAATGTATTCTCCCCCGTGGGATTTGAAATCAAATAAGTAATTGAAAACGGGGCCATGAAAACTCACCTTAACTGATGAAACTGTGATGAAATGAAGTGAACACCAATGAACAATTTGCTGTCGCAACCCAATATGATGGTACCATGAACATGTAATGAACTGAAAAACAAGGCGCGCACACTAGCCGCAACCTAATATGAATGATGAATGATCTCCTTTAGATCCACAAATGATGTTATGAATGTCCATGCACATGTTTCTATACCACTCTACTCTTTGAAAAACACTTGTTGTTATCAAAAGTATATATTTCAAGAATTTGGAAAAATATTGCTATTAGAAAATATAATAAGCTAGTTGTAATATATATATACTTATATATATATCGTAAGTTTCCATGTTAGCGTTGAAAAACTCGGGTTGTAATCCTTGAAATGATGAAAACATACTCGTAATAACTAATACTACATTAGTTATAAAGCTCGGTACTTAATATTATGTCTAGCTTATAAATGTACTTCGTAGTTTTTGCGCCAAATTTATATAAAAGCTGTCAAATATAAAATGGTTTTAGCCGATATTCAAACATGTATATCTTTGTCGTTACTTGTCCGTTTTACTTGTTCTTTATATCCACGGTTACGTCTTAGTATGTAGTAATATATTTTGGAAAGTTCGGCTCCTCCGGGTTACGTCTAAAGCCTCTTTTTGACCGACGAAAAACGTCCAACAGCAACTAATTTCCAGAAAATACTTTTCGTCAACAATCTTGCAAAAATCATAACTTCTTCGTTATAAACTCTTTTTAATCCGTTCTTTCGCCTACGGATTCGTTTTTGAAAGTATTTTCTAAAAATTTTGCCAAAGTTTCCTTGGTGTTTACTGATTTTCCAGATTTTTACAAAATGGGACAGCATGTCTAAAATAGGTTCCAAATCAAGTTTTCAAGGTTTAAAACTAATTTCTACCATCACCAAACCTCTTGTAATCACCACATAGCTAATCTAATCCTACCATACACCTTCTTAGGGTGTCATGGACTCCTAACCAAGTTATTAGAGCAAGGGGATTCATAACTAAAAAGTTAGGGTTTGTATGTTTCTTTTTAGACAAAATAAAGTGTGGTATAGCTACTTGTACATGGTTTTTAGCATGATACTTATGAAATACATGTAAAAATAGGATGATCCATGAAAAAATAAAGATGAAAACTTACTTGACAAAATGAGATGATTATAGGATGATTATGCTTGATGTTCTTGTGTTTTTGTTGTTTGATTCTTGATTAGGCTTGTAAAATGAACAAGTTTAGTGTTTTACTTTATGGAAAATGATCACTTGATCATGGAGATCAATTATGGGTCGTGGTTATGGAGAGGGAATGGAAGAGATGAGAGGAATTTTGATCTTACTAAAAAGTGAATTATGATTTTGTGATTTTAGTAAAGTTAGGTTTTAGAAGTTTATTAGTATAAAACTTAGGAAGTTAATGCCAAGGGTTAAAAGGGTGTTTCATGGGCTGGTTTTCAAAGGGTAGAAGGGGGGGTAGGGGTACTTGGTAGTTATTTAGGAAATTAGTATAACGTTAAGTGTTATTACGTGTTATTCGTTAAAATCGGGTAACGGTTTTAATAGAAATAAATGTTCACGAAGTTTACCAGGATGAAATAAAGTCATAATAATGTTGAAAATATGTTAAAAATATGTTGGGTACATTTACTGAGTGATCGGGTGATTATTGTTTAGTTTTCACGAAAACCGTCGTTATATTCATACGCGTACGTTATAAATAAAATAAATTTCCAAAATACTGGGTAACTGAATATTATAACTTTTATGATGTTAAAATAGATATAAAAATATGTCGGGACCATTGTGGGAATATTTAGATATATTCGTCGTGTATAAACCGAATGTTAACGTTTACTATAATTACTTATACGTAAAAACGTTAAATGTACTGAATATAGTAATTTGAAAATCCTAAGAGTGGTATAACATGAAAATGCTGTCATGATGATATGCAGACTATCTCCAGTCCGTATGAAGTGTACTTAACACTAATGAAATGAATTCGCACCTAAACCAATCCGGTTACGCGAATTTGAATACCCGTAAACTAAATTTACGATGAAATGAGTCATGCAAGTGAATGATGAAATATTTTCCGGAAATGAATAGTGTTCAGTGAATAGTAAATTTTCTGAATGCTGCTCTAAATGTCAAACTGACACCAAAAATGATGAATAGTAAACTGATGAATAGTGTTTTGATGAATAGTGTTTTTCCAAAGTTCGGGAAATGACCTGAAATGGTGAGTTGTGACATGAATGGTCACCGTTTGAAACACTATTTCGGAGGGGACGTACCAACCATGGTAGTCCCGGATCTCCAAACTTTCCCCAAGGACGAATGAATTCGGGGATCGAGTCAAGCTACGTGACTCGGTAATCAAAAACAAAGCGCTTCGTGGGAGGCAACCCATGCTTATCCAATTTCATCTTCTTAAATTTTCTAATTTCTAATAAATAACGTGAAGAGGGGGTACCTCTTCCAATCTCGTGTTTCGTGGTTGTTTGTGATGATTGTCCAGGATTGTCCCCGATTTATGATGACTCTCGTGCTCGTGGTTTTGTCTTTCTCTCCACTCGAGTCTCATTCATCGATGCTTTTGGAAATCCAATATCCGAAAATCTTATCGACTAACGTTTTCTTTGGCATACTTAATAAACGGCCCTAGATATATGTTAGGATTACCTTTGCCCGTAAAACATTGAGGACAATGTTTCATTTTAGTCCGGGGGGGTGAATCTTCGATTCGATTTTGACCTTGCAGTTTTCACCATGTCATGTACTCTCGTAACTCCGTTTTTCCACCAAAAATGAAAAAAAAAAAAAAAAAAAAAAAAAAAAAATTGAAAAATTTGAAAATTTTCAAAAATTTTGAAGAAAAGTGAATGAAAAAAAAAGTCATGAAGAAAAGCGCAAAAAAATGAGAAAAAGTTGAAAAAGTTGTGCAAAAATATAAAAAAGTATGAATAAGTGATTTGACACCTTGTTGACTTTCTTGCTGGCGAGAGTAGGAATAAATATTTTGACTTGACCGGGCGTGTTGAGCCCTAGCTTGTTCCCTTAACCAATGATAATCATAAAAGTTTGTGCTAGCCTTGTACACTAGGAGCTACTCTTTTGTCGGCTCCCGTACTTGGTTTTATACATGCATGACTTGAAAAGCTTTCGCTAGTCACTTACACTAGGAGCTACAAAACGCGAATTCTTTCCAAGAGTTTGCAAGCTCCCGTTTTTGACTTTATATATGCGTGGCTGATTATTGGCTAAGCATCTGCTAATCTCATTATTTGAGGTCTTAAATTTGCAGAGAACGAGAAATGATAGAGTTTATTTACAAGTTTAATGCTAAACGTGGAGTAGTGGTTCTCTTTAGAGCTCATAGGAGGTACTCGTGGCTTTTTACTCCCATCAGATACGTCACCAATATATATAATAGATGTTCTAGGTTAATTAGTGATATTTAGGTTTGAATAATACTTAGTTATTTGTTTTCTTAAGGGAATTTTTGCTTTAGAAGTTGGGTACATATCAGGGAACACCAAAAATAAGAGCCAAAAAGTGAAAAATCAAAAGTCAAAAGTTGATTATGCATGTGGTTTTGGAGCTACCCTATAAGCTTCCATCGATGTTGAAAAAAAAAAAAAAAAAAAAAAAAAAAAAAAAAAAAAAAAAAAAAGTCAAGAAAAGAAAACAAAAAGTGAAAAATATGAGAAAAGTGAAAAAAGTGAGAAATGAAAAATATGAAAGTTGTAGTATTGTTGAATAAGAGCTATGTATGTATCAATAAGTTGTTGGCGCGTGAGGTGCATGTGATACGTGATTAGTAATCAGTCACATGAGGTGCACGTGATCGTACTCCGCAACTTATATTTCTGATATTGTATGTACCCCAAATTCCTTGATGTGGACCGAATTTCTATTGCAGTGGTTCTTAAGAGAAAATGAGTAACTATTTATCGTTTTAACTTATGTGTCACTATCGGACTAAAAATTATTGAAACGAGAAAATATGAAGCGATTCATTTCTCAACAAAAATAAAATAATGAGACACAAAAACCTAGGACATGGGAGTAAGAAGTTTCCACGAGTAACTTTTATGAGTAGTGTTAGCATTAAATTTGTAGATAAGCTGTGATCTCGTTTTTACGCTTAGTTTGGGAGCTCGTGAAAAATCGGGGATGACGATTTTTATCCGAATGGTCGCTTCTTAAATAGAAGTGTTTCTACTCGTAGACCCTAAAAATTATTGCAAAAATAATGAAAGTTCAACAAACCGTCACAAGTATGAAGTATGAAAAATCCAAAAATAGAATAAAGTGGAATAAAGAAATAAATTTTGGAAAACGGAGCGTTTGCGGGATTAAATGATTTTATGACTTCTTTCGAACCTCCTTGATACTTTACAAAGTTAGTAGAAAGAGTCATGAAATTATTTATCTCGTGAGCGTGAATTGATCACATTGCGTGAGGACACGACAATACTTTAGTCCGGGGGATTTTGGTGAGTGCTTATTCACTCACCTTTTCTGAGCCATAATCGGACCAAATAAACCAAAAAACTAACCAATAATGCCAAAGAATGTGTGTTTTTGTGTTTGTGAATGTGCAGGAACGGATATTTAAGAAAAGACGAAAAATCACGAGAAAATGACAAAACGGGCACGAGATTTGGAAAAGTGAATAAAGCCGGAGCCGGGGAAGCTAGTGGTCTAAGTGAAGTTATGGTCAAATGAAGCCCTCAAAAGTTCAAGTATTCCATAAGTGACCCGGGAATGAAGTTTGAAGAAATGACACATTTAGTCCCTCAACTTTCATGAATTTACAAATTTGGTCCTTATGAAGAAACTTTGGAAGATTGGCGATTCAGGCCCTCCAACATTCAAGAAATATCACAATGAGCCCTTGGAAGTATTTTATTGAAGATTGGCAGATTGGGTCCTCACACTTTCAGTTTTACAAGTTTAGTCCCTTGGTTTGATATATTACTACATCCGGATCCATAATCCTTTAGTCCAAAATAATAACAATACAAACACAACCCAACATCCAAGCCCTAAAGAATGCAAGCCCATCACCACCCCACTATCCAAACCCGACCCAACCTTTTTAATAATACCCGGAAGTCAAACCCCCAATTACCCGGTCAAAATAGCAATTAAAAAACCAAACGCGCTCTTTTACTGTTCTTCCCCCCCACCATGTTACCCTGCACCTCCACTTTTACCAAGATTCTTAGTACGAGGTTAAGACCTTCCAGAAGGTCTGACTTGTCAGAGGATGTCGACATCATTCCCTCCACATGGCACCTTTGAAGCTCTCTGATTGGTTGAAGTTATGTGGCAGATGGATAAGGCTCTATCAAACGGCTAAGAGTGAGTGGGATGTCGACATAAGAAGATAGAGATGAATGATTGGCTGTGATTGAGCTTCTAGGGCCTTCCAAGCTCAAACCCTAGCAACCTCCCCTCTCCTATATATACCCCCTGTTTTCACCATTTTTAGAGAGTAGATTTAGAGTAAAGTTATGCTGTCAGTTTTATTTCTAATGTATTCCTAGCTTAAAGTTTCATGTAATCTCAGTTTTCCTTAATAAAATTCTTAGCTTTAAAGTTTTAATTTCATGTTTTTGCTTTCTTACTTAATATTTCGTTTTAGTGGATTGTTCCTTAAATAAGTTTACTTGCTGTTCTAATAGTTAAATTAAATCATTTTAATAGCTTTTTTTTTTAAGTAAAACCGTTTATTTACTTTCCCTTTCATAAAAACACACACAAAAAAAAAAAAACAAATATTTGTAAAACATATATATAAAAAAAAAAAAAAAAAAAAAAAAAAAAAAAAAAAAAAAAGATGTTATTTTTCTTAAACTTAGCTTACATATAAGCTTATTTTTAGCAGATATATGCTTATATTAGCTTTTATAGCTATTGTAAGTGTGATAGTAGCTTGAAACAGTCAAAAGCTCAAAAAGACCCCACTGGTCAACTAAAGTCAAACAATCATGTTCTTGGTGAAATCTGGTAAATTTGATATGTCAATCAGAGAAATGGAAGTGATTGGCCTGTCTAAAGACAGGCTAGCATAGTGAGCCCCCTCTGTTTGAGCTGAGGGGGAGAGCTTTGTAAGTTTCTCATTGCAATTTTAGTACCTTTGTTTCAAATTTGATTTTAAGTAGTATAATTTATTTAGAATAGCATTTGAGTCTACTTGTTGTTGTTCATGTCAGATTATTTGTAGCTTGTTAAGTGCTTACTTGGTATTTCTGTTTGATTTAGTAACATGCTATATCTCACTGCCTTAAATTAGCTTACACTACCCTTTGATGTTCTTGGTGTTATGTGATGTTTTTGGTTAAACTATTAGCTTTAATATCACTTAGGTAATCTGTTTTGGTCATTAAATCAGTAGGAATAGTCTAAAAATTGCAATTTGTAGTGTAAACCATATTATAAAGGACTGTTTGGATCTGTGCATTCCTTGTTGTTCTTGTTGTTATTTTACTGAGTTCTTGGTTCACTTAGTTTGCATTAGGTCTACTTAAGTTAGAATAAGCATAAAATCAATAGGTTTATAGCTAAAGTCAAATTTGCATGTTTATTCAAAAATTCTGCTTGCATTTCTTGTAACTGCTGCTGCTACTTGCTTTAATCTGTGTAATTGTTGTTTGTGATTGTCTCCTGAGTTCTTAAATATCAATAATACACACCTAGGTTTAGATTTAAGCTCTTGAAATTCGATTAAGTCAAAGTTCTTGAGTAATAAAAAAGTCAGCTGTGCAGCCCTGCTTGTTTTGTTCACTGCTGATCTAGGCACTAATTGGAGTTCAATTGGGGTGTTAAAATTTGGGCTTTTGTGATTTTTGTGTTCTCTGCTGGGTGGTCTAGTAGTTGCCACCTTAACTTTTCAAAAATCAGCTTATTAGACTGCTTATATCACTGCTTAAAGTGGGGCCTGTCAACTGCTTTTCTGCCTTATATATGCAAACAGCTTATGTGCTTATTTGGCTATCCTGAGTGCTTATCTTATGGTTGAAAGTTGTTTTGTGCTTATTTATGTGATTTTTACTGTTTCTGAGCTCTGTGTCCAAATAAGTGCTTATTAGCTTATAAATAAGCACTTATTCAAACTGCTTTTTGTGCCATTTGCTTATTGGTGTGTGAAAATCTGTCCATTTTATTTTTCATAGGTTCTTATTGATAAAATATAATTTTCTGCATTTTTTCATAATTTTCTGAGTTTATTTGGTACTTTTCTTAATTAATTTTCATTTTTAATCACTTTAGTACTTTTTAATTAGTAGAAAATCCAAAAAAATCAGAAAAACCCCAGAAAAATCCAAAAATATTCTAGAAAATAGTTTTCAATTATTTTAGAATTTTAGAAATTAAATTTGCATTTGTCTCACTTTATTTACAATTTTCTTTTAATTATTAAATAGTTTAAATAGTTTTTAATTCATAAAAAATTATTAAAAAGTCTAAAAAAAATATTTTTCTTTTTCTTAAAATTTTCTTTTATCATTTTTAACTTTTTAAAATTATTTTGAAGTTCGTAGGATTAGCGTAGCTTAAAACTCGCGTTTTATTTCGCGCGTTACGTTAATAATCGCGCGTGCATTCCCGTTTTTGCGTTTTAGACTTTGATGCATTACTAGCTTGTACTCTTTGCATGTTTAATAATTGTTAGTTGATAATTGAATTATTTGATCACTATTTGCCTTTTTCACCACTTTTCAAATCACGATTACACGAATCAATATTCTTGATTCAATTCACACCTTCACTTGGAAACGACTCGGGTGATTCGTATTTCTTGCGGATCACTTCGATACTATACTACTATATTATATATAATTGGTTTGCACGAATCAGGTGTGCATCGGGCCGGAACCTGACCCGTCCCGACGAAGCCCGAATCCCGACAAGCTTGAAAATCCTAACCGAATCCCGACCCGAGTCTAGCCCGAATCGTCCCGAATCCCGAAACGAAACCGATTTGTATGGTTTTTCTTTGTAATCCCGACTTCGTCCCGAATCCCGACAAGCTGAAAAACCCAAACCGAGTCCCGACCCGAGTATGATCGGTTCGGGATTTGGGACGATTCGGGACTTCGGGATCGGGACGGTTTTCGGGTGTCGGTCGGGTTTTGCTCAGCCCTATATAGCAGTGTTATAATAAAATACAGCAAAGGGTGGTTGGCCGGGTGTAATTGAGAGTTGTTGTGTTCTGATACATTTGAGGCTGGTGGTAGTGGGTCGGAAACAATCGGTCGACCAAATCGGTCGATCGATATTCATATCGATCATCACCACTGTGGGAAATCGATCGCCGATGATTGATATTCAATATCGATCGGATGTACGACCGATATTCAAGAAAGGATCGTGCCAATTTGTTGTGAAAAGTAACCGTTTATATTTAAAAAAAAAAAAAACTTTTTTTTCAAAAAACATTACCACTTTTCATCCTATAAATACCAACAATCAAACCCACATTCAAACACATAATTTCAAACATAATTCAAACAAATTAATCATCAATATTCATTCACCATGTCCATGTCGTCCTACGAGTATTTGTTTGGTTCTTCGTCTTCCGACGATGACGAAGAAGTTTTTAGTGAGTTTGTTGAGGTGGCGGAGTTTACTTGCAACGCTTGGAACGCGTATCAAGCAAATCAGCCAAAACGTAAAAGAAGGTACATACCTAGGGATCATGTTACTGCACACAATCGGTTGGTGAATGCATACTTTGGCGAAAACCCGATGCATGATGACATAACATTCCGTCGACGTTTCCGAATGCACTGAGAACTATTCACACGAATTGTTCGAGAGGTAACCGATTATTCTACTTATTTTGAACAAACTAATGATTGTAGGGGCGTTCCTGGTATTAGCCCATTGGTCAAGTGTACCGCGGCCATTCGTCAATTGGGATACGCGGCCGTTCCAGATTCCCTTGACGAGAATCTGGCAATAGCCGAAACAACATCCCGTCAATGTCTCCGTAAGTTTTGCAAAGTTATCATCGAGTTATATGGTCCTGAGTATTTGCGAAAGCCCACGTATTCTGATCTTGAAAGATTATATGCTCATCACGAGCATAAACATGGGTTTCCTGGGATGATGGGAAGCATTGATTGTACAAGTTGGGAGTGGGAGAATTGCCCGAATGGTTTGAGAGGTCAATATGCTAGAGGTGATCATGGGCCACATCCATTCATTTTATTGGAGGCAGTCGCTTCCCAAGATTTATGGATTTGGCATGCGTTCTTTGGTGTTTCCGGTGCAAATAACGACGTAAACGTTTTACGTCGTTCACCTGTCTTCAATGATATCAGATCTGGGAGAGCAGCAGACCTTGAATTCGAAGCAAACGATGTACAATACAAAAGGGGATATTATCTTACTGACGGGATATACCCACAATGGTCCGTTCTTATTAAGTCCATTTCAAATCCTCCCATGGATGATCATAAAAGGCTATTGTACAAGAGGAAGCACGATGCAGCAAGGAAAGATGTGGAACGGGCTTTTGGTGTATTGAAGAAGAAGTAGAAAATGCTTAAAGTTCCAGCTCGAGGGTTTTTTAAAATTGATCTCAAAGATATTATTTATACATGTATCATATTACATAATATGATCATAAAAGACGACCAGCGGGCAATATGTCCTACATGGCACCAAGAAGAGGTCCACCAACCACACGATCCCTTAAATACATTTGAAGAATCTTTAGCAATTTCTCTGGAGCTCGATAACGCAGCAATTCATCAAAACTTAAAAGCTGATTTGGTCGAGCACATTTGGAGAAATCGTAGACATCATCGTCTCCCTCATGACAATGAAGACGAAGATGAGGACGATGATGATGAAGAAGATGAAGAATTTCTGTGATGTTTAGTTATATTTATATTTATTTTAGTATTGCAATGTTTTAATTCCGTATCGTATCGTTTATGTAATGTTTTTACGTTTTATTAATAAAATGTGTGTTTGTGTTAAAAATGTTTAAAAAAAAAAAAAAAAAAAAAAAAAAAAAAAAAAAAAAATGATGCGATATGGGTTGCCACTGTGATGAGAGAGATGAATATGGGTTGAAGAGAGAGAAAGCTGAGGTGACAGCCGAAAAGATGATGCAATATGGGTTGCCACTGTGAGTAGCCTTACAGTCTGCCTCTGGCAGAGATTATGGTGTTACCATAAATCAAAAATGATATTGCAACTTGTAAAGTGTTTTTTATTACAACAATCAATGAATTAAGCACTTCATTAATTACGTCATAGACGACATGGGCCAAACTAATATCTTCGTTATGTTGGTACAATAACATTAAGCTACTTTTTTAATATTAAAAGACACATCCAAATATTACTTTGACTGCATAGTTAGACTGTGAAAGTGATCATGCATGGTCATGGTCAACAAGCGTGTGATGACCACTAAAACCTAATTAGCACAAATAAATTTAGATAAGAAAACTATAAACATAGGTCGACCATTTAATATTTAAAAATATGAATGACAGCAAACAAGAGAAACGAATAGTAATAATTCATTCAATTAGAATGTTTATTCCGTTCTCCTGTCTTTCCACAGATTTATCAGTGTTCTAAAAGGCGCGCAAAGGCGCCGCCAAGGCGCGAGGCGTGGCCTCGACGCCACGAAATGGACCAAGGCGTGAGGTCTAGGCGTCGTGTGAAAAGGCGTGGAATAAAGCGCGAAAAGGCGTGCCTTTTGGTAAGGCGTAGCGCCATTTTTAGAAGCATTTAGGGGATTTATGGATTTGGGCTTGAATTTCAAGTATTTGGGTTATTTTTTCTTTGGCCTCGTAATTTCAAAACTTAATTCTTACTTGGGCCTCGTATTTGGGCCTGACTATTTGGGATTTGGGCTTTAGTATTTGAAATTCCTCTTATAAAATGATATAAAATTATAATTACATAAATTTATAAATATTTTGTTGCCGCCTTAAGAAACGCTAAGGCTTCGCAAAGGCGCGTAAGGCTTGAGGCGTGGCTGTGCCGCCACGCCACGCCTCACGCCTTTTAGAACATTGGATTTATACATGAATTAAGGGTCCGTTTGGTTTATATGTGAGTTTGGCTTAGGATTTAGATTTAAATTTGGTTTTGATTTAAATTTGGTTTTGACGTAGGAGAAAAAAAAGTATTTTATTAAAATTAAAATTAAAATTAAAATTAAAAGTATTATTTAAATATTAAAAGAGTATATATGTGAGAAAGATAGAAAGATGTATAAAAAATAAAAGTGGGAAAGAATATAATTAATTAAAACACACTTAAACCCACCTCATTTGACTACCATAGGTTATATGAGCCCTTTTATACTTTTCAAATCCAAATCCTCCAACCAAACAATTAAATTTATGATACAAATCAAAACTAATCTCAAATTACGAAAGTCTGCTCCTATCAAATCGAGTTATCAAAATCGACACTATTTTTTCACTTTACAAATCTCTACATGACGAGCAAAATTGTTTCCTCGTATCTCTCTTTGCTCGCCACTTTTGTTAATTTATAATAATAAAAAGTAAATGGCAAGTAAAATTGTTTGCTCGTGTATCTCTTTTGTTCGCTACTTTTAAAACAATGAAATTACATATTAAATGAACCAAATAATTTACTAATTAAAAAAAGGAAAAAGATTAAGAGACCTAAAAGAGATGACTAATTTTGTGCCTAACTTATGTGTCATTACTTGATTGGATTGTGAAAAAGTGGGTCCGGTTTATACAACCAATGAATTGATGCCACATATATTTAGTCACAAAATTAAGCACAAGTTTTAGGTATGCCAATCATTTCTGTTAAAAAAAAACATACATGCCAAGCAAAATTATTTGCTCGTGTATCTCTTTTTGCTCGCTACTTTTAAAACAATGAATTCAATTATTAAAAGAACCAAATGAACCATATAACGTGCATGTTTTATTTATTTGTTTGACTTGCTAATACGTATACAGTATACTCATACATTAACCCAATGAATTTAATTTTTCATCTACACATCAATCTTTATCACCCTCATCCTTTTAGATTTTTTGAGATAAATTAATACATTTCAGATAAGATGTCATAACAGTTTGTATTTTTACCCAAACAATAAACAAACTTTTTAAATGGATGAAGAGCAGAGTATTTTGCTTGCGACTTGCTTATTTTTTTAACATGGAATGACTAGCAAAATGGATAGAGAGCAAAGTATTTTGTTTGTATAGTACGGACTAAACAAAACTTATAACGTAAAACTGTAAGTGGATCATTTTGGAAAATTATAGATTTTGACACAAATTTACATTATGCATAGAAAATTCATAAAGTTCCCGTGACCCCTTTGGTCGGGTTTTATATCAAATAGGTTACCCAACTTTGCGTTTTTGTGCACCTAAGTTACCCAACTTTTTTTTTGTTCAAATGGGTTACTGAACTATCATGACCGGGCAAAATAGTGACCCAACTATTTTGCACTTGTTATAACCGGTTGGCATGCCACGCTGGCAGCTAACTTTTATTTTCTAATTATACAAATAAGTTACTGAACTTTGCGAATTTGTTCACCTAAGTTACTGAACTTTGAGAATTTGTTCACCTAAGTTACTAAAGTTTTATACAAATAAGTTATTGAACTTTGTTAATTTAGGCTACCCTTATAAGTCACATAAAAAACACCCTCACTCACCAAACACCTCATCATAAAAACGTATAAAAAAACTTATATAAAAACGTATAAAAAAGGTATATAATAACGTGTATAAAAACATTTGATAAGAACGTTTTTGTAATAACGTATATAAAAACGTGTAAATTCTAACGAAATACATTTAATTCGCTAAATATGGTGTTCAATTTATCAGCTCACAATCTTCGAAAACATAAAAACGTAAAAGAGCTGACAAAGTGTATAGAAACGGATAAAAATGGACAAAAATGTAAAAAAAACAGACAAATGCGTATACAAAAGGATAAAAACGAACGAAAACGTTAAAAAAAGGACAAAAACGTAAAAAAAAAAAAGGGGCAAAAACAAAAAAAACGGACTAGAACGGAAAAAAACCAGAAGAGAATGTAAAAAACGAACAAAAACGTAAAAAAACGGACAAATAAGTATAACAACGGATAAAAGCATAAAGAAATAGATAAAAATGAACAAAAACGTAAAAAAAAAACAGACGAAAACGAAAAAAATGGACGAGAACTTTAAAAAACGGACAAGAACGTTAAAAAACGGACGAGAACGTTAAAAAATGGATGAGAAGTAAAAACTGACAAGAATGTGAAAAAACGGACGAAAACGTAACAAAAAACGAACAAAACCGTAAAAATGGACAAAAACGTAAAAAACGGATGAAAACGTAAAAACCGGACGAAATGTAAAAACAGACGAAAACGTATAATTCATTTTAAAAAATGAGGATTAACAGTGCAAAAAATATTAACGGAGGGACTAACGGGCAAATATTATTATAACACCTAACGGGTAAAACTAACAACGTTAGTGCTCAGGGATGATTATTACTAAACATTTGTGGACTTAGGGATGTTTAATGCTGAACGTTTGAGATAGGGATGATTCTTGCAAATTTTTACAAACCACAGGGATGATTTTTGCAGTTGTCAAATATATATTAGTAACCCCAATTAAAAAAAAAAAAAAAAAAAAAAAAAAAAAAAATTCAGTAACTTAGACGAACAAAATCGCAAAGTTGAGTAACTTATTTGAACATAAAGCTGACGTGGACAAAGTAATAACTCAATCTCCCGGTTACCGGTCATCGGGGTAATCTCGATGAACACATTTATGATTTTGAGTAACCTAAATGTCAAACCCGTATAGTCCAGTAACCTATTTGAACAAAAAAAAAGTTGGGTAACTTAGGTGCACAAAAACGCAAAGTTGGGTAACCTATTTGATATAAAACCCCCCTTTGGTCCACCCCTAGACTATGGTATTCTTAAAAGCAAGGTTGTCAGGATCGGGATCCTACCTAGGATCGGGATCCTACCTAGGGTCGGGATCCTACCTAGGATCGTTTTCGGCTTCACAAGATCGTAATCGAAGGATCGGATCGAGACCGTAAGTTCATATGAAAATGTATACATTTTTGTATAACAGTTGTAGTTTTGTACTTTTATATATTTCTAGATAATATTTTATATTATAAACGAATCTAAATGGATAATAAAAGAAAAAAGTTAGAAGTTCAAGTACCGTTGTAATAGAATATTAAGAAACATGAGCTTTTAGTAAAATGAGATCATTTACGATCTTACGATCCTACATCGATCTTGCTTCACTTGAGATAAAAACATGGGCTTGTAGTAGGATCGGATCGTAACGATACGATCCTACAATCTTGCGTACGATCCTACGATCCTAGACAGATCCTGATTAAATAAAGATCCTACTACGATCCTGCTTGTTTTTTATATGTAGGATCGTACGATCAGGATCAAGATTTTGACAACCTTTCTTAAAAGCACGGAATGGGTAGAGTTCGATAGATATTTATGCATAAGTAGTATTATTGTAGGCTGTAAAAGTAAAAACAAGTGATGTGCATCTTATAAAGTGTAAATTAGTGCTTGTACTGCTAACTTCAATATATCTATTTCCCATTTAGTGGTGCTTTATCTCTCGTTTTCAAGTCTTTTAAACAAATGAGTAGATTAAAGTTATAAGTCTGTAAAAAAATCATTCTAATATATATTATTGGATTTCAGAATCACTTATTAGATAGTAGCTAGTAAACGTAAATATCTTCGATATGATATGATTCAAGATCTCCAATCTTGTGTACATAATTATATCCTACGTCCACAATAATATGCTATTAGATATTTCCTTATAAAATATCTAGACCTCGAATAGTGACGAAATCAGGGTGGGTTCTGAGACATCTATGGATTTTTGCAGCGTAGTGCCGTAGTGTTATTTTTTGTAATAAAATCTCTATTTTTCGTAAATGCATCTGGTTCAAAGAAATTGAGTTTCCGTTCTTATTTAGTTTTCCTTAAATGCAAATGGTCAATTTTTGATTATTTAATTTTAATAGTTCACTAGATCTCATTGTCATTTCTAGAACTTACATATAAGAATATCATCTTTTGTCTTTTCGATCATCCTTGAATTATACATAACATAGAGCCAAACAATAAATTCGTAATCTTTGTCTTACCAAATTGTCTGAATAAGTTATAACTTTTCTAGAATTAAGAAGAAAAAGTTGCAGGCCAAAATGCCAAATTAACAAACCGCTTTATATCCATATTTTACATATGCAATAAAATATATGTCACTTGACATTCTATAATTTAAAGAAATGAATCTTTGGGTTATTTGCTAATCTTTGCAATATGATTCCAAATGACAACACTATTTTTGTAAAGTAAAAAAGTAATCCTAGGTTAGAAAATTCACTCATTAAAATGTTGTTCATAAAGTGGCGCACCGAATATCAAAAGTTACGAGATGCTTTTTAAATTTTTAAAAAGACGAGTTTTAACCAAAAATCTAGAGACATGGTGTACTTAAGACAAATCGACGTTTTTTTTTTTTTTTTTTTTTTTTTTTTTTTTTTTTTTTTTTTTTTAATCAAATTTTACACTATAGAAGAAAATTTTGTGTGGTTCACGGAAAGCCCTCAGCCTCAGGGGCAAAGCCAAAAAGTTGTATTCGAGAGAACAAACTTTGATAATTTTTATAAACTGCACTACAAATTAGTTTGTTAGAAGGTAAGTTACAAAAATAGACAAATATTATAAGAATTTAACGCTACAATTTTTTCGCTAAAGGTCACGTGCCCACAATGCCCCGTCCTGTCTCCGCTAGGCCACCACTGGCAGAGACGGAGACAGTGGGGGAGCCAGGGAGTGCTCGGCCCTCTCTCCAAAACACCCAATCGTTTTGCTATTTATCTTATAAAATTTAAGACAAATCTAGAGATATGGTGTACTTAAGACAAATCGATGTTTTCTTTTTTATCAAATTTTACACTATAGAATAAAATTTTGTGTGGTTCACAGAAAGCCCTCAGCCTAAGAGGCGGAGCCAAAAAGTTGTATTCGAGAGAACAAACTTTGATAATTTTTATAAACTGCACTATAAATCGGTTTGTTAGATGGCAAGTTACAAAAATAGATGACTTGTGGTCTAGTGGGTGGGGCTTAATTTGTTAAGCGAGCCACAAGTGGGAGTAGTACCGGGTGGGTGACCACCCGTGAAGTCCTCACTTGTGGTCCACTTGTAGACCATATTGTTCCGGAGATATATTGCAATGATAGATTTGAACCTTCAAGCCACTCGTTGCGGGGGTTCAAATCTTGAGCATGACCCGGTTTTCATCCGGCTGTTTCTCCAGCAAGGTAAACTTGTATGGAGGCAGTACGGTTTCCGGGGGAAACCCGTTACTACCTGAGATCAGCGTGGACCCGGTTAAGACAACATAGTCTGGCGGGGTGGCGATGGGGCCTTCGCTGTCAGCGAAGGTGGTCGTTTCTAAGTTGAAATTCACCTTTAAAAAAAAAAGATAAATATTTTTAGAGAAGTGATAGGATCACAAAAAAAGATCCACAAAAAGCTCACACAAAATGATGTGGTAGAAAATGATTGGTTAAATAAGAGAGGGGAGAGAGAAAGCACACCAATGAGCCGCTGACACATCAGCTTGTGGAGCTTTTTGTAGAATTTTAATAATTTTTTTGGTGATCCTATCACTTCTCATATTTTAATAATTTTACGCTACAATTTTTTCGCTAAAGGTCACGTGTCCACGATGCACCCTCCTTTATCCGCTAGGCCACCACTGGTTGTAATAATTAACAAATATATCATGTTGTACTTGATCTATACGTACAATGAATTGAAGAGATGGTGTTCATGTACAAATCCCATTAACCCAATCTAGCTAGCATTAATCTATTGTATTTTTTATAAGATACGATTGTGATTTATGACCATAATAAGTAATTAGTTCCTGAACACCTGCATGAATCTCATTAGCTACTACTAATATTTAATTAGCATAATTGATTAAAAACTCGTATGCTAGCTCTTCTAGTGACGCATTTTGGCTCCATGTAATACGTGGCCCAAATGTCACATTCAACATATATACTCTTTAGATATGCTCAACAATGCATTGAACATGTCACCTTATTCCATAACAAGTTCTCATTGCCCAAAACACCCTTCAATGATTTTCAAATCTTGGTTCATTTGAAACCGGGGGAGGTTTTACCCAGGGTTCAAGTCTAGCAAGAGACAAAAAATCCATGTTTTCCTTCTAGTATGAAGCCGTGAATTCTAGGGGTTTCCCTTCGCGGGTCTCTTCTAGTGGTTCGGGTCTCGGGGCCTACCCATTTGGATGGTTTAACTCGAGGGTCGGATTTCAAGTGTGGTGCCGTTTAAAAAAAAAAAAAAAAAAAAAAAAAAAAAAAAAAAAAAAAACTAGGGTCATTTGAAGGGTATTTTAGTAAATTTAGAGCCGTTCGATCGGATAGTGTTGTGAGATATATCATTATGCTAGCTTTATATATAGAAAGAAAGATTCATGGTTTTGATAGGGACTCTTGATAAAGAGTTTTTAGTGGTATAAATACATGGCTAGTCAAGAAGGATTAAGTACACAAAGGTAGCTAACAGTGCCTAAATCAATAGATAATCATTTAGGTACTAAGGTACGTACTTAATGTACTATCAAGGAGTCATGAGTGGGGTAGAAGAGAAGTGGAAAAAAGGGCCGTGGACGGCTGAAGAAGATCGTTTGCTCGTTCAGCATGTCAACGTGCATGGTGAAGGACGATGGAATTCCGTGGCTACCCTTGCCGGTACTAGTGTGATTCACGTACTTGTTTGTGAAAGATCAATGAGTTTTCAATATGTTACTTGACTAGTATATATGTGTTTGTGTCATTGTAGGCCTTAAAAGAAATGGAAAAAGTTGTAGACTAAGATGGGTGAACTACTTGAGACCGGACCTTAAGAGAGGTCGAATTACCCCTCAAGAAGAAGCTCTCATTCTCGATCTACATGCTCGTTGGGGCAATAGGTGCGTAAAAGTATCATATAGCTAGTTTGCTCTTTTAGAAACTCATATAATATGATGTCCTTATATGATCAATGATATATGGTTTAGATGGTCAACAATTGCACGAAGCTTGCCTGGAAGAACTGATAACGAGATTAAGAACTATTGGCGAACTCATTTCAAGAAAAGGAGTAAAGGGCCCTCAGATGAATCAACGAAGCTGAAAGCACGGTTACTAAAGAGACAAAAGTTCCAACAAGAGCAACGACGACTCATGATGCAGCAAAACGAAGCTGACATGAAAAAGGTAATGGCGTTGTTGCTTGAAGAAAATGAGAACAAAATGGGACACATGCCACTCGCCGTGATTGAAAGGCACCAAGACAAAGTTTACGAGGAACATAACCAAAGTTTGATCAATCCGATGATATTGTTGAATGATTGTTACGATTCATCTAATATGCCTGTGACCCCCATGAACGAAGACGTTGGTCTATGGGATGGCTTGTGGAACTTGGATGAGGTTCATGGTCCTAACTTTTGTGCTGCAAGAGCTAGCTAGCAAGTGTTTTGAGTTTTGACCTCTTAGTTTGTACTACTACTATGTTTTTGGGATTATATGTTCATGGTCCTAACTTTTGTGCTACCAAAGCTAAGCAACAAAGGGTTATGACCTCTTAGTTCTTAAGTTTTTGGCTAAATAGCCACATTTCTATAGCACTTTCTATTATGGTAATGACAAAAATCAAGTTAAAATAGAAAATAACTATACATGTTTCAGCACTTAAACGATTAGTACTAAACATCCATAAACTCTAAACATATAAATGTTACGTACGAGAAGAATGAGAAGGATTTCTAGCCACACTTTTAAATAAAAAGGAGAATTTTAAAGGGCGATGTATCTACTTTTATAAATACGTCTGAAATGTGTAGTTTTGGTTTCTTCTCACTGTTCTCGTTTTAACTTTTTAACTCTACATATGTATTACATATCCTTTTTAAAAATCTATGAGTGCAAATATGAAAGTTTAATCCACAGCTGGCTCTTAAGTAATTGATATAGACAAGCATTTAAATTGCATATAAACAAGTATTTTATTTTTTTTACAAATCATTAGTAACGTGAAATATCTCTTACACTCATCAGCTGACAACTTTCAAAAGTTTGATTATTGCTCAACGAACTTACCAATACAATAATGTTTTTTTGTTAAAAGTTTAAAAGTTTAAAGCATGTAAGTGGGCTTATTTATAGAGCATTTCTAAACTGGGATTCAGTTCATATTGGGCTTATTTAGAGAACCCAATTACCATCTCTCTGTTGTGGGCTTGTAGCTGCCCAATATCTCAAACCTAACAACTTACAAGAGTGCAAAAAGTGTTTTATATTGATTGGACTATGTCATATTTGAAAAAGTCAGATTTTTAACTCAAATGTACCCGGCTTGACTGAAATACCACATACGCGATTATCCGAATCTTTTATATAATTAAAATATATATATATATATATATATATATATATATATATATATATATATATATATATATATATATATATATATATATATACTACTTATAATGGAAAAACAGTCAAATGTGAAAAGTGAAAACTGAATTTTTGGTCAATGCCCAAAATGCCCTTGTCAAACTTTGGAAATTGAATGCACTTGTATAAAAATCGAAGTAAACATGGAATGTCAAATGAATGGATTCCAGTTAGGCTTGAGAAAAATAACTGATTCGTAAGTCATATAGAAAGTAAATATGGAATTACGAGTAAAGGAATGTCAAATGAAGGCAACTTAAACTAATTAAATCAGTGAACCACCTAATGTTGAAATGTGATTACCTTGATATTAAATGCAGGCAACTTTGAAAAACTTAAAACGAAATCAACTAAATCAAAGAAAAAAATAAGTTATCAATGGCAACTACTTTAATACATGGCTTGATATAAAACTCCCTCTCCCCACACAAACCTAATTTCATTACTCTCCTCTCTTTCTAAACCTAACCCCTTTTTCTCTTAAGCATCATCTACAGCCGCCACTATAACTGCCGCTATATCAAGAAATAGCCACCACCTCTCTAGGGTGGTTTGGGTTATTTCGGTTGGCTAGGTAGTTTCGGTTGGTGGTTTTGGTGGTTTTTGAAAGAATGGTGGTGGTGGTTTTTGAAAGAAGAACGCTACTGGCGACTTAGTTCAGCGAAGGAAAAGGAGGGTAATAAATAATAGTGAAGTATTCAGATTTAGGTCAAAGGGCAATCTTTAGTGCTTTACTGCTTTTAGGCCCAATTTTCTTATATTTTACACGATATGTTGGATGGTTTTTGTTTCATTGAGTTTTAGTTTATAAGTAGTTCATTTACAACCATGAATCAAGATATTCTAGAATAACTTTTACTCATGTCTGTTTTTATTAAACAATTATTCATTTTCCTATACCTGTAATAAATTTTTATAAAAATATAATATAGGTTTATAGTATGTTGTTTTATGATATATATAGATATAAAATTGAGTGTATTATTATTTTTAATACTTGACCACATAGCTTTATTTTAGTATTCATACGTGTCGTTGTTGACAACTATTTATGCTTGAGTTATAGTAGTAATATGTTATTACATGATATAAGACCATCTTAGTTTGGATCTTATTTGATTAATACCATAACTTTATGTATGTTATTGGGTTATTGGGTTTATCGGGTCGGGTTGATTCGGGTTTTTTTTGCTAGAGAAAGGTGACCCGCAACCCGAACTGATAAGGAATCGGGTTGCCGGGTTTGGGAGCTTCGGGTTATCGGGTTGCATATGAAACAAAAGTGAAGAAAAAAATAAAAAAAGTGCGGTGTACAAACGTTGCCATTCAAAAGCACAAGTTTAAAAACCACAAGTTGTACAAGTGATAAAAAAGAGTATGCATCGCACAAAAGCGAAAGAAAAGGTTTCAGTAGGAAAAAATAATGTGGTCATCGTAGAAAAGTAGAAAAAATGTTTCAGTAGGTGAAAAGAAAATAAAAGATAGCACTAATTGGCATAAGTATATAGGCAAAAAGATATTGCATGGTAAGTACAAAAATGAAAACACCAGTAGGCAAAAGCCTACCTATGTATACAAGCATTAAAACACATTAAAAAAAACATTAGTACCTTAAAAGGCATGTAGCGATACTGCGATAGGCAAATATAAATGAGGAAGTTGCAAAATTACAAATCCAAGTACATGTAAACCCACAAGCAGTAGGCACAAAAACTATTTTTCCAAATACATCCAAGTATATATAAAGGGTTTACTCTATTTTTTTGAAATTCAATAATCTTGAATATATAAATGGAAATATAGAAACTTAAAATCTTAATCTTAATCTTAACTATATAAAAATGAAAAATGGTCAAACTTGAATCTTCACTTTGTTGAATGTTGAATGTTGAAATTGTTGAAAATGTTAGAACAAATTAAATGTTGAAAATTTTATAATATTGAAATGTTGAAATTGTAATATACAAAGGCGGGAAATATTGATTCTGTGCAAACCTATAAGGAAAACAGAAACATATAGAAGGAAATTTAATCTATCATAGGAAACTTATGAATTTACACCACACCACATTATTGCATATAGAAGGAAATTTAATCTATCATAGGAAACTTATGAATTTACAGCACACCACATTATTATGTTTCATTTGCATTGACTTTACTTAATCTTCTATGTATTGCAAAGGTCCTCATTTAAAGTATCTATGTATGGCAAAGGTCCTATTTTTTGTGAAACACGGTTATTTATATGATTTGTGAAACTCAGGCATACATAAAATTACAACCATCTAACAACTCTTGGAGAATATCACACACACAAAAAAATAAACCCACACATACAAAAACCTTTTATGCCGCTATTGCCTCGTTGCCTCTGGTCCCCTCAATGCCGCCATTCATCCTTGGGTGTTGGTGAATGGTGCGTAACGATGTGGATGGGTGTGTGAAGATGGTTGTAGTGGTAAAGGGAGTCCTTAAAAAAGAGTGGTGGTTAACGGAGTCTGGTAAATAGGCGTCAAAGGTTTGTTTTAAGCTATTTATTAGTTGTATGTTTTGGGCTTTTTGTTTTTTGATATTTCGAAATCAGTTTGATCTAGCCGGATCTTGTTTATGTGGTTTTGGTTTGGTTTACTTTTTTTTGTTATGTTTCGATGGTTATTATAGGTGAGTTCAACGAACTATAATGTTTTTTTGGCCACATTGAATGTTTGGTTTATTTTGAAAGTTTGAACGCGAAAGGCCATAAATTTTGAGGCATTTTTTTGTGTGCTTTATGTCTTATGGTTTTAGATTTTTCGAGCTATCTTAGTTCGAATACAAAATCTATGAGTTTAAGGTCATTATCGTGTATGCTTTTTTGGAAAACAAATTAAGAGGCAATGATGGTATAAAATATTATTCAAACGTATGGATGTTGCTCGAGTTTGTGCTTATTATGGTTGAGTGAGTGATCTTCAACCCAAAGTGTTGTAGTCATGTCAAAAGAGAAAAAAAATTATATTAATAGAACTGAACATGGATTCGCTTTATTTGTGAAGTTTGGCATTTTTGTTCTATTAGTTCTATTTGAAAAATATATATTGAATTTATGCTTTAAAAATCACAAGTATAACTATTTACTGCTAGAAAATTCCGTTGCTATGCACGGGTACTCGTCTAGTATATCTGAATGGAGGTTTTGACATTTTAAAAAACGAAATCATACAATATTCGTTAAATTAAATATTTTTCTTTTAAAAGATGTTAAACTAAATAAAAAGTTAAAATATTTCTTGGCAAAATTTTACAAAAAATGTATGAAAAATGTAGTAGTAGTTTGGATGTACAAGTTGGCAGTAGAAATATGAATAAGCACCTGTTACAATCTCAACTTATGCCTTTGGGACTATGTTTGACAAAAGTAGCTGTAAGCAGTAGCTGCGAGCAGTAGCTGCGAGCAGTAGCAGTGAGCTGCGAGCAGTAGCTGTGAAAAATGAGCTTTCTGCTCACAGCTTCTTAAAGAAGCATTGGAAAAATGAGCTTTTCTAAAAAATAGAAAAGCTCACCACTTTTTTGCCAAACAACACTGAAAATAAAAAAGCTCATTCTCACCGCTCATTGACCAAAAAAGCTCCAAAAAAGCTCCGTGCCAAACATAGGCCAGTTGAGTTGTCATAATACACAGGTGGTTTAAATGAAAAATAAAAAATAAAAATAGATATGATATTAGCCTCCACATACATTATACGAATGAGACTTGAAACAAATAGGCATAGGAGACCTGGGCTCAGTATTGTCTGAATGTAAGGTTGAGACGGCCGGGTCTCAACATGCTTTTTTCTAGCAATGAATGAGGAGCTGAATTCGGGCAAATTTCCGTCACTCCATGATAAATATGCCTAGACTCTCCTCCGAATATCAATACATCTCCTGAATTTAACCAAACTTCTTCTGTCGCATCTTTACGAGGACCATATAAGAATCGGGCAGAGTCACCAATAGAGATGGAAACCACGGGCAATCGTTTGTCCAAACTATCTGAGCTCTCATCGCGGTCCTGCATAGAAATTTTTAAATATATAAACGTAAATTATACTGAATACGTATTATATATAAACTGCTAGCTTGAACTAGAGGAGGCAGCCGCGGTTTGATCCATGTTGAAGGAAAAATTATCATATTATCTCAAGAAACATACTAGCCGACCCACATTAAAGGCTTTTTTTTTTTTTTTTTTTTTTTTTTTTTTTTTTTTTTTTATTTTACAAATAACGTTTGTGTAATTATAATAAAATTACACTACACGTAATTTGGACATTTCTACATGAATGATAAAACATTTTCTTGTCAGTACCAAATGATGACGAGACATAACAAAAAACTTGCGAAAGTAAGGTAAAAAAAAAACAAACCTGATGAAGACCAAGCCTATCACAGGTCGTATAGAAATTGACGATACAAATGTCTGGTTGCATTGCGGGAATTGCTGGATCGTTTTCTTGAGCTTTTTGAAGTGCAGTTTTAGCGTATGAAAGTAACTGATCAGGAATTGGTGGTGCTTTAGAACCATCACTTCTACGTGCATCATACTTTTCATGTGGGTCCCAGTTTCGACCAAAGCACATCATATGTAATTTTTTCCCCCCGGCTTGGTAAAATCCCCCACGACCCTTGCCAAATTCTTGACATATATTCACTATTTTAACCTGTAAGTATTATGTTAGATTTTATCAAACATGTAAGCAAAATAACGTGCATGCGTTGTACTTGTACTTGTAATATATACAGAGAAAAACGATATAAGTTGGCTTTTTTCTTGAAAATGGCTAAAACCGTAGATTCTTTTTAATCTTTTCCGTGAAAAATGAAAGCAAAGTAAAACAGTTAAGGAAAAACATTAGCTCATGGTACAGTGAAATTAAGTGATGCTTTATCTTTAATGGGTCAAATGAGCAAAAATGCGCCCATACTAATATTTTGGGCAGTTTGACTATGGGCGCAATCTAGACAGAAAATGTTTTGGGCCGTTTGACCCATACTAAAAAATTTACCCGTTTTGATCTATTTGCTTCCTTTACGTTTTTTTCAGTGAAACAGATGTTGATGTGGTAGGATCTTATAAAACGGCGCAGTGAAAGAAGTTCTCGGATCAAATGCCTGGATCTTATGATGCGGATAAGAAGTGAATCAACAATTTTATGAAAGAATAAATCATTGAAATACTACCTGATCATCGATGCTTATAAATTTCTTCAAGAGAACCATTCCAAATGGGAGTGTTAAACGTTTCTGCTGCAGTGGATCAATGCGTGACAGTGGATCAAGGCTCCTGTCGAGGATTAAACTGAATAGCGGAGTCGTGTGACTTGACTGGCCAATAGCATCATCATCATTAGAATTATCATCGTCCCGAGGGCTAGGAGCTGAAGCCTATAATATCGAATGGGATAAAGTTAAGTTAGAGTTTCATGTTTGAGCATAATTTTCTGAACTTGAAAATTTTGTTTTAATGTAAAACTTTACACATAATCTCACCTTAACATAAAGGTTTCAAAAATCAACATTGAACATGCGTGCAAAAGCTTATTATAGACTAGTAAGTTTTTAAAAACAATTGGTGCTAGTAGATGAAAACAAACCAAAAAATTGTATATAAGCAATGTAAATATTTCTAATGATAAGTCATAAGAGACTATATATACTCTCAGGGACGAACCAGAAGACAAAGTCATCGGGTGCATTTATGAGAAATCAAACAAGATTACATGCATAACTTTTTGGGACCGGGTACATTTATAGAAAAATAGAGGTTTTATAACAAAATTAACACTACGAGACAAAAATTCATGGGTGTCCCGGGACACCCCTGGTTCCGTCCCTGTATACTCTCTCCGTTCTAAAATAATTGTCTAGTTTGAATTTTCAAAGTCAAACTGGTTCAACTTTGACCATAATTTTTTTTTTTTTTTTTTTTTTTTTTTTTTTTTTTTTTTTTTTTAGAATACTTGATGAAAAATTATACAATTGAAAAGTACACTTAAAACCCAATCTATTTATATATTTTGCTTCAAATATTATATAACACCCACAAAGATATTTAATGTCAAAGTTGAAGAGAAAAACTAAAAAAGTAAATAAAGGACAATAAATTTGAGACGGAGAGAGTATGATCAAAAGAGCTAGTATAAGTCACATAGTTAAGCTAGCTAAAATTGCAAACAACTAGTTTATTGGATTATGGAAAAAGCTTATTTTTAAGTCCATAATAAGCTTTACGAATGAGGACTCACACTTTGATCCTTCTTTCTGCTGTTTTCTCTTACGTTCCTAGCAATTTTGCGTTTCGACTTCATCCCGAAATTGTAATCGTAAACTGAAAAACTAGGGATTGGTTTGGCAAATTATTGACTCGGTAATAATTAATTTCTGTTGAGTCCCATATATATATTAATCAATTTGCGTTTCGACTTCCCCAAGTAATTTCTATTTACCACGTCTATAACTTTGGCCCCAAGTTATAGACATCATCAAAAAGGTAAGGGCGGTCTCGTGCATATATCCTTTATACTGGGCTCTTGGGATTATATTTAATCTAAACAATTAGTATGAAATTAAATATATGATTATCATTTTTTTTTTTTGGTATAAAATTTGAAGTATGGATATCGCATATAGATGACCTCATCCAACAAATAAAAATAACAATATACTATTAATCTATCATTCTCCCCTCATCTTTTATATAATAAAACAAAACCCTTAGTCCCTTAGTGGATACTTTTGTATTTCAAAAAAAAGAATATTTTCTTATTAGTTAATATTTTAATTATTATTTTTTAACTTAAAATTTTAAAAATTTGTTTTGTACACTTTTTGTCCTTTTTTCAAAATAATTGCCCACTCATACCTAAGCTTGTCAAATGTTGTACCGTTCGTCCTTTGACCAAACGACAGTTTATTTTGGTCGTTAAGTCCATAGGACTAAACGGGCGTTAGTCCTTCGTTAGTCATTTTAAGTTCATAAAGATCAAATGTGCGATAGTAACGACTAACGAGGGACGATTTATATAATTAACTTTTAGTTTTTTTATTTAATTATTTACTTTTATTTTTTTCCATTTTTTTACTTGGTTTTCTGCTTCGGTTTCTTTGATATATTTATTATCATTTTTTTTTTGTTTCGTTTCGTTTTATTTTACTTTTTTTTTTCCGCATTCTTTTCACTTATTTGCTTTCCGTTTTTTTTTTTTTTTTACTTATTTGTTTTTCGGTTATGTTTTCTTTTTATTTATTTGTGTTTTTCGGTTTCAGTTTCTTTAAAGAGCTTGTGCCGTACTTTTGGTTGACTAACATAGTTTCATTAAAATGGCATAACATATATGTACATCAAGGTGCATAGTTATTGCAAAACATTTAGTCATTATATTTTCTCTTTATTCTGTATGTCTTAAATTTTAATTTCTTAAGTTACAAATCACTTTTGTGCTTAAAATCTTGATGGAAACGATAACACAATTCATTCTTACAAATTTTGATCATTTTTCTTGGCTCTTTTAATCTCAATTTGCTTGAAAAAGAATTCTATTGTTATCACTCTTTTCATTTAATTTATTTTAGTTGCTTTATATATTTACCATTTACATTTTGCTAATTATTAAATATGTCACTCTGAAAACCAAAAAGTGATATTTTTTCGTCTCAAAATTATTGTCAGGTGAAAAAAACCATATAGTTTAATAAAAGTGAAGCCACTTTAAATTTCTTACTACTTATAATACAATATTCTTTCACTAAATTCTTTAGTTTTTATTTAAAAAGAAAAATAGATAATTATTTTGAGATATCTCAGAAATAAAATATGAATTATAATTTTGAGTTGAGAGGATCGAATAAGCCTACACTACAAAATTTTAGACATTTGCCCACTAAATCAAGTGTGAGCAAAAGATACAAAAACAGTCACTAAAAACTATATATTCAACTCCCACTAAAAAGAAAAAGAGTAAGTACTAAAGGGATCACTAAAAGTCTTTTCTTACTAAAATTTTAGTGAGCAAATGTCTAAAAGATTTAGTGTCTAAAATTTTTTAGTCACTAAAGGGCACACCACCTTTCTACATAATCACTAAATTGACACAAATTTATTGCCAATTTCAGTCAGCAAAAGCTGACTTTGCAATTACAGATACATTGCTTTTTGGCAGAAATACATATTTGCATGCTCAAATGTGCAGATTGCATTTCTCAACAAAACAAAAAATTTATTGCACAAATAAAAACTGCATTTCTCAAGTTATGTTCAAACACATCAATCTCAAACAATCTCAATCACTAAAACAATCTCAATACCTAAAACAATCTCAAATGTACGAAATATGACTGGAAAAGAACTCCACCCAAAGCCTAGCATTTACAAGAGAAATTGGTCTATGTAACCTGCATTTACAACTTGAAAATTGGACTCTGTAACTTGAACTGGAAAAGACCATCTATGTCTCTTTAACCTGCATTTACAAAATAAAAATTGGTGTATTAAGCTAAGTGAACCTGAGGGCTGCAAAGGGGTGAAAATGACTGACAAGCTATATTTAGAGGCCTAATAAGCAGACAAAAAAAATTCCTAAAAATAAATAAAAAATAGAAGCATGGAGATAAGCTGGGAAATAAGCTATAAACAAAAATTCGGGCAATAAGGATCAGGGATGAGCAAATGAAAAATACAAACATGATGGGTGTTGGGACAGGTAGCTGCTGCAATGGTAATGGGTCAAATGGGAGATTTGGCCAACAAATCTCTTAAACCAGATATGAAATAAGTGAAATAGTCCTATTCTAAACTGATAATAATAATAAATCGCATTACTACACGACGGCAAACTATCATACTACATAATGAGAAGGTCAAACGACTTTTCAAGTAAAAACTCACCAGTATGTAAAAGTCACCTTGCCGACCCTTGTAGTGAACATATGGAATCCCGTAACATCCATTCAACGTGCTTTTGTAACAAAAAGGCCAATGCATTAGATCATAACGCCACAATTTAAGGGTTCATGAATGAAATAATATAAGCATTTCATACCTGTAAACTTGCCATTCATAAGGAGGACCATAGTTGCAACCCTTATTATTACGGTGCTCAAACTTCAATGCTACCTATAAAGGTAGAAACTTGAAAGATCAAATCGCTAACACAAACTAATTATAAATCACTTTCCTTTACTATTTTTAGTTTTCACATACCTCGACTGCATCTGGGCCTGTTCTCTTGGAACCACCGCTTAACCTCCTCCCGACATAAACCTGCCCAAACCCACCCTCTATGTAGCACCGAAACGGGAACGGCAAAGGGATACGGGAACAGGAAACGGCAAAAATCAAAATTTCAAGATACGGTAACGGCATAGATACGGCAATAAAAAATATAAAAAAAAATAAAAATATATTAAAGATCATCCAAAATAGATATAAGTTGATGTAAATTGTATATTAAAAAAATACTACATCTTCCAAAGGTAATTAATTAATAATGAAATGAAAATTAAGTCATTAGTTATCGCATATGGCCTTAATTCATTAACAAGATATTAACATGTTATAAAATTAACAGATACTATATAAATATTGTAAGTTAATGTATCCAATTTTTATAATTTTTTACATAAAATCAAAAAACTAAAAGAAAACAATTAAATACAATTCCAAAGTAAGGTAATAAAAAAGAAATAATAAAAGGTAAACGACAGGGTTTCTCATTTTTCAAACTAATCTGACAAAGAAACTGTGTGGAAAGTACACTTGCAGATAAATAAATATATTTTATACTATTAAATATTTTAGTATTGTACTCTAGTATTCTTTTCTAACTTCTACCCCCACCAAGCATATCCATCTTCTTCTTCTTCTTTTATTAATTTTTCTTTTTTTTTTACAGAACACCTATCTTCTTCACCAAACCCTTTCAAACACTCAAACCCACTTTTATATACTATTAAAGACTTTATAAAATGGTTGGGTTCCCAGCTGTTTAGAATAAAAAAAGCCCGTTAAACCGATTAGAAACTGCTGGGAAACATGGTATACATCCAGAAACGTGTAGTGATACGGCATGTAATTCAGAAACGGCTAGGGATACGTCTGAGGAACGTTTCGGAGACGTTTCGTTCGCGTTTCCGTTCCCATGCCGTTCCCAAACGGGCACGCGTGCCTAACAGGCGTTTCAGTGCATCATAGCCCACCCTTGCCCAACTTTCATTCCGTCTTATATATAGGAGAGCTACCCACTTGTACCTTCATCAATGCAGCAAGACACATTAATTAACAAACTGCATCCTAAGAACAAAAATTTAACACGAAAAGATGGTAATCATATTAAACATACCCTCTCAGGCACGGGAGCCGTGTTTCCTTCTTCTTCAACTCCCATTATTTTATCGGCACTTCCACCTTCCATTGCAATATCCTTATCCGCAACCACTTTAACAATCGGCTCGACAACTCCAATAGCACCACGGTCAGGAACAATATCAAAAGGCGGTTCCTGGTCTAAATCAATCAATCTAACGCCTCTTCCTCTATCAGCTGTTCTCCCTTTAGTTACACCTGCAGCATCAGCACCTCTTCCTCTTCCACCACCAGTTTTCCTTCTAGTCCTAGTTTGACTCGGTACAACAATGTTTTCACCTTGATCAATAGGTTGTTGAGTGGCAGGCTGAAGATCACCGAGACGTTTTGATCTCCTTGCTCCACTTCGACCCATACACTTCATTTATATCCAAATCATAATCCCCTATCTCATGTTTACGCCTCTCCACTCCCAATTATATCTACACACATAAAAACAAACACATTCAGAATACGAAACAAATCAAAACCGCCCTAATAATAGAACATTTCCATAACTAGTAAAACAATGTAGCTGGTTAAAATAGTCCTCCTATCATCTAAATCCACACGCACCGCAATAACGACAAACGAAACTACAATAATGATACCAAAAACTTGCTTAATCGTAAAGCAATATATCTCAAAACTTATACTATTCTAAGCAACAAATATATTTTCAAAATCTGCTTAAAAATAAAAATATAAATTCAAACCAACATATCATTAACTAAAAACTATAACATCACAATCAACCAACGAAATAATCAAATCAAAGACAACAATGTCTAACTACTTTAACCGATCATCAAAAAGCTAACAAACTACCATACCTAATTACTCCACACACCGCAAATAATTGTCAAAAAAAAGTTAGGACTTAGGAGAATAGGTGAAGAGATGCTCACTCGGTTGCATAACCCAAACGCTCGGCCAGAGGAGTCATACCAAGTAAGCTGAAAAAGAAGACCCATCCCTGAAGAAGCAGAGATAAAAGAAATCTCAGTTACTTGTTTAAAACTATAATTAACGACCATAAAAGCAAGTTCTTACATGGTGGCCTGTAGTGTAGTGTAGAATGATAGCTAAAGGTCCAAAAGGAATTAAAACATTGATCTTTGCTTTAAACAAGACAACGTAGATACTGCGGAAAGGAGTGAAGTGCAGCTTTGTGAGGACACGGTCACTTGTCTGAATCCGAAAAGATTGGTGTGTGTTGTTGTCGGGACATAAAAGTTTCTGATTACAAGTACTTGAAAATTTCTGATTACAAGGGTGTTTGGTTATCTGAATGTGTTTAATTAAATAAAATTAAAAGATATTGTCAAAAAATTAAAAGATATTGAAAATTTCTGATTACAAGGGTGTTTCTGATTACAAGTGTGTTGTTATCGGGACATAAAAGTTTCTGATTATTAGTACTTGAAAATACTAATATTTCAAGTACAAAGAAATATTCTCCTAAGTCCTAACTTTTTTTTGACAATTATATGAATATTTAATACAGAACAAAGGCGAAAAGTATATGCGTACAAATATTACAGAACAGAAAATATATACTCTGTACAAAGCTTAATTTTGAAGGATCCAAGATACTTACAGCAAACCTCAGAAGCAAACATGACTTTCCTACTCCAGAATCTCCAATAAGCAAAAGCTTGAATAGGTAATCACTGCAAAATTTGACCATGTTGGTAACTAAAATTAGTATTCTAAACTTACAGAGCTAGTAAAATAGTGTATTGCATATCCATCGAAGTTTCTGTTGAGAAGGTTAACAGCCATCATAACGTGTACTTTGCGGGTAGAAATTTCTTCTAGTACCATGCCCTACATACTAAGCATCATTCTACACACTAAAAGGCAACTAAGGTGGTATATTTTGAAACTTTTTTTGTTACCAACATACTAAGCATCATTCACACATATGCCCACACTATTCCGCTTTAGTTTTCTACTTCAACCAGTCAACTTTCCTAAATAATCAACGACCTACTCATCCAACTGGACTCTAATTACAGAACAGCTCAAGCAATATCTGACTATAAATGCACAGTAACTTAATACAATTGTTTTGCTCCTACACGCTTCCATATGCACAACCAATTATACAGATAGCAGAACATAATGACTACAATATACTTATAAAGGTGCATCTACAGAAATTAAAACAGATAAATAGGCATCGATACGCCTAAACTAGAAATTAGTTCATCATACAGATAGATAGCCTCGGTTTCCCGCTACATATTTTCATATTTAACAACACAATAACTACAATATAACATCTAATCTCTTACTAATTCAACACAAAATGAAGTCCTAAAACCTAATAAGCACATATCAACACGAAATTAGCTGTAACCACATATCGATAATATGATAAAATTTTAATTAACACGAAAACTCAAAAGAATAAGTATTATACCGACGACGACGGTGGAGCTGGTGATGACGGTGCCGGAATCAATAACTATGGTGGAGCTGGTGATGACGATGACAATTAAGTGATGATGATGCCGGAATCAATGATGATGATGAAGTTAGAACACTTAAATCAATAACGATGACGGTGCCGGAATCAATGATGATGATGATGAAGTTAGGGTTCTATCAATTAGAACTCGAAGGTGGAGTTGGGGATTGTGAAGTTAGGTTCTATCATCTTGAGGTGGAGCTGGGGATTGTGTAACAAATGGATGATGTTGGGGATTGATTTACTCTTGCCTTTTTTATTTACTCCGTTTTTTTTTTTTAATAATTTTTTGATTTTTTACTTACTTTTAGGGAGGATAAGTTTTAGTAGGCAAATGTTATTTTGACAAATTTGATTTGGAAAGCGTTTTTTTATTTTGGTATTTGTTATTTAGTGGGTAAAAGTTTTTATTTTGTTACTTTTATAAGTTTTAGTAGGTAAAAGTTTTATTTGGTTACTTTTATAAATTTTAGTAGGCAAAAGTTTTAGTGAGTAAATGTCACAAATTTTGTAGTGCTATCAATAGCTTATTTGATCTAGTTTAGTTAGTTTAGGATCGGATATACCATTAATCTATCATTCTCTTCTATCATTCTTATTTCTACATTTAATTACAAAATGGTTTGCACAGAGTAACACTTTTGTCCTATTTTCAAAATAATTGCCCACCCATACCTATGCTTGTCAAATATTGTACCGTTCGTCCTTTGACCAAACGACAGTTTATTTTGGTCGTTAAGTCCATAGGACTAAACGGGCATTAGTCCTTCGTTAGTCATTTTAAGTTCATCAAGATCAAACGGGCGATAGTAATGACTAACGAGGGACGATTTATATAATTAACTTTTAATTTTTTATTTAATTATTTGCTTTTATTTTTTTTTCCGTTTTTTTACTTGTTTTTCTGCTTCGGTTTCTTTGATTTATTTATTATCGTTTGTTTTTTGTTTCATTTCTTTTTATTTATTTCCGCTTTCTTTTTATTTATTTGTTTTTCGGTTTTTTATTTTTTTATTTTTTTATTTTTTTTATTACTTATTTGTTTTTCGATTATGTTTTCTTTTTATTTATTTGTGTTTTTCGATTTCAGTTTCTTTGAAGAGCTTGTGCTGTACTTTTGGTTGACTAACATAGTTTCATTAAACTGGCATAACATATATGTACATCAAGGTGTATAGTTATTGCAAAACCTTTAGTCATTATATATTCTCTTTATTCAGTATGTCTTAAATTTTAATTTCCTAAGTTACAAATCACTTTTGTGCTTAAATCTTGTTGGAAACGATAACACAATTCATTCTTACAAATTTTGATCATTTTTCTTGGCTCTTTTAATCTCAATTTGCTAGAAAAAGAACTCTATTGTTATCACTCTTTTCATTTACTTTATTTTAGTTGCTTTATATATTTAATTACCATTTATATTTTGCTAATTATTAAATATGTCATTCTGAAAACCAAAAAGTAATACTTTTTTCGTCTCAAAATTTTTGTCAAGTAAAAAAAATCATATGATTTAATAAAAGTGAAACCACTTTAATTTTCAACTACTCATAATACAATATTCTTTTACTAAATTTTTTAGTTTTTATTTTAAAAGAAAAATAAATAATAATTTTGAGATATCTCTAAAAAAAAAATATGAACTATAATTTTGAGTTGAGAGGATCGGAGAAGCCTATCAATAGCTTATTTTTTTTTCGAAAGGCCAGCTATTATTCAAAAAAACAAGAAGCAAAAGAACAAAATCACCTTATGGGGCATACCCTCATAAGGAAAACATCAGCTTATTTGATCTAGTTTAGTTATTTAGATTGCTTATTTAGTTATTTATTACTCCTTCCGTTCTAAAATTATTGTCTCATATTGATTTTTTCGGTATATTTTTCTCAACTTTGACTATAAATATTTTTGTTTGTGTTATACAATTTTTGATAAAAATTATACAAAATGAAAATACATTTAAAACTCAATTCGTTCATATATTTTGTATCAAGTATTATGTAATATAAACAAAAATACTTACGCTCTGATCTCGAGTTTTTCTTTGTTGGAATAGAAATGATAGGTAAAGAAGAGTAAAGAAAAGAAGTGAAAAGAAAAGAAAGTTGCATTTATATTTCATGTTCTCGAGTTAAAAGAAAATGAACGGAAATGAAAGGAAAATAAACAAAGTCGTGTTCTTGAGTTGGGAGGAAAAGAAAGAAAAAATTAAAGTTATGTTTTTTTAAACATAGAAATACATCTATAACAAAAGATATATAAAATAATGAAGGTTATATAACTTATTTTATAACAAATAGTTTAGGTGTAAATTTGTTTCCTTCCAAATCCGCCCATATTTGGGCGGAAAATTTTGGAGGAAAAAACCTCTTAATTTTTCTATCAAATCCTTCCTATTTCCTTTCTTTTCTGTTTGATAGAAACTCGAGAACACAATAATTTTTCTATTTCCTTTCTTCTCCTTTCAAAAACAAACTCGAGAACCCAGCGTTAAGGTCAAAGTTAAAAGGAAAATACTAAAAAAGTCAATAGGAGACAATAATTTTAGGACGGAGGTAGTAGCTTATTTGTACTAACCTTTGATAAAGTTTTGATTTGTATGCTTCTAATCGTACATACAAAGCGATGAACTTAAAGATTTTATAAGCTAGACTTATTTTCTAAAGATTATAGTTTTAAAAGTTTTTATTAAACTATTTAGTGAATAAAGTTTACAACTTTATTGACTATTTGTTAAAATTGCCAACAAGACTAGAATAAAGCTTTTTATGTTGATTTAGAACATATCATAATGGATTAACCCTACGACTAACGGTGACACGTAATAAGCCGAAATATTCTAGTAATAGTAAATAAAGAGGATCCAATGATCAACTCGATAACATCCAGAAAGCACGAGAATTTGTTCTAGTAGTGGATACGATGATGGGCTTTGCTTTAAACTATCATCTAACTAACTTCAACACTCGCCACGTGTCCCCCATGCAATACCACATTCTCGACACGTATCATGCCACCTGCCAACCGTTGTTTTTTATATATACTCTTTGCCACTTTCTTCACCTCAAAACACATATCATCATCACCTTACTGTCACCTAGTTTTATAAAAATCCAAAACAAATATAACCGAACGACGACGTGATCTAGAAAAAGAAACATGGCGGTGGAAACTGGAGGAAAAAGAATGGCAGCACCTTTGCTGTTTTTGAACCTTGTGATGCACGCAATAACTTTAGGGTTTGCTAGTTGGTGTCTTAATAGATACATCAATGGACAGACTCACCACCCTAGTAAGCTAGCATGCTATAGTACTATTTTGATAAGTACGGTTTTTAAACTGTGTGTTTTTTGTCTGAACTGATTTATTTTATAGGTTTTGGAGGAAATGGAGCAACTGAGTTCTTTTTGGAGTTTGCGATATTAGCTTCGGTTCTTGGAATCGTGTCGAAATTTGCGGGTGGAAACCATCTTCGTGTGTGGAGAAACGATAGTCTAGCAGCTGCTGGATCTTCAGCTCTCATTGCATGGGCCGTCACAGCTCTTGCTTTTGGGTACATAACTATTTTTACTCCAAATTTATGTACATTTTTATAACGGTGTATTCACGTTAGCTCAGTAAATGAGCTAACACGAGCACCCGTGGAGTAGGTTCTTAACTAATCAAGGAGATATAATATGTGTGCATGTAGGTTGGCATGCAAGGAGATAAACGTGGGAGGACATAGAGGATGGAGGTTAAGGATAGTGGAAGCGTTCATAATAATATTAGCTTTTACCGAGCTTTTATATGTGATGTTGGTGCATGCTGGTTTGTACAACAGTCGATATGGACCAGGGTATCGCGACTCCGACTATGGAGTCGGTGTTGGTGGTCATCATGTCGAAGAGCCTGGCTACAAAGGGACTACTACTAGAGTTTAATTAGTTTTATTAATCTATGTTGTGGATGTATGTAGTTTATTTATAAGATAATGAATACTAGTAGATCCGACTAATTAATATGAAGTACTCGTCATCATGTAATGTGTTTGTACTTTTGTCGGGTTGTGGATTTGATTTATGAGAAGTGGTGAACTTTATACGAATTTGTTTTAACTATAGTGGAAGTTTAGGGGGTGTAATTATAAATCGTGTATACAATATATATACATATAAATATTAAATAAAATTCGATCGTCATATGTTTTCCTAAGAACCCTAGTTAGGTCGGCTAATAATAAATGGCACAACGACATTCAAAGAGAAAGACAATCGAAGGTATATCGATACCTAGTCTTTTTCTGGCCGAAGATATCATTGTTGAAATTCTGTTGAGGTTTCCTGTCGAAACCTTATTAAGATGCAAGTCTGTTTGCAAATCATGGTACACTTTAATATCGAGTCGATATTTTATTAATTCTCATGTTAGACTATGGACTAGAAGGCATCAATATGTACATCCTAGACTTATATTTAGCTTTGCTCGCATAAGAGTATACGATCTTCCTCGTAAACTAGTATCAGTTCCCGTTTTCCTGATAGGCTCTTGCAATGGATTGCTATGCATTGTTCAATTGGATAATTCTTTTCTTTACAACCCTAGTACTAGAATATATAAGATGTTACCATATAGCGGTTTGTCTGCCGGCGCAGGGTATTCTTTCGGGTACGATGAGTCTAGTGATGATTACAAAGTTGTTGGGTTATCCTGGAAAAACAAATTAGCCAAGATATACTCATTAAAAACCGGACGTTGGAAAGATATGAATGATGTTCCCTATATTTCCCCATCGTGTCATCGTGGTACCTTTTCTAACGGAGCTTTTCATTGGATGGTCCTTGAGATGGTTCGTAAAGAGTTTGTGTCGTTCTTTCGGTTGACTAACATAGTTTCTTTTGATTTAGCCACCGAGACTTTTGGTGAAGTTTCGCTGCCACGCCTATATGGTGATGAATGTGATTGGATATCGTTTATGAAGTTGACGACTTTGGGAGGATGGTTGTGTGTAATTGTTCATTATTACGGGACTCGTGCTGATTTATGGGTAATGAAGTTCTATGGAGTGGAAGATTCTTGGACTAAATTGGTTTCCATCCCGTATTATAATAAAGAGGGGTTATATGTACCTGTGTCTATGTCAAATGATGGGAGATTTTTGCTGACGTTTAATAAAAAGTTGGTTGTTTATGATTCGAAGAATTGTTCATTCACTGAAATTCACGAGTTTGATGAGGGGTTTGAAGCATGTACTCATGTTGATAGTTTAGTTTCACCTCATTCCCCCCTTGATTCGGAACAAACTGAGTTGTCGTCTTTCTTCACGTAGAAGGAAGAAGGGTTTGAACCAATTTGGTTTTTATCTTTAAATCATGTGTGTGATATCTAAACTTTTCAATCCTAAACCATGCTCTTTCTTTATCAATGGACGTTTATGTTATAGTTTACACACACTGTCTTTGCATATACGAATGTAAAGTAGCAGATTAAATGACGCTGCAGGCCAAGGGCCGAGCTAGAAACTTACAAATTACAAATGTCCACTGTCGTCATTGTGCTTCAGTCTGCGAGTCAGGTTAACGGATAAAAGTTGATGCATTGTAGAGGTATTTGCTTTCTTGTGATTATTGCTATAAAATGAATTAAGAGATACAAATCTACAAGTTAGCGAGCAAATTTATCACCCGCATGATGAATAATTGGCAGAACAAACATATTAACGTTTGCAAAAGTATTTACCATTTTTTGAACTACTTGGGTGAAATATGACTTCTAGGAAGATATATAACCAACATTTCAGTAACGTACTATGTTAAGTTCAGTTCTTACTGATAGCGAACAAAGTTCCTACAGGTAATATGATGAAATGATCACCTCTACTTGGTTTAAATGATCACCTCTACTTGGTTTAAATGCTTATATACAGAATATTGATGATCATATCTTTGAAACTTGAACAAAGTTCCTACAGGTAAGACTATACGCAAACACCACCTATCATTATTTTCCTAGTCGTTTCAACCACCAGCATCGCGGATTCCATTCAGAGTACCTCTCGATTAGCTCTCTTTCTTTCTCGATCCTTCTCCATCAGAAATTCCTGTATAAAATAACTATTAATATACATATCGAGAGTGAGGGAGTGTTTGGATGTGTGTTCGTAACACTGGAAGAAACACTGTTCAGCGGTTTGATTAAGTTTATTGTACCTTGAAGGTATCCTTCTGATCTTCAGATATCACCTAAGTAGACAATGGGATTATTGGTATATTCCTACAACAGATTCAAAGTATTATCGTGATACAATCTCGACCTCATTTACTGGCTACAAATAAATGTATTAAACCGCAAGCATTCAAACATTAACCAAATTTAGCATCGATAATTAGCATTTACATGGGTAGAGAAAGTGAACAAGTAAATCGTATTATTTAACTTTATATGTTTTTCAATGGCTCTGAGAACAAAGATGTTTCATTAGCACAGTTAAAAGGTGTTATAAGTATTGAAACATGGCACATGGGAATGAACTGATGAAGTCAAGGCTTTTGTATGCAACCTCTTATGGCGTTTAACTAAGTTGCCCAACAGTTTGCCACTTGGCGTCCCATGGGGCGACATGTTTTGGGCAACTGGGCCACCTTGGTCAAAACGAGAATTTTCAAATCCAATGTCAAAAAAGCCCATCGATTGAGCAACTTGATCATTTTTTGAATTATCCCAATCTACTATTTATATCCCTTAAATACTTTCAAATTTTGAACAATATACGCAATGTTGACCGATTTGTGACATGTTGACTGGTTAACACTTACAAAACTTACATTATTGGTCCATGTGGTTTTTGTTGACTTTAACCGACCGTCTTTTGACTTTTTTCGGTTATAAAAGCTACAGTAATGGTCCTTGTGGTTTGCATTGAATTTCACCTTTTGTCCCTTGACTTTTTTTCACTTTTTCGTCATTTTTACACGTTTTCGTCCGTTTTTTCACTTTTTTGTCCGTATTTACTCGTTTTCGTCCGTTTTTACACTTTTTTGTTCGTTTATTTCACTTCTTCGTCCGTGTTTACTCGCTTTCGTCCGGTTTTACATGTGTAAAGTTCGTTTTTGCACGTTTCTTTCCGTTTTACACGTTTTCGTCCGTTTTTACATGTTTTCGTCCGTTTTTATACGTTTTCGTCCGTTTTTACACGTGTTAAGTTTGTTTTTGTACGTTTATGTCCGTTTTCACATGTTTTCATCCGTGTTTACACATTTCGTCCGTTTTTACACGTTTTAGTCCATTTTTACATGTGTAAAGTTCATTTTTGCATGTCTCTTTCTGTTTTTACACATTTTCGTCCGTTTTTACAAGTATTTGTCCGTTTTGCACCATTTCGTCCTTTTTACATGTGTAAAAATGGACAAAAACGTGTAAAAACAGACGAAAACATGTAAAAACGTGTAAAATAAAAAAAAAAAAGAAAAAAAAAACATGTAAAATGTAAAAATGTATTTGCATGTTTATGCCTGTTTTTACACGTGTAAAAATGGTCAAAACTTACGAAAACGTGTAATAACAGATGAAAACGTGAAAAAAAAATGTAAAAACGGACGAAAACATTTAAACGCGGATGAAAAAGTGAATAAACGGACACAAAAGGTGTAGACACGGACGAAAAAGTGAAAAAAAGTCAATGAACTAAAGGTAAAAGTCAAAGCAAACAACAAGGACCATTACTGTAACTTTTATAACTGGAAAAAAAAGTCAAAGGACGACTAGTGAAAGTTAACCAAACCACAGGACCAATAATGTAAGTTTTGTAAGTATGAACCGGTCAAACAGGTGACAAATCGGTCAACATTGCATATATTGTTCAAAATTTGAAAGTATTTTAGCAATATAAACTAGTTATAATACCCGCGCACGCGCTGGTTTTTTTTTTTTTTTTTTTTTAATCATATATTTTTATTTATTAAAAAACAAATAATTTAATGTTTGTTTTGTTTGATTTATGATGTTTAATTATAGTTTTTTATTATTAAATATAATTATTTAAAATTTTTAATCCTATTGTTAATTGCATCTTATCTATATTTTTTGTATTTATCTTCTACTTGTGTTATGATAAATATAAAATGTTATCTAAAATAATCTTTTTTTAAATAATATTATTACTAAATAAGGTATGGTTTAGTTTTTTTAAAATGGAAAAGTACCTACTTGGGGTTTTTTTTATTATATAAAAGATAATAGATATAGTTGGTTACTTATTTCGTTCTTTTTGAGAAAATTTGTTGCGTATCCTTAGACTTCACCCGACTTATAAACATCACCAATTGCTTTTACACTTATTCGTTAAATCACTCAATATGACACATTTTAGTGGTTTTTAATCCTTAATAAACTTATTCAATCATGACTTCATTCATCTCCATACAGTAATATAACTAAATAGACCATTTATACATTCAAAGGCATAACAATAGAAAACTGAGACCCAAAATGAATATATACTTACATGGTATGCAGTAAGTAAAATCTGTGACACGTTCATCCTTCAAATGTTTCAAACCAGCCGTGATCAGTACCCTATGCATTTAATCATGTTCATATAGACTTACCAAAATGTGGTTATAAACACAAGAGCATGAAAACGAGTATGTTATGAGCGTTAATACCTTCTTTGGACACAGTTTAGTACAAAGATTTGAGATTTTAGTCTTTCTACTAAAGCACTTCTGTAAGAATGAGATTCATGTCAATGTAAGTACCAATTACTTAGTAACATTAATCGGAACCTATCACGTATAAAAACAAAATGAATACCATTTTCCCAATCCACACTACAAGAAAAACAACCTATAGTGACAAAACAGCTTTCGTCACTAACAATGTAAAAAATCGTCACTAATTAGTTAGTGACCAAAACTGGAGTCGTCACCAGTCGTCACTAAAGCTCCGTCACTAATACAGTTAGTGACCAATATATGCTTGGTCACTAATATGTGACCAGAGTATTCGTCACTATTTAACCCGGTTAGTGACGAAATATTTCGTCACAGAAATGATAGTGACGAAAAATTTCGTTACTGTATATACCAATAGTGACGAGATAGTGGTCACCGACTACTAATTGTTAGAGACCAAATAGGTGGTCACTAATTATGATCATATAAGAAAAAAAAATGGTTCCAGATTTCATTTTACTGCTGCTTATTTTTACAAACTAGAATCCAGAAAGTCTGTATTTATACACAAAATACATAGAATGGGCGAAGCTCAACACAACCAAAGTAATCAAATTCATCCACTTGGTGATTTACACTAATCATCACAAACATTAGCATAGGAACAGAACCTTGCAGCATTTGGTTTACAAGATTGCTCTATTATGTCATTCATGGGTACTTTTGATATTCACCCAGCTTTGTTCCGTACATCTGCAATTTCAAGAGCCCATCCATAAATGACAAAAGCCACATCCTGAAACAATGTAAGAAATCCAAAGATGAAACACAAGATGTATCATGAAAATTGCAATAAATAATGGATTAAAGAAAGCACAAAAGATATCATTTATGCTCAGGTAAACAATTGAATGGTTTGTTAAATAAAAAAATGTAAGTAGTCACCTTAGATTCAGCTTTTGTTATCTGGTTACACCCCTATCTGGTGTTGACTACAAGTATGCTGCAATTGTTATCTGTTGTTGACTATAAATATGCTGCAATTGTTCATACCTGCATGGAACACAACTAGATTATACTTGATGAACAAGGGACACACTCACACTCTCTTTAACAGAGAGAACTCTTGGTACCTCATATCTCAAGCTGCTTCTTGCAAATGACCTAGTTTTAGCCTACCATCTTGCCGGTCGCAATGAGCAATCTCACATCTGATTCCTACAAAGATCCTACATTAACCATCTTTTGTTCTAGTAAGTGTTTTTACACCAAAAATAGCTCATGGAGAAAATTTAGTACCCATACTCAGAGCTCTGCATTGAATCATTTCTGCCTCATATTTACTCTCTACACGTAATACATGATCAACAATAATTGCCAATAACCCGTCAACAACATCATCTTGACCGTAACTTTTCCAATTTGAAGCTAGTAAACATAATGTCATACTGTCAGGACCACCTGTGACACCCACAACTGAAATAAGATAACGTTATCAGCCCTTCCTACATAAAGATGATATCTTTCTAATATCAGTATGCTACCGGATTATCAAAGGCATAAGATCAGCTTCTTTTTTGCTTACAAAACCAATCAATATCACAGATTATAGTATACACATAGATCAAATTTTTATGCACAAAAGTACTCTGGAACATAAAAGCATCTCGTATTATAGGACGCAAAAAATCAATATATGAACTGTTGTTATTGAATCAGAAATGCATGAACCTGAATCCTATATATAGAACCTCCAACTGCATCGTAATCAGTTTATACTACCCAGGAAATGGATATAGGCATGATGTCACAATGTCTTTTAAGTTTTTTCACCAACCTGTCCTATGGGTATTGGCTCAAGCACTTTGAGCAGGTGAGATTTCTCATCGGGGAAGAGAGTTAACAATATCGAAGTGACTACTTAATATGGCATGTGAGAGTGTGTACCCCTCATTAAATGGGGATCGTGTGGCTGACACCATTCTCCAGAATCAAGAAAAGTACATGCAACCAAATACATCTTGTAAACTTCGCATGAAGTAAACACAAATATTCATATGAGATTCTAAATGATACCTCTTTAACAGGAAGATACACACACCTAAAATTATAAGTAATAAGATTTGGTAATAAAAGATAGAAGCAAACCTGGACTACTTGTTGTAGTAGCAATGTCATGATTCAATTCAAAACGAAGCTGTAATACAAGTTCTGGACCATTGCTGGAATTCAGATTTGTAATAGCTACCTTTCTGCCCGAAATTTCGGCTAGATCTTCACCATCAACCTAAAGAGAGGTCATCATATATGTAATATATTAGATTGCAACAGTCCACTTATAACTCCACTAAAAGTGGCCCAAAATTGGTGAAACCAACTTGGTAGCCAACATCTTCATCTATTCATAAAACATGCATAGTGTTACCATTATACTCGCACGGTGCACACAAACTGTATATATAATCATATTTATGCTCATTTCGGTGATTTTATATTATTTCAAAATGAACACATACCATGGTAGCTGGCCCATGGAAACTGAAAACTATATAGTTCCATCAACCAAGATAAAACACCTGCATAAACGGTGTATAGTTAGCTGATAACATGTCACAAAAGTGGCACACAATAAGATCAAGATTTATTGACTCTATGGATATTTAGCGTATGACAACCTCAAGATATAAAAAATGAATGTAACAATAGCAGAATCATATGACATGATATAAACATTCCTGCTGACATTTCCTTATTTTAGGCATTCCGAGTCGGTAACAACATGTCGTTAAGTAGCAAGTTAGAATATAATAACCAAGAATGATCAACAATTAGAAAATTCATTGTAAACTTAAATACTCAGTTAAAAGAAATAGCTAACTAAGATGCAATTCATAATGAGCAGCTTGTAGAAGCACCCAAGATAGTGTACCATAGAAATGGTACCCTATATAGATCACAATACATTCTATGTTTAACCAACTAAGGTGTAATTAACCATGAGTAGCTAGTAGAAGCACACAAGACAGTGTAAAAAGGGAAAAATACCCTGTACAAATCACATTATAATATATGTTAACCGGTCATTGAAAAGTGATGTATATCATATATTCATGGCACTCAAACCCAATGTGTGCCGAACACTCAAACCTCAAGGGTTTAATACTAAAATCGGTTACATAATATCACCGTTGCAACATATACTCACAGCAATAAGCTTGACCATGTAGAGATTCTAATAGCTCCTTTGATACTGCTAAAATCAACCCCATCCATGTTGCTACGCACAAAATCACTATATGATAAAACAAATAAGCCATTGTCATTTTGTTTTCTAGAGTTCTTAACTTTTGTTAAATCATAGCTTTCAATAAGCCGATGAGTAACAATTTAAGTCAAATTTAGCGGCTACCGACCTACCTTCAACTTAATTTATGCATAATGACAACCTAATTTATGTATAATCAATCATAAAACTAAATCAAATCGGCACTCAATCAACACTTACAAACTCAAGTGATTTTCAAAACAGATGAGTTTTCTCTTTTTAACAATCTAACCCAAATGAGTACCTAGTGATATTTGAGGACGTGTTCTTACAGCTGATTCTGATCATTCTATTTCACATAATTACTTGCAACTTAACCACCCTCTGACAATCTAACCGACTTGTACACAGTTTTCAAAAGAACTGAACCACTTCCTAACATAAAACTAACTATTTACAAAGTAAGCAAATTCTAACACTATTACCTAAAGTGCAAAATTTTAAGCAGCTTATAAGTGCTTTTTTAACACCCTCAACACAATTAACATAATCACATAATCAAATTTCATCTAATTCATCTAATTTAGTTAAATCTACTGAAACGTTTTACAAGCCCTAATTTAGGTAAATTGTACAAGCATAACAAGCAGTGAAGTAATAAAATCCGAACAGAGATGATTGATGATGGTAAAATAAGAAATTAACCTGAAAGATGTCTCTGAATCGGAGACAAAGACGGTGATTGTGAAGGTGACGGTGTGACGATGGCGATGGTGAAGTGACGACGGTGATCTCGACGTCGCGACGCTGGTGATGGTGATGGTGTCGGTGCTACGACGGTGATGATGGCGGTGCAATGGCGGTGATGGTAACGGAGCGAAGATAATGATGGGGAATTGGGGATCGCCAGCGATCGGCGGCTGGGGTTTAATTTTTTGATTTGAGATATTTTGATTTGATTACGGAGTATTTATTTAGCTATGATTTTCTTTTCATTGGTCTAGGGTTCTTTTTTTTTTTTTTTTTTTTTTTTTTTTTTTTTTTTTTTTAAATATTTTTCATTGCTCTAGTTATAAAAAGAAAATTTGATAATACATGTGTTACTATTTTTATTGAATACATGTTTGATATTTATTTAAGTTTTTTGTTTGTTTCTTTTTTTTTTTTCATATCAGTAAAATATAATATAGTGTTTGTAAGTTTATGTTTCAAAAAATTTTTAGAGGAGAATTGCATCAAAGAAAATATCTGCAATTTTGCTTTACAAGTTTTGAATCCTAGTGTGTGATAGCATTTACAAATTTTTTTTATAAATATATGAGTATAGAAATTTTAGTAAGTATATATATAATCTTTAATAATTTTATAGAATTCACTTACATGTGAAATAGTGACCAAAAATTTCGTCACTAATGTTTAATGAAGAAATTCACGTCCCTATTTATGTAATTTAGTGACTAAATAGTGACCACTTATAAGGTTCGTCACTGACTTTCTACCGATGACAAAAAATAATGACCAAAAATTATATCGTCACTATTTTCATCTAAATAGTGACCAAAAAAAATTTCGTCACTAAATTTCGTCACTAAATTTTTCTATACTCCCTTTGTACGGATATAAGTCCAATCTTATCAGAAGGTGGAAACGGAGATACAACCTGCTCAATCAACAAGAGGAAATTGGTAAAAATGTTCTTAACAATGATTATTTTGAACATATATTGGAGATATCGAATGTGGTGATCATTTCAGTTTTTAAACTGTGTATTTTTTGTCTGATTTTATTTTATTTATGTGGTGTGTAGGTTTTGGAGGAAATGGAGCAACTGAGTTCTTTTTGGATTTTGCGATATTAGCATGTTCTTGGAATCGTGTCAAAATTTGCTGGTGGAAACCATCTTCGTGTGTGGAGAAATGATAGTCTAGCAGCTGCTGGATCTTCTGCTCTCATTGCATGGGCCGTCCTCTTGCTTTTGGGTACATAACAATTTTCACACCAAATTTATGTACATTTTTTAACGGTGTATTCGCGTTAGCTCAGTAAATGAGCTAACACGAACAGCCGTGGAGTAGGTTCTTAACTAATCAAGGATATATAATAATTTGTGTAAATGTAGGTTGGCATGCAAGGAGATAAACGTGGGAGGACACAGAGGATGGAGGTTAAGGATAGTGGAAGCTTTCATAATAATATTAGCTTTTACCGAGCTTTTGTACGTGATGTTGGTGCATGCTGGTTTGTACAACAGTCGATACGGACCAGGGTATCGTGACTCCGATTATGGAGTCGGTGTTGGTGGTCATCATGTCGAAGAGCCTGGCTACAAAGGAACTACTACTAGAGTTTAATTAGTTTTATTTTATCTTATGTTGTGGATGTATGTAGCTTATTTATAAGATGATGAATACTAGTAGATCGGACTAATTAATATGAAGTACTCGTCATCATGTAGTGTTTGTACTTTTGTCGGGTTTTGGATTTGATTTATGAGAAGTACGTGGTGAACTTTATACGAATTTGTTTTAACTATAGTGGAAGTTTAGGGGGTGTAATTATAAATCGTGTATACAATATATATAGATATAGATGATATAGATATATATAAATAAAATTCGATCGTCATATGTTTTCCTAAGAACCCTAGTTAGGTCGGCTAATAATAAATGGCACAACGACAATCAAAGAGAGAGACAATCGAAGGTCTATCGATACCTAGTTTTTTTCTGCCCGAAGAGATCATTGTTGAAATTCTGTTGAGGTTTCCTGTCGAAACCTTATTAAGATGCAAGTCTGTTTGCAAATCATGGTACACTTTAATATCGAGTCGATATTTTATTAATTCTCATGTTAGACTATGGACTAGAAAGCATCAATATGTACATCCTAGACTAATACTTAGCCTTACTCGCATACGAGTAGACGATCTTCCTCGTAAACTAGTATCAGTTGTTCCCGTTAACCTGATAGGCTCTTGCAATGGATTGATATGCGTTGTTCAGGAGTCGGATAATCCCTTTCTTTTCAACCCTAGTACTAGAATATATAAGAGGTTACCATATAGCGGTTTGTCCGGCCGCGCAGAGTATTCTTTTGGGTACGACGAGTCTAGTGATGATTATAAAGTTGTTGGGTTATCCAGTAAAAACAAATTAGCCAAGATATACTCATTAAAAACCGGCTGTTGGAAATATATGAACGATGTTCCCCATGTTGATCCATCGTTTCATCGTGGTACCTTTTCTAACGGAGCTTTTCATTGGATGGTCCTTGAGATGGTTCACAAAGAGTGTGGGGGCTTCTTGCGGTTGATTAACATAGTTTCTTTAGATTTAGCAACCGAGATTTTTGGTGAAGTTTCGCCGCCACGCCTCAATAATGATAAGTGTGATTGGATATCGTTTACGAAGTTGACGACTTTGGGAGAATGGTTGTGTGTGATTGTTCATTATAGTGGGATTTCTGCTGATTTATGGGTAATGAAGGTCTATGGAGTGAAAGATTCTTGGACTAAATTGGTTTCCATCCCGTATTATAATAAAGAGGGGTTCTATGTGCCTGTGTCTATGTCAAATGATGGGAGATTTTTGCTGACGTTTAATAAAAAGTTGGTTGTTTATGATTCGATGAATTGTTCATTCACTGACATTCAAGAGTTTGATGAGGGGTTTGAAGCATGTACTCATGTTGATAGTTTAGTTTCACCTCATTCCCCCCTTGATTCTGAACAAACTGAGGAGTTGTCGTCTTTCTTCACGTAGAAGAATGGGAGCCTGTTTAGTTTTCTGATTTATTTCAATTTGGTTTCTTTCTTTAAATCACGTGCGTAATATCTAAACTTTTCATTCCTAAACCATGTTCTTTCTTTATCAATGGACGTTTATGTTATACTAGTTTACACACTATGTCTTTGCATATACAAATATAAAGTAGAAGATTAAATGACGCTGCAGGCCAAGGGCCGAGCTAGAAGCTTATTATTGATTGGCAAAAACAGGCTGCAAATTACAAATGACCACTGTCGTCATTGTGCTTCTGTCTGCGAGTCAGGTTAACGGATAAAAGTTAATGCATTGTAGAGTTATTTGCTTTCTTGTGATTATTGCTATAAAATGAATTAAGAGATACAAATCCACAAGTTAGCGAGCAAATTTGTCACCCTCGTGATGAATAATTGGCAGAACAAACATATTAACGTTTTCAAAAGTATTTACCATTTTTTGAACTACTAGGGTGAAATATGACTTCTAGGAAGATATATAACCAACATTTCAGTAACGTACTATGTTAAGTTCAGTTCTTACTGATAGCGAACTTGTTTCTATTTCGTAAAGCTATATGATGAAATGATCACCTCTACTTGGTTTAATTGCTTATATAGCGAATATTGATGATCAAATCTTTGAAACTTGAACAAAGTTCCTACAGGTAAGACTATACGCAAACACCACCTATCACTATTTTCCTAGTCGTTTCAACCACCAGCATCACGGATTCCATTAGAGTACCTCTCGATTAGCTCTCTTTCTTTCTCGGTCCTTCTCCATCAGAAATTCCTGTATAAAATAACTATTGATATACATATCGAGAGTGAGGGAGTGTTTGGATGTGTGTTCATAACACTGGAAGAAACACTGTTCGGTGGTTTGATTAAGTTTTATTGTATCTTACTTATCGGTGTATTCGTGTTAACTTACTTATTGGGCTTATGAGCTTAGCTCAAAAGCCCAGTAAATGAGCTAACACGAAAAGTAGTTCTTAACTAATCGAGGATATAATAATTTGTGTGCATGTAGGTTGGCATGCAAGGAGATAAACGTGGGAGGACACAGAGGATGGAGGTTAAGGATAGTGGATGCTTTCATAATAATATTAGCTTTTACCGAGCTTTTGTATGTGATGTTGGTACATGCTGGTTTGTACAACAGTCGATATGGACCAGGGTATCGTGACTCCGACTATGGAGTCGGTGTTGGTGGTCATCATGTTGAAGAGCCTGGCTACAAAGGAACTACTACTAGAGTTTAGTTTTGTTTTATCTTATGTTGTGGATGTATGTAGTTTATTTACGTATAAGATAATGAATACTAGTAGATCGAACTAATTAATAATATGAAGTACTCGTCATCATGTAACGTTTGTACTTTTGTCGGGTTGTGGATTTGATTTATGAGAAGTGGTGAACTTTATACGAATTTAATTGTTTAAACTCTAGTGAAAGTTTAAGGGGTGTAATTATAAAATATAAATCTTGGACAATATATATAGATATAGGGTTAATTCCATATATACCCAATTTAAACATACTAATGTCATATTTACCCACTTAAAAATTATAATGACATATATGCCCAATTTAAACATCGTATATGTCATATTTACCCAAATCACTATAAAATCTATTAAAAGGTAAATTTACATCCTCAAATTCCTATTATACCCTTAATAATATCATAAAATCATTAAATTTCCTATTCTATTTGCTTTACATTTCAAATCAAAATATTTGCAGAACCAATATAATGTGTTGATCATGTCCTAGATTAAAATATGAAGTGTGTTATATCTGTTGTGAGCATACCGACTAACAATGACTAAAAAAAGAATTGCTTTTTACTAATTAATCTTTTATTGCCATTAAAATGGCGTGGTTTAATCTTGAAGAGTTGAAGGTTGGTTCATGAGCCCGTATTCGAATTGTTCATACTTGAACTCTGACTTTTGGTTAATGGTAATTTACAATGTCACTTACTTAAATCAAAAGACATGTTGTTAAGTCTGGTTAATATTATCTTATGATAGAATCCAGTTCGTCTTTTAATGAAGAGACAACAAATTAAAGTAGCAAAAGATCATCTTAATCAAAACCCGCCTTAGATCAAAAGTGATCAACTACTTTATTCAATGAACAAGCGATAAAAACACACAATGTGTTTTAACTAATTGTTTTGCATCGAACAAAAGATTTGTCCTATGCAGTTAATAAGATACTAATCATTATAGCCTCGTCATCAAGATTTGGTTCTGCAAATATTTTGATTTGAAATGTAAAGCAAATAGAATAGGAAATTCATTGATATAATGATATTATTAAGGGTATAATAGGAATTTGAGGATGTAAATTTACCTTTTAATAGATTTTATAGTGATTTGGGTAAATATGACATATACGATGTTTAAATTGGGCATATATGTCATTATAATTTTTAAGTGGGTAAATATGACATTAGTATGTTTAAGTTGGGTATATATGGAATTAACCCATAGATATAAATATAACTCGTCATATGTTTTCCTAAGAACCTAGTTAGGTCGGCTAATAATAAATGACACAACGACAATCAAAGAGAAGGAGAATCGAAGGTATATCGATACCTAGTCTTTTTCTGCCAGAAGAGATCATTGTCGAAATTCTGTTGAGGTTTCCTGTCGAAACTTTATTAAGATGCAAGTCTGTTTGCAAATCATGGTACACTTTAATATCGAGTCGATATTTTATTAATTCTTGTAGGAATCGACAACCTACAACCCCGGTTTACTAGAGCGGATAACTCGATCGTTGAAGAAAACCACACAGCTTGGATCGACAGAAAGTAAAGAACGATGCACAAGGTAATTATCCCTAATCGTTTACTTGATTAGTATGAAAGAATGCGTACATGAATCGTCCCCCCTCACCTCCTTTTATAGAGATGAGGGGGAGGTAAAACACCGACTCTACAAGACTCATAGTCGGCTGTTACAAGGACACGGGTTGGGCTTGGGACACAAGCCAACCAAACCGACTCTTTAAGCTATGACGACTAAACATTAACACTAAGACCCGTGGACTTAACAATAAGCTAATATAGAGACTAAACTTTGTAACAATTTCCACCTTAGGCTTTATATTAGCCTACTCCGACACTCAGCAACTCCAAGCAGTGCTGTAACTTCCGTCCAGGTACCACCTTCGTCAAGGCATCCGCAGCATTGTGTTCAGTATCCACCTTCAGAACTTCAACCGTCTTCGCTTCCAAGACCTCTCTGATAAAGTGGTAACGCACATTGATGTGCTTAGTCCTTTCATGAAAAACATGATTCCGCGATAAGTGAATCGCACCCTGATTATCACAATTAACTGCCACAGTGTTAAGCTCCACGCCCAACTCTTCCAAGAGTCCCCTTAGCCAAATAGCTTCCTTCACAGCCTCCGTAAGGGCCATATACTCCGCCTCTGTAGTTGAAAGAGCCACCACGTGTTGTAGCGTTGCCTTCCAGCTTACAACACATCCCTGTACTAAAAACGCGTAACCTGTGATTGACCTACCTTTATCCGGATCCTTTGCGTAGTCTGAATCAACAAAACCTGTTACGTCTACATGGTTGCCATGATTTGTCCCATACACCAAACCCACGTTTGCAGTACCCCGCAAATATTTCAAAATCCACTTCACTGCTTCCCAATGCTTTTTACCTGGATTCGCCAAATATCTGCTAACAACACTTACCGCATACGCTATGTCTGGCCTCGTGCACACCATCAAGTACATTAAGCTCCCAACCGCATTTGCATATGGCACCCTACTCATCCTTTCAACATCACAATCCCTAACCGGACAATCCTTCAACGACAGCTTGAAGTGCCCACCCAATGGCATCTTAACCGATTTCCCATTGTCTATTCTATAATTATTTAAAATCTTAGAAACATACCCGGATTGTGACACCCTCAGAATCTTGCGACTCCGATCCCTGATGATCTCCATACCAAGAATCTTCTTTGCTTCCCCGAGCTCTTTCATGTCAAACTCCTTTTTAAGCAAAGACTTGATAGACCCAATCTCAGCCTTGCTTTTACAAGCAATCAGCATATCATCTACATATAACAGTAGATAGATATACTCACCTGGTGCATAACTCCTATAATATGCGCAGCTGTCGTAACTGCTACGCTTGAACCCGTTGCTCAGCATGTACTCATCAAACCTCTTATACCATTGCCTAGGTGACTGCTTCAAACCATAAAGGGATTTCTTTAACAAACATACCTTGTTACCTTGTTCATAACCCGGTGGCTGCCTCATGTAGATCACTTCTTCAAGATTCCCATGTAAAAATGCCGTCTTTACATCAAGCTGCTCTAGCTCATAATCTCTACACGCAGTCAATGCAAGTATAACCCGAATAGATGTGTGTCGAACTACCGGCGAAAATACTTTATTATAGTCAATACCTGCCCTTTGTGTGAATCCACGAGCCACCACCCTCGCCTTGTACCTAGGCTTTTGAACACCTTCAATCCCTTCCTTTATCTTGAACAGCCATTTGCAGCTCACCAGCTTTTGCCCAGCTGGATGATCCACTAACTCATAGGTCTCATTCTTGTTCAGAGAATCCATCTCTTCATCCATAGCACCTTTCCACTTAGATCTATCTTTACAAGTAACTGCCTCCTGGTATGTCAATGGTTCATGAGTATCTTCTTCCTCTGCTGCAGCAAACGCGTAAGCAGCCATATTACTTTCATCTCGAAACCTCAAAGGTTTCATTCTTGTCCTTGGCTCTCTATCCCGAACCAACTGATAATCTGTGAGATCCGGTGTTTGATCATGATCCTGATCCCCTGCATCTTCATCATCGCCATCTTCCTGACCATCAATCAGATCTTCCTCAAGCGAATGATTATTTAACCTCTGCAGTTCCACCTCAACCTGTAATTCCTCAACAGACTTATCAGTACCTGCACCAGAATCCTTCAACGTGTCTTTATACATGACACTTTCATTGAAGACCACGTTCCTGCTAGTGACTATTTTAGGTGATTCATTATCAAGCCTATATAGCCTGTACCCCTTCACACCTTCAGGATACCCCAAAAGAACGCATTTTACTGCTCTCGGCTCGAGCTTACCTTGTTTAACGTGTGAATATGCGACACAGCCGAAAATCCTCAACATCCCATAATCACTTGGATGTCCCGACCACATCTCCATAGGTGTCTTTTTCTCAATCGCTGTCGATGGTGACCTATTTATAAGATATGCAGCCGTACATGTCGCTTCCGCCCAGAAGGTCTTGGGCAATCCAGACTGAATTAATAAGCAGCGTACCTTATCCATGAGAGTTCTATTCATCCGTTCTGCTAATCCATTCTGCTGCGGCGTCCCGGCAACTGTCAAATGTCTAGCAATCCCACTCTCACTACATAGCTGCTCAAACTCCCGATTACAGAACTCAAGACCATTATCTGTCCTCAGCTTCTTAACCGTCCTCCCAGTCTGATTCTCTACTAACTGCTTCCACTCTTTGAACTTTCCAAATGCTTCGTGTTTGAACCTGAGAATATAAACCCATACCCTCCTGGAATAATCATCAACAATAGATAAGAAGTACCTCTTACCTCCCAATGATTCCACCTGAGACGGACCCCATAAGTCTGAATGAACATAGTCTATCACTCCCTGAGTAGTGTGCCTTCCTACACCGAAACTGACTCGATGTGACTTTCCCAGAACACAATTCTCACAAAAATCGAGCTTACCTAGACTTTTCTTTCCAAACAGCTCCTGATTTTCTAGCACCTGAAGTCCCGCCTCACTGATATGTCCCAGTCTTTTATGCCAAACCTGCGCAAGACTGTCTTTTTCTTCAACACTAGCATTAAGCTCACCCGCCACTGCATGGCCATCCAAAGAGTATACGCAATTATCCCTTCGTGTTCCAGATAAAATAACCCTAGAACCATTAATCACCTTGATTTTGCCCGACTGCAATTTTACGGTATATCCCTCTTTTTCAAGAGTTCCCAGCGATATCAAGTTTCTTTTCAATTCAGGAATATACCTGACATTGTTTAATACAAAACTTGACCCATCTTTCAGTTGTAACCTAACCTTGCCAATACCTCTGATCTTGCACTCCCTGTTGTCACCCAACAGTACCCTGCCCCCATCGCATTCCAGAAAATCAAAAAATATATCTAACCTGGGTGTCATGTGGTATGAACCTCCTGAATCCATGATCCAATCTAGCAGAGCCTCTGCACTCATAACCATCATCACCTCAGAACCGTCATAAACCGAACCACTGGAGCTTGGCTGATCTTCTTTCTTGACGAAACTATTTGACTTCTTGCGATTATTCTTTGGACAGTTTCTCTTTAAGTGCTCTTCAGATTGGCAAATAAAGCACTTGAGTCTTCCACCTCGAGACTTGGATCTTGACTTTCCCCTAGACTGATGCGAATTCCTGCGATCAGTTCTTCCCCTCACATATAACCCTTCACCATCATCCCCCTTCGCCTTAGATCTTTCTTTGATTTCCTTTGAATTCAGTGTGGCCATCACATCCTCCAAAGTCAAAGCTTCCCGTCCATAAAGCAAGGTATCCACAAAGTGTTCGTATGATGCTGGTAAAGAAGTGAGTAATAATAAAGCAAGATCTTCATCCTCGAATTTTACCTCAATATTTGCTAAATCAAGAACGATTTTGTTGAACTCATCTATATGCTCGGAAATCGTACGTCCAGCCGGCATGTAGAAAGTATACAACTTCTTCTTTAGGTACAACTTGTTGGCCAAGGACTTTGTCATGTACAAAGTCTCGAGCTTGGACCAAACCCCCGCTGCAGTCGTCTCCCCGGTAACCTCTCTCAGAACCTTGTTACCTAAACACAAAATCATGGCACTATGAGCTTTCTTGTTTAGCTCAGCTTTCGCTGTAGCATCCATATTTTCGGGTAAAACCTCCAGAGCTGCTTCACATCCATGTTGAATTAATAAAGCACGCATCTTGACTCTCCATAACCCGAAATCACCAGTTCCATCGAATTTTTCGATCTCAAACTTGGCTCCCGTCATTCTTTAATCCCTTTATTAATTTGCTAAACCTTGTGATAAACCCCACAATCACAAATTAACAAAGTCCCCTTGTGCAATACCCTTAAATTAATAACCTTTTTGTTTTTAAAATAATAAAAACAAAAATAAAACAAATTGAATTTCTTTAATTTATATTCCACCAATATAAATCTTATTCCTGTTGACTTTTATCAAAGAAAAAAAAAACCAATCTCTCCTTTCTTCTTCCTTTAGACGCCGCCAACAACAAACAAAAAACAGATCCAATAACTTTGTCGATCTAAAAAACCAACTTGTCTTTGTCGATCTTCAATAACTCGAAAATCAACAACCCTTAAGTTTTCTTAAACCAGTGTCGTTAACCTCGACAAATCGAAAACCTAAGAACCCTTAACTGTCGACCCTTGCTGCTCCTTGACGTCCACGAACCCGAACACCAAGAACACTTGCTGTTGAACAACAAGTACACCCTTCTTGATCGATCCTAGATAACCAGCAAACTCCGCGACCTGAGCTCTTGATACCACTTGTAGGAATCGACAACCTACAACCCCGGTTTACTAGAGCGGATAACTCGATCGTTGAAGAAAACCACACAGCTTGGATCGACAGAAAGTAAAGAACGATGCACAAGGTAATTATCCCTAATCGTTTACTTGATTAGTATGAAAGAATGCGTACATGAATCGTCCCCCCTCACCTCCTTTTATAGAGATGAAGGGGAGGTAAAACACCGACTCTACAAGACTCATAGTCGGCTGTTACAAGGACACGGGTTGGGCTTGGGACACAAGCCAACCAAACCGACTCTTTAAGCTATGACGACTAAACATTAACACTAAGACCCGTGGACTTAACAATAAGCTAATATAGAGACTAAACTTTGTAACAATTCTCATGTTAGACTATGGACTAGAAAGCATCAATATGTACATCCTAGACTAATACTTAGCCTTACTCGCATACGAGTAGACGATCTTCCTCGTAAACTAGTATCAGTTGTTCCCGTTAACCTGATAGGCTCTTGCAATGGATTGATATGCGTTGTTCAGGAGTCGGATAATCCCTTTCTTTTCAACCCTAGTACTAGAATATATAAGAGGTTACCATATAGCGGTTTGTCTGGCCGCTCAGAGTATTCTTTTGGGTACGACGAGTCTAGTGATGATTATAAAGTTGTTGGGTTATCCAGTAAAAACAAATTAGCGAAGATATACTCATTAAAAACCGGCCGTTGGAAAGATATGAACGATGTTCCCCATATTGATCCATCGTTTCATCGTGGTACCTTTTCTAACGGAGCTTTTCATTGGATGGTCCATGAGATGGTTCACAAAGAGTGGGGGCTTCTTGCGGTTGATTAACATAGTTTCTTTAGATTTAGCAACCGAGACTTTTGGTGAAGTTTTGCCGCCACGCCTCAATAATGATAAGTGTGATTGGATATCGTTTACGAAGTTGACGACTTTGGGTGAATGGTTGTGTGTGATTGTTCATTATAGTGGGATTTCTGCTGATTTATGGGTAATGAAGGTCTATGGAGTGAAAGATTCTTGGACTAAATTGGTTTCCATCCCGTATTATAATAAAGAGGGGTTCTATGTGCCTGTGTCTATGTCAAATGATGGGAGATTTTTGCTGAAGTTTAATAAAAAGTTGGTTGTTTATGATTCGATGAATTGTTCATTCACAGACATTCACGAGTTTGATGAGGGGTTTGAAGCATGTACTCATGTTGATAGTTTAGTTTCACCTCATTCCCCACTTGATTCGGAACAAACTGAGGAGTTGTCGTCTTTCTTCACGTAGAAGAATGGGAGCCTGCTTAGTTTTCTGATTTATTTCAATTTGGTTTCTATCTTTAAATCACGTGAGTAATATCTAACCTTTTCATTCCTAAACCACGCTCTTTCTTTATCAATGGACGTTTATGTTATACTAGTTTACACACTATGTCTTTGCATATACGAATGTAAAGTAGAAGATTAAATGACGCTGCAGGCCAAGGGCCGAGCTAGAAACTTATTATTGGTTGGCAAAAACAGGCTGCAAATTACAAATGACCACTGTCGTCATTGTGCTTCTGTCTACGAGTCAGGTTAACGGATAAAAGTTGATGCATTGTAGAGTTATTTGCTTTCTTGTGATTATTGCTATAAAATGAATTAAGATATACTCAAGTTAGCGAGCAAATTTATCACCCTCGTGATGAATAATTGGCAGAACATATTAACATTTGCAAAAGTATTTACCATTTTTTGAACTACTTGGGTGAAATATGACTTCTAGGAAGATATATAACCAACATTTCAGTAACGTACTATGTTATGTTCAGTTCTTACTGATAGCGAAGTTGTTTCTATTTCGTAAAGCTATATGATGAAATGATCACCTCTACTTGGTTTAAATGCTTATATAGCGAATGTTGATGATCAAATCTTTGAAACTTGAACAAAGTTCCTACAGGTAAGACTATACGCAAACACCACCTATCATTATTTTCCTAGTCGTTTCAACCACCAGCATCACGGATTCCATTCAGAGTACCTCTCGATTAGCTCTCTTTCTTTCTCGGTCCTTCTCCATCAGAAATCCCTGTATAAAATAACTATTGATATACATATCGAGAGTGAGGGAGTGTTTGGATGTGTGTTCATAACACTAGAAGAAACACTGTTCGGTGGTTTGATTTAAGTTTTATTGTATCTTACTTATCGGTGTATTCGTGTTAACTTACTTATCGGGCTTATGAGCTTAGCTCAAAATTAAAGCCCAGTAAATGAGCTAACACGAAAAGTAGTTCTTAACTAATCGAGGATATAATAATTTGTGTGCATGTAGGTTGGCATGCAAGGAGATAAACGTAGGAGGACACAGAGGATGGAGGTTAAGGATAGTGGAAGCTTTCATAATAATATTAGCTTTTACAGAGCTTTTATATGTGATGTTGGTGCATGCTGGTTTGTACAACAGTCGATATGGACCAGGGTATCGTGACTCCGACTATGGAGTCGGTGTTGGTGGTCATCATGTCGAAGAGCCTGGCTACAAAGGAACTACTACTAGAGTGTAGTTTAGTTTTATCTTATGTTGTGGATGTATCTAGTTTATTTATAAGATAATGAATACTAGTAGATCGAACTAATTAATATGAAGTACTCGTCATCATGTAATGTTTGTACTTTTGTCGGGTTGTGGATTTGATTTATGAGAAGTGGTGAACTTTATACGAATTTGTTTTAACTATAGTGGAAGTTTAGGGGATGTAATTATAAATCGTGTATACAATATATATTGATATAGACGATATAGATATAAATAAAATTCGATCGTCATATGTTTTCCTAAGAACCCTAGTTAGGTCGGCTAATAATAAATGGCACAACGACAATCAAAGAGAAAGACAATCGAAGGTCTATCGATACCTAGTCTTTTTCTGCCCGAAGAGATCATTGTTGAAATTCTGTTGAGGTTTCCTGTCGAAACCTTATTAAGATGCAAGTCTGTTTGCAAATCATGGTACACTTTAATATTTTATTAATTCTCATGTTAGACTATGGACTAGAAAGCATCAATATGTACATCCTAGACTAATATTTAGCCTTTATCTCATACGAGTATACGATCTTCATCGTAAACTAGTATCAGTTGTTCCCGTTAACCTGATAGGCTCTTGCAATGGATTGCTATGCATTGTTCAATGGGATAATTCCTTTCTTTACAACCCTAGTACTAGAATATATAAGAGGTTACCATATAGCGGTTTATCTGGCAGCGCAGAGTATTCTTTTGGGTACGATGAGTCTAGTGATGATTACAAAGTTGTTGGGTTATCCCGTAATAACAAATTAGCCAAGATATACTCATTAAAAACCGACCGTTGGAAAGATATGAACGATGTTCCCCATATTGATCCATCGTTTCATCGTGGTACCTTTTCTAACGGAGCTTTTCATTGGATGGTCCTTGAGATGGTTCACAAAGAGTGTGGGTGCTTCTTGCGGTTGATTAACATAGTTTCTTTAGATTTAGCAACCGAGACTTTTGGTGAAGTTTCGCCGCCACGCCTCTATGGTGATAAGTGTGATTGGATATCGTTTACGAAGTTGACGACTTCGGGAGAATGGTTGTGTGTGATTGTTCATTATAGTGGGATTTCTGCTGATTTATGGGTAATGAAGGTCTATGGAGTGAAAGATTCTTGGACTAAATTGGTTTCCATCCCGTATTATACTAAAGAGGGGTTGTATGTGCCTGTGTCTATGTCAAATGATGGGAGATTTTTGCTGACGTTTAATAAAAAGCTGGTTGTTTATGATTCGATGAATTGTTCATTCACTGAGATTCACGAGTTTGATGAGGAGTTTGAAGCATGTACTCATGTTGATACTTTAGTTTCACCTCATTCCCCCCTTGATTCGGAATAAACTGAGGAGTTGTCGTCTTTCTTCACGTAGAAGAATGGGAGCCTGCTTAGTTTTCTGATTTATTTCAATTTGGTTTCTATCTTTAAATCACGTGCGTAATATCTAACCTTTTCATTCCTAAACCACGCTCTTTCTTTATCAATGGACGTTTATGTTATACTAGTTTACACACTATGTCTTTGCATATACGAATGTAAAGTAGAAGATTAAATGACGCTGCAGGCCAAGGGCCGAGCTAGAAACTTATTATTGGTTGGCAAAAACAGGCTGCAAATTACAAATGACCACTGTCGTCATTGTGCTTCTGTCTACGAGTCAGGTTAACGGATAAAAGTTGATGCATTGTAGAGTTATTTGCTTTCTTGTGATTATTGCTATAAAATGAATTAAGAGATACTCAAGTTAGCGAGCAAATTTATCACCCTCGTGATGAATAATTGGCAGAACAAACATATTAACGTTTTCAAAAGTATTTACCATTTTTTGAACTACTAGGGTGAAATATGACTTCTAGGAAGATATATAACCAACATTTCAGTAACGTACTATGTTAAGTTCAGTTCTTACTGATAGCGAACTTGTTTCTATTTCGTAAAGCTATATGATGAAATGATCACCTCTACTTGGTTTAATTGCTTATATAGCGAATATTGATGATCAAATCTTTGAAACTTGAACAAAGTTCCTACAGGTAAGACTATACGCAAACACCACCTATCACTATTTTCCTAGTCGTTTCAACCACCAGCATCACGGATTCCATTAGAGTACCTCTCGATTAGCTCTCTTTCTTTCTCGGTCCTTCTCCATCAGAAATTCCTGTATAAAATACATATCGAGAGTGAGGGAGTGTTTGGATGTGTGTTCATAACACTGGAAGAAACGCTGTTCGGTGGTTTGATTTAAGTTTTATTGTATCTTACTTATCGGTGTATTCGTGTTAACTTACTTATCGGGCTTATGAGCTTAACTCAAAAGCCCAGTAAATGAGCTAACACGAAAAGTAGTTCTTAACTAATCGAGGATATAATAATTTGTGTGCATGTAGGTTGGCATGCAAGGAGATAAACGTGGGAGGACACAGAGGATGGAGGTTAAGGATGGTGGAAGCTTTCATAATAATATTAGCTTTTACCGAGCTTTTGTATGTGATGTTGGTGCATGCTGGTTTGTACAACAGTCGATATGGACCAGGGTATCGTGAGTTCGTGACTCCGACTATGGAGTCGGTGTTGGTGGTCATCATGTCGAAGAGCCTACAAAGGAACTACTACTAGAGTTTAGTTTTGTTTTATCTTATGTTGTGGATGTATGTAGTTTATTTATAAGATAATGAATACTAGTAGATCGAACTAATTAAGATATGAAGTACTCGTAATCATGTAATGTTTGTACTTTTGTCGGGTTGTGGATTTGATTTATGAGAAGTGGTGAACTCTATACGAATTTGTTTTAACTATAGGGGAAGTTTAGGGGGTGTAATTACAAATCGTGTATACAATATATATAGATATAGATGATATAGATATAAATAAAATTCGATCGTCATATGTTTTCCTAAGAACCCTAGTTAGGTCGGCTAATAATAAATGGCACAAAGACAATCAAAGAGAAAGACAATCGAAGGTCTATCGATACCTAGTCTTTTTCTGCCCGAAGAGATCATTGTTGAAATTCTGTTGAGGTTTCCTGTCGAAACCTTATTAAGATGCAAGTCTGTTTGCAAATCATGGTACACTTTAATATCAAGTCGATTTTTTATTAATTCCCATGTTAGACTATGGACTAGAAAGCATCAATATGTACATCCTAGACTAATATTTAGCCTTGCTCGCATACGAGTATACTATCTTCCTCGTAAACTAGTATCAGTTGTTCCCGTTAAGCTGATAGGCTCTTGCAATGGATTGGTATGGATTGTTCAATTGGATAATTCTTTTCTTTACAACCCTAGTACTAGAATATATAAGAGGTTACCATATAGCGGTTTGTCTGCCAACGCAGGGTATTCTTTCGGGTACGATGAGTCTAGTGATGATTACAAAGTTGTTGGGTTATCCTGGAATAACAAATTAGCCAAGATATACTCATTAAAAACCGACCGTTGGAAAGATATGAACGATGTTCCCCATATTGATCCATCGTTTCATCGTGGTACATTTTCTAACGGAGTTTTTCATTGGATTGTTAAGGTTCTTGAAGAGGACTCTGTGCCGTACGTTCGGTTGACTAACATAGTTTCTTTTAATTTAGTAACCGAGACTTTTGGTGAAGTTTCGCCGCCACCTCTGGATTGCGATAAATGTGATTAGGGGTATATGGTTGACGACTTTGGGAGAATGGTTGGGTGTTGTTCATTATCGTGGGATTTCTGCTGATTTATGGGTGATGAAGGTCTATGGAGTGAGATTCTTGGACTAAATTGGTTTCCATCCCGTATTATAATAAAGAGGGGTTGTATGTGCCTGTGTCTATGTCAAATGATGGGAGATTTTTGCTGACGTTTAATAAAAAGTTGGTTGTTTATGATTCGATGAATTGTTCATTCACTGATATTCACGAGTTTGATGAGGGGTTTGAAGCATGTACTCATGTTGATAGTTTAGTTTCACCTCATTCCCCCCTTGATTCGGAACAAACTGAGTTGTCGTCTTTCTTCATGTAGAAGGATGAAGGGTTTGAACCAATTTGGTTTTTATCTTTAAATCATGTGTGTGATATCTAAACTTTTCAATCCTAAACCATGCTCTTTCTTTATCAATGGACGTTTATGTTATAGTTTACACACACTGTCTTTGCATATACGAATGTAAAGTAGCAGATTAAATGACGCTGCAGGCCAAGGGCCGAGCTAGAAACTTACAAATTACAAATGACCACTGTCGTCATTGTGCTTCAGTCTGCGAGTCAGGTTAACGGATAAAAGTTGATGCATTGTAGAGTTATTTGCTTTCTTGTGATTATTGCTATAAAATGAATTAAGAGATACAAATCCACAAGTTAGCGAGCAAATTTATCACCCGCATGTTGAATAATTGGCAGAACAAACATATTAACGTTTGCAAAAGTATTTACCATTTTTTGAACTACTTGGGTGAAATATGACTTCTAGGAAGATATATAACCAACATTTCAGTAACGTACTATGTTAAGTTCAATTCTTACTGATAGCGAAGTTGTTTCTATTTCGTAAAGCTATATGATGAAATGATCACCTCTACTTGGTTTAAATGCTTATATACCGAATATTGATGATCATATCTTTGAAACTTGAACAAAGTTCCTACAGGTAAGACTATACGCAAACACCACCTATCATTATTTTCCTAGTCGTTTCAACCACCAGCATCACGGATTCCATTCAGAGTACCTCTCGATTAGCTCTCTTTCTTTCTCGGTCCTTCTCCATCAGAAATTCCTGTATAAAATAACTATTGATATACATATCGAGAGTGAGGGAGTGTTTGGATGTGTGTTCATAACACTAGAAGAAACACTGTTTGGTGGTTTGATTTAAGTTTTATTGTATCTTACTTATCGGTGTATTCGTGTTAACTTACTTATCGGGCTTATGAGCTTAGCTCAAAAGCCCAGTAAATGAGCTAACACGAAAAGTAGTTCTTAACTAATCGAGGATATAATAATTTGTGTGCATGTAGGTTGGCATGCAAGGAGATATATAAACGTAGGAGGACACAGAGGATGGAGGTTAAGGATAGTGGAGGCTTTCATAATAATATTAGCTTTTACAGAGCTTTTATATGTGATGTTGGTGCATGCTGGTTTGTACAACAGTCGATATGGACCAGGGTATCGTGACTCCGACTATGGACTCGGTGTTGGTGGTCATCATGTCGAAGAGCCTGGCTACAAAGGAACTACTACTAGAGTTTAGTTTTGTTTTATCTTAAGTTGTGGATGTATGTATAGCTTATTTATAAGATAATGAATACTAGTAGATCGAACTAATTAATATGAAGTACTCGTAATCATGTAATGTTTTTACTTTTGTCGGGTTGTGGATTTGATTTATGAGAAGTACGTGGTGAACTTTATACGAATTTGTTTTTAACTATAGTGGAAGTTTAGGGGGTGTAATTATAAATCGTGTATACAATATATATATATATATATATATATATATATAGGGGGGCTTTATTTTCAGAACCCTGTTAAGTGCGGGAATTGCGAGAACTCCAATTTTGCATTAGAAAACATGCATGTTCATATAAAACATGTATGTTTTCTTACATACACCTTAATACACATACCTGCGTAACATACATGTTCATATAAAACCATTTTGCATTGATATGTTGCACTTAATAGGGTTTTATATGAACATGTATGTTACGCAGGTATGTGTATTAAGGTGTATGTAAGAAAACATACATGTTTTATATGAACATTCATGTTTTCTAATGCAAAATTGGAGTTCTCGCAGTTCCCGCACTTAACAGGGTTCTGAAAATAAAGATACACTATATATATATATATATATATATATATATATATATATATATATATATATATATATATATATATATATATATATATATATATATATATATATATAAAATTTGATCGTCATATGTTTTCCTAAGAACCCTAGTTAGGTCGGCTAATAATAAATGGCACAACGACATTCAAAGAGAAAGAAAATCGAAGGTATATCAATACCTAGTCTTTTTCTGCCCGAAGAGATCATTGTTGAAATTCTGTTGAGGTTTCCTGTCGAAACCTTATTAAGATGCAAGTCTGTTTGCAAATCATGGTACACGTTAATATCGAGTCGATATTTTATTAATTCTCATGTTAGACTATGGACTAGAAAGCATCAATATGTAACGTGCTTAACTAGAACCCTTTATAGATTGGTAGTTAATCACAATCAAGACACTAGAACTACCGAAATGAGAACGTAATTCAAAGTGAAATGATTACTGGATTTGTTATTCAGATATGGAATTTGTTACAGAAGAGATAAGAGAAATTATTCATCAAAAACTAGTTACAATGATGAGAAAGTGAAAGTATTTAAAGGATAACAAATAGGCGGAAAAGTTTGTTTTGAGGTTTGTTGACTAAAGTTGACTTGTCACGTGCATGGCACGTGACCTCTGTTTTAGACATATAACATTCCATCCCTCTTCAAATGATACTTGTCCTCAAGTATCAAGCTCAAATTGACCCATTGGATCAACACCTACACCACAACCTTGAAGGAAACTCAAGTGCCTTTAAACCATTACCATCACTCCACTTACTAAAACCCTAGACCAACATTTTATCACCATTCTCAATCATCTTCTTGTTCATAAGCATCACACGTATAGCAGCAGTTAACAAAGCATCGACATCACAGTGAAGAATTACACACATAATAGCAGATGAGTCATTCACATCATCACTCACATCATACTTTCTGTCTGACCCTTGTAACCTTCTAAAGCCCATCTTTTTAGCACCTCTTATGCTTTTGTTCAATTCAATATGATTGCAGACCACTTCTCTTGAATAATATTGCCATTGGATGTATATATCTTCATCCCAACAAAACACTAGCTCGTTACATGATTCTAGCCCATCTTTTTTTTTTCCTCAATGGCCATTTCCACATGTCAAAGTTCCACTTCCTATGTTCAGACATGCATTCAGTACCACCTATTTTCATCCTTTTATGCCCTTCCCACATGTCAAACTTCCAAAGTCTTCTCTGGAACTTGAAGTTAACATGACTACTTGTTTTTTTCCTTCTCGGACACTTCCAAATACATTCAGCAGTACTAGCAAGTGCATGTTGCTCATCCCAATAGTGAATTTCCTGATTTCCAACATTAAATTCCACTGAACTTTTCTGAACATTTTGACCATAAGCAAGAACATTACCTCCTTTATTCACAACTTCCTCACCTTCATCATACAATAGCTCATAGAATTTCCTTATACCAGACTTCACATATTTTTTCTTCCTATTCGGCCATTTCCATATCTTCAACTTCATACCACCTCTGTTTTTACCATTTTTACCCATTCAAACCCCTGAGATTTCCATGACTACTGCTAGTACCATTACCATCAATAGTGATACCAAGACTATGGTACTCTTCATCTCCTTCAAGAATATCCTTGAAAGCAACATACTTCCCACAATTCTCATGTTGAACTCTGTATTCATTGCCACACCTCCCATAGTCATTCCCACTTTCCTCACAAACCAACTTCTTCCAATTAGCCCAATTGCTCGTCCTATCATCTTCAAATCCTTCTGCCCTCTTTATATCACCAACATCACATTCTTTGTTCACAACCTCATTTTTGTTCTTCTCAACACCATCCTTTACAAACTTTTCCACTGACAGTTTATCCGCCACCATATGGTTTCCCATTATTCCATCTGTACTAATTTCCATTTCTCCAACAATTTTCATTTGAACTGCAAAGCCACCCCTTTGATTCTCAACATCAACAAATATCTCACCACTTGATTCTATTTCGCTATCTTTTCCATTAATTGCTTCTATACCCTCATCCTCATCAATATTCTTACTGATGTCTTCAATCTGCTTTCTTTTATTAAACCAAGTACCAATACTATCATCATAGCCCATCAAACAAGTACCCATCAAGCCAATGTTTACTTCAATCACTCCATTTGCATTACTTGATTTCATAACCTCAATATTACAATCTTTTTCTTCGAAATCATCAAGAGCAGTCAACACATTACATTCAGTTTCCTTGTCAGTAACATCTTCTCTCCCACAATCATCGACCACTTCATATGAGTTATTTAGATTGAAAATAGGCGAAAATGGTGGTTTATTCTTTACCTGAACATTAGTATTTTGCCTGTGATTCTTCAATTCCACCACTGCTCCTTCAAAAACTGAGTCAAATCTCTTCTTGATTTGTCTCTTGTAGATACTCCAATCCACCACTTCACCATGCCTCATCATGAATTGCTCGTGCCAATCCAATGCTTTATCAAAAACATGCATTGACACTAGCTCCAATCTTTGTACATCATCATCTATAAGGTTCATCTCAAAGAACTGATTAACCCTATAGAGCCACCCTTGCACATCCTCACCATAGAATTTTGGGAACTCCACCTTAGTTAATCTTCCATATTGACCACCACTTTGACTATTATTGTGACTACTGGTGCTTCCTCCTCTTTGACTACTTCCTGCACCATTTTTCATTCTTTGTTCCAATGCCTCAATTTTCCTGATCACGATCTCTAACTGATTTTCCTTGGTGATTGGTCTGTTCGCTGCACTTTCTTGTTTGTTCCCGCCATTTGTAACTGACTCTTCTTTCTTTAAAACCACATAACCCAAATCAAATGAACCTCTTTTATTATTCTTGATTTCACTTAAATCTTCAGGATGTGAACTAAGTAATGGTGGATTCGTTTTGCGATTCATTATACGATGAAATTTTTTCTTCAGACTTTGCCAAATTATATGCATCTGAGATGGTTTTGGGTGGAAAAGATCCATGGTCATATGTAATTTCAGATGGCAACCCCTGCCAAAAATAGTCAACTAGATACCGTTCCTTCAAACCCTCATTGATAAACGCTGAAGTAAAAGATTCATAATACTCTGTAACCGTACCATATTTTTTGAGAAATTCTTTCGTAGACAATTCAGCAAACACCATAGCTGCAACCGCCATTGATGATCTTTGAAACTTGACTAAAGTAACTGAATTCACAACCCAACAAGAATTTGACTAAAGTGACTGTTTCTTGACCCAAATTGAACAAGAATCAACCAAGAATTTAACCCGTAATAACAAACTTTGCTGAAAAACGATCGGAGAAAATGATAGAATATCAAGAAATGTCAATGTAACACTTCTTGAAGAATAATGGTGCCAAGAAAGGGCTCTGATACCAATTGTAACGTGCTTAACTAGAACCCTTTATAGATTGGTAGTTAATCACAATCAAGACACTAGAACTACCGAAATGAGAACGTAATTCAAAGTGAAATGATTACTGGATTTGTTATTCAGATATGGAATTTGTTACAGAAGAGATAAGAGAAATTATTCATCAAAAACTAGTTACAATGATGAGAAAGTGAAAGTATTTAAAGGATAACAAATAGGCGGAAAAGTTTGTTTTGAGGTTTGTTGACTAAAGTTGACTTGTCACGTGCATGGCACGTGACCTCTGTTTTAGACATATAACACAATATGTACATCCTAGACTTATATTTAGCCTTGCTCGCATACGAGTATCTGATCTTCCTTGTAAACTAGTGTCAGTTGTTCCCGTTTTCCTGATAGGCTCTTGCAATGGATTGCTATGCATTGTTCAGGAGTCGGATAATCCCTTTCTTTGATCAACCCTAGTACTAGAATATATAAGAGGTTACCATACAGCGGTTTATCTGGCCGCACAGAGTATTCTTTTGGGTACGATGAGTCTAGTGATGATTACAAAGTTGTTGGGCTATCCCGTAATAACAAATTAGCCAAGATATACTCATTAAAAACCGACCGTTGGAAAGATATGAACGATGTTCCCCATATTGATCCATCGTTTCATCGTGGTACATTTTCAAACGGAGTTTTTCATTGGATGGTTCAGGTTCTTGATCAAGAGGACTCTGTGCCGTACATTCGGTTGACTAACATAGTTTCTTTTAATTTAGTAACCGAGACTTTTGGTGAAGTTTCGCCGCCACCTCTGGATGGTGATAAATGTGATAGGGGTATATGGTTGACGACTTTGGGAGAATGGTTGTGTGTTGTTCATTATCGTGGGATTTCTGCTGATTTATGGGTCATGAAGGTCTATGGAGTGAAAGATTCTTGGACTAAATTGGTTTCCATCCCGTATTATACTAACACTGGGTTTTACTGGGTTTATGCGCCTGTGTCTATGTCAAATGATGGGAGATTTTTACTGACGTTTTATAAAAAGTTGGTTGTTTATGATTCCATGAATTGTTCATTCACTCAGATTTATAAGTTTGACGCGGGATTTAAAGCATGTACTCATGTGTTGATAGTTTAGTTTCACCCAAGTCCCCCCTTGATTCGGAACAAATTGAGGAGTTGTCGTCTTATTTCACGTGAAAGAATGGGAGCGAGTCAAGTACACAAGAGAAAACAACTTATAACTTAAAAAGGTTTTTTAAGACTTGTGAGTCTCTAGCTTTCTGATTTATTTCAATTTGGTTTTTATACGAGGAGCATTTTTTTACACTATGTCTTTGCATAGACAGATGTCATGCATCATTGCATTACAAAAAGATCGAGTAACTATAGCTGACAACTAGTAGACTTTGTTTATTACTTAGGATAATAGGCACAATTGTTATGATTTGCTGGTTTGTACAACAGTCGATATGGACCAGGCCCCAGGGTATCGTGACTCTGACTATGGAGTGTGTGTTGGTGGTCATCATCATATCGAAGAACCTGGCTTCAAAGGGACTACTAGAGTTTGATTTGATGTGATTTTATCCATGTATGTAGTTCATAAAATGATACTAATAAATCGAATTTTTTTTAAGTTAGGGTTAATTATATAAATCGTCCTTGTCGTTTACACACAATTTCACCTTTCGTCTTAAAAGTCTAATAAGTACATCAGTCGTCACTGTGGTTAACGTTTTGAAACCGACGAGTTCTTTGACCAAACGGACGTTAGTTTTTCTCCTTAAGTTTGGTCATGTGTTGGGCATGTGATGGCAAAATTGTCATTTTAAGTTCATAGTATGTGTTATACGGTTTTGAACGTGTCGTAGTAAGTGTAATAATTTTGAGTAAGTCCTATGCATTTAATCATGTTCATATGGATTTACCAAAATGTGGTTATAAACACAAGAGCATGAAAACGATATGTTATGAGCGTTAATCCCTTCTTTGGACACAGTTTAGTACAAAGATTTGAGATTTTAGTCTTTCTATTAAAGCACTTCTGTAAGAATGAGATTCATGTCAATGTAAGTACCAATTACTTAGTAACATTAATCGGAAGCTATCACGTATAAAAACAAAATGAATACCGTTTTCCCAATCCATTTTCATCTGCTTCATGTCGCAATTTTCTAGACTCCCTTTGTATAGATATAAGTCCAATCTTATCAGAAGGTGGAAACGGAGATACAACTTGCTCAATCAACAAGAGGACATTGGTAAAAATGTTCTTAACAATATTATTTTGAACATATATTGGAGATATCGAATGTGGCAATATCTATCTACATACATGAATACATAAGCAAAGCTTAAATGTTAAGACAGAAGTGTATTCTAGGTACTCACCGCAATCACTATGGGTATCAATGCCGCGTGTTCCCTTGGTGCTGCAACCTGGAAAAGAGTGTCGCATGGAAGTTGGACATGACAAATAATCTCAAATTCAAACAAGTGGTATAAAGTTAAATATATCAAGTCAAGACTAGACGATTTCAGTATAAAAAACATGCTTTTATAATCTAAAATGAACCAGAGTTTCATGTTGTTTTTTTGTGTCTTTTGGGTCATCTTGATTTTTTTTTTTTTTTTTTTCTGGTCATCTTGTTTTTTTTTCGGCTTCATGTTGTGGTGGTCTTGTTTTAGCTGTGGTGGTCATTTGTTTTCAGATCGATCATCATGGCCCTGATGGTCGTTTTGGGGGGCCATGGTTCAGAATAAATGTTCAAGCTCCGACCAGCACGAATGGTCAATTTTGTAGTACTACAAGACAAGCAAAGAACTTTAGGAAGAACCTTGAATAAAGGATCCTCTTGTGGCCTGAATGATGTTAGATTGAAGGTATACAACACACAAAGAGCAATTTGAGCATGGGGTTAGTTGTGATGGTTGTAATGTCAAATAGTTATGGTTGTTACGTCTAGTAGTAGCTGATGTGGCGTGAGCTGGTTTTGGTGTTAGGTCGTAGTGGTTGCACGTGGTAGTTTTGGAGGTGGTGTCAAGTAGCGGTGGTTGTGTTTTTAGGCACTCTCGTGTGTCTAGTGTTGAGTAGTGGTGATTGCGGAGTCGAGTAGCGTTGGTCTTAGTCTGGGGATACTGGGTTGTCTTATGGCTCATGGTTATGTTTCGTGGTTGAAGTATGGGTGGTCTGGTTTTGATGATAGTTTGGTGTGATTTTTGCCATGGTACGTGATTAACGAGAATACCACATACAATCCCCTTTAAAGGGTGTGTGAAACGAAAGCAAATGCAAAGACATAATGTAAAAGATACTCATTATTTAAGATTAAATTGTTGGATGCTTGAAGTTTATAATTAGAAACCAAATTGAAATAAAACATAAAATTAAACAGGCTCGCAAGCCTTAAAACAACCTTCTACGTTATAGTGTGTTTTCCCTTACACTTGACTCGGTCCCATTCATCCGTGTGAACTAAGAAAACTCCTCAATTTGTTCTGCATCAAGAGGGGATGAAACAGGCTCACAAGTCTTAAAAAACCTTTTAAGTTATAAGTTGTTTTGACTCGCTCCGGCCCATTCTTTCATGTGAAGAAAGATGACAAGTCCTCAATTTGTTCCAAATCAAGAGGGGAATGAGGTGAAACTAAGCTATCAACATGAGTACATGCTTGAAATCCCCCATCAAACTTGTGAACCTCAGTGAACGAACAATTCATGGAATCATAAACAACCAACTTGTTAAGAAATGTCAGCAAAAATCTCCCATCATTTGACATAGACACGGGCACATAAGACCCAACTTTAGAATAGTATGGGATGGAAACCAATTTAGTCCAAGAATCTTTCACTCCGTAGACCTTCATCACCCATAAGTCAGCACGAATCCCCTTATAATGAACAATCACACACAACCATTCTCCCAAAGTCCTCAACGCTATTATATCCCTATCACATTCATCACCATCCAGAGGTGGCGGCGATACCTCACTATAAGTCTCGGTTGCTAAATCAAAAGAAACTATGTTAGTCAACTGATAGTATGACACAGGCATATTACGAACCATCCAATGAAAAGCTCCGTTTAAAAAGGTACCATGATAACACCACGGAGAAACATGTGGGACATCATTGATATCTTTCCAACGATCAAGTTTTAATGAGTATATCTTGGCTTTGTTACCAAGGTAAATCCCAACAACTTTGTAATCATCACTAGACTCATCGTACCCAAAAGTAAAGCTCACGCCGACAGGAAAACAACCACCATATAACCTCTTATAAATTCTAGTACTAGGGTTGTAAAGAACTGGAGCATTGTAATCCACAACGATGCAGAACAATCCATTGCAAGAGCCTATCAGATTAACGGGGGGACTTAATTTGGAAGGAAAGCTAAGCGATACTCCTTCGAAAATAAGGCTAAATATTAGTCTAGGATGTACATATTGATGCCTTCTAGTCCATAGCCTAACATGAGAATTAATAAAATATCGACTTGATATTAATGAGTACCATGATTTGCAAACAGACTTACATCTTAATAAGGTTTCCACAGGAAACCTCAACAGAATTTCGATAATGATCTCGGGCAGAAGAAGATGACTAGGTAATATTATCGATAGGCTATTTCTCTTTGATTGTTGTTCATCTTCGTCTCCCATTCTTTTAACCAGCCTCTTTCTCTTTGATTGTTGTTCATCTTCGTCTCCCATTCTTTTAACCGACCTCTTTCTCTTTGATTGTTGTTGTGCCATTTTTTTAGGGTTCTTAGCTAATTGCTTTTTGGGGTCAAACATGCATATTACGAATCTATATATAGTGTCCAAGATTTATAATTACACCTAAGGTCCATGTTTTTTAAACTACTAACATGGATAGTCCCTGTGTCTAACTTGTGCTATTATTATTTTAGGAATACTATAAGACACCCCATCATATACTAGAATTTGGATGTGTGTGAGTGGTAATAATCAAACAATTTAGATATATTCCTTGAATTATTCGAGATCACTTTCAGATTGATATGTGCCCCGGGTATCATGAAATCCTCAATTGGATAATTCAGATAATCGCACTTTGTTTCTATGGCACGAGAGAACAAAGCAATACATATTATGTAAGTTAAGTTTGGACGAGGTCAAATCTGTCATGTAATACATAACAGAATGTTAGCTAAATTCGGTTAAAAACCATAACTGTTGGTAAAAGTTGTCTTTTGGTAGGAAAACCGGTTGGATACCCGAATCCCAAAAATCGTTTAGGTAATACCGGGACCCCAACAAGGGGGCATATCCTTGGACCCCGAAAGGGCGCTGCCTCTTGACCCCCCGCTTAGTTGTGGTGGCCACAAGCTAATTAGAACGAGTGTACACTCCGCACCCTGACTCGACTATAAGCTAAATCTGACTAAGCCCTTTATCATGGGTAAATTCCAATTACACAAAATATAAGTGTGATAAATGCAAAACCAGGGTTTCTCGAAGTAATGCTAGAACTCAACAGGATCTATCGCAAGAAAGAATCAATATCGAATTAAAGTTTAAATGGAAGTTATTAGTTTGTTATTTGACAATCACAAACCGTTAACAAATTGAGAGAAATGATTAAAGAGAGGATTGTATTTCATTTGCTTAGTATTACAAGTGAGGACTAACAACTATTTAAAGAAAGGTTTTGGCGCCAAAATTGGTTATGGTCTGTGTGATAACAAACACGTGCACCTCACGTGTCACACTAAACTCATATCCAAACATGACTTATGAAAGTGATAGACACTAAAATCACCAACATCGTACTGTGTTCAGAGAAAGAATCAAGATCGAATTAAAGCTCAAAGCTTCTTGTATATCAAATATCAATATGTTTAGTAAATAATTCAACTCATCAGCACTTTCTCTTTGGTTTTAATTAATTTATACTTGAATCGCAAGCAAACGGTTAGCTGCAATGTCTGTCTGTTCATATTCAACAAAGTGTTTTTGCTTCCACGTTACTCTATCTGATGACTGGTATGATGATGGTTCCTGTTGTTTTTGCCTTGATATTTTAATGATTTTTTATATGCTGAAACAGGCACATACATCCTTTTGCATTCTCAAGTTATTAAGTGGGTTTCTAGATAATTTTGTTCAACATTTTGATAACGGTGCCGACGTAATTGGCATCTGTACGTTTAACAATTTCAAAGTTGTCACTGCTTTTGAAGGAACACGATAACAAGCTACGATGGGATCTTAAGATCACCACAAAAGTAAGGAAGTTTATTGTCTGGTACTAGAAGTTTCAAATAATTACTATTGGAGTAGCTAGGAGCCGTTTCCGTTTTATCTGGTAATTATAGAAGCTGAGACGCTTCAACTTTGGTCCATATTTACCCACCAGCCATGTGCACAACTTACTCCAGGGTCATCCACATGCAGGTATCAGCCATTTGCACTACGTTGCTGATAAAGTGTGTTCTCGTTACAGCTTAATTTCCTTGTACTTGTATACTTGCAGGAACATTGTTTTACTTCACTATAACATTAAAATATAACTAGGAAAACGAACGATCTTACACAGTTATGAATTATAATATGTACTTTTGACTTGTTACAGAATGTCATGACCTCATAGCTATAAAATGTCATATGAAATCAACTCATTCATGATCGAACAAATTCATGCTGATTATTATTAGCTCGATCATCTTTGCAAATCCTGTTCTCCTAAGAGCACAAGCTAGTGTCAAGGTGCAATGACTAGGGGGGTCCGCCACTCGCCTGTTCTAATAATTGTATCCTCTTTTTGAAAGTGGAAGCAGAATACTAAAAAAACCAAATAATACAAGACTTGTCAATCTCATTCATACCATTTTAAGTAGCTAAACTAAGCAAAACTCGAGGGTATCATTTGGAAAGAGTAATAGAGAAGCCAGCTAATGATTAGCCGATGTCTTTATGCTAATGAAGATATTCGGTGTCATTTTCTGAATCTGTGTCATCTTCATTAACTAAAGTTTCATTGAACTCAACTGCATCAACGTTGTCATTGCTATTTTGGTTCTGGTTTTCCAACATTTGGCGTTCGTTGAGTCCCGTTTTCTGATAAGACAGTTTCTTGGTGAATATTCCACTCTTGTGTTGTTTTCTCAACTACATCTCCGATCAATGTTAGATCGCCTGCAATGTGCTTCATATCTTGTGTATTTATCACCTTCACAGCTTCTTTAACGTGACCAAAAAAAAAAAATTAATGGCAGATAAAAAGAAGTCATCTGTTTACAAGAAAGAATTACACGTTGACTATTAAAGGTCAAGCATAATCGTCAATAAACTCAAAACCTAGATTAGGCTCCTGCTATAAATTTTGACATTTGTGATGAGTAGTTGTCAAAACTTCGGACCCTTGTCAGCAGTTAACATGACATTAGGGGGGGGGGGGGGAGGGGGGAATTAACTCTTTTATAAACTTATGTTTGACTTTTAGAGTCAATTGTGTGACTTTTCAGAGTCAGAATGTGACTGGAAATGTCTGCAATGAATCCATGAAATTCTCTTTGAAAGACTGATGTTTGGTCAAAAGTGTGACCTTTTCGATTTATAAACCTGATTTTCTAAAAATATTTCTCTGATTTTAATAGATTATGCAATGAATTAACTACTATCAAGGTAAAATAGAAGTCAGTGTTATAGTAGCCCAATAATATTTAAAATGTGTAAAGATAATATGAGCATAAGACCTTGGATGGCTAACTCTTTGGTCACGCCATAATCTGTTGACATATTCTTGAGCACATCCAGATCTACTTGATTACCCTGTATCAGAAATATGAATCGAATCAGCGCCGCAAATTGTACCAAGTAAATCAGTGAGCATATATTTAAGGGATTAAAAGTTGTTGAATTATCCTTGACTCCTTTAGGTTAAATGTTACAATACTCACCAAGTCCATGTGGTTGTAACCTTCAATCTCTGTGTCTGCACACAACCTATTGAAACATCACGTCATAACATATATGTAGAGTATAAACATAAGTAATTGACAAAATTAGGCAAAAAGGAACTTAATGATTACCTTCTGTTCGGATGTTGAGCACAGGCCTCCTCCTCAATGGATCCTTCTTGTTTAAATTCGGAAGCCCCGTAAAGAAACAAGTTCCTATGTATCATACTATTGACAAAACAATGGACAATTGCTATATTCTCCTTCTTTGCATCAGCGACCAGCTCTTTAAGCCTCTTCAGTTGCGCTGCCAAAAGGAAGAAGTACAATCTATAATGAACGGCAACCACAATATCACAAGTAAAAATGAGACTCGTAGTTTAATATATATGTAAGTATATAAATGAGTCAAACGAGCAAAGCCAACAAAATTAAATTTTAAAAGATACGGGTCAACCCAACCCTTCCCAGTTTGGCCCATCTGACGTGTTCATCTCTGACATAAAGCAACAGAAACATACAGATACATACATATTGACAGATAAATTCTGAACGGAGGCTTAAATGGCTGTGTTTCATGTAAGCAGTAAAGGCAATAAAGACCACCGAGCCTGTGTGATAAAGATTTCGTAGACGTCATGTATCCTACAGAAGAACGAACAAACGTATAAAATATCATTCTTGTTGTATAAAGTTCAAATTTACCTAAGCAAAGGTCATACAAAGATTGCATGAAAAACCCTGGTTTTGTGGTAGGCTTAGCTACAAAGATGCATGAAAACCTTTTAGCAATCCATACCTTCTTCATTTCCTCCAACAAAGTCATTTCACCCTGAAATAATTAACAATATAGTAATATCATGACATGCATATCGTTTATACTAACCAATGTTTGAATGTAAGTTTAAAATGATGGATGGAGTACCTCGGCAAAATCATTGATGAGCTCATCAATGTCTGAGTCTAAAGGGTTGGAGATTCATCGTGTCTATATGTTATTGGTCTATCGAGAAAAATCACCACTGTTAGGATTAACATAACATATTATCAAACCACAGATGTAATGTATACACATTAACATAGCCTGAGTCTGTATAAGGTTACATGTGCCAAAATCGACAAGGGCACCGGACACCGGTCATTCATTTGGGCATTTCCACGATTTAAGTCCGAAATGTTCGTTTAAAAAAGCAGATATTTTTTCGCAATTCCTACATTCATGAGACATCACTAAACTATGCCAGGGACGGAGCCTGGGGTTCCGCGGATGCCCGGCAACCCCATGGATTTTTTCAATGTAATGTTAGTTTTTGAAAAAACCATCAATTTTTCCTAAAGTTATCTTAAATGCATCCGGTCCATCGAAATATGTTTCTAGTATTAGTGTTCAATTTATTTTGTGCACCCACTTATATTTAGTCCTGGCTCCGTCACAGTCTATGCCTACATTGTTATTGTTTTCTACTTTTGGGAGGTAATTTAGAGTTCTAAAGGAAAACATAAAGTTTAATCTTTGTTTGAGGACTTTCATCAAAATGTTTAACGGCACAAAATAGTTGTATATTATTTGGATAGATATATATAAAGAAATTAAATAATGACCATGTTTAAATGATTAGAAATATTACCGCACAAAACGTGTAAAGGGAACAAACCAAGATCTCTTTTCTTTCTTTGTGTTCACAGCTCCATTTCATTATTTGTATAGGTGTCAAATTTTCCTCAAATTGAAATTAATTGACTTTTTTTTTTTATATTTTTGTACGTTTTTTTCGTTTTCATACGTCTTTCGTCTGCTTTCATATAATTCTAAACTTGACAACTTTTCAAAAACACACATTGTACTAATTTTAAAAACACACGATTTGTATTTCAAAACACATACGCTTTGCATCAAAGGTCAAACACGAATCACGATTTCGCAAGTATATCTTTTGCACTATACACCGTCATTTTACGAGGGTGTACATCTAGTATTTACTTATTATTCTATTATATATTATGCGTGCTCACGACGCTGTTTTGGAGGGGAAAATAGTGAAATGACGTCGTTTTGTGGTGTAGTGTGACGTTTTGTGGCTTTAGCTATGTCGTTTGGTAATGGGCTAAGTAACCTGGCCATTCAAAGTGACGTGACTAAACAACCACCACACATATGACATAACAATGGAAAAAAAAGAAATGTTACAAAACATACCCCTGAATTATGTGACAAGTAATGATAGTTATACTTTTAGTTATTTACGACTTTTTTAGTGTATAGGATTAGGTTTGCGTTGTTGAATTGTGTAGTAATAGTTAGTTTAATTAGTATGGAGAATGCAGGATATGACTTTATGTGTTGTTAAACGATGCATTCGTGGGCGTAATGTTACGAAATGCTGAAATATGATACGTTTATTCGTGTTATCTGCTTGTTTTCTAAGTAGCTATACACGCAGTTTCATTTATCTAGAATCTAATTATACATATTGTACCCAAAGCGAGTAGACGATTTATTTTAATTGGAATGCTATAAAATTGTGTATCAGTTGAGGGGTATATCAATATTAACTTTTTGTTCAAGAGAGTACATGGGCACCTTGGATTGTAAGACTAATGCTAATGGGAGTTGCTTGGCAACCACAACCATAAAAAAAGCAATGCGTTCCCCCTAGACAAGGCAAAACTTGATCAATTCTAAACTTTTTTGTATTTTTGTACGTTGTTTATCCATTTTCATACGTTTTTCGTCTGCTTTCATGCACTTTAAGCTTGATCAATTCTAAATTTGGCAGCTTTACAAAAACACACATTGTATTAATTTTAAAAACACACGATTTGTATTTCAAAACACACACGCTTTGCATCAAAGGTCAAACAAGAATCACGATTTCGCAAGTATATTTATTTACCGCTATACACCGTCATTTTACGAGGGTGTACATCTAGTATTTACTTATTATTCTATTATATATTATGCGTGCTCACGACGCTGTTTTGGAGGGAAAAAAAAGTGAAATGATGTCGCTTTTTGGTGTAGTGTGCCGTTTTGCGGCTTTAGATATGCCGTTTGGTAATGTGCTAAGTAACTGGGCCATTCAAAGTTACGTAACTAAACAACCACCATACATAACAATGGAAAAAAGAAATGTTACAAAACATGCCCCTGAATTATGTGACAAGTAATGATAGTTATACTTTTAGCTATTTATGACTTTTTTAGTGTATAGAATTAGGTTTGCGTTGTTGAATTGTGTAGTAACTAGTAATAGTTAGTTTAATTAATATGGAGAATGCAGAATATGACTTTATGTGTTGTTAAACGATGCATTCGTGGGCGTAATGTTACGAAATGCTGAAATATGATATGTTTATTCGTGTTATCTGCTTGTATTCTAACTAGCTATACACGCAGTTTCATTTATCTAGAATCTAATTATACATATTGTACCTAAAGCGAGTAGACGATTTAGTTTAATTGGAATGCTATAAAATTATGTATCAGTTGAGGGGTAAATTCACTTAAACAGTTAAACCTCACCCCAACCACTCCCTCATTATTTGTATAGGTGTCAAATTTTCCTCAAATTGAAATTAATTGATTTTTCTTTTTTTTAGCGTTTTTGTCCGTTTTCATACGTCTTTCGTCTGCTTTCATACAATTCTGAAATTGACAACTTTTCAAAAACACACGATTCGTATTTCAAAACACACACGCTTTGCATCAAAGGTCAAACAAGAATCACGATTTTGCAAGTATATATTTTGCCACTATAAGACGTCATTTTACGAGGGTGTACATCTAGTATTTACTTATTATTCAATTATTATATATTATGCGTGCTCACGACGCTATTTTGGAGGGGAAAAAGGTGAAATGACGTCGTTTTGTGGTGTAGTGTGCCGTTTTGTGGCTTTAGCTATGTCGTTTGGTAATGGGCTAAGTAACCTGGCCATTTAAAGTGATGTGACTAAACAACCACCACAAATATGACATAACAATGGAAAAAAGAAATGTTACAAAACATACCCCTGAATTATGTGACAAGTAATGATAGTTATACTTTTAGGTTTTTACGACTTTTTTAGTGTATAGGATTAGGTTTGCGTTGTTGAATTGTGTAGTAATAGTTAGTTTAATTAGTATGGAGAATGCAGGATATGACTTTATGTGTTGTTAAACGATGCATTCGTGGGCGTAATGTTACGAAATGCTGAAATATGATACGTTTATTCGTGCTATCTACTTGTTTTCTAAGTAGCTATACACGCAGTTTCATTTATCTAGAATCTAATTATACATATTGTACCTAAAGCGAGGAGACGATTTAGTTTAATTGGAATGCTATAAAATTATGTATCAGTTGAGGGGTATATCAATATTAACTTTTTGTTCAAGAGAGTACATGGACACCTTGGATTGTAAGACTAATGCTAATGAGAGTTGCTTTGCAACCACAACCACAAAAAAGCAATGCGTTCCCCCTAGCCAAGGCAAATGCGACGCGTCGCTTGGCAACTTTTTCAATGTTTTGGTTGCTTGGCCGACCGAAACAATTGCAACATATACGCTCTTATTTTTGACCGTTTGTAATTAATATTCGAACGTTGAAGGAGTTGTGGTTGGGGTTGCTTTTGTAGTCACCACTAACTAATTATGGTTGAGGTGGAGTTGTGGAGAGAAAAAGTTGAAGTAGCGCTGAGGTGACGTTGCGGTGGTGGAGTTGCTTGAGTGAAAAAGTGGCCACCACTAGCATTAGTCTAAATTATAGTGCTATATTTGGTAAGTCCTTTATTTAAATTATTTCATGTGCATTTCTCATGCGTTTTTCGTTAGTTCAGTTTTTTTTTGCAAGGATATGCAATTTTGGTGTTGATTTGTGTTCCTTATTTAGGATCGTGAGCTATATTTTCGAAAGTATTACAAAGGGTTAATTTAGTTGAGCTGTGTTCATATATAGTTTCTTTCACTTCGATCGGTAGAGAGTTTCAGCCCAACCATATCGACTTTCAGCCCGCCTATGCATAATTTTATTTTTGCATTTACTAATGATGTCGATGGTTCCCATTGAAATGAATTTTTTAACGACTACTTCGTGTTCAACTAGAATTTATTATAACCTTAATGGCCAATTCATCAAAGTATACCATTTGTTTTTAAAGTAATTACCAAAGAAAACTTAGGGCCCGTTTGGTTTGTAAACGGGTTTAGGACTTGGATTTGGATTTAATGTAACAAAGAGAAATATATTATAAAATGATAAATTATTATTTTATAAATTTATACTTGAGGTCCACAATAAAAATAAGAAAATAATTAATGGAATCTGCAAATTGTTATGAGTGGTGTCTCGAAATGTGTGATTATTAATTATTTCAAAAGATATGCGTGCATGGTACAGTTTAAGGGGGTGTTTGGTTTGTCAAGGGAATCACTATGGGTATCGCAATGGGTATGGGTTTTGTAAACTCATCACTCTTGTTGGGTTTAGTTTATGTCTAGTTTTATAGCTTTCATACCTATATCTCAAAATAAACCTACCAACCAAACAATTTATTCAGAATGGAATTGATTCATTCATTCCCATACCCATAAACCAAACACACCCTAAAGGTTTGAAGGTAGAATCATAAACCTATATGGTTATAACAAACAAAGTTTATTAGTCACATCATATCCCAAAGCCACAATCCCCTCAAAACAAGCGGGCCCTTATATCACCTCGCAATTTAAGAAACTAAACCAATTTTCAGCATTTTACCAAAATGACCCTCTTTTTCTTCTTTCATTATTGACATCTTTCTTTTTCTTTCTCTTTAAAATGTATCATCTCCCATCTTCTATCTAAAAACAAGACACACAACCATTAACCATGAGCTATCACAACCCATCTTCTAACAGTAATAATATCATCAACTTCGTCTGATCTTGACGTAGGTTCACGGGGTTAACCGGAGCACTAATATCCTGAAGATGTATCTTACCCATTTCCCATGGTCATGCCCACACATGCTTAGTTGCCCAAGAGATGTCTTAATCGCCCACGTTACCCAGAAGCCGCTTCCATAGAGTCGCCCAGGAGTTGAAGTCGCCCAAAAGTCACTCAGAAATTCGCATGGAGGTCGCCTATGTTAAAAGTTCATTTTGGTAAAAAAAAATGTCGGGTGACGTTCATTTTGGTAAAGTGGTAGTGGAAATGGTTAATTTAAAATTTTTGCTCTTTGTTTTTTCCTTTTTTGTATTCTGCTTAAAGAGTATAGGCATGTCTATACTCTGTATCAGTTTGGTATTATTTCTTTGTGATTAATAATATATGTTCACCTTTTGCACCAAAAAAAGTTAGCGACTTTTGTAGAATTAGTAAAAAGAGCCAAATGGATCTGATGACGTATCCTCCAAGTAGTTCGAAGGCCTCCCCTTCGAACTCTCTCGAATACTAAACTTCGAAAGACTAGGTCAAACCCTTAAGTCTCTAATGGCGTGAAACCATTTACGAACCCTGGTTACTGGTTAGGAATTCGCCAGTCGAAGCCTCACACCCTTTGAGGGGTGTCCTTCAAAGATGACTGAACATAGATAAGACTTGACTTGGTTTTCACCCACGTTCATCATTCAACTTAGGATTTCCCACCAAGGAAGAGGACATGGGGAACCAAGCCCGGCGGTTACCGAAAATCATAGGACACCCCCATGATCTCCTAAAATCGTGCTAAGACTTGCCAAGGTTATTTCTCTCCTCTTATAAATAGCTTGGCTGGTCATTTGATTATGGTATGCCCTCTAAACACTTAAACATTTTCCTAGACACTCCAATTATCATACCATATAATTATTCGCACCCGGGAGGTGGTTCGCAATATCCAACCCTTGTACAATCACTTAACGTAGTGTCTTCTTATTTTTTATTTCAGGTTACGATCAACTTGGCTAGATCACACACCCCTCAATCCTTCGATCACCATCGCAAGGCCTGGTAGTGCAAAAGATTGTATAATCAGTGGCGCCATCCGTGGGACCTGCTACTATTAGTCCCGTTACTTCTAAGTTTGTAACCGTCTAACCACACCCGCTACTTTTTTGTCATGACACAAGGAAGAGAAATTACACCCCCATCGGGATTCTCTACCTTAACACCACTACCCGTTACTAACACCGATGACTTACTTCCAATAACCGCGTCTACTTTTACCACCATATCTCATTATAAAACTCCACCCATCCATCATGCATCAACCTCCGCCAATCCGGAACCTGTCATTAGCCCAGCTTTTGTCAAAGCTAAATTCGAAACGTCAGAATCCTTAATGAAGAACTATAAAAGATAGGTAAGAAACCAAGGAGTACGAATGGAGTTGGAGTACTCTAGCGAAGAGTACGATGAAGAGATCGAAGCCGAACCTAGGCCTTCCCATAATGAACAAACACGCCCATCTTTAAGAAATGGATCCGAAGGCCAAATGGAAAGAAAGTAGGGTTCGAAGGAGTGCAAGAAAGCGTCCTAACAGAGTCGAAAGGGTAGAAGAAGAAAAGGATAGGGATGAGTCGAACGGAAAAATAGGTAATGGATAAAATGCAGGGGTTAACCTACCACCATTATTGGAAACACATCTGGGAAGGACTGAAACAGGGGCTCCGTTACAGTCGTCTCACATCTTTGGATTCGGAGGCCCCCAATCTAATGGTATGTACCTTCTGTTCCAAACCTATTCTTACCCTCATAGTTTACATTCTCCTCTTAATGGGCAGTCCAATAACCTCAATTATGCTCATCCATTCAACCCGCCTAATGGTGATTTGCCTTATAACCCACCTTCGACCTATCAGTTACCCTCTATGGGGGGAAACCCCTCCTTCGGAGGATATCGACCATACCAACCTTACCCAAATTATAGACCCAGTGCTTCCACTCATAATTACAGCTCATACAATGTCGTTCTCACACATGTACCGCCTTACAATTTCCAATATTCAGAACCTATGGGCTCTGTGACACCTTTCGCGCTTTGGATCAAACCCTATCCCCTTCTCGATGGTCTAAAGATGCCTTCGCATATAGGCACTTATGATGGTAAAGGAGATCCAGATAATTTCCTTCACTTGTTTGAAGAAGCAATAAGGATGCACAAATGGGTAATGCTCATAGCATGCCACATGTTCACTAACACATTATAAGATTCTGCTCGTATTTAGTGGTATGGAGAAAAGCCAGACAGTGTTGTGAATTTAGGTGACCTAAAAGCTAAGTTTCGATCCCACTTTAGCCAACAAAAGAAGTTTACAAAGACCCATTTGGCAGTACACAACATTAAACAAAGAGATGGAGAAAGCACTCGTGCCTTAATCACCAGATACATTTATGACACTCTCCAAATAATGGGGTTGCATGAATATCAGTGAATCTTAGGCTTCGTACATGGTTTAAAAACTCGAAACCTCGTTGAATTCTTATCTACTAATCTCCCAACCACTTACAAAGCCCTGATGGAGAAGACGTACTCTTGGATCAAAGCCAAAGAGCAGGCAACAAATTGGGCCCTAACAAAGTACAAAGAAGGTTAGGATAGATATTCAAAGGGTTATTTGAGGGAAGGTTCGAAGAACAAGAAAAGGGTCGAGATAGGTTCCCCCTTACAACAAAGGTTCCAACCACGAAATCCTTGGAAATCTGGTCAAATCTCCAAGAGAAATACTATCAACTGAGAAGGCCGCCAATGCCTTCGATCCTCCTCCATGAATGACGGTGAGGGGGAATAATAGAGATATGACCAAGTTTTGCTACTTTCAGGAAGACCATGATCACGAAACAAATTACTGTAGGGAGCTAAAGAAACAGATTGAGGAATTTGTGTATTCTGGACAACTTGCACATTTGTTGAAAGGCATCAAAGGGGAAAAAGATAAAGCCTCCGACACCCATATGGGCGAGTGAAAGGAAGGCGATAAAGAGACATGGGAGATCAAGGGCCCTACTCTTATGATTCATCAAGGTGACCCTAAACTTAAGTGTAAGGCAGTTGAGTGCGAGGTCTATAGAGTTGGAGAAATTACCTTTCCTTTTGTCATCAATATGACACCTTCAACACATCCCATCATCATAAAAGTGCTAGTATTTAAAAGACATGTTAATAGGGTATACATAGACTGCGGAAGCTCTTGTGAAATTATATATGGGCAATGTTTCCTTAAGTTGAAGCCCTCGATCTGGTCGAAGAGGATGGATTCGAAGATCCCTTTAGTTGGTTTCTTTGGGGAGCACTCGTAGCCTTTGGGAGAAGTACCTTTGGAAACAACAATTAGGGAAGGAAACCTCGTCAGGACAGAAATTTTTAACTTCATTATAATCATATTTGAGTCTCCGTACAACCTATTGTTGGGAAGAACAGCTATGCAGAAGATGGAAATGGTGGTTTCTGAAATACACATGGCTGTAAAGTTCATATACCTAATGGTGTAGGTAGAGTATACTCGAATTATGATGGGGGAAAGGGCATAAGACATTCACAAAAAGGTGAGAGAAAGTTCCCTAAAGCCTCCGAAAGCAATTCTCAGCTGTTCGGACGCTGAGAAAAGAATCGTGGTTAATGACTCATATCCTGAGCAGACTATGGTTATCGGCAAATAACTCCCAACAAGTTTAAAAAATGAGGGAGTTTCAAAAGGGAGTTACAGAAGTTGCTTTGAGCTAACACATATTTCTTCACATGGACATACTCCGACATGACGGGGGTTCCGAGGATGCTTATGATCGATGGAAAACCTTTAAACACTAAATACAAGCTCAACGAGTTCAAACACATAAAGTCTATAAATAAAAAATAAAAAATAAATAAAAAAAAAGTTTTAGCCCCAAAGAGGAATGCCGCAACTTGCAAAAAGGTCAAAAAGCTTAACCAATCTGGGATACTTCGAGAGGTAAAGTTCCAAACATGGTGGCAAACCCTATTATGGTTAAAAAGAGTGATGGAGGCTGGCGAATGTGCATTGATTTCACCGACATCAACAAAGTATGTCCCAAAGACTGTTATCCTTTGCCAGAGATTGATTAGAAGGTAGAATCTCTATCAGGGTTTCGATTGAAGTGCTTCCTCAATGCTTACAAAGGCTATCACCAAATACAAATGGCTGAGGAAGACGAGGAGAAGACAACCTTCTTCACAGGTAAAGACGTTTATTATTACAAAAAGATGCATTTTGGTCTTAAGAACACAGGAGCCACTTACCAAAGGTTAGTGGACAAAGCCTTCAACATGTAAAAATGTTTTGTCACATAAAAATGTGAAGTTCAGAGAAAAATAAATTCTTTGACCACTTAACTAAGTTGGTAGATTTTTTGTTCATACCTTAAGTGATGTTGTAGTCGAAACAAGTTTTCTCGATTAAAAACTTATTAAATGTAGTTTTGCGTAACTTGATTTTCTATTTTATGATTATCAAAACGTGTAGAGACCGAAAAATGCAAATGACGTTTTTGACATTATTTGTATTAACATTGGGCTTTAACCGGAGAGCTTCCAAATACGGCGTATTGACAGAGTTAAATACGTCGCATGCCTCTATATTCACCAATACTTAGTGATTTCTTCCAAATATGAATATGGCGTATGGCCAGAGTTACATACGCCGTATGCTCTTTTGCAGCTTGCATACATAATCATCAAAAAAAGCTCCAAATCATGCCTTTTTCCGCATCTTTTGCAATATTGCTCCAAAATCACTAAAAATGGGAAACTAAAGCAATTAAACATCAATTCAATCATAAACATACAATATTTGAGCAATAATTATGTGATAAATATAGTACTAATTTGATGTTATCACCACATCTTTCGTTGCGTTAATGAAATACCTATTTAAGAACCTTAAACGCCATAGTAATTTAAGAAAAATTAATTTATGACCATATCATGAAGAAATTACTTAATCACAAAATCAGATTTCAATAATAACACTTACCAGCTTGCTTTGTACCGTTCATGAACAGTAACCAACAAGCTTGGTAATTGTCAAATAAGCCCCTTTCGTTTACTAAAAACCATATTAGTCCATAAGTCAATTAATTTTTATATTTTAACAATTTTCACACCACTCTTTTATGTTTAATAAAATACCAAATTAACTTATAAACCCGCAAATATTTACATTTTACACTATTTAAGTTTAGTAATATAGCAAATTAACCTTTAAACCTACTAACCTTATATTTGTACTCATGTTCCGTACATCATTATCCTTACTACATTTATGGGTGAACATGGTGCGGTTTTTGATAAAATCCAAAATATTTGATTACTAAAACTTGCGCGACCAATATTATCAAATCAACTTAATGAATAGCAATTTGAGTTGATAAACCATAAATGTTAAACATTTTTTTAAGTTTCCTAAAACTACAAAAGGCATCTTAAAATAATTAATTTTACACTTTTCACCTATTTAAATTTAGTAAACAACAAATTAATCTCCAAATTATATTTTTTACACATTTTTGTATATTCGAACTTCCATTTAAGTTTAATGATTTATAACAAATTAAACACTATATTGTTGACACTTTTTATTGAAAATACTACTAATAAAACATTATTTCATGCTTAAAAAATGAATATATTTGTTCTCGCTGCAACGCGTGGGGTAAAAATAGCTTGTTAAAAATAAATACTAAAATTGCTTTCTCAACACTGCAAGCAAGACAGCAAACACGATTCTACCATAAGTTCATAATAACAGAAACATTAGTCTCGATAGAAGAAAATAAAAATAATCAAAGCAATAAATTTGATCAAAATAACTGAAACATTGTTAACTAAAGAAACTAAATTGCAAAATCATTCAGTTCAAATCTCAAGAATAATGTTTCCATTTATGGATGAAAATCATTACTCCCCCGTCTTAAATTTATAGTCCGCGTTTTCTTTTTGGGATGTCCCAATTTAATTATGACTATTAAAAATAGATAGGGATGTTTGATCAAGTTTACCATATTACCCTTAGTTGAAATTTATATTACAAACTTTAAAGAAGAAATTAATTAATTAGTTAAGGGTAAAACTGTTATTCTGCAAAAAGTAAGAGAGATAAATCAGTAATAATTATGTTTTTATTAAACTGTGTGTTTTTTGTCAGAGAACAATTATTTTGGGACGGATGGAGTACTAGATTAAAGATGATTTAAGTTGAGCGTTCTTAAACCATGAGTTATGGTAACATGTGAAGGTGCGGTGATGATGTTTTTCACACGCCAACCCTATGACACTTAACTTCACACGCCAAGATCATTTTTTTTGTGTATTGGTTAGGTGGTGGGTGTAATTGTTAATATAATTTTGGCTTGTAAGTGTGTGTAGTATATTGGGTGGTATGTTTGTATAAAGTGATTTATTTTTATATGTTTCGTTGGGTAGTTACAACTACGGCTGTTAGATGGTATGTTAGGTGATGTGATGAAAAGCTGATGTGACACTCAGATTGAGATGAAAAAAATTTGACAAGTACACCTAGCCTAAACGCATATTGTGCACTTTTAATGACACATATACAAGACACAGTCAAATTGGTGGGTCCATTAGTACCTACTATGCTTTAAGTTATTCAATGTTAGGTTATTGATAACCACTTAAAATGATTGTAGTACTCTCATAATTTTATTTTTATAATTTTGTTATTAGTATAAAACTACGAACAAAGTGTAGGAAACAAATTATATAAAGTTTGAGAAGAAATACATAATATAACCTTATAAAAAACAAAAATACACAAAAATTGAAAAAAAAAATAATAAAAAAAAAGATGTCTTATACTATTAATAAAGGGAGGTGATTTGCACACTCCATATTTTGATTGGGACACTCACGGTATAAGTTTACAAAGCACACTTTAAACACAGTACAACTATGTTATGCACACAATAGAGTGTCTCAATCAAAACCATGAGTGTACAAATCAATTCCCATTAATAAATAGGGTAGAAAGTAGGTCGGAGAGGGTAAAAGTAACTAGGAGAGGTATGCATAACAACTCTCATTTATTTATCGTCATGTCGTCTAAACAAGTACCTCACAAAAGTCTTATTAAACATATATTTTTTGAAGCAAAGCGAAATTTATTTAAACTATGATCATTAAAAAATAATAATAATAATAAAATTAAATGCAGTATCCTCATGAGTCGTGATACTTTTCCCATGTATTTTGGCAAAAGGAAAAATAAGAGGTTTCAGAATTTCTTGAATTTACAAAACAAAGGCATTGTGTTACTCAATTGAAAAACAAAATACTTGAACCAAGTGAGGTTTCATAATTTTTAAATGGGTTATACTATTAGTATCCACTTGCCCCTCCCACCTTTTTGATATATGTTTTATACTCTCTCCGTCTCAAAATATAAGTGCATATTTACTTTTTTAAAGTCTTTTTATTCCGACTTTGATAATGATTGTTTTTTTTCTTGTTATGTAATGGTTGATACAAAATATATAAATGAATTTGTTTTTTAAATACATTTTTGTTAGTATACTTTTCATCAAGTATTATATAACACGAAAAAATATAATTATGGTCAAAGTCAGAAAAGAAAGACTTTGAAAAATTAGAAATTGACTTATATTTTGGGACAGAGGGAGTAGTATGTGTTATAGGAACCCTCCATATATTGTCACATCAATAGGTTTTGTTCAAACCGTACAATCCGAGATGCACATCGTACAAACCGGTGATGCACTCAATGATTAGATACCCCTCCTATAGGAGGGTGTGGATAACTTGTCCCATGTTTTATTGATATGACAAAATAAATTTCGTTTGGGTTAAATTACATAATGTGCCTATAGTTGCTTATTCGGAGGTTGGTTTAAGTTTGATTGCTACTCAAGTGGGGAAACCGGTTATGTTGGATTCATTTACATCTTCTATGTGTGTGTGACTCGTGGGGTCAGATTAGTTATGCTCGTGCGTTGGTTGAAGTGTGTTCAAATTCAGAATTGAAAAAGGAAGTTAGTATGGTTATTCCATTGGATGATGATAGTGGCTATTCGATGGAAATCATTCATGTCGAATATGAATGGACACCTCTTCATTGCAGTGTTTGTAAGATATTTGGTCACACACTTAGTGAGTGTCCAAAACAAGTGAAAGTGGTGGTTCATAAGGATCCTAATGTGGTGACTAATGCATTGATTTAGGTGGTTAATAACGATGAGGGGTTCACAAAGGTAAGGAATCGTAATAATAAAGATAAGAGTGTGGTTTCTACGTCTCAACCTAAGCCAATTGGAGGGGTTAAACTCTCCAAGCCTAAGGCTAATTTTTGGAGACCTAAAGTCACGACAACTTTTAATCAGGTTGATACCAAGAAAGATTCGGATACTGAGGGTCTAAAGCAGACTTCTACTTCAAATGTTAAATCTGGTAAGGACCCACAATCTTTTAACTCTTTTGGTATCTTGGAGTCATTGGTGGATGAGGATGTTCTTGGTTTTGTCAACAATGGTAAGGGGTCACAAGATCTCCCTGTTAGTAACATGGAATCGCAGGTGCCAGATGAGGCTTCTAAGTCGTCTACTGTCCCATCTTCTAGTACGTCCGCAACAAAAAAAGGCGTTGAAGCAGTCCACTATCCCATCTCCAAGTACTTCTGCATCGAAGAGGGGTAACCCATTTTCTAAGGTGGGTGAAGTAGTTGTTTCTGACAGTGATGAAGATGAGGTGTATGAGCCTAATGATTATTTGAGAGATGATTGTTTTTCAGATGAGTATGCGGCTCAAGTAAACGGCTTACCGAAACAATTCAAGGAGTTCAAGCTTCAAGGACGTGCTAGGAAGTAGTATTCTATTTTGTTTTGTTTTATCATAAGATTGGCTGTCGTCTTATGTTGTTTTTTGGTTGTTCTAGTTGTTCGTAGCTAGTGGTACATTTATGGCCTGTCATAAATAATACTACGTATAGGGTAGTTCAAGCGATTGCTTGAGGTTAATGTGGTACTTCAGCCACATTTCATTGTATTTTCATCGTTTTATTGGTTAGTATATTTTACCATGGTAGAAGCTCCCTTTTACCCAAAATAACTTTTCGTTATCTTTGTCTCAAAATAATTGTTTATAGAGGGGGAAAAAATGTAATGAAAAACATTTTCATTACATTTTTTTTTTTTTTTTCAAAATAATAGTTTTACCCATAAGGCCATAACCAATTAATTTAAAACTTCTTTAATGTTTATAATAATAACATCAGCTAAAGGTAATATAGTAAAATCGAATTAAATTCTCTATCTTTTCTCTTTTACTACTTTTAACTTGTTAAACTTTGTATTTTATGTTCTATACTTTTTTTCGACAATTTTACCCATTTTATTTACAAGACAAGACCGTTGTTTATGGTTTCATGCTTCGTATTTTTTTCATGTTTTACTACTTTTTAACTTGTCAAAGTTTATATTTTTTATTTCTCAATTTTATAATAAAAACAAAATTATAATAACAAAAAGAAAATAAAAAATTTAAGAGGAAATATTACTTGTAAATTTGGGAGGGTACCATTAAACAAAGCCATATAAGACAAGTCATATAAGTTTTATCCCAAATTAGCGTCCACTTACAAAAATAATACACAATTTAAGAAAATTATCATAGTTACAACTTTTTTTCTTTTTTGTGTTTTGCATGATGACACTTTACCTTTAAATAATCAATTTTAACTTCTTTAACGTTTGTAATGTTAACATCTAGCGAGAGTAATATGACAAACTCGATTTGAATTTTCTATCTATTTTTAAAAGTTGATAAATAATTTGAGACAACAAAAACGAAAATGTGAATAATAAATTCTCAATGGATGCAAGGTTATAAATAGCGCGAGGCGATGCGTGGCTTTGGCGGCATGACCAAGCCTCACGCTTTAGCGGCTAAGGCGAAGCTTTTGCGTTAATAAAGCGTGGCATAAGGTGGCAAAAAATCTAAAAATATTTACATATTTACATCATATTTCATAAGTATATATCAAATTTATAAAAAGACGTGACATAAGTGTGACATGACAATCTGATCAAGCCTCACACTTTTGCGAGACCGTCTTTTAGAACCATGGACGGAGGAGTATCTATCACCATCAGAGGAATTGAAATTTCGCATTCCATTTCTAAGCTAGTTGTTCATCGGTTCATACTTCATCCATCTACCAAATAATAAAAATATAAATTAATGGTTTCTTTAATCTAGTCCCTACCTTGTTTCAAATTTCATTAGTACGATAAAAGAACATTACAGAAAGTACCACTTTACCTTTTATGGAACACAATGAGGTAGTAATAGTAAACTCAAAATAAATTCTTACGATTTATTTTATTACAATCACTGCATGATAGCATAAAATTAAAAAGGGTAACACATCTCAAAACACATACTTTTTTTCTTTCTTTCAGAATTTAATATGTACTCCTACAAATGAGTAATTACGTAATAAAATAAAAATTGGGTCGTGTTTCTGTTTAAGTCTGCTGTTTTGTTTATAGAAAAATATTAACTTAAAAAGATCTTAATTTTTAAATTTAATGTAAAATTAATGAAAGATATATATGTCAATCACTTATTTTCTGACATCATATTTCTATTTATATATTATTTCGATGAAAACAATGTTTTCTTTTTTTGTTAAATCTCGATTAAGTCGCATACATGTAAAGCAGCAAAGACTCATTCTCTTTCTTCGAATCTGAAAAAGAAATTTAACATTGGCATGGCTCACGTTTTTTAACCTTTGTCTCACACCACCCAAAAAGTTAAATACAATCACTACATCATAGCATAGGATAAAAAAGAGTAATACATCTCAAAACACATACTTCTTGTCATAATTTAATATACGCTCCTACAAGTGAATAATTATGTAATAAAAGAAAAACTAAGGCGTGTTTCTATGTAAATCTGCTATTTTGTTTATAGAAAAACATTAACTTGAAAGGATCTCAATTTTAAATTTAATGTAAAATTAATGAGAGATATAAATGTCAAAACACTTATTTTCTGACATTATATTTCTATTTATATATTATTTCAATGAAAACGATGTTTTTTTTAAATCTCGATTAAGTCGCGTACATCTAAAGCAAGCAAAGACTCATTCTCTCTCTTCATTAATTTAATACACTTATTCTGACATCATATTTTTATTTATATATTATTTTAATGTAAACGATGTTTTCTTTTTATTTTATTTTTAAATCTTGATTAAGTCGCGTACATCTAAAACAGAAAAGACTCATTCTCTCTTTTCGAATCTGAAAAGAAAACCTCATCCGTTAGATATATATATGTAATTTTGTTTTTAATGAGTGGCATATATGTCAAACACTGATTTCTGACATATTTTCCATTTATATATTATTTCGATGAAAATAATGTTTTGCTTTCTTTAAAATCTCGATTAAGTATCGTACAGCTAAAGCAAAGCAAAGAATCATTCTCTCTCCTCTCTGGATAGATCTGAAAAGAAAAGCTCATCCATTATAATATATACTAAAACCCATTAGGATAAATAGTAAAAGCATTGTTTTGCACTATTCATCGCGCAATTTTTGCTTTTAGACCCTGAGGTTATAGATCTGTTACAAAGTTAGTCCTTAACGCCCGTTAATATTGTACAGAAAAAGCCCTCAGGTTAACTTTTAATTTCAAAGTCAGTCCCTAAGGACTAACTCAGGCCGTAAAAAATGATACTATTTTCAGAAACACTTTACAAAAATAGTACTTGCGGTTATCGACCTTTTGCATATTTAGTCCTTAATAACAAAAATAATTTTTTTACAACCGTTTCATTAAGAGTTTAGATTAAACAAAACATTCTCGTAGCAACGCGCGGGTACCCCACTCGTTAGATATATTTGTAATTTTGTATTTAACGAAGGGCGTATATGTCAAACACTTATTTCCTAACATCATATTTCTATTTATATATTATTTCGATGAAAACGATGTTTTTTTTTCTTTAAATCTCGACTAAGCCGCGTACATCTGAATCAAAAACTCTTTCTCTCTCTCTCTAAATAGATCTCAAAAAGAAAACCTCATCCGTTTACCCGTTTCGAAACCTCCCCCAAATTAACAAAAACATTTCCATTTCCATCACCCACCCACCATTACCATCATCAATGGCTTCTTCTTTAATCGATCTGAATCTCTACCCGGATCCACCGGAAGCCCAAATCCTAATCACCCCCAAAATCGAACCCAAACCCGAACCAATTGACGACGATGACGTCATCCGACATCATAACCCTAACCCTAAACCTATTGCTACTGTTGTGCCACCTCATGCTGACGTGTCCGACAACAACCTTAACGGCAGCAATGTCCTGTCGGAGTACAACAGGATACAAGAAATGTTCCGTACGGCGTTTGCAAACAGTACTAAAATGGAGCCGCAAACTTTTAATGATGACGTCAGCAATGGTGCCATGATGACGTCAGCAGCAGGTGAAGATCCTAATTCACAAGCTATCGTGGCTGTTCCTGATAATGGTGGTGGTGGTATGATGACGTCATCAATACGTAAGATGAGGGGGTTGATGAGGATGCTTAGGCAAACAAACGACAGCATTGTTTTCAAGATTGAGTTTGCTGTGAGGCAAACGTACATGTGAAGGGGTGGGTGCTGGAGGCTGTGATTGGTTGTTTTGATGTGTATGATGAATGTAGGTAGTAGGTGGTAAGTGGTCGGGCATGTTTGGTTTCTTTTGTTCATTTTGGTGCCCTTGTCGTAAGGTTGTAGGTGTAGATAGGGGTTGTGGTTTCCCCTATGTTATGGTTGTAAATGTATTGTTATGAATGGAAGGGGTCGTTTGATCCCAATTTTCTTGGTTTATACTTTATACTCTTCGATTCGTATCACAAACAATGAATTCTAACTATAAGATACAAACATATAACACAAACACAAAAGAAACAAACACAAACAAAGAAACAAAGACAAACATATTATATAGCAGAAACACAAAACAGAGTATTGATAGTAGTCAATATTGACTAAAAATTTAACCCATTTGAAATATTGTTCAAGTTACATACTATTGGTCGGCATGTACAAAAACAGATGAACCCATCACAATGCCGCCACACACCCTTTGGTGTATTCGAAAGGGAGGTAAAATAGTTCAAGTTACATTAGTCAAATTACATTAGTAAATACAACCAAATTAAAACTGATATTGTTCTCTACACATTACATAATCCCAAAAGATTAAACCCATATGTCAATCTTCAAAAGCTTCTACTGGATAGGTGTGCAACTATACCTACACAATCAAAATATGCAATGAAATGAGGTTACTATAATAGGCAATGCAATGTATCCACAAAAAATTTGCTAATCAATTCATTAGACTCACCTAGTCAAAATAAAACCACATTGTTTCCCATTGATCTTGGTGCCCTTAGAGCCAGCACGCAATTAGTGAGTTTTACATCACTTCTTGGCCTCACAAGACCCGCACCCGTAGCTCCCACATTCACTAAACCACTTGCACCTGCTGTCTTCTTCATAGAACCACCATCTCTATCCGCAGACCTCTTCACACTCTTTTTTTGCTTCCTGAATTCAGGATTTGAATCATCAACATCAGCCACAACTCTATAAGATTTTGAAGTGGTAGTCCTAAAAGGAGTTGAAGTAATAGAGCACCGCAAGCTAGCATCTTCTTCTACCCACCTAACAACCTCCCCACCATCACCCTCTGCATCAATATTGTTTAAATAGTAGGGAGATAACACCTGTTTTGTGTGAGCAACAAACAAATCTACAAAACCGGCACAACAACCTAACTCAATCATTGTATGCACATCATTGTCTGTGTGAATCAGCTTCAAACCTTCTTCTAATGATTTACCAGGCACACAAAAGAACACAGCCCATTTTTCTCCCCTAATGCGTGAAAACATATCATCCAGACCTAGGAAAAAGATATGTCTATCACAGACAAAGCCACACATTGTAGAAACATTCCCTTGTACATACCTTAATGGACCAAATTCAAAGACTCCATTATTGTGCATGCGGAACAGAACTTCACCCCCATAACCAAGTAAATCTGCCACAATTTTAAATTCAAACTGTCAAGATATACCAACACCTACGAAACTAATGGTATACATGCTAAAGTCAATGCAGAAGTAGTCAATGAAACAATTATGCAGGCTCGAGTGAAGCAGAGCAATGCAGTGTTGTATATCTCACCACATAGTTGTAGTTTAGGTAATAAGTTAATGTAGTGATATAGAAACCAATCTATTTTGTTCCTGATACACTCAAGATACACAATGTGAAGACTTACTTACAACCAATGTGAAGACTTACTTATAACCAATGTGAACACGTAATACTTTTGTAATGCAAAACACTCTCTATAGCATTATTTAGTAATGCCAAACACTCTCACTTATGATATTCTAACACCCTACTTAATGCAAATACTCTGTTTATCCTAAACCTAGGAAAGGGGATGCATATAAAAGTCTATCAAACATAGCATAGCATCCTACGTAAACAATTTTAAAATGGCACATAAATGAAGTATACCACATTAACATACCAAGATCCGTATGCTCTTCCTTCACCTTCCTCTTCTTGCCAGTCCCATTTGCCATTCCCCTCTTCATTTTTTCAGTAACTATACTCGGATTAGAACTCCCCTCCTTCTTCTTCTTGCCAGCCTCCTTCTTCTTGCTAGTCCCAACAGGCCTTCCCCTCTTTCTTTTTCCTGTAACTGTACTCGGATTAGGACTCCTCTCCTTCTTTTTCTTGCCACTCCCAACAGGCCTTCCCCTCTTTTTTTTTTCTGTGACTGTAGTCGGAATAGGACTCCCCTCCGTCTTCTTCTTGCCACTCCCAACCGGCCTTCCGCTCTTCCTTTTTTCTGCGACTGTAGTCGGAATAGGACTCCCCTCCGTCTTCTTCTTGCCACTCCCAACCGGCCTTCCCCTCTTCCTTTTTTTCTCTGCAACTACCTCATTGGAGCAACCGCTAGCACCCACATTTGGTTTGTTGATGGTTCCATTCCACATCCATTGAATAATTTCTTCAATCATCTCCTTCCCTATGTTTGCATACGAACCATACTTGGCAATAACTTTTTCACCAAATTCATCCAAAACAACCTCAAAGACTTCATCATTTAATAAAACCTTGCCCCACGACATTTCGGATGATTCCTCCCCCCCCCCCACCCCCCCCCCCCCCCCATCAACAAGCACTTTCCCTTTTTATTCTTATCATTATTCGCCATAGCTGGGTTTAGTTGTTGGGATTTGAATTTTTTTTATGTTAGGGTTTGACGGTTGATTATCTACACAATCATTGGTTAGTTTTGGGGATTTATTGCACCCTGAAAAAGCACACAGCTTTAAATGTACATAGTTTACGTTGTTTGCAAAAATAGTCCCCCGAAAGTTGGTGGGATATAAAAAAGACAGTAAAATGACAATACTACTCTCAAATACGTGGCACTTAACAGGAAAATTAACGGAAAAGGGCTTTCAGTGGTGATTTTGCGAAAATGTGGAACGTTGGTGTCTTTTTTGCGCTACTTTTTGTCTCGGTCTCGTTTTTGCAAATTCGCGAAACGTTAAGGACCATTTTTGCAATTAAAAAAAAAAAAAAAAAAAACAAAAAAAAAAAAAAAACAAAACATAGTTAAATGCAATATCCTCATGTGTCGTGATACTTTTCCCATGTATTTTGGCAAAAGGAAAAATAAGAGGTTTCAGAATTTCTTGAATTTACAAAACAAAGGCATTGTGTTACTCAAATGAAGAACAAGATACTTGGACCAAGTGAGGTTTCATAATTTTTAAATGGGTTATACTTTTAGTAACCACTTACCCCTCCCACCTTTTTTATATATGTTTTATTGATATGACAAAATAACTTTTCATTATCTTTGTTCTAAAATAATTGTTCATAGATAAAAAAACAAACAGTTTAAGTAAAACATAATCATCACATCTTTCTCTTTATTATTATTATTATTATTATTATTATTATTATTATTATTATTATTATTTGCAAAATATTAGTTTTACCCATAAGGCCATAACTAATTAATTTAAAACTTCTTTAATGTTTATAATAATAACATCAGGTAAGGGTAATATGGTAAACTCGAACTAAATTCTCTATCTTTTCTCTTTTATTACTTTTGACTTGTTAAACTTTGTATTTTATGTTCTATATTTTTTTCCGACAATTTTACCCATTTTATTAACAAGGCAAGACAGTTGTTTATGGTTTCCCGCTTCGTATTTTTTCATGTTTTACTACTTTTAACTTGTCAAACTTTATATTTTTTATTTCTCAATTTTATAACAAAAACAAAATTATAATAACAAAAAGAAAATAAAAAATTTAAGAGGAAATATTACTTGTAAATTTGGGAGGGTATCAATAAACAAAGCCATATAAGACAAGGCATATAAGTTTAGATTAAACTATTAAAGAAACCATTAATTTATATTTTTATTATTTGGTAGATGGATGAAGTATGAACCGATGAACAACTAGCTTAGAAATGGAATGTGAAATTTCAATTCCTCTGATGGTGATAGATACTCCTTCGTCCATGGTTCTAAAAGACGACCTCGCAAAAGTGTGAGACTTGGTCAGACTGTCATGCCACGCTTTATGTCACGTCTTTTTATAAACATGATAAACACTTATTTTCTGACATCATATTTCTATTTATATATTATTCGATGAAAACAATGTATTCTTTTTTTTTTTTAAATCTTGATTAAGTCGCGTACATCTAAAGCAGCAAAGACTCATTCTCTCTTTTCGATTCTGAAAAAGAAATTTAGCATTGGCAGGGCCCACGTTTTTTAACCTTTGTCTCACACTACCCAAAAAGTTAAATACAATCACTACATCATAACATATGATAAAAAAGAGTAATACATCTCAAAACACATACTTCTTGTCATAATTTAATATACGCTCCTACAAGTGAATAATTATGTAATAAAAGAAAAACTAAGGCGTGTTTCTGTGTAAGTCTGCTGTTTTGTTTATAGAAAAACATTAACTTGAAAGGATCTCAATCTTTAAATTTAATGTAAAATTAATGAGAGATATAAATGTCAAAACACTTATTTTCTGACATTATATTTCTATTTATATATTATTTCAATTAAAACGATGTTTTCTTTAAATCTCGATTAAGTCGCGTGCATCTAAAGCAAGCAAAGACTCATTCTCTCTCTCTCTTCATTAATTTAATACACTTATTCTAACATCATATTTCTATTTATATATTATTTCAATGTAAACGATGTTTTCTTTTTATTTTATTTTTAAATCTTGATTAAGTCGCGTACATCTAAAGCAAAAAAGACTCATTCTCTCTCTTCGAATCTGAAAAGAAAACCTCATCCGTTATATATATATATATATATATATGTGTGTGTGTGTGTGTGTGTGTGTGTGTGTGTGTGTGTGTGTGTGTGTGTGTGTAATTTTGTTTTTAACGAGTGGCATATATGTCAAACACTGATTTCTGACATATTTTCCATTTATATATTATTTCGATGAAAATAATGTTTTGCTTTCTTTAAAATCTCGATTAAATATCGTACAGCTAAAACAAAGTAAAGAATCATTCTCTCTCCTCTCTAGATAGATCTGAAAAGAAAACCTCATCCATTATAATATATACTAAAACCCATTAGGATGAATAAAACATTGTTTTGCACTATTCATTGCGCAATTTTTGCTTTTAGACCCTGAGGTTATAGATCTATTACAAAGTTAGTCCTTAACGCCCGTTAATATTGTACAGAAAAAGCCCTCAGGTTAACTTTTAATTTCAAAGTTAGTCCCTAAGGACTAACTCAGGCCGTAAAAAATCATACTATTTTCAGAAACACTTTACGAAAATAGTACTTGCAGTTATCGACCTTTTGTATATTTAGTCCTTAATAACAAAAATAATTTTTTTACAACCGTTTATTAAGGGGTTTAGATTAAACAAAACATTCTCGCAGCAACGCGCGGGTACCACCACTCGTTAGATATATTTGTGTTTTTGTATTTAACAAAGGGCATATATGTCAAACACTTATTTCCTTACATCATATTTCTATTTATATATTATTTCGATGAAAACGATGTTTTATTTTCTATAAAATCTCGATTAAGTCGCGTACATCTAAAGCAACAACGACTCTTTCTCTCTCCGGATCTAAAAAGAAAATTAACATTGGTGGGCCCCGCATCTTTTAGCCTTTCTCACACCACCCAAAAAGTTAAAGTTATATATACTTAATTTTAAACTTAACAAGGGACATATATGTCAAACACTCATTTCTGACATCATTTCCATTTACATATTATTTTGATGAAAACGATGTTTTTTTTTATTTCTTTAAAATCCTCATTAAGTCGCGTAAATCTAAAGCAGAAAATACTCATTCTCTCTCTCCGGATCTGAAAAGAAAATTAACATTGGCGGGGCCCGCACCTTAGCCTTTGTCTCACACCACCCAAAAGGTCAATTTAGATATATACGTAATTTTGAACTTAACGAGGGACATATATGTCAAACACTCATTTCTGACATCATATTTCCATTTATATATTATTTCGATGAAAACGTTGTTTTCATTTTCTTTAAATCTTGATTAAGCCGCGTACATCTAAAGCAGAAAATACTCATTCTCTCTCTCTATTCTCTCTCTCTGGATTTGAAAAGAAAATTGATATTGGCGGGGCCCACGTTGTCTCCACCACCCAAAAGGTCAATTTAGATATATACGTAATTTTGAATTTAACGAGGGACATATATGTCAAACACTCATTTCTGACATCATATTTTCATTTATATATTATTTCGATGAAAACGATGTTTTCATTTTCTTTAAAATCTCGATTAAGTCGCGTACATCTAAAGCAACAAAGACTCTTTCTCTCTCCGGTTCTAAAAAGAAAATTAACATTGGCGGGGCCCGCGTCTTTTAGCCTTTGTCTCACACCACCCAAAAAGTTAAAGTTAGATATATACGTAATTTTGAACTTAACGAGGGACATATACGTCAAATACTCATTTCTGACATCATATTTCCATTTATATATTATTTCTATGAAAACGTTGTTTTCATTTTATTTAAACCTCGATTAAGCCGCGTACATCTAAAGCAGAAAATACTCATTCTCTCTTTCTGGATTTGAAAAGAAAATTGATATTGGGCGGGCCCACGTTCTCTCCACCACCCAAAAGGTCAATTTAGATATATAAGTAATTTTAAACTTAACGAGGGACATATATGTCAAACACTCATTTCTCACATCATATTTCCATTTATATATTTTTTCGATGAAAACGATGTTTTCTTTTTCTTTAAATCTCGATTAAGTCGCGTACATCTAAAGCAACAACAACTCATTCTCTCTCTTTTTCTCTTTCTCTCTCCGGATTTGAAAAAGAATTGATATTGGTAGGGCCCACGTCTTTTAGCCTTTGTCTCACACCAACCAAAAAGATATATATGTAATTTTAAACTTAAAGAGGGACATATATGTCAAACACTCATTTCTGACATCATATTTCCATTTATATATTATTTCGATGAAAACGATGTTTTCATTTTTTTTTTAAATCTCAATTAAGTCGCGTACATCTAAAACAGAAAATACTCATTCTCTCTATCTGGATTTGAAAAGAAAATTGATATTGGCGGGCCCACGTTGTCTCACACCACCCATAAAGTCAAGTTAGATATATACGTAATTTTGAACTTAACGAGGGACATATATGTCAAACACTCATTTCTGACATCATATTTCCATTTATATTTTATTTCGATGAAAACGATGTTTTTCATTTTCTATATATAAAAAATTCTTAGTAATAGCTAATGCCTGCTCGCAATGAAACCAAAGACAGATATAGCCGCTAAACTATAAATCTCGATTAAGCAGCATACATTTAAAGCAGAAAAATATTTATTCTCTCTCTAGATCTTAAAAGAAAATTGATATTGGCGAGGCCCACATTGTCTCCACCACCCAAAAGGTCAATTTAGATATATATGTAATTTTGAACTTAACGAGGGACATATATGTTAAACACTCATTTCTGACATCATATTTCCATTTATATATTATTTCGATCAAAACGATGTTTTTCATTTTCTATAAATCTCGATTAAGCCGCGTACATCTAAAGCAGAAATATATTCATTCTCTCTCTAGATCTTAAAAGAAAATTGATATTGGCGGGGGCCACGTTGTCTCCACGACCCAAAAGGTCAATTTAGATATATACGTAATTTTGAACTTAACGAGGGACATATATGTCAAACACTCATATCTGACATCATATTTCCATTTATATATTATTTCGTTAAAAACGATGTTTTCATTTTCTATAATTTTCGATTAAGCCGCGTACATCTAAAGCAGAAAAATATTCACTCTCTCTAGATCTTAAAAGAAAATTGATATTGGCGGGACCCACGTTGTCTCCACCACCCAAAAAGTAAAGTTAAATATATACGTAATTTTAAACTTAACGAGGGCTATATATGTCAAACACTCATTTCTGACATCATATTTCTATCTATATATTATTTCGATGAAAATGATGTTTTCTTTTTCTTTAAATCTCGATTAAGTCGCGTACATCTAAAGCAAAAACTTTTTCTTTTTCTTTTTCTCTCTCTCCTCTCGGAATTTGAAAAGAAAATTGATATTGGCAGGCCCACACCTTAGCCTTTCTCTCACACCACCCAAAAAGATATACATGTAATTTTGAACTTAACGAGGGACAAATATGTCAAACATATATCTCTGACATCATATTTCTATTTATATATTATTTTGATGAAAACGACGTTTTTCATTTTCTATAAATCTCGATTAAGCCGCGTACATCTAAAGCAGAAAAATATTCATTCTCTCTCTAGATCTGAAAAGAAAATTAATATTGGCAGGCCCACGTCGTTTCCACCACCCAAAAAGTAAAGTTAGATATATACGTAATTTTGAACTTAACGAGGGACATATATGTCAAACACTCATTTCCGACATCATTTTCATTTATAAATTATTTCAATGAAAACGATGTTTTCATTTTCTATAAATCTCGATTAAGCCGCGTAGATCTAAAGCAGAAAAATATTCATTCTCTCTCTAGATCTGAAAAGAAAATTAATATTGGCGGGTCCAAGTTGTTTCCACCACCCAAAAAGTCAAGTTAGATATATACGTAATTTTAAACTTAACGAGGGACATATACGTCAAACACTCATTTCTGACATCATATTTCCATTTATATATTATTTCGATTTAAAAGATGTTTTCATTTTCTTTAAATCTCGATCAAGCCGCGTACATCTAAAGCAAAAACTTTTTCTTTTTCTCTCTCTCCTTTCAGAATTTGAAAAGAAAATTGATATTAGCAGGCCCCACACCTTAACCTTTGTCTCACACCACCCAAAAAGATATACATGTAATTTTAAACTTAACGAGGGACAAATATGTCAAACACTCATTTCTGACATCATATTTCCATTTATATATTATTTCGATGAAAACGATGTTTTCATTTTCTTTAAATCTCGACTAAGCCGCATACATCTGAATCAAAAACTCTTTCTCTCTCTCTCTCTCTCTAAATAGATCTTCCGTTTACCCGTTTCGAAACCAACACAAAACATTTCCATTTCCATCACCCACCACCACAACCATCAATGGCTTCTTCTTTAATCGATCTGAATCTCTACCCGGATCCACCGGAAGCCCAAATCCTAATCACCCCCAAAATCGAACCCAAACCCGAACCAATTGACGATGATGACGTCATCCCACATCATAACCCTAACCCTAAACCCATCGCCACTGTTGTCCCACCTCATGCTGACGTGTCCGACAACAACCTTAACGGCAGCAGTGTCCTGTCGGAGTACAACCGGATACAAGAAATGTTCCGTACGGCTTTTGCCAACAGTACTAAACCGGAGCCACAAACTTTTAATGATGACGTCAGCAATGGTAACATGATGACGTCAGCTAATTCACAAGCTATTGTGGCTGTTCCTGATAATAATGGTAATGGTAGTAATAATACTATGATGACGTCATCAATACGTAGGAAGAGTTTACAGAGGTCTAGTGAGTTGGTTAGGGTTACGAATTTAGCCGTAGAGGACGAAAGGTATTTTCGAGACGTAGTTAGGAAGACTAGGATGATATATGACTCCCTTAGGGTGTTGGTGGTGATGGAGGACGATAAGCGTAGGTCGTTAGGCGGGGCGTTTGGGGCGAGGGCTAGAGGGGACTTGAAAGCGGCTTCGGTTATGAAGGACAGGGGGTTGTGGTTGAATAGGGATAAACGGATAGTCGGGGCGATACCGGGGGTGCACGTTGGGGACGTTTTTTTCTTTAGGATGGAGTTGTGTGTGGTGGGAATGCACGGGCAGGCGCAAGCCGGGATTGATTACTTGACGTCGAGCCAGAGTTCTAACGGGGAGAGTATTGCGACGAGTGTGATTGTTTCGGGTGGGTATGAGGATGACGAGGATGCGGGTGATGTGATTGTGTATACGGGGCACGGTGGGCAGGATAAGCATTCGAGACAGGTCGTGCATCAGAAGCTGGAAGGTGGGAATTTGGCGATGGAGAGGAGTATGCATTACGGGATTGAGGTGAGGGTTATACGGGGGTTTAAGTACGAAGGGAGTGCGAGTGGGAAGGTTTATGTTTATGACGGGTTGTATAAGATTCATGAGGCGTGGTTTGATGTTGGTAAGTCGGGTTTTGGTGTGTTTAAGTTTAAGCTTGTTAGGATGGAGAATCAAGTTGAGATGGGGAGTGCGGTGCTTAAGTTTGCGAATACTCTTAGAACTAGACCTTTAGAGGCTCGGCCCGTCGGGTATGTTAGTTTCGATATTTCAATGAAAAAGGAAAACTTCCCGGTGTTTCTATTTAATGATATTGATAATAATCACGAGCCAATGTACTATGAATATTTGGCTACGACTGTTTTTCCACCGTACGTGTATCACCACGGAGTGAAGGGTGGCGGGTGTGGTTGTGTTTCCGGATGTACTCTTAATTGTTATTGCGCGAAGAAGAATGGGGGTGAGTTTGCTTATGATGCGAATGGTCTTCTCGTGAGAGGTAAACCGTTAATATTTGAATGTGGACCACATTGTCGTTGTCCTCCCTCTTGCCAAAACCGTGTCAGCCAAAAGGGTGTCAGGAATAGATTTGAAGTGTTTAGATCACGGGAAACGGGTTGGGGAGTTAGATCATTGGACTTGATACAAGCTGGTTCGTTTATATGCGAATATACCGGAGTTGTGCTTACTAGAGAGCAAGCACAGCTCTTTACTATGAACGGGGATGCTTTAATCTATCCGAATAGATTCGTGGAGAGGTGGGCGGAATGGGGGGACTTGTCTCAAATATTTACTGATTATGTACGTCCGTCGTACCCGTCTATTCCTCCGTTGGATTATGGTATGGATGTTTCTAGAATGAGGAACCTTGCTTGTTACATGAGCCACAGTGCGTGCCCGAATGTTTTAGTGCAATTGGTGTTGTATGATCACTCAAATTATGCGTTTCCTCACCTTATGCTATTTGCTATGGAGAATATTCCTCCCTTGCGGGAACTTAGTCTAGATTACGGAGCTGCACCAGATGAGGCTTCGCCGAAACTAGCAATATGTAACTAAAGCAATTTCTGATTTATTGGTTTTTTATGTGTGCGTCTACCATTGCAGATTCTGGGAATCATGATACACCGAGGTAACTACACTTTTCACATATCAACAGTTATGCTAAATATTAAACTGTGTGCTAAGTTCATTGTGATTGATCCTCGTACATTTATTGTTCATCTAAATTACTGCTGTGCTTGGTTCTGTTTGAACGGCTCCATTTCATAATTATGAATTAGTTAGGCCTTTTTATTGATCCTCGCTTGGCTGTTTCGTGCTGCTCAATCTGAGACTCTGAGATACTGCTTGTGGTCGTGATTATGAAATTTGCCTTCTAGTAGAACCTATTAATGTGGCCAACGAAGTTTTTAAGCTAATTGTTGGATGCTAAAATGACCCTGTAGCAGGAGGAATAAGGTCTATTAGTTGCCATATCATGTTCTTGTCATATTTATCCATGGTGGTTGCCGTTGCTGTTTGTTTTCCAGATTTTTGTCACCGTCTAGTGTATTTTTTTCATTGTTTTTGTGTTACATGCTTAGCACTTCGTTTTAGAGATCCAATTTTAAGTACAACATAGATTAGAAACAAAATATTGAGGACTTCAGGAATTTCCAGGCACACGAAGGCTTTGTTTGTCACTTTGTCTACTAGGGTCTGTGGTTGGCGGTTGCTAGGTGAAATATTTTATAAACGTGGGATTATAAAAGTTTGTTCATTGCTATTGTGTTAAATTGGAAATCCAAGGGAATGAGGGGGAACAACGGGAGACTTGACCATGGACGGAACTATGTAGGGGCAGGGGAGGGTCCCGGCCCCCCAAAAATTTGCGGCACCTAGTGTTAATATTATAGGTTTTAGGGGTAATTTAGTTGAGGTTACAAACAAATCTCCGATTCGGCCCCCTCAAAATAAGTTCGCCCCCCCCAAATAAAATGTTCAAGTTCCGTCTATGGACTTGACAAACTATTGATTGCAAGTTTTCCTGTTTTGTTTCCCATTCTGAATAGAATATATGCACTAGTGGCAGAAGTCAAGGCGTTACTTTCTTAGTCTATTGGTCACTCGTCGAGAGGCATATATTTGCCCTGAAGTACTTTTGGTTAGTTTGAGACCTTCTACCTCCATTTTGTTGTGTCTGCACACAAATACAACACCCTCATTTTGCTTGGATTTTCCAGTGTCCACCTTTTATGCATTGTATCCCCACAACTTAGGAAGCTAGTTAGCGTGCATCGTTTGTCTCTGTTCCATATCACCAGGGTTCACATTTTGGAATGATTTTCCTCTATCTACTTAAGGACCACCTTTGTTATACTTTCTGCTTGGGTAAATCTTATACATGTATATTCACTTTGATGTAGTATGCCCAAATGCTGATTTCATTCCCTAGATTCAAGGATGCTAGTCACCTTTGAACTGATTTAGCAATGTTTGTTCTGCCGTTCTGTAGTCATGTACAGTGTCAGATCTTTCTGTTCTCATTCTTGTGGACATACTCCATAGACATGTATATTGGTCCATCATAGTCTGTGACCCGGCTACCGAGGTTCCTTTTTTAAAAAAATCTTTGTGCATTTTGTTGTTGAAAAATATTTTATTTATATGCATGAAGGCAAATTGTTGTTTCAGGAGTCCAGCATTCTTCATGTAATTATGGGCCTATAATGAATGCATTACGCTTTGCCTATATGTACTTTGTAGGAAATGTTTTAGATATTTTCCCTGTTCTCATGCATTGTATTTTATCTGGTTTATACTTTAAACGGATGGTCATAATTTGGAGCCCTCTTCGCACATTGACAATATGAAATTATTGCTTGATCTATTAGCTGTTTCGTATAAGCAAATTCGTTTACATTCCAACATAGATTATTGCATATTAAGTGACTGCCATCGATTTGAGCAACATATGCTAACACATGAATCATGTTGCCTCTTTTAGACAGGTGCAGGATGATTGGTTGGCAACTCTTGCAGCTCGGAGTCTAAACGTTAGAAGTGACATCAGAAGTTTTTCAAGGTTTTTCAATGTTGCAAATCAGCTGTGGCTTCACTACATTTAGGCATTTTTCAGAACAAAAGTGAGTGGTGACACTCTACTACAGCGGCTTAACATGTATGAGTGTTGTTTTATGCTGACTAGTTTAATAAGAGTAGAATCCCAGCGAGTTCTGTTGTAAACTTTCTATGTGCTAGGATACAGCAATTGGTTCTCAATTACTTTATTACTTTATTACTTTAGTATGTATAGTATATATTAAGTTTAAATGTATTGCAATGTATGTAAAGCAACTGTATCCGGCCTGTTCATGTGAGTTGCTTCTGGTCTAAAATTTTATGTTTCTTTCATACGCCGAGGATGGCATGTACTTGCTTGGATTGATATACAGACATTTTATTTGTTATTTAATTATCGATTCATTAAGTCCTAGTTCCTTTTATAGTTTTATCATAAATCATTTGGGATATTTGATAAATGTGAGTGACAACGTAGTCTAAAGCTATTTACAAGCTAGCCGATTAAGAAGCATTCTAAACAAAAGGTCTGTATAGACTGTGTAGCAGCTTTGGCGTAGACTTAGTTCCGTTTTATTCAGATACTCTATGTAGATCTTTTGTTATACTATCATTCAGATTTGTCTAACCAGCAAAGAGCCTGGCCTCTTTCTGCGAAGTCTTTTTTACTTTCTCAGTGGAGATTTTATGCCAGAAATGCACTTTTCGAGTTTTTTTTGGTAGTAACATGTATTCTATTTCGTTTCACTGTTGTATTGAAGATTAAGAGATGTCTACAAATCATATTGTATGTGATAAAGGGCAGTTGGTGATAAATGTTGCTTGGCCCGTGCTCATTGCTACAAAAATGTCAATGCACGGGAAAGAGAACTAGTCATGTGAATCCAGTTATTGCTTGTGTAATGTTTACCTTTTCTTTATTTATTGTTTCTTTAAACTTGGATTCAGTGAAACTTGGATCATAAATAAATGCTGCTTAGAAGTTACATCATATATACAAATCTCCTTTGAAAGCCACATCACGGATTTCAACGGTTGGATCTTCTTTCGTCTCATGGATAACTTATCACTGTTGCACACAGAGCCTTCTTTCTGCATTTATACTAATGAAGATGGATCTTGTGAGAATAAGAAAGGAGATGCGGAGATTAAAGGTTCACAAGGTAGTGAATTCACTTTTGCAGAAACAAGTAAAGAACTAATTGTCGAGGATGATGTCGAAACTCAAGAAAACGGTACAAAAGAGACTGAACAGATGGAGCCACCACAGAGTCCCAAAATGTATCTTGCTACTGGTCTTGGTATTGATGTTATGGGAGGTGTCGACGAGGAGTATTATAGGATAATGGCCAGTGAAGATCCTTGCAATCCTACATATTTAAAGAACTATGCTCAGCTTCTGCAGGTGTGTAATCATTTGTTTTTTGACCCATAGATGAAATATATAATAAAGTTGAAATGAGATTTTGACTAACGTGACAGTCCAAGGGAGACGTTAGTGGAGCCGAGGATTACTATTTGCGTGCAACAGTAGCAGATCCTAAAGATGGTGAAATTATGATGCAGTATGCAAAGGTAGTATGGGAGCTTCACCGTGACCAAGATAAAGCCTTAACGTACTTTGAAAAAGCTGTGTTTACTGCTCCCGAAGATAGGTATGGACTTGACTTTTAGAGGTCAAACCTTATGATGATTCCACAACCTCAAATTTGATTTGTATCATCACTAACAAATGTGCTTATGTATGTTCGTGTGATTAAAATATGTTTACAGTCGACTTATCAGGTATTCTGTTTACAGCAACATTCTTGCAGCATATGCTCGATTTTTGTGGGAAGTAGACCAAGTACAAAATGAAGATTAAATCATGCTTATTTTTCATTCAGGTGACTTTGTACATCTTGTTTTCTATGAATTAAGCATTTATATAAGTCGTTTCATGTAGCGTAACTCTATTTTTATTTCTTTTTAGCTTTCGGACAGATGATCAAGGGTGATTGATTGGGCATAAGATCGGAACTGTTGCATTAAAGATGTGATATGTTTAACATATAGTACTATTTCTAGTTTAGATAATGACTGGTAACACCATGTTTGTAGTTTGATTTGCAAATTTAGGTAACTATGTAGCATTGACTTGAAATACATTGATTTATGAATTAAATCATATGGAAGTTACATGGTCGAATGTTGGATGATATGTAATTGGTTTGTGATGATGTTGGTTCATTTTATAAGTCCTTCCTATCTGTAATGAATATCTCACGTCGCGTGTAAGGATGGTAACATGTCATGTATGGGCGGGTTTTAGAATAGCGCTAATTACTTAGGAATGTATCTAACTTTGTCTCTTTTTCTAATTGTGTGTAGCCTTTTTATTTTTATTTTGCTATTATATACCATAAACTTTTGATTTCCGTCTATTTTGCTAATGTAAAATGACCATTTTACCCTTCACTATCAATAGAGCGGTTACAAAATATAAAAATAAGATGGTCATTTTACATGAGCACTTACACAAAAATGCCGAAATTCAAAAGTTTGGGATATATAAGAAACAAAAAAAAAAAAAAAAAAAAAAAAAAAAAAAAAAAAAAAAAAGCTACACAATTAGAAAAAAGACAAGTTAGATATATTTATGAGAGAATTATTCCTTTAGAATATCGATACCTAAACCCGTTTATAATATCATCACCCATGCGCGCCTCATTACCCTATGTATACTCGTTTTACCACACGTGAACTTTTCAAGGTGTATTAGACTAGGTGGAGTGGTTATTAGTGACCAGCTTCACACCGCACCGCTACATCAGCATCCACAAATACCTAACTAAAACATAAACATAGTCGACACACTCACTCGCTAAAACCGCTTTCATTTCGTTCGGTTCCTCTCGATTTATTCCTCCACTACGCGTGACGTAATGGATGACCACGCGTGAGCACGCGTGGTACATGTCCCTTATATTTATTCACCTTCCCTCCAAATTTAATTCAAATTTAACTAGTTATGGAAAATGTTTCGAATACTAAATCTCAGATCATCAATCCTTACCCTTCGAGTGCGTACCGTCACGACACTTCCGAATCTAAAGCCTTTGAATTCAAAGATAACTTCTTTAATGAGAAATGGGCTTGTTGCAGAAGCACACAAGGTGTTCGACGAAATGCCTCAAAGAAACACAGTCACATGGAATGCCATGATTAGCGGGTTCTTTCGTAACGGGAACATGGAAAAAGCGTTAGAATTGTATTGTAAAATGCCTGAACGTGATGTTTTCTCGTATAATACAGTGATCGCCGGGTTAATGAAATTTGGGGACGTGGACGGTGCTAAGGGCGTTTTTGATCGTATGAGGTTTAAAGACGTTGTGACATGGAATTCTATGATTAGTGGGTATTTTCAGAATGGTTTTATGGATGAGGCGTTAGTGGTTTTTGGTATGATGTCTTTTAAGGATGTGATTTCTTGGAATTTGGTGATTTCGGGTTTAGTAGATGTGCGAGAGATAGGTTTGGCTGAGGAGTTTTTTAAAGAGATGAATGAAAGGGATGTTGTGTCGTGGACGCTGATGATGTCGGGGTTTTTAAGTGTTGGACGGATTGTAGAAGCTAGGAAATGTTTTGATTGTATGCTGGTGAAAGATGTTCAAGCTTGGAACACGATTATCTCAGGTTATATTAAGGAAGGACACGTTCATATTGCTCATGTGTTGTTTCACAAGATGCCTGAAAGAGATTGGTATTCTTGGAACGAAATGATAAACGAGTTGCTGAATAATCGACTAGTTAATGACGCTATGAGCTTTTTTGGCGAAATGCCACAAAAGTGTCAAAGAATGTGGAATGCAATCGTACTGGCGATAATAAGGAGTGGGTTGATTAACGAGTGTCACGCGGTTATTGTGAAAAGTCCGTATCAGAACATAGTGTCACACACGAACCTGATCATTGGTTACTTCAGTATCGGTGAGGTAGTAAATGCAGTGAAGGTTTTTAATCTAATGCCTACCCTTGACACAACTGTGTGCAATGTCGTGATACATGGACTGGGAGAAAGTGATCACGGAGAGGATGGTATGAAGTTATTTATTAGAACGAAGAAAGGTAATTTATCCTTAGATGAGTCGTCGTATACAAGTGTTTTAACTATATGTTCAAATTTGCCATCATTAGATCTCGGAAAACAAACGCATGCTCAGGTGATTAAGTCGGGAATTAATTGCTTCACACCTGTTTCAAATGCATTGCTTACTATGTATGCTAGATGCGGGGACTTAGATTTTGCATTGCTAGAATTCTTTTCCATGTCGGAACATGACGTAATTTCTTGGAATTCGATAATATGTGGATTAGCTTATCATGGTTATGGTGAGAAAGCCTTAAATATGTTCAAACAAATGACGTTGACAGATATCAAACCCAACCAGATAACGTTTGTTGGTGTGTTGTCGGCGTGTAGTCACACAGGACTAGTAAAAGAAGGAAAATACTACTTTGATATCATGCGGTATGAATACTTGATTAAGCCAACTAGTGAGCATTATACTTGTATCATTGATTTGTTTAGTAGATTTGGAGTTATTAACGAAGCTGCTGGCATATTGAAGAAAATGATAGCAGATGGAATTGAAGTTCCTGCTAGTGTTTGGGGTTCCATGCTCGGAGCATGTAGATTGCACAAAGAATACGAGTTGGGTAAGATGGTTGGGGAAAAGATGTTAGAGCTAGAGCCTTTGAATAGTGGCGCTTATATGATATTGACAGAAATGCATCTGCATAGTGAAAACAGAGACGAAGCTGCGGATATTTTGGTTCGTATGAGAGACAAAGGGATCAAGAAACAACCGGGGTGTAGTTGGATCGAGGTAAACAACAGCGGGCATGCATTTGTTGCAGGCGAGAATTCACACCCCGAGTTTCAAAGCATCTGCTTTCTTTTAAACCTGATGCATATGGCTATGGATATTGGTTAACTCTTAATATCAATTGCGTATAATTTGTGTCAATCTATACGAAATGGATATTTATCTGAAATGGTCGATAACACACTGCTTGTTATATATGTGGTTTTAAGTCAAGTAAGATCCGTCTATATACATAAAAACAAAAACAAAACAAAAAAAACGTATATGATCTGTTTTCTAACTTCTAATTGTACATATATGATCACAATCTCATTTTTCACACCTTATGATTAAATGTCCTGAAAGTCACCATTTCCATGAATAACCACTTTTCTTCTCGAGTTCATAAGTCTTCTTGCACTTGGCATGTGTGTTATGACACAACTTATGATCCTTCGAATCTGAACATTCTGTTTTCGCTTTAGTTTTGTTTTTCGTTCTGCGCATTACATCATTCTCTACACACACGACAGCCAAAAGTTATAAGCGGTTAGTCTCATTAAGTTTTGTATTGTAGTCTAATTCAATACCAGAAGGATGGTAGTATAGTACCTGGACTCGATAACACAGCCCGTGGTGGCAAGACAGAACTTGGTTTATATTCATCTGCGACTTTTACGTTGACCTTATTTGGCTTACTTTCCTCTGCAACTTTTCTAGTAATCTTACCTCTAGTTGGTGATTTCTCCACATCTGATTCAACATACAAATAACCTATAAAATTAGCAAAAGGCTAAGGTTGATGATCAAATTTAGACAGTAGACTAGAAGCGTGCCCGAACCTGAGATATGAGACTTATGAACCCTCACGTGTGGTGGCGTTTTACCATCTTTGTCATGTTTTGCAGCCTTGGTAGATAGATGATCATGTAAAGACAGAGACTGAAAATCCTTCAAACAAATCCTCTGAAACTCTGGTGGATCGTCTTCTTGTCTCACCTTCACCTTTGGATACACTTGCAAAATTCAACAACCAAAAACCAGTTAATACGTAAAAAAGTACATAGCATGAGATGAACATAACGAAATACGTAAAACAAAATCCTACTTGGTTTTCTTAGAAATGAAAGATTGTTGACGTTATATGATTCCGGATAATTTTAGACTATCCAAACTAGGTGGAACACCATAAATACAAGTCTCGAAGGAGAAGAAGAGATTTGAAACTGGGATTACAACATGAAAACCGTGTGAAAAAAAAGGTCAACATCTATGGGCAAAATATTTGTGTATATGGGTGGCTCTTATGAATGGTGGTGGGTCAAAAAGACCTCCACTAAATCAATCCATTCCAAGGGTCATTCCTAGCTTTTTGGGAGTTGGTCAACGTTTCTCTTCTCTTCTAAGTAACCATTACTTTCTAATTAAAGAAATAGTGTGTTGCTAGGTGTTCTAACTCCACATATGCTGAAGAAATTGCTGTCATCTGAACCATGATCAGCTGAGAAATAAGTTTATACAAAATGTACGCATACCCTTCAAGGTTAAAACAATCTATCTGAACTCGGTCATAATAGGGCAACCATCAGTGACGGACCCAGGAAAAATGAATATGGGGGGCAAAAAAACTTTTTTTGACAATAACAACAAAATGCAGAAAAAAAAATAAGATCGCAATGATAAATCGAGTATTTTTACTTAGAGATGAAGGATTTATGAGGTTTTAGAGCGTTGAATGTTAGGTTTTAGTATGTGGGTGGGGGGCAATTTGAGTTTTGGGTGGGGGTCACTTTCGAAAAAATGTTAAAATTTTAAAAAAATTGCACTAAAATTTCAACTTTTTCGGCTAACCACTGGCAACCATTATATGAATGAGAAATGATAGGGAGACCTAAAGATGTGCCTAATTTCATGCCTAAAATTGCATGTCAGCATCCTATTGGTCGTAGCTAAGGGACCCACGATTTTACAAACCAATAAAACACTAACACATAAGTTTAGGCATGATAGTAGGCACATCTTTAGGTCTTTATATCATTTCTCTGCTATATGAATAGCACATATTGAGGCGATTTACCCGGCTGACAAGACTTGGGTACAAGGGACAACTCTAACCAGATATTGCTACTACAAAACATGCCAGCAGCGCAGGGACTATTGTTACATTTGAAATTATGCATGCGAATGGCCTAGCTAGCTAGTACCTCAATAAAGGTAGCTCCTTCCTTCACACTTCTTAAATTTGATATTTCAATAGCAATTTTGTAAGACTCATGTGTAATTCATGCATTTTTGTTCATGATTAGAGTACATGGCTAATGGGTTTACTGCATTGCTGTTAGATTCTCCTTATGGGCCATTAGTAGCTTCAATGAAGCCCCATATCTTCTGCTTAAATATCATGTATGGGGCTTGGTAGCCTGGTAGGTTTATCTTGTTAATGTATAAGCATTGCCGACATTTATTTATTTATTTTTTTTAAAGTATTGTCGGATGTACATAATGGTATGTGAAAGTGACCGCCAAACAAACAAGAAGTTGTTGGTTCAAGTCCGGATGGAGTCATACACTAAATAACCTTTAGCCAAGCATACCCTTTTGACTACTCAGTCGCCAAACTATACACTAAATAAAGGCCCGTTTGGTTTGCTAGTTGGAATCACTATAGGTATGAGATTGATAAGATGGTGGAATCGGTATAAATATGATAGATAAAAAAATATTGTTTGGTTAATAAAGTTGGGTTTCAATAATATATAAATTAAAAGTAACTAAAATAAATAATTATGTTCTATCTCGTTTGTTTTTTTATGAAAAAAATGAAATTGTACATAGGTGATAGTGATGTTAGGCTTTCAAAATTAATAAAAGAAAATGTTTTAAATAAAACAAAGTACATGAATTATTAATTAGGTGGACCATCAAGTGGGCCATCAGGAATGGATTTTGTATACATTATCAAGTTAGTATGATATCAGGAAACCGCTATTATTTGGTATCCTCATTCCAATTGATATATACCAAACATATTTGGGTGAATCATTCACCTAAATATTAGGGTGCGTTTGGCATGCCGTCATGAATCATAATGAGAATGATTTTGATAGTAGTGGTGGGCCCCTCGGTATGAAAGATTCATTCCTTACCTTTTTGAGGTATATGGAGTATGAAACATTTCTATCATTCATTACTATAGTGATGGACCCTTTCATCTTAAACAAACACCTTTAATCACTTTCATAGTAATAGTATCATTCCCATAGTGGTATACCAAACGCACCCTTAATGATTGTCATTCTCATTCCTTCATTGACATACCCTCAAACCAAACAGCTCCTAACAATGAACATGAATTTGACAATAACGGCGTTCTGAGGAATGTTGATGTAGATGATAAGATAGCTTCTTTATGGTAATGTGGATGCTGGTTAAATTTAAAGAAAGTTGCATTTTGGTTCATTAGTATGCGAGTATGTTTGACGAAATGGACTTGGAGTTGACTAGAGCTTATATTTTTATAAAGTTTTTTTACGAATTTGTTAAAGCTGAACTTATTAATGTAAATCGCATAAAAATACATAAAATCAAATTCATATATATTGTCAGCATTTGCATGATAATCCATTATATATTTAAAATGATTTAAATAATTTGACTAATTATAAACTCACGTAAACCTGTTTCAATTGACTAACTATAAACTCACATAAACCTGTTTTAATTGAGTGAGGCTTATAAAAGCTTATGGCTTGTAAAACATTCTATATAAACGAATACAATAAAGTATTACTACCTCCGTCCCATAATAATTGTCCACTTTTACTTTTTTGAGTCTTTCTTATTCAACTTTGACCATAAATATTTTTAGTTGTGTTATACAATACTTGATGATAAATATATGAATGGATTGAGTTTTAAATGTATTTTCATTGATATAATTTTCATCAAGTATTATATAACAAAAATAAAAATATTTATAGTCAAAGTTAAGCATTAAAGACTTAAAAAAGTCAAAGTGGACAATAAATATGAGACGGAGGGAGTACTTTAAAAAGAAAAGTTGATTTCAGTTTCAACTCAAACAAAATTGGTAAAGTTTTGACATGGAAAAATAAAGGAAAAGATAAAAAGATAAAGTGGACATATTCATGTTTTGGTTTGAAAACTTTTGCCAGCTTTGAAAATCGTACCCTGCTGAGCCAAAGACATAGACAAATTGAAGAAATCGAAAGGCTAATATTCGAGGCCAGATAGAATAAAGACAAACCACCACATGCATTTGTTGATTCTTTATTTTAATAATCTTATAACAAGATACTCGTCCCCGCCGGAGCGGGGTGCGAGAGAAGGTAGAATGTACACAGATTTTACCTTTATTTCAGGATAAACCAGAAAGACCGTTTTTAAAAAGACTTTCGGCAAGTGTAAGTGTCCGGATGAATGAGCTATTTTAATAATCTTTATGAAGATAAAAAATTAAAAAATCACATTGCTACTACTCTTTCCTTCATCTTTTTCACCAATAACAAACATTTCATTCTTACAATTTAACAACAACAAATATCCTGGTTGCTTTTCAGGATAACAACATTAATTTCTACATAAATATTCATGCTAACATCTAAAACCTAGCTACCAAAAACAACTTGCTTCATGGGTTTGGAAAAGACCAAGGAAAGAACCTAACCCACCTCAAAAATTGGATCTTTGGTCCTTCATTACATACCCTTTTCAATAATCTGTTCACAAAAATTAACCCAAGTCAAAAAAACACATACAGTAACTTTTACAAACTTTACTTAAGGGGTGTTTGGTTTAGCTTATTTAGCCGGCTTACGAGCTTATCTGATTTCGGAAAAGTCAATAAGCTCACTTTTTTAAGGACTATCAACTTGAGCTTAAGTGAGCTTATCGGCTTTTTCAAAATCAAATAAGCTCATAAGGCGGCTAAATAAGCTAATCCAATCACCCTTTTAGTTATACTCACCATCATCTTTCTTCATTGCTTTTCTAGCAATCAACAAAAACACAATCAAGAACCCAACTCCAGCTGCCCCTCCCAATATTATCGCCACGGTTTTCCCTGTATTCGACCCTATCAAACACACCCACATCACCAAATAACTCAATTCACCATCTTTAACAACAAAGTCACAAACTTTATATACTACCTCCGTCCCAAAATATAAGTCCAGTCTGACTTTTTGAATCGAACTTTGACAGTAAATATTTTTGTTTGTATTATATATCACTTGATGAAAATTATACCAAATGAAAATACATATAAAGCACTATCCATGTATACATTTTGCATCAAGTATGATATAATACAAACAAAAATATTTAAAGTCGAAATTCGATTCAAAAAGTCAAACTGGACTTATATTTTGAGACGGAGTGAGTAACATTTACTACATTGCATATTTGCATACCTGATGAGCTAGATGGAGATGAATAATCAGGCGAAGAATACGAACTAGAACCCGAAGAAGCTGAAGGCCTATTATTATTCTTAGGTGCACCATTAGGATAATAGTTATAACTAATAAAACATCTATGCAAATATATTTGACCAGAAACTGAGCTACCACATTCTACTTGTGCCCTTTGAACAGCACCTTTAATACAAGTACCACAATCTGAAGTACTTAAGTCACCTTGACATTGTCCTAAAACATAAAAAGCTTGGTAACTAGTAGTATAAAAGCCACCATTATTACTACCACCTATAACATTTTCCAAAGATGAAAAAGCTGAATCTCTAGTTTCTTGATACCCATTATTTGAAGTGGCTTTGCCACATGTTTTGTAAAGCATTTCCATACCAGATATCTGAGCAAAACCTGAAACCTCATACAACATGTAACAGCCTAGGAGCTGGATTCTAGCTGCAACTGTTTTGCCACATAGTTTGTCCATCAAGATAGGAAGCCTGCTGACACAAGTGTAGCATTCTACATTACTAAGATCTCCCCTACATTGGAAAAGACCAGACACAGATGTTTGACCTGTTCCACTAGCTGTTTTGTAGAACTTTGACTTTGAAGATTGTTGGATGAGTGTGCCAAAGATGGCAGAGAGTGCTGATGAGTAGACACCAGTGGGATCTGAAAGTGGTTGCTTTGCACATCCTTTGTAGACTAGGTTTGAGTTGTCTGGTGCACCAGAAACAAGAACTGCAAAGATGAAAGATAGTACTAACAAGGGTTTCATGGGTGAAAATGGGTCAAAATGGGTTGATTTTTTTTAAGGATGTTAAATCATGGGTGGGTTGTGGGTGGTTTTTGAATTTGAGATAGATTTGATTAGGGTTTGGGTGTGGGGTGGTGTGGCCTACTGTCTTTAACTTTTTAGGGGAGGAATTTGTTTTGGTAGATTTGCAGTTGGTGTGAGAAGGATATGAGTACAGTGCTTGTCCAAAAAATAAAGTGCACAGTGTTTGTGTTTGTGGTTTTATGCAATCAATTTTTAATGATGCTTTAGAAAGTCTGGTTAATTACTACTAGCTTAATAAAATATTAATCCTGTCACAGTTGACGTAGAGTATATAATGGCAGAGGTGTAGCTACATGGAGGCAATGGTGGGCCATAGCCCACCCAATAAAAGTTGTTATAGTGTATATTAGTTTGCCCATTAAATATAGAAGTTAACCACTTTAGCTTTTAAGTCTACCGAAAGACACAAATTAATGACTATTACTGTTATGTGCTACATCTCGGCCTACCCATAAGTAAAATTCTGGCTACGCCACTGTATAATCGGGTGTAAATAAGTTGAGCCGAGCTCGAGTTCAACATTGCTCAAGTTCGGTTCATTTAGCGTCGAAAAAGCTCGAGTCTTGTTTCGGGCTTTATTTTTAAAGTTTGAGTTTGACTCATAAGTCGGTTATAGAGCTTAAGCTCATCACAAACTCGCTTGTTTAGGCTAGATGTAATAGGTCAAAAATAGTCGGTCGGTTTACCCTCCAAGGACTAGTCCCAGTCGGTCCCCCTTATTACATCATCTCGGTCCCCATGTCGGTTGTCTCATCAAAATGGAGATATGGGTCGGATATGTGACTGACTTGTATGCATGTGTGTGTGCGCTTTTTTATTTAAAATGTTTTTTTTTTTTTTTTTTTTTCTTATTACACCAAGTTTTTTATGAAGTAGTTTACCAAAGAGAAAGCTAAGATGACATGACGGAAGAGGGTCACCAATAAAGGGTTTTTATTACACCTCGTTTTAAAAGCATATTTGCTTTCTTTCATTTTTATAGAAGCCAAAATATTAAAATTTGTGTTCATGATGGAATTGATTAATAGTATTTCATTAATCAAATGTTTGGTTTGGTTTGATAATAAGTTAATAACTTACATTTTGTCAAAGTGAATAAAGTTCATTAATGAAATGAATATAAACAACATGTGACCTCTTGGACTAAAATCTCATTCATTTTCTTTGGAATTTAAAAAAGAAGACGTAGTAAACTTGAACTCACGTTTAAACATGGGAAAAAAAGCACCTTTTTTGTAATTAGAATTAACAAAATAATGTGAAACGATTTTGGTTGAATTTTTCCCAAACCATGTGATAATTTGTTTTCTTTAGTAGCGGCTACTAAGAATAAAAAAAAAATAATCAAAAAAATGAGAAATTTTTTCAGCCACACATTTAGATGTATTTATAAAAATTAGTCGTGAGTGTAATGCCCTCTTTGGAGTGTGGCCCATCTTTTATCATTTCTATTAAGAGTTCAATTTTTATTATGTATTTTAATATTTTAACTTATCAAAATTTATATTTTTTGTTTCGTGCTTTAAATTTCGTAATTTTATAATAAAAACGAAAAACAAAAATAATAGAAAAAATAAAAGGAATTGGAATCTTAAGAGCATACATTATGGTGTGTGGTGGGGACTGGTGGTTGCGTTTTCCCACTAGCCGAGTCTCATGCTGCCAGCCCAAATGGTCCGATTTTTTCCTTCTTCTTCTTTTGCATGTGTGTGTTGTATTTGTGTTTTAGTGGTTATGTGTGAGCCAGATGATGTCTCATGGCACCAAAAATAGGAGAGAGTTGTGTTTTGTGTGATATGTTAGATTTTGATATTATGAGAAAAAATGTTGAAATGACAACACTTTACTTACGGCATCACACGACGGCACCATAGATACCTAGTGCTCTAATTTCCCATTACTTATCTAAATTTCAAAGTTTAGTCGATCGGTTTTGTTAGCTTAACATATAATATAAGTATGTGTTTTATTTATACTAATATGGTAATCACGCTATATATGTTGCATTAGTAACATAACAATATGTGATGGTGGTCAACGAGTGTCGACATTAGCGAGAAAGGCATTTATGTGTCCGTGCTACTGTAATAAATAAATACATGACTTGTAGGTGTAGCTTTTAGTTCTAGTATGCGTGTGGACAATGAATATTCTAGTATGCTTGCAACAAGTTGATTTTTATCAAGTTACTCGATCTCATACGAGCTGAGGTGGAAGGTAAGCAAAACGGATGAATGATGAGAGGGAGTGAAGGGAAGTGAGAGGAGAGAGAAAGCTGAGGTGGCGCAGAGTGACTCACCCATAACTCCCTTAGCCTTAGGCCAAACTCGAGCATGCATTCGGATAGCTTGTCGTGGTAGCGAGCCAAGTTTTGAGAATAGCAATGCGGAAGCGGAGCTGGGGTATTCTAATGAATCGTTATTCGATGCAAACAAATTTTTGAAAGCCTATTTGCAAATGGAGGTGATTTGTGCATTTTTTTTATTGATCTAATTACTTAAATAGGCCACAAGAAACTCGAATCCCACTCTATAAGCGCTCGACTTTGCTGTTCATATTTATTTTCGTGCGACTGCGCAACTCCGCGACTCTAATAAAATTTGCCAAGTGTCATGTGTACGAGGATGTTTTTTGTGCAACTTATATGTTTTTTGCACGACCATTGAGTTTTCTTATGCGACTGATATGATAGTTTGACGGATAAGTTTGTGTACGACTTATATGTCTTTTTTTTTTTTGAACGGCAAATGAGATTATATTAAAAAGAGCTAGAAAGAAACTAGCAGTACAAGCTACACGCAAAACGATCCAATAGACCAAAGATATTAAGGAACTAAATAAGCTCTAATGAAATAGGACAGACACGCAAAAAACCGATGGCAACTAGAATCAGACAGGAGATGCCACCATGGCGCCAAAAAAATGACCTCCCGTGAACGAAACCGAACACCCGTTGCATCATACCGCAAATGCAAAGCGATCTAACCGGCATCCTTTGTTTGTCTCGTTAAGGCGTTGTGTAGAAAAATAGCTTCTTTAACGTTGCCATAATAACTCCAAATCTGAAGATCGCTAGGAAAATAATACGACTTATATGTCTTTTATTATAGAGTTTTTTGCGCGACTGATATGATCATTTGATGGATAAGTTTTGGTTCATAAAAAACAAAAGAATCAGTCATGCAAAATAAAATAAAAAATTGAATCACGCAAAAAAACATTTTCTAAAAAAAGTATAAAAAAGGGACAATTGCCACGAATTTAGTGGAGTCGCAAAAATAATTTGAGTCGCACAAAAAATTTTGGTCGCACAGTACAATATTTATATTTGGAATATTTGCTAAAATGGCTTATACAGTAGAAATTAGAAATTTTTTAGCCTATTTTTAGATTATTTTTTTTTTATTTTTTTTGCACACTAATTATACAAATATTTAAAATAAGATATAATTATAACATAACTGTCTCATGCAGTGATTAAAATGTCCCAATTAAAAAATAAAATCAAAAAATAAAAATGTGAAAATCAATTCTCATTTTGCAAATTATGGTACGTTTATTCGATCCAAGTATCAAACGATAACAAGAGGGCTGGCCCATACCCTGAAAAATGGCCCGAAGTTTTTTCATTGGGCTTTTCTTTATTCTTTCGTATTCTTGTTTATTCATTGGGCTTCCTTCTCTTGTTGTATTGGTTATAAACGAAAAATAATAAAAGTTTGAGGATTTGAGGATTAAACATAATGTTTTGAAACCCGGTTCGATCCGGCCGATTCCACTAGTTGAACCGATTCCGATCGAAAAAATGGGTCAAATAAAACCGGTTTTTATATTTTCGAAACCCGGTTAGACCCGAAAATTGGTTTTGTATATTTTTCCCGAAAATTAATAAAATATATTTTTTCTGATTTTGTATATTACCTATTTAACATTTAGGAAAAATTCAACATTTCATATATTACGTTAATTGCATTAAACATTCAATATTTTCCTTACTCATTTATCAACAATTCAACAATTTAACAAAGTTAATAATTCAAGTTTGACTATTTTTCTGTTTTATGTAGTAAAGATTACAGACCAACTTAAAGGTAATATGAGTACAATTATCAAAGTTTTATTTCAATATATGTATTCAAGTTTTTTAGTTATTAGTTATAAACGAGCGGGGAGACCCGCGCGTTGCAGCGGGAGTGTTTAGATATGTATTTTGTGTTGTATGTTTTGTGTTTTGCGTGTTATAGGTTTAACGGCTTTAAAAGTTCGGTGATATTCCAGTATTGGTTTGTGACATAATATTATTTGTTATATTGAAAATTATGCATATTTATACTCGTTTTCATTAGAAAAATTATTTCGTGAACAATGGTTCAAGTTCGTAATTTTTCGAGTCCGTTTGGTACGTGAAATGAGGCCCGAAACGTTTTGACGAAAAGTATTACTAACTTGGCACTTATACCCCCTCAGCTCCTACTTTTCACTTCACACCCTCACTTTTCATATTTTCATTTCTACCCTTTTCATTTTATATTTAAACCTACTTTTTCTTTTTATTTATTTAATTTATATAACACACTCACACAAAACTCTTTCTCTCTCTACACCCCTCGCCGGATTCTTCATCAATTCCGGCAACCTCTCGCCGGAAAATATTCCAATGATAAATTTACTTTGCCGATTTGATAGATCGGTTAGCTCCTAACGTTTCTAGAGAGTTTGAGCCCTCGGCTCCCGCCACAACTAACCCACGCGCCACCACCGCCCTGGGTCACCATCACTGAGACGACCACCACCTTCTCCTTTGCCTTTTCTTCTCGGTAATTTTTATTTTATTTATTTATTTATTTATTTTTTATTTTATGATTCATACATGTTTGTTCTTTTGTTGTATTTTTTAATTTATACGTTTTTTTTAAAGATCCATTATTTTTTTTTATTTATACAATTCGAATAATCTATGTGTTTTTTTTTTGATGTATACGTATTTTTTTAGACCAATACTTGTTTTGGGTTTTATTTATTTATTTTTAAATCTATGTTTTTTATAAATCCATACGTGTTTGTTTTTTTAGATCTAACTTTTTTTTTTTTTGTAGTGCCGCCGCTAGCCGCTGCTGTAGCCGCCACTCTCTTGCCGGAAAAAGATACCATCGTTCCGGAAAATATTTGTGGTCGCCGGAAAAAATTATGTCGTTGCCGGAAATTGTTTATTATGTATATTTGTTATTAATTTTATGATGTAAACTGCTGTGTACAATTTATTATAGCAAGGGTACTGTTGTAAGCACTGTTATAAGCACTGTTCGGAACAATTTCTTAAGCACTAAAGTACAATCATTAAAATGTGAGGTACAACTTTTTTATGCGCGCAAATCATGTAGGCACTGTTTTCTGCCTTTTAGTATATATAGTAATATCTATTCGTAAACCAAACAAGAGCACAAATAAATTGGTATATGTAAATTAAAAGCCATGATTGTGTAGTATCTTGGAGTTGTTTAGATTTTCGACCCAATCATGGTATTGATCTTATGATTTTTATTTCTACTTCGAGTTTTATAAAGAATATTTAGCTGGTTTTAAACTAAGCTAGCTACGCGATATGAACCAACTGGGCTAGCTCAGTTGGCCACCAAGGTTTCCTTAAAGTGATGTTTGGCTAGGGGAGGTCTCAAGTTCGAGTCCTACCCGGGACTTTTACCCCTTCAGGAGGTAAAGGAGGAACAAGCGGGTCTCAGGTCAGCATACTGCCCAATTGGATGTCATTGCTGGACCTAAATCACTAACAACCAATAAACCGGTCAAAAAAAAGCTAGCTACGAAATATGCCTTTACATGAGTATGATTTGTTCACCATGTATATGCATCTAAAAAGACTATCCAGGATCTTTAGTTGTCGATACACATACAATCGACACGTTACTATGATTATATATGTAATGACATAGATGTGCATTATGATTTTAGTACGACTTGTATGCAAAGACATATATTCTAGAGAAAAAATAAAGAGGACAATGTCAATTCACCTGGAAAATCCATGTTTTCTTGTTTGCAGTTTGGGCTATAATACAGTCTTTGATTCTCGAGATCCATGTGAAAGAACTCTACACGCACCGTCGTACAAGCTTAAAAAATCTGGGAATAATTTGATGCAAAGATTCCAAAGTAAGTCTTGCTGTACGAGTCACTTTTCGCTTAGGGGAAAGAATTTTGCCAAAAAGGGCTAGATAAAAGTTGTGCCAATGGATGATTGTCGTAGCGTTTAGGGGAAACATATATGAAAGCGCACGCACTTGGCAAACATAGCACAAACAGTGGCTCAAATCAGTAGCTGTTTGGAACCATCTTTGAAAGAACACGAACATCGTGGGCTAGCTGTTGATTCTTTTTGTTGCGGTAGAAACTGTGGTGTTATGATTGCGATGAGTAACTTGGTTAAGGTCAAAACCTAGCTAGGCGAGAATTGAAGATAAAGTTGTACCTATGAATGAACATAATGTCATCTCTTTGGAATCAAATTGAAAGCTAGATTGATCTCTTGAGCTTTAAATATTCTTTGACCAACCATATATACTAGACCTTTTATGCCTTGTCTTCGTTTTTATTTACCAAAGTACATCGCGACAAAATGGCTTCTAAGGTCTCGCTTGCCATTTGAAAGAGTGTTTGTTAGCTATGATTGGTCGAGATCATATCGAGCTAAGCAAGTCTCATGCCACTAGTACAATCGACGCTTTTGCCAGCGACATTTTTACGCCGTTGCCGTCGACATGTCGATGGAACAATACCTTCCCGTCGACATGTCGACGGGAACAAAACGACGGTTGAGCCTCGTCTGGAACAGCGTTCCCGTCGACAATCGCCGTCGACATTGTGGGTCCCACATCGTTTTCCAGTCAAACGAATTTGCTGTCCGTCAAATTGTTCCCGTCGACATGTCGACGGGAACGTATAACTAATTAATGTTTTAATTAACAAACAATAATTACTTTTTATATAATGCCGTCGACATGTCGACGGAATTTTAAAACAACAAATATTCATTATTTAATGTTGTCGTCGACATGTCGACGGCATCATTAAACAAAAAATATTGTTTTTTTAATTATACCGTCGACATGTCGACGGCAACATTAAATAATCAATATTTTTTGGTTAATGTTGTCGTCGGCATCATTAAGGTATCCTGCTAACAACAGGCTGCAAAACCAGCAATTTTTCAGATTTTTTCCGGATTTTTCGAAAAAAATCTACCAAAACTTGTAACAGCCAAAACCTGTAATAGCACCTATAACCACTCAATATCAACATGTCCTAAACGTATAACTCGCCATCGGCTAAAACACTTGCAAATTATCGCTAAACACCCTCAAAATGCATAAAAACATATAAAGTCTACAAAACGGGGTGTGTTAATATCTAAATCTAGCTGCCATATCCACAAATGTTTCAATATCCCCTACGTTCAAGTCGCCAAAAGGTTAAACTATACAATACTAACATATGGGTCGCCAAAATATTGTTTCAAGCATAAGTACAACACAAAATACCCAAGTTTGTACCTCTGCATCCCAAATCACTCATCATCACCAGAACCCTCATCATCACCAGAACCATCCTCATCGCCTCTGCGACTCCCGCTCCCTCCAGCTGAGTCACTACCTCCAGCGCCACTGCCCGAGCATCCCCTTTTAAGCTCATCACAAACTCCTCTTGTTTAGGCTGGACATAATAGTACAAAAATAGTCGGTGGGTTTACCCTCCAAGGACTAGTCCCAGTCGGTACCCTTATTACACCATCTCGGTCCACATGTCGGTTGTCTCATCAAAATGGAGATATGGGTCGGATATGTGACCGACTTGTATGCATGTGTGTGTTCGCTTTTTTATTTAAAATGTATTTTTGCAGGGTTTTTTTTTTTTTTTTTTTTTTTTTTGCCTTATTACACCAAATTTGTTATGAAGTAGTTTAGTAAAGAGAAAGCTGAAATGACATGACGGAAGAGGGTCACCAATAAAGGGTTTTTATTACACCTCGTCTTAAAAGCATATTTGCTTTCTTTCATTTTTATAGAAGCCAAAATATTTAAATTTGTGTTCATGATGGAATTGATTAATAGTATTTCATTAATCAAATGTTTGGTTTGGTTTGATAATAACTTACATTTTGTCAAAGTGAATAAAGTTCATTAATGAAATTAATATAAACAACATGTGACCTCTTGGACTAAAATCTCATTCATTTTCTTTGGAATTTAAAAAGAAGACGTAGTAAACTTGAACACACGTTTAAACATAATGTGAAACGATTTTGGTTGAATTTTTCCCAAACCATGTGATAATTTGTTTTCTTTAGTTGCGGCTACTAAGAAGAAAAATAAAAATGAGAAGAATGAGAAATGTTTTCAGCCACATATTTAGATGTATTTATAGAAATTTTTATCATTTCTATTAAGAGTTCAATTTTTATTATGTATTTTAATATTTTGACTTATCAAAATTTATATTTTTTGTTTCGTGCTTTAAATTTCGTAATTTTATAATAAAAGCAAAAAAAAATAATAGAAAAAATAAAAGGAATTGGAATCTTAAGAGCATACGGTATGGTGTGTTGTGAGGACTGGGGGTTGCGTTTTCTCACCAGCCAACACGAAAACGGCAACACCTATACCATGGCTCGCGTTTTGGAATCTCGTGCCGTCGTTGCCAACCCAAATGGTCCGGTTTTTTCCTTCTTTTTTTGCTTGTGTGTGTTGTATTTGTGTTTTAGTGGTTATGTGTGGGACAGATGATGTCTCATGGCACCAAAAATAGGAGAGAGTTGTGTTTTGTGTGATATGATAGATTTTGATATTATGAGAAAAAATGTTGAAATGACAACACTTTACTTACGACATCACACGACGACACCATAGGTACCTAGTGCTCTAATTTCCCATTACTTATCTAAATTTCAAAGTTCAGTCGATCGGTTTTGTTAGCTTAATACATAATATAAGTATGTGTTTTATTTATAATAATATGGTAATCACGCTATATATGTTGCATTAGTAACATAACAAATATGTGATGGTGGTCAACGAGTGTCGACATTAGCAAGAAAGGCATTTATGTGTCCGTGCTACTGTAATAAATAAATACATGACTTGTTGGTGTAGCTTTTAGTTCTAGTATGCGTGTGGACAATGAATATTCTAGTATGATTTTTATCAAGTTACTCGATCTCATACGAGCTGAGGTGGAAGGTGACCAAAACGGATGAATAATGAGAGGGAGTGAAGGGAAGTGAGAGGAAAGAGAAAGCTGATGTTTGTTGGTAATTATGTGTTAACAAGTTCCCAGATTAGGGTTAAGATAATCAATAAAGTACCAGATATTCACTTGAAATCGTGTTATTACTTTTCAATAGAAACTATTCGACCCTATGCCTGGGTTACACGAATATCTCTATAGGATAAGACAAAGTGATGTTCTTGTTTTAGGCGCAAATCAAGAACAGAATAGATGTTTAGGGTTTGTGTTGATCGTTCTCATGCAGAATGTTATGACCTCTATTTATAATAGAGAATACTCAAACCCTAGCCCATGGAATTATGTATAAGTAACGGCCCATTAATTATATCATAATACTTTCCATAATAGCAGGAATCAGTGGTTAAACCCGAGCAGTACTTTGAAAAGAAGTACTTTGAACAAGCAGTACTTTAAACAAGCAGTACTTTGAACCTACCAGCAACAGAATCATAACTGCTAGCAGCAGAGTCAGATTCACACTAGCAGTAGAGTCCACTGTCAGTAGGATCTACTAGCAGCAGAGTCCTATCATAACCACTATTGAGTCAGGGGATTCAGTGACCAAATGGGTGTACACTTCGTACCTCCAAACCCATTACCAGGTGTGAATTAATCCCTCAAGTGCACTAAATTTTCCAACAATCCTCCCCAAATTTAGTTCACTTCCTTTGCATGAAAAATAAAACACAAAACAAAACATATGCATAAATGAAAATATCTTGAAGATTAAATTCTCATCTTAGTACATTAGACGTTCAAATATTCGAGAATCAGAGTGTTCTAAAAATTGAACCCTTCAACCCATTTGAATACCTGAAGATAAAATACACATACATTTTCAAACACTTAAATAAACCTGACACTATACAAGCCATGTGACCATATCCAATTCATAAATATTGTAAAAGCTAAAAGTCCAAAGCTTCCTGAAGCGGCAAAACTTCAACATTTACATAGGTGGTTCCTCTTTATTCATGCTCTTGCTTAGCACTTTTTCAAAGAAATTAACCATTGAGAAGTAAACACTTCATCCTCATTTTCCAGCAAGTTCTGAGCACAACCTTGGGATGACAATAAAACATGTGCTCCAGTCCACTAAATATTCAGCTTTCCACATTGAACTCAGCTCCCAAGTTTCCTCAGGAGGGAGTTGGGTATCTTAAAATTTAGTGACTAAATTGGACTTCAAACCCATCCCTTGAGCAGACTTTAAAACCAAGTCTCTAGCCAAACCCTTCGTTAAGTGATCAGCTAAGTTTTGTTGAGATCTAACAAACTCTATAGATATCACCCCATTCATGATAAGTTCACGAATCATGCTATGCCTGACACCTAAGTGTCTAGACTTCCCATTGTACATCTGGCTATAAGCCTTTGCCAATGTAGCAGCACTATCACAACGGATAGAAATATGTGCTATAGGTTTAGGCCACAATGGAATCTCAAGAAGCAAGTTTTTCAACCATTCTGCTTCTTTGCCAGCAGCTGCTAAAGCCACAAATTCAGATTCCATGGTTGAACTGGTAATGCAAGTTTGTTTCTTGGATGCCCAAGAAATTGCACCTCCACCAAGTAGGAATACCCAGCCACTAGTAGACGAATTGTCTTCAGTGTTACTGATCCAACTTGCATCAGTGTATCCTTCTAATACTGAAGGATAACCAGTATATGAGAGATTATAATCCATAGTTCTCTTCAAATACTTAAAAACCCTCTGAATTGCTTGCCAGTGATGAGCACTAGGATTACTAGTATACCTGCTCAATTTACCCACAGCAAAAGCAATATCAGGTCTTGTACAAGTCATGGCATACATCAAGCAGCCAATCACTCTAGAATACTCAAGTTGAGATATAACTTTGCCAGTATTAGGCATTAGCTTCTCACTTGTATCCATGGGAGTACTCACTGGAGTACACTCAAAGTAATTAAATTTCTTTAACACTTTCTCAATGTAATGAGACTGAGAGATAGAAATTTTGTTACTTTTATGTTTAATCCTAATGCCAAGGATAACATCAGTCTCCCCCATATCCTTCATGGAGAACTTTGATGACAAAAAATTCTTTGTAAGGTCAACTTGATTTTTGTCAGTGCCAAAAATCAACATGTCATCAACATATAGACAAATGATGACTCCTTTACCAGATTCATCAAATTTGCTATATACACATTTGTCAGCCTGATTAAGTAAATAACCACTAGACAAAACCACTTCATCAAACTTTTGATGCCATTGCTTAGGTGCCTGTTTTAGTCCATAAAGAGACTTAATCAGTTTACACACCTTGTTTTCATTGCCAGGCATGATGAAGCCTTGAGGTTGGTTCATATAAACTTCCTCATCTAAATCACCATTCAAGAAAGCTGTCTTCACATCCATCTGATGAATAATCAGATTGTGAATTGATGCCAAAGCAATCAGCAATCTTATGGTACTGATACGAGCCACATGAGCATAAGTATCAAAATAGTCTATTCCTAACTTTTGTCTAAAGCCCTGAATAACTAGTCTTGCCTTGAACTTTTCAACAGTTCCATCTACCTTCATTTTCTTTTTGAAAATCCATTTGCTACCTAGAGGTTTGCAACCAGGTGGTAGATCAGTCAACACATAACTGTTATTGCCCATGATAGAGTCCATCTCATCATTAATTGCTTCTTTCCAGAAAGCAACATCCTGGGACTTCATTGCTTCTTCAAACCGGTCAAAAAAAAAGCTAGCTACGAAATATGCCTTTACATGAGCATGATGTGTTCACCATGTATATGCATCTAAAAAGACTATCCAGGATCTTTAGTTGTCGATACACATACAATCGACACGTTACTATGATTATATATCTAATGACATAGATGTGCATTATGATTTTAGTACGACTTGTATGCAAAGACATATATTCTAGTGAAAAAATAAGGAGCACAATCTCAATTCACCTGGAAAATCCATGTTTTCTTGTTTGCAGTTTGGGCTATAATACTATCTTCGATTCTCGAGATCCATGTGAAAGAACTCTACACGCACCATCGTACAATCTTAAAAAATCTGGGAATAATTTGATGCAAAGATTCTAAGACTTTTCGCTTAGGGGAAAGAATTTTGACAAAAAGGGTTAAATGGAAGCTGTGCCAATGGATGATTGTCGTAGCGTTTGGGGGAAACATATATGAAAGTGCACGCACTTGGCAAACATAGCACAAACAGTGGCTCAAATCAGTAGCTGTTTGGAACCATCTTTGAAAGAACACGAACATCGTGGCCTAGCTGTTGATTCTTTTTGTTGCGGTAGAAATTGTGGTCTTATGATTGCGATGAGTAACTTGGTTAAGGCCAAAACCTAGCTAGGCGAGAATTGAAGATAAAGTTGAACCTATGAATGAACATAATGCCATCTCTTTGGAATCAAATTGAAAGCTAGATTGATCTCTTGAGCTTTAAATATTCTTTGATCAACCATACTAGACCTTTTATGCCTTGTCTTCGTTTTTATTTACCAAAGTACAGCGCGACAAGATGGCTTCTAAGCGCTCGCTTGCCATTTGAAGGAGTGTTTGCAAGCTATGATTGGTCGAGATCATATCGAGCTGAGCAAGTCTCACTACAAGGATAAGGAGAACAAGCGACGAACATTTTCCCGTCGACACAATGTCGACGGCATAAGGCAGAAAACGACAAAAAAGGCGCTTGGCCGAGCCCCGCTGCGTTGAATTTTTCATACTCATATTTTCCCGTCGACATGTCGATGGGAACATTTCACCATACCTTTTTAGCCTCAATAATTCACTAAATTTGGGCGCGAAATTTACCCGCTATTATTTTCCCGTCGACATGTCGACGGGAATATATTAATCACAATTTTTTTTGTAATTAACGCGTGATTAAAGTTAATCAATTTTTGTTTTACGATTCTCGTCGACATGTCGACGGGAAATTATTAATAAATATAAATATTCTTAATAAATGGCTAAAATATTGGGCGGGATTTTTCCCGCGTTCTTTTTCCCGTCGACATGTCGACGGGAATATCTCCCAAAAAATTCACCCTATATATAACCTCACAAAAACATTCCCGTCTCATTTTTTACCTATATACATTCTCACAAAATCATTTCCGTCTCATTTTACACATGCATTCTTGATCACAAATAAGTCAATCGTCAATTCTTACAAGACACACATGACTTGGTGTGGTTGCACAGTTGAAGAGGAGTACTCAAAAATATTGTCACACGAGCTCCTCTTTAATGAAGTTATGTTAACTTTTAGTCATTCAGTTTTATGAGGAATATGGTTCTTTTAAGGACGCTGAACCGGGGATGAGAGACAAGATTATCGAATGGTGTAGGAAAAAGTCGTACTACAAAGAGTACATGGAAGAGCTAGATGCTGCTGAAGCTCAAGCTGCTGCTGAAGCTCAAGTTGTTGCTGTTGGAGGTGACGACGAAGCTGAAAGCACGTTGGAAACCAAACTTGATAATATGGGAAATAGTGTCACAAATCTTGAAGCTACATTTGCACATATCAAGGAAATGAGAGCAAGGAAAGGAAAAGATGGTGCGAGTTTGAGTAGTTATCGGTGCTATTACAGGTTCTGGCTATTACAGGTTTTGGTAGATTTTTTTCGAAAAATCCGGAAAAAATCTGGAAAATTGCTGGTTTTGCAGCCTGCTGTTAGCAGGATACCTTAATGATGCCGTCGACATGTCGACGACAACATTAACCAAAAAATATTGATTATTTAATGTTGCCGTCGACATGTCGACTGCATTATTAAACAAAAAATATTGTTTTTTTAATTATGTCGTTGACAAGTCGACGGCATAATTAAATAATGAGTATTTGTAGTTTTAAAATTCCGTTAACATGTCGACGGCATTATACAAAACGTAATTATTATTTGTTAATTAAAACATTAATTAGTTATACGTTCCCATCGACATGTCGACGGGAAAAATTTGACGGACAGCAAATTCGTTTGACTGGAAAACGATGTGGGACCCACAATGTCGACGGCGATTGTCGACGCGAACGCTGTTCCCGATGAGGCACAGTCGGTCGTTTTGTTCCCGTCGACATGTCGACGGGAACGGCTTAAAAATGTCGCCGGCAAAAGCGTCGATTCACTACACCAAAATAAAGGATTTGGAACGCCATTCTCGTCCCACTTTGCCAAAGAGCGTCGTCCCAAAAAAAATGGAACGACATCTCGTCCCATATTGCTCGTCCCTAACTTTTTGTCCCAAAAAAATATGGGACGACATTCTCTTTATATTTTGGGACGATACACTGCTGGGCCCACTAGCAAGTCAAAAAAAAAAAAAAAAAAAAAAAAAAAAAAAAAAAGGACGACATCTTACTTGCAAAAAGGGACGAGAAAATCGTCCCAAACTTATTATTATTATTATTTACTTTGTTATCTATTTTTAATTAAAGAAGAAAATGTTTGGAAAATAAAAAATGGGACGACATATTTTTTGAAGAAAAGGGACGAGAATATCGTCCCAAATTGCTTTGATTAATTTATTTATTTATTCGTTTGGGACAGGCTACGTGGAACTCAGCAATATGGGACGACAACTGCTTGCAAAAATGGGACGATTTTGTCGTCCCAAACTGTACCTGGGTGCAAAAAAAAAAAAAAAATGCAGCAGCCTGCACATTTTCCATATTTTTTCCGGATTTTTTTCCTGAAAAAATCTACCAAAACCTGCATATTTATAACCTGTAATCAACCACAATCCGCAATACCAATTCGACAATATGATACAATACCAAATTACTAAGCGACACAATATCATTCTATTCCACAAATCCACGATACCATTCCACAAATACGATACAATTAAACTAACAAGTCACAAAGTTACTAATTAACATGTTCAAAGTTACTAACAAGTAATAAAGTTGCAACAAATAGTAAAATCTTACATCCCTACGCCTACTCATCGTCCGAATCCACCTCCGCCTCCTCCTCCTCCTCCTCCTCCTCCTCCTCCTCACTACTATAATCATTATTCCTTGGCATGCGGCTCAAATGAGGATTATTTGCTAAGAGGTATTTGTTAAGGACTTCGGGTGGCTGCATTTCATAATTCGAACTAGAACCCGGGCATGTAGTAGAGTCGGGAAAGGAGGGACGATAATAATTGTTAAAAGCATTATTAGGGTCGGGAAAGGGAGCTTGGAAAGTAGGAGGGAAGGGAAATGGAGCTTGGAAAGTAGGAGGGCCTGGAAAGGGAATAGGGCCGGAAAAAGGGTCGGGAACAGGATTAGGTGGGGGGAAAGGAACGGGAAATGGATTACCTTGGTTGTTGTAGAAGGTAAAAAACTGCCCAATGTAAGATTCAAAGGTGCCCATTCTTGCATTAGTCGCATTAGCAGTTTCCCTAGCCAATCTAGCCTCTTGCTCGGCCACGAGAGTCCGTTGTTCAGCCAAATCAGCCCGTTGACGCTCTCGCCTCAACGCCTCGGTCATATGCTGGCGAGTAATATAGTCTTGATCAAACGGCTGATGTGTGGACTTGCCACTGCCCGTCACTATCCTGCCAATGCCCGAAAAATTTTGGCGGTTGTCACTTGGAACAATTCTACGAATTATTTCTCGCTCGGTCATCGACGGGACTATACCGGCTTTCACTTGATTGAAAAGAGTCTTCATCTGCAGCTGTGCAAGTAAAAAAAAAAAGTATGTTAAAAACAAGTAAGTTAAAAAAAAACAAGTAACTTGATCCTAATGACACGTGTTAAGAGATCAATTACTTACATAAGCCGTCTCGTTATCTTCTGTTATAAATTTGCCCTCTTTAGTTGAATGTCCCCTCCTCTATGTTTCGATCAGATCTTCATTTTCCCCTTTTTTTAACCCGCTATACATACAATATAAAATAGATTAATAACGAGCTATGTATAAACATTATATAGACCTTTAAAAATCACAAAAATTATAATGAGTCTTACATAATTGTTTCTTCCTTATACGAAAGATTGTCGCCCCTGGTGAGTTTTTATCTTGTTCTTTGATCGATTTTCAGCATTTTTGGCGGATCTTTCCATCCGTGCCGGGTCGGACAACCAGTCAACAAACAACTCCCATTCTTCTCGGGTTCTGTGAGCCCACGCATTTGGCGGCGGCGGATGTTCCCTTGCGACCGCGGGCGTCCTATGGGCGTCCTATGGGTAGTAAACACACAATTTTGTGGACCAATTAATACTAATACACACATTCATATAAATATACACATTTAAACACAACATAACAATTTCATCCAAAATAAAAGTTACACATGTAAACATATAGTAACAATTTCATTCAAATTACAATTTAAGAACAATTGTCATCATCAGAATCATCGCTAGATAAAATTTCTTCAACAACAGTGGGGTTCACTTCATCATCATCAGACACGTCAACATCATCATCATCAGGGACATGAGCAACGACATCATCCTCGTTATTAATAAAATCAACATCTTCTTCAGCTGATGCATCATCAGCTGGTAGGGCGTCCTCTTCTGTTGATTCATCGTTTACACTCAAATTCGCATTCTCTAAACCAGTCAAACCAACAGACAATGCAACATTTGATGAACTACTCCCATGTATAACATCTTGATCAGAACCTACCACATCCCGATGCCAGATCTTCCGATGATGAACATCTTCGACGACCTTCCAATGAGGTGGTCGTCTGGCAGGGTCTTCGAGGTAGAAGACTTGTGTTGCTTGTGTCGCAAGAATGTATTGTTGATTTCTAAAAGCATCCTTATCAGTCAGAATATGATGTATGCCTCGTTCCTTGTAAGAACGTCTAGAGCGTGCCGTAGGGTTATTAGGGTTATGGGTGTCAAACCATTTACATCGGAACAACACAACGTTGCGGTTGCCCATATAAGTGACTCCAGAATTTCTTCCAGTTGACCATAATACATATCTCCATCAGGCCGGGGTGATGAAACTCCACTGCCTTGAGTGGTATGAAGTATATCGCGCTCAGGCACCATAAACTTCACGCCGTTAACTATGCAAGCGGGGTATGTATTTGCACTAGATGAAGGTCCACATGCCAAAGAGAGTAACTCAGGACTACAGCTTGGGTCTTTTGCCACGCTCTTTTCACGGATCTACGAAAGAGATACAAACAGATTCAGATGGGCAATAACTCTAGACTACAAGGTAATATATCTAATGTGTTTACCTTGTGATTGAACCAGGGAGGAAAACTTGTTTCCACGGTATTGTTAGGAAATTCGCTGCAGAAGTTCATGATATTAGAATAAGTCATCGAAAACAAATAACTTACGAAAAAAAGGGTTCTTCAAAATATAAAAAAGAAGAAACATACTCTTTATACGCCTGGATGTCTGCGTCAATTTCAGGACTGTTGTTAAGTATAAACCATACAACTGCCTGCATAACATCTGGCTTTATCTTAGTATTTACATATCTACCCACTGGTGTGCATACTGACTGGAACACTTGGAATTTATCTGGTTGTTCAGGTTCACCGTCGTCATTTCTGTCAAGACGATTAAATCTCGTCTCGACATCCTTAAAATAACGCGAGCAGAAAGTTAATGCTTCTTCTGCAACATAACCCTCTGCTATAGAACCTTCTGGCTTGGCTTTATTTCGGACATAATTTTTTAGCTTCTTCGTGTATCTTTCAAATGGATACATCCACCTGTAGTAAACAGGGCCACCTAGAATAGCCTCTTCGGGTAAATGTATAACCAAATGAATCATTATGTCAAAAAAAGTCGGAGGAAATATTTGCTCTAAATTGATCATTTGTTTTTTTAGCTTTCTCCATGTCCTGCTGCATCAAATTTCGAGCACAGATCTGCTTAAAGAATAAGCAGAGCTCGATTAATGGGGGTGAAATTTCTTTGGGTAAGTATTGTTGAAGTCCATAAGGAAGTAACCGCTGCATCATTATATGACAGTCATGAGATTTTAGGCCCGTTATGTTGTTATCGTCAGCGTTCACTTTTTTCTTGAAGTTGGATCCAAACCCATCAGGTAGTCTAACGCCTTTGATGAATTTACAAAAAAGTTTTCTATTTTCCGGTGTTAAAGAGTACCTTGGATGAGGCTTATCGACCTTCCCGTTACCTTTATCAATGAGCCACAACTATTTTCGAACTCCCAAAGTTTCCAAGTCTTGCCTTGCCTTTAGCGTGTCTTTGGATTTGTCGTTCATTAACAAGGTATTCAGCACACTCTCCAACACGTTCTTTTCGATGTGCATGACATCAAGATTGTGTTTTAGAAGAAGAACGGGCCAATACTCCAGTTCGTAGAAGATAGAACGCTTACTCCAATTCAATTCGATTTTTCGATAAGGTTTAGGGTTATTTTTAACAATAGGTGGATGTTTACCTAAGACACGTTTAAAGACTTTACTAATTTGAATCATGATTTCTTCATTGGTAAACTTTCTAGGAGGATGCTTCGTTTCAGGTTGACCATGGAATTCCTTATGTTTATTCCTCATTGGATGCCTTACGCGTAAGAATCTTCTATAACCAACATAAGCGATTTTATGCTTCACAGGAAGCGTTGGAGTGACCTGCTTACATGTTGGGCATGCATAGTAGCCTTGTCCAATCCAACCAGACAAACTACTTCGAGCTGGAAAGTCATTGATGGTCCATAAAACCGCCGCTTTCATGTTGAAATGAGTACCCGTAGCAGCGTCAAAAGTCGGCTCTCCATTCCATAAATCTTTGAGTTCTTTGATCAAAGGCTGCAAGAAAACATCAATGTCCTTTGCAGGTGATTTAGGGTCGGGAATTAACATCGTCAACATCAAAGAAGTCTCTTTCATACACATCCACGGAGGGGGGGGGGTGTATGCTGTTAATATAACCGGCCACATGCTGTAATTTTGACTCATGTTGCCAAACCGATTGAAACCATCGGCAGCCAACCCTAATCGGACGTTTCTAGGGTCACATGAAAACTCTGGTTTCATTATGTCAAAATGTTTCCAAGCTTTACCATCACACGGGTGATTCATCTTACCGTTTTCCTTAGACTGTCCAGTAGCATGCCAAGTCATCCACTTTGCGATGTGTTTTGTGTAGAACATACGTTGTAGTCTAGGTGTTAACGGAAAGTAACGCAACACCTTGTTGGAAACTTTCTTCCCCTTTTTCTTAAGGTTTTTCCATCTACTCGCGTTGCAGATTGAACAATTATCCAGACTTTTGTTGTGATCTGACCCCCCAAAAAAAAACAATCATTTATACAAGCATGGATTGATTCGTATCCTAACCCGATATCTTTGCATGTCTTCTTGATTTCATAGTATGAGGTTGGGAAATTGAATCCTTTACTAGAGGGTAATGCCTTTTGAAACAGAGCTAGAATCTTGTTAAACCCGACATCAGTTATTTTACATAAGACCTTGATGTGCGAAAGCTCTGACATAAAGTCCAATGTAGTCATATCACAACCTGGGTACAACTTTTGGGTGGACCTAGCACGTAACTCTTTGTACTTGTTAGGATTCGTGGTTTGAGCTGGTTGAGAACCTGTTGTTTGAGATGGTGGAGTTGGGACATTATTTGCAGAAATATCTAGGAAGAATGCATCCATGTCAATGTGTTCAGGTGAAGGTGGTTGTGGTATAACTACGGGTGGAGGAAGCGGTTCACCATGATATTTCCAAGTGGTATAACTATTGTCAAACCCGTATTTAGATATGTGTGACTCAAGAGTTATAAGCGTAGCCAATTTAGTTGGAGCGTTACCACAACGAACACATGGGCAATGAATCATTTTTGAGATGGGGTGTAACAATGGCTCACAATGCGCGATGAATGCAAAAAGACCATCTAAAAATTCGTTGGAATTACGGTTGGATATAGTGGTCCAACTCTTATCAATTATCATGACTGCGTTGCAAAAAAACACATTCAAAAAAACATATACAAATAAACACATTCAAAAAAACATATGCAAATAAACACATTCAAACATGAAAAGGCGTAATTATGAACTGTTTTGTTTACCTAGTGCAACTATGGAAGGCAATCCTAACCCACTCTTTAAATGTCTCGTCTCATATATGAATGTGTATAACTGATTTACTATTTGAAAAAAATTCGGCAGCATTTCCCCTCAACTCCCCAAATATGTGCATTAAAGACATATTCGTAGGAGTGAAAGGGAAATACTGTCGAATTTCTCTCAAATAGTAAAACAGTTATACGCATCCATATCCTAAATGAGACAAAACATTCAAAAAGCAGTCACAAACAGGGGACTTTCCGAAATTAATTTCTAATAAATTAATTTCGGACGGGTTTTCTATAGGATGATTAATTTCAGAAGGGGGTTGTCCGAAATCAATCACTAGAATCCTAAAAAAAAGTCACATAAGTTTAACAATAAAATATCATTCCAATAACAAATACATTACTAATTAAATTACATACAAATAAACAAAAACAAAATATGGAAATAAAGAAAACATACTAGATGTCACGGTTGGTACACGACTGAAAGAGAAGAAGAAAGGAAGAAAGATAGAGATGTGGTGCTTTTGCGATGGTCCTACACAAACATACATTTCATAAACCAAATTACAATTCACATAAGTTTAACAATCATACTAACCAAATTACAATATCATAAGAGTAATTAAATTATATACCTAGTTCGCGGCAAAAATAGAGTAATTAAATTACAAGTATTAATACCAACTTCATTTTAGGCTTTTAGCACATCAATACTTGTAAACTTTACTGCAATGTCTAGCAAAAGTTTCTTTAATTTGTCCCGGCTGTTTACAATATACTATCTTAATTAATACACAATCCTATATCACCAAAACACTTTAACACAATAAAAAATCACAAGCGAGAGGTGGTCCATCACTTTGTCCCGGCTGTCCATACCTTTTGACGACGACATTGTCGTCCCAAAACACTTTAACACAATAATAAAAAAAAGCATACCTTTAAATTAACAAAAAAAAAAAAAAAAAAAAAAAAAAAAAAAAAAAAAAAAACTTTAACGCCAACACAAACACAACACAAAATAGAAACTGTTGCTGTCGTGGTGGTTCACGGTGGTACTGTTGCTGCCGTGGTTGCTTCACGGTGGTGGTGGTGCTACTGCCATCTAACGCCAACACAAACACAACACAAAATAGAAACAAAGATTATCAAACCAAAATTAAACAAAACAAATTAAGAAAATGAAATTAACAAAAAAATCATACCTTTACATAAAACAAATTAACAAAAATTAAACAAATTGTGCACAGTGGTGTGTGTGTAATTGGTGTTTTGAGGTGATAGTGGTGTCGAATGTGGTATTAATTTGGTTATGGTGGTGTCGAATTGAAGAAGAAAGCTAGTTGTTTTTTTTTTTTTTTTTTTTTTTGGTAAAGACTTAGAAGAAAATGAATAGATCTGGGAAGAATATCAATAATTGATCAAAAAGGGACGACAAAAAAGAGACGACAATTGTTTGTAAATTAGGGACGGCATTGTCGTCCCTTACTGTGGCTGGTTTAATAATTTCGTGGCGGGTTGATTCAATTTTTGTGAAAAATTTTGGTGAAAACAAAAGGGACGACATTGTCGTTCCTTATGGGTTTTTTTTTTTTTTTTTTTTTTTTTTTTTTTTTTTTTTTTTTTTTTTCATTCATCTTTTGTATATTAAAAATGATTTAAATTATTTAATTAATACTAAATAAATAAATAATGATTTAAATTAATTAAAAAAAATATTTAAATAAATTAAAATTATTTAAATAGATGTTGTAATCTTGTTTTGAATTATTTAATTAATACTAAATAAATAAAAAATAAATCGCGTCCAAAAACGAGAAAATCTTGCCTAATTTGAATCACAAAAAAACCCGACCCGAAAAATTCAACCGTGGATGAGAGACAAGATTATCGAAAAATAAACGGGTTGTTTCGTTTGATCTGTTCTTTTGGTTGTCGAGTTGTTTAGTTTGAGTTGTTTCGTTTGGTTGTCGAGTTGTTTCCTTCGGTTGTCGAGTTGTCGTGTTTGATAATTGTGATATTGTTCCTTCAGTTCTATTATTTGTGCGTACGAATTTAAAATATAAAGGACGTTCAACATCAGTTACCACAACAACAACAACATTTTATTAAACAACAATAATAAATCAACAACAACAGCAAACAACATCAACAACATCAACAACAACAACAACAATAACAACGATAACAACTGATTGGGTCTAAACTAGTCAACTTTTATTAGTAAACCACATGTGAATGGTCAATCGTAAAAGTCAAACTAATCAAGCCAATGCTTCCGTGGAATACAGTGTTTCCCCGGGTCGTAATGTCCCAACGAGGTTGTGATGGTATTAAAAACGAGTTTGTGATCGAGTGAATATGAACAGAAAAGGGTATAAGTGTGTGTGAGTGATTACACTAGGGTTTTATAAAATAAAATAGCTTAAATAAGCTAATAAAATGATTACGTGAAACCTAGATACTTAAAAACGTTTAATAATTAAAAACGCGTACGTTTAATTTAATTCTACGTAAACGTACGGAACAAAAACGATTTTAGCTAAAGTAGTAATTTGCATGCCTTAGGGGCTTAAATGCAAATTAAATAAACTTAAAATATTTATTTTATAATTACTAATTATTTAACTAATTATTATTATTTAATAAGTATTATTAATTATTTAATAATTCACTAATAAATAAGAAAATATAAAATAAGTCTAGAAAATTTAAAATTAAAATTTCTAAAAGTCTAAAAAATTATAAAAACTTTATTTTATGTATTTTTAAACTAGTTTACTAATTATTATTTTAATTATTAATTAATTACCAATTAAACTAATCAAATTATAAAAACTAGTAAATGAACAGTAAAAATATTAGAAAAAATACTAAAATTATATTATGACTTATAAAATCTAGGAAAATATATAAAAACTAGGTGTTACCTTATAAAAATTAATTATGCTATTTATAACTTAATTATTGATTAATTATTAATAAAACTAATATTAATTATAATTAATACTAAAAGATAAAATAAAAATCGGAGAAAATTATTAAAAATACTTTAATATAAAAGGAAATTAATAAAAATATAAAAATATAGGTTACTTAATAAAAATCTAAAAATGAAAATGAAAATGAAAATTATGTTAAATAGAAACTATCACTTATTATTATATTTGTTTTTCTGGATTTTTCTTCTATAAATCTATTTTATATCTTAAAATAACTAACTTTTGTGGAAACAAATATTTTATAACTTATTAATAAGCTGGTTATAAGCTAAGAACCTAAACAGTTGACTTTAGTTGACTAACTAGGAAAATAAGCTCAAATGGATAATTATAGGGCCCACAATGGATGATTATGATTCAATTAAGTTATGTGAACTTGTTTAATCAAGTTTCAACTGAATAAGCTCACAAGATAAGCAATTGAGCTCAAATAAGCACTTCCAAATACCAACTGTCACTCAGAATTGGGACAGAGTTTATGAACAATTCCAAGTGGGGTCCACAATGATTCAGGTCAAACTATTGGTCAAATCTAAGAGCCTGGTAGGAGGGGGTTGGAAGGAACCAAATTTGAGTCATGGGGCCCACTGAGGTGGTCAGAAATCACCACCAAAGTAGTGGTGATGGATGGGTTCTGCTGGTGCAGGGGAGATACCCTTCCCTGCAGGTGTGTTTGGCTAAAGGTGGGGCCCAGCAGAAAATTCACAAAAATAAAATGGTACTGAGACCTTGAAGTTGAGGTGGTAGACTACTAATTGTGAAAGTTTCAGGTCTTAACTCTCAACACATAATTCCACAAAAATCTTGCAAGTTTTGCAAAATCTGAGGTGTGCCCAATTTGACTTTTATGAATTGTACTCTAGTTTGACTTTATTGAGATTCTAAACTATATTACTGATATTTTACAAGGACCAAACTTGACAAGGATGAATAGTACAAGGTCATATTTTGATATTTTACAATTTTTGAATTCCAGGGACAAAACTTGCCAAATGTGAAACTTGAGGGACCAAATGTGTAACTTTTTCAAAACTTTCAACCAGGGATCAAATTTGACAACTTGTGATTTTCCAAGTAACAAAATTGACTTTTTATCCAAAATATTCCACCAGGGACCAATTCTGCCATTATTTGAAAGTCAAGGGACCAAAATTGACAAACTGTCAAACTTTAAGGACCAATTATGTAATTTCTACAAACTTGCCACCAAGGACCATTCCTGCAAAAGATTAATAGCACAAGGACCAAAATTTATTTTTCTCAAAGTTTTTACATCCCAGGGACCGTTTATGTCAATTTCCAAAGTATAGGGACTAAACTTGTAATTTTATGAAACTTTGCACCAAAGGACTAAATATGTAACTTTGTGATTTAAAAGGACCTTTGGTGACTTTTTCAAGTTTTTAGAATAACCAGGGACTAGTTTTGACAACTTTTGAAACTTGAGGGACTGAAACTGCCAATTATGCAAACTTTGTACGTTTTTCATCTGTTTTTGATTATTTTGCATTTGAAACATATAAAACACACTTCTAAGATATTTTCAGTATTTTGATGTATATTTGAGTGTTTTTGGATGTATTGGCAGCTCAGATTGGTATAAAATGATGAGTATTTAGACACTCATCAATCCCCCACACTAAAACATTGCTAGTCCCTAGCAATCTTTTGAGAAAAACTTAATGGATTTGAAAAACTCTTTACCAAAAGCCATCACTTCTGGAGTACCCAGATGTAAGAACTGTGGTACACCTGATAACCGTGTGATTTTGAGCAAACCACCAGCTGTCAACGGATTTGATTTGTCTTTACCAAAAGTCGTTTGCTTCTGGACTAGCCAACTCTTGATGGAATAGTCAACATCTTGGTGAGCTGATTACCAATTATGGTTTTTCCACTGCCTTTACCACAAGCCATAATCTTGTGGGCTAGCCAACTCATTCGCTTTTTAGGATATGGCGAGTTTAGGTACCATACAATTTTGGGCAAATTGCAAGCCATAAACGGATTTGAGTTATCTTTACCAAGAACCGTTTGCTCCTAGATTAGCCAATCCTTATGTGGGTTAGACATGGCAGACTGATAATCATTTATTGCGTTCTAAGTGAGAAAAAATTTTAAAATTTGGGCTAAAATGGGGGTTCTTGATGGAACATGTGTTTAAATTCGTTAGAATAACGAATCTCCCCCCACACTTAGAACTGAATATTGTCCTCAATATTCAAAGTACCGGGTGTTAAACCAACACTTAGAACGTAAGAAGAAAATACTCTATAGCCTTTATTTAAGTTTATGTACGCACACATTTTTTTTAGAGGATATATACATATATACAACATGTGGGTTAGTATCTCCCCCACACTTAGGGTGAAAACCCTAAGTACATGCTACTGTTTTTGATTACCGAGTCGCTAGCTTGACTCGACCCCGAATTCATTTGTCCATGGGGAAGCATGATATAGAAGAGACAATCTGCATCGGACTTTCATTCAAGATGTTTGGATAAACATTTGAAGCATGTGAAAGTTCCACACCGATGAGATAAGTACCCGGCTCATAATTTATAAATGAGAATGTCGGGGTCAAAGATAATGTCCTCACTCCTGAAAGAGTGACGAACAGGAGAAGCCACGGGATATATGAAGAAAAGAAAGAAAATCATGATAAATATTATGACTAGCTCCTCATCTTCAATAGGAGAATTCATTGTTTCATGAATCTCCTCTTTTAAGCTCGTTTGATCAAGACATATTATGGGTATGTCTAGATCAAAATAGAAATTATCATACTCCGGTGGAGATATGATATGAGTGAGTTCACCGGAGAACTCCTCAAAAGTGAATGATTCGTATTCGGGATTGATTTGAGTGAGTTCACTGGGGAACTCCTCAAAAGTAAATGATTCATATACGGGAAGAGAATTATAAGAATGAGAAGTGGTGATACCACTTATCTTCTCTTCCGTATGATCAAAATGGAACGTTTGCAATTCCGGAATAGAATCATTGATCAAAACCTCACTATCTTTGACGGGGATAGGAGATGAAATAGGCTTTTCATTAAAAGCCTCGATTCTAGAAATGAGAAGATTAGCATTTAATAATGTAAGACGAAGAGCTTCGTCTTGGATAATTTCTTCATCATTCTCTTCTTCTGAGTTGACAAGCTCTGAAGGTAATTCCCCCACATAACTTATGTCTCCACAAGATAAAGAATAGTCCTCATCAGAATCAGAGAACATCTCAATATGATCATTTAGGAAGACAAGAGGGGGAGGGATATCACACATATGATCAAGAATTCCCTGTGACTCACTTGGGATTGAGACAAGGTTCTCAACACTAGACTTTATGAATTCGTCCGATTCCTTTTGAGGAACAGTGTCAAGATGCTCGTCCCCCATGCTCAGAGAGTGAGTGGGAACCTTGGGTGTGATAACATCAAACTGAGGGAGCTGAGAAGGACTAGCATACATGGATTTTATAATTTCCATTTGTTCTGCTGCTAGTAATTCTCCCACACTCTTTTCTCCATGTATTTCCATGGAAGGAGTCTCAACTGATGAACTTGATGAGGTATCATCACTTTCATCATCTTCGTCAAGAAGAGCAGCATTTTGAAATTTGGTACGTGTTATAGATGCTTGTTTTAAGACTAGTAATTCTTCCATGCTTCTTTCGTCTCTAGCTGCATGTTCTTCTGCAAGTAATTCCGCGATAGATTTATCACGAGAATATGGAATGAGTGGAGACTGTGGGGGTGTGGATGTGTCAAAACCGGATGTATCAGAACTAGAACAATGTTCAGGTTTATAATACGGTTGACATTGGAAATCATCATGAGGACCCCCACAATGTACACAAGAAAAACTTGGTGCATTGTGAAACGAAATATTAGCCAACTCCTCCTTAAGGTCTCTAAGTTTCTCAAGAACGTCTAGACAAAGGTCTTGCTGGTATTGAGGAGTTGCTTGGTTCATTTGGTACTGTGGAGGTGGGTCTTGAAACGAATAATCGTAATTGTTACAAGGAAATGGATTCCCTGTTTGACAATCCGAGCTAAAGTGAGGACCTCCACAGTACTCACAACAATTGAACTGATGTGGCTGTGAGTCGTATGTGTTTAAGTCATAATTGTTATTAGGAACCTGCTCATAGACAAGCGTGCTTCCTGATTGACAATCAGGACTGTAGTGTGAACCACCACAATACTCACAACAGTTTAACTGCTGAGTCTCATGGTGTGGTAGCTGATGGAATGAATCAGTCATGTCAGGGTAGGAATAGGGATTCTGGTTATAGACAGACCCGTTTCCTGACTCTACCATGCCACAACTGAGGCAATTACCACCATTATAAGAACTACCACGCCATTGACAGACAAGAGGGTGAGAATAAGACATAGAAAGAATCAAAGGGTTTAGGGGATGAGAAATGAAGAATCAAAAAGGTAGGAGGGTAAAGGTGAATATTTTTGGTATTTTTAAAAATTTTTGGAGTAATAATAATAAGGAAAATATTTTTGGTTTTTTGTGTTCGTTGAAAACTGATTTTAAAAAGTTTTCGGGAACTGTTTTTGGTTTTATATGATAATAATATGAACAATGACGGATAAATATACAATGAGCGTGTATTCAGGTTCACTAATACGCAAAATCGTTTAGAATAAGCGCACAACCTCCCCGGCAGCGGCGCCAAATTTTGATTGGGTCTAAACTAGTCAACTTTTATTAGTAAACCACTTGTGAATGGTCAACCGTAAAAGTCAAACTAATCAAGCCAATGCTTCCGTGGAATACAGTGTTTCCCCGGGTCGTAATGTCCCAACGAGGTTATGATGGTATTAAAAACAAGTTTGTGAGTGAATATGAACAGGAAAGGGTATAAGTGTGTGTGAGTGATTACACTAGGGTTTTATAAAATAAAATAGCTTAAATAAGCTAATAAAATGATTATGTGAAACCTAGATACTTAAAAACGTTTAATAATTAAAAACGCGTAAGTTTAATTTAATTCTACGTAAACGTACGGAACAAAAACGATTTTAACTAAAGTAGTAATTTGCATGCCTTAGGGGCTTAAATGCAAATTAAATAAACTTAAAATATTTATTTTATAATTAATAATTATTTAATTAATTATTATTATTATTTAATAACAATTATTAATTATTTAATAATTCACTAATAAATAAGAAAATGTAAAATAAGTCTAGAAAATTTAAAATTAAAATTTCTAAAAGTCTAAAAAACTATAAAAACTTTATTTTATGTATTTTTAAACTAGTTTACTAATTATTATTTTAATTATTAATTAATTACCAATTAAACTAATCAAATTATAAAAACTAGTAAATGAACAGTAAAAATTCTAGAAAAATTACTAAAATTATATTATGACTTATAAAAGCTAGGAAAAATATAAAAACTAGGTGTTACCTTATAAAAATTAATTATGCTATTTATAACTTAATTATTGATTAATTATTAATAAAACTAATATTAATTATAATTAATACTAAAAGATAAAATAAAAATCTGAGAAAATTATTAAAAATACTTTAATATAAAAGGAAATTAATAAAAATATAAAAATATAGGTTACTTAATAAAAATCTAAAAATGAAAATTAAAATTTAAATTATGTTAAATAGAAACTATCACTTATTATTATATTTGTTTTTCTGGATTTTTCCTTTATAAATCTATTTTATATCTAAAAATAACTAACTTTTGTGAAAACAAATATTTTATAACTTATTAATAAGCTGGTTATAAGCTAAGAACCTAAACAGTTGACTTTAGTTGACTAACTAGGAAAATAAGCTCAAATGGATAATTGTGGGGCCCACAATGGATGATTATGATTCAATTAAGTTAAGTGAACTTGTTTAATCAAGTTTCAACTGAATAAGCTCACAAGATAAGCAATTGAGCTCAAATAAGCACTTCCAAATACCAACTGTCACTCAGAATTGGGACAGAGTTTATGAACAATTCCAAGTGGGGTCCACAATGATTCAGGTCAAACTATTGGTCAAATCTAAGAGCCTGGTAGGAGGGGGTTGGAAGGAACCAAATTTGAGTCATGGGGCCCACTGAGGTGGTCAGAAATCACCACCAAAGTAGTGGTGATGGATGGGTTCTGCTGGTGCAGGGGAGATACCCTTCCCTGCAGGTGTGTTTGGCTAAAGGTGGGGCCCAGCAGAAAATTCACAAAAATAAAATGGTACTGAGACCTTGAAGTTGAGGTGGTAGACTACTAATTGTGAAAGTTTCAGGTCTTAACTCTCAACACATAATTCCACAAAAATCTTGCAAGTTTTGCAAAATCTGAGGTGTGCCCAATTTGACTTTTATGAATTGTACTCTAGTTTGACTTTATTGAGATTCTAAACTATATTACTGATATTTTACAAGGACCAAACTTGACAAGGATGAATAGTACAAGGTATATTCGTATTTGTTAGAGTCAAATGCTTGTATTGAGTTATAATGAAGTTTTGCAGGATTTTCCAGGAAGTAGGACCAAGTTTTTCCAGAAATTTTCCGGAAACTTAACATAAGAATTTCTGCTGGTCAATCCTAACGGCGTCATGAGTTTACTCTTGACGGCGTCAGGTGTAAAATCTGGAAATTTTACTGGTTTTGTTTTTCTAACGGAGTCTTATGGTTTTTGTGAATTATTAAGTTTTATAATCTCCAGGAGATCTGCAAACTTCGTTCCACAAGCATTATATCTTATCTTGTTTTCTAGGATTTAGTAACTTATATAGGATGCCGCCGATTTTACGCGAGGTTGTCTTGTCTATTTTCTCGGGATTTACAGGTTATGTATGACAAGAAGATGATTTATATTCTGGAAGGGAAGCTTAGATTGTTCATTTTCTTGGAGGAAGATTTAACCTGGCCACCTAATTATCCATACCGAGCGAGTCAGGGGAGTATTTGATTTCATTCTCTTTATTTTTTCACTTTTACATTCTTTACTTGAACATTGGGGACAATGTTCATCTTAAGTGTAAGGGGAGGGTAAAAAGATGATACCTTACATATGCACTTTCGTTTGAGTTTGTTTTGTTTAATGGTAGATGTGTAATAAAACTATGAGAAATACTTGTTAGTGTAATTTTAGCGCCAAATTTAAATTTTTTTACAACATTTAAGAGTGAAACTTTAGCCATAGCAAGCGTCTCATGGATAGGAGATTGTATGACTAGCACATAACCGTATATTCAGAAAAATTTTCCACCCAAATATGTGAGGTTCGCCTTTAGATTTGATAGGAAAAGCATTTACTATTAGTGCTTATGAGTGTACCGGTAGCATTTAGATTCTAGAACTTGCGTTAGTGATGCATCCCGAGACCGCTAGTGAGACTACATTCGTGTAGTAGGATTTACAACATGATAAGAGGCATTAGGATTACCTTGTGTTAAACCCGTATTATAATTACTTGACCATTTAAGTCATATTACTTGGCTAGTTAAGTCAACTAATTTTCCCACACCCTTAGCGTTGTACTCATTTTTAGTACACGAAACCCCTAGTACACCCCTCCGAGCCTATCTTTTCGTTTCTAACTTTAAGCATTTTACTTAAAGGAAGAATTTGTTACACCCCACTTAAATGTACAACCAAATCGCCTTAGCCTTCCGTGTATGCGCTCATTTTTAGTGCATTATTGTTATTTGTTAAACCCTAAGTTAACTTTCTAATTGATTACATGGTTGCTAAGTCGAGTCATATCCTTGTACATATTGTTTTGGGACGATTGGGACTCATGGGTAAGTACTTATTTCATGAAGTAATGGGGAAGAACATAATATTATTACCCCCATATGTACGTTAATCTTAAAAGTGCTCCAAGTGTTTTGATTTTCTTGATTCAAGTCATTAGTTTAGTTTATTGTAAAGTATGTAAAGATTCAAGTGTAAGGGGAATTCCCATTCCCTATGATGTATTATTTTGGATGGTAGGGTAAGAGTGTATGCAAAAAAAAAAAAAAAAAAAAAAAAAAAAAAAAAAAAACGGACTACCATCCCTTTTCATTCTATGTTTATTTTATGATTTTGTTATTTTTCATTTATTAGCTTAAGTCGAGTCTAGTCTTGGCTTAGCAACGCCACATTGTACATGTAATTAACTAAGATTGTTAACTCGCCACCAGTAAAACTTCCTTTATCCAACAAAACCGTGTATTTCATATCCCTACACCTAACGTTACAACCCTTTAAAAGACCTCTTTGATAGTTTATCCTAGGTGCTTACGCCATGTGGTGGAGGTTTGATCTTTTCCCAAGCCTATGGTAATCTATTTTGCTATGACAGGTAGTGAGAGATATCTTCCGTTTCCATATTGTAATTTACACTTTATTACACCCGAGAGATGTGCGTATCTAAACACTATTTGTGAGGTGCTTGTGTATGACCTCCGTGCTTGTCTATTGGTCTTTAGTGGAACAATTATTTGTTGTAATTACTTTTATATTAGTGTTAAATGACCCCTAACTTGTATTTTGACTAGAATAAAAGCGCATTTGCTTGAGGACAAGCAAATCTTAAGTGTAAGGGTATATGATGAGGCGAAAAGTGATCCGTTTTTAGGGGGTCATTTAAGCCCGAATTCGAATTTATTTGATCAAATATTGCCCTAAATCGTTCCTTTTGTGATTTTAGGTACTTTGGGAGTGAAATCTGGAAAAGGAAGCAATTCGGACGTTTTTGGAGCATAAAAGTGAAGAAAACGCCAAAGTCTTAATTTTCCATGCTGGGAACAGTAGGTGACGGCGTCAAGAGTAACTCCCTGACGGCGTCAAGAGCAAAAATCCATGATGATCCAGTACAGATTTGAAGGCGTCACGAAATAGGGCGTCAAGAGTTAAATTCATGACGGCCTGGAAATGATTAAGTCTTGACGGCGTCAAATGTAGATCAAGGCAGTCCGAGAAGAGTTTTGGCGGCGAGGTGACGGCGTCACAATGTTTGTCTTGACGCCGTCAGACCCCTTTTCCCATATATAGTTTTCTAGTTTTTACACATAAAAAGAGAAGTTTTTGGGAGAAACCCTAAGTACGATTTTGGTGTAACTTTTACAGGTTTTTCAAGGGTTCCAACCCCTTGATACCTTTCATGTGCAATTGAGATAAGTGTTCTTCTAATTCAATCAATATGTCTATGTGTTGGTTGTCTATATTTTGTTCTTGTCTTAATTCCATCATGCTAGGCTAGATCTATCTTGTGTTTGCTTAGATCTAATGAAACCTAGATGTTAATTATGTGTTGATTACTTATTTATTCTTGTCTTGGATGAATGATTTATAAGTTAGGCTTAAGAAAACTGGCAGATCTCCAATTGGTAACATGCTTGAACGTCTTAAGAAACATGAACCGACGCGCACTAGGTCTTTATTGGTTGTATTTAATGCATGAGCCACTGTTTACAATCCCTATAGTTGTGTTGGGCATGGTGTAGGAGGAGATAAGAGCTCATAGAATTGGGGAGTTAAGTGTGCCACCCCATGAATGGTATTAAGGAATACGATCCATCATCCATGCAATTATAACAAGTAATTAACGTGTAAAAGATATCTAGGGAGTAGTGAAATCTAAGTAAACACATTTTTTCCAATTACTGCTCACAACTTTAGTATAAATTAGTTTATTTTCATTTTTAGTATTTTATTTTGATTGCATCTTAGTATTGGGTTAGTTGATTAGCAACTAACTCTGCCCAAATCCTTCAAACCCGAGATTTTAAATTGCTTTCTAAAAAAATATAAAAATACAAAAAATAATCTTCCCTCACCTTTAGAACTAGTATTTAGGCTTTCTAATCCTAGCGACACTATTCCTAGCTGAACGATCAATCCCCCGGTACTTGTCACTATACTATACTACAACGATCAGGTACACTGCCTGGTGGGGGTTGTAAGCTTCTCAAGATCCCTTGAGAGGTAAAGCCTGGTGCGATTCCCACGTATCAAATGTCAACAGAATTCTTAGCCACTAAATACCACAAAGGCACAGGGTACTCCCCTGTGCCAAACACCCCTTTAATTTCTGAATTGAAGGTTTTAATGAAACAAATTAAACAACTAACCTATGAAATGCTTCCAAACATTACACTAATCCATTATAAGTTGAATCAAACAGTATTCAAAAACAATTAACAAGATTAACTAAGGAATACAAAATATAAGCAAATATGATTAAGTAATTTGAAAATGTGGCTTACAATGATTCTGTGTGATACCATGAACAAAGCACAATCAAAAATCAATCCTATTACTCCCCAAGGAGTTCTACACCTATATCATTCATCACCTCCTTCTTTCTTCTTCTTTTACTAGGACTTTTTATTTTTCTTTTATTTTCTTATTTCTTTTTGTATTTTATTTTTCTTAATTAAAACTGGTATGAGGTGATCTAAAAACTTGCATAGGCTTTGTCAAAGTCTTATGTAAGATTAAGAATCCAAAACTACAACTACTAGTAACTTTTAACAAGTTTGAGATTCTTGACTGAAAATTTTCATAGACTGAGGATTGAACTGAAACTTGAAATTGAAATTGGATTGAAATTGGATAAAGTACAAATTACATTAAGAAAACAGAATACAAGCTTTGAAATACAAAGATTACAACTAGATTGGATTTTTACTTAACTACGATTACACTACTCCTAATTTTACACTAACTAATTTTCTCTGCTGCTTCATTCTTTATTTAAAGAGATATTTTGAGTTCCATGTGGGGTCCTGAGCAAATCCCATCAACTTTCATAGCCATTGGATGTCTGAGACACATCCCAGCGGTTTAAATGTAAATTGGCGCCAAAAGTCATGGGGGCAGAAGGAGGTTGCTTGTGAGGGTTTTAGGGCATTTATTGGTCCTTGGTTTGTTGTGGAGGTGGAGGGTAGTGGGTATGACAGGTGGTGGACAGGTGGGAGTGAAACCAGTGATGTGGTGATGGTGGTATGGTTTACAGGTTGTGTGAGAGGGAGAGTGGTAAAGGAGGTGGTTTGGTTGAGTTGACCATTTGACCCCGTTTTATTTAAAAACGGGGGTGGGCTTATAAGGTTGGGCCTGGGGTTTTAAATAAAAGGGTGGGCTTTGTTTGTTGTTTGGATTGGGTTTGGTTTTGGGTATTTAATAAAACTAAGGGTCCGGTTGGTTTTATTAGGTAATAAATCACAAGGACTAAAATTGTAATTTGGTAAATATTGAGGGGCTGAGTTTGTGATTTTTCCAAGGTTGTCACAAGGACCAAACTTGACAAGGATGAATAGTACAAGGTCATATTTTGATATTTTACAATTTTTGAATTCCAGGGACAAAACTTGCCAAATGTGAAACTTGAGGGACCAAATGTGTAACTTTTTCAAAACTTTCAACCAGGGATCAAATTTGACAACTTGTGATTTTCCAAGTAACAAAATTGACTTTTTATCCAAAATATTCCACCAGGGACCAATTCTGCCATTATTTGAAAGTCAAGGGACCAAAATTGACAAACTGTCAAACTTTAAGGACCAATTATGTAATTTCTACAAACTTGCCACCAAGGACCATTCCTGCAAAAGATTAATAGCACAAGGACCAAAATTTATTTTTCTTAAAGTTTTTACATCCCAGGGACCGTTTATGTCAATTTCCAAAGTATAGGGACTAAACTTGTAATTTTATGAAACTTTGCACCAAAGGAATAAATATGTAACTTTGTGATTTAAAAGGACCTTTGGTGACTTTTTCAAGTTTTTAGAATAACCAGGGACTAGTTTTGACAACTTTTGAAACTTGAGGGACTGAAACTGCCAATTATGCAAACTTTGTACGTTTTTCATCCGTTTTTGATTATTTTGCATTTGAAGCATATAAAACACACTTCTAAGATATTTTCAGTATTTTGATGTATATTTGAGTGTTTTTGGATGTTTTGGCAGCTCAGATTGGTATAAAATGATGAGTATTTAGACACTCATCAACAGCAGCAGCAACAACAACAACGACAGTACTACATATGAAATTTATCCATGTCACCTAAAAGGTCACGGAGTATTGCATCCGACTGACATGCGTGGTCGTGGTTGTCCGGATACGTTGCCATTTCAAGTTTTGTCTCCAACATCCTTATTTTTTAAAGTAGCAACTGATTTTGTGCCTCAAGCATGTTTACCCTAAGATCTTTTTCATGACAGTTTGAGCACCTTGTTGGAGCAGATCCAGAACCGCTTGATGTTGAAGCTCCCAGAGAACCGGTCATTTTGGCGAGTCGTTCCTCCTTCCATAAAAAAAAATCACATCCTTGGTCTGTTATCCCAGGCTGTTAAAGAGTAAAAACTATTATTTTTAACAACTAACCAAATTATTTATATAATACACGAAAAAGTATGTAATTGTTCACCTTCGAGAAAGGACACGCATAGTATTGTTGACCCCTTGAGTGAGGTCTACGCGATTCTCGCAATATTACGTATCCTCGTTCACAAGGACAAGAAAAAGCTTCATATTCCACCATCTTCACCATGATAACAGTGTGTGTTAAGTGAGGTTGAGTGGTTGTGAGTGGTGGAATCGTGACCGGGGTGGCCCGATATACAAGTTGAGGTGATAAAAAGTGGTGGCTGGAAAAAGATTTCGACGGCCGGAAACTGCTGGTGTCGCCGGAAAACGGAAACTGCTAGAGTGAGAGAGAGAGAGAGAGAGAGAGAGAGAGAGAGAGAGAGAGAGAGAGAGAGTGAGATGAGTGTGTGTGTGTGTGTGTGTGTTTATATATATTAGTTAGATCTCGACTTGTTCATTTAACATCTCATGTATAACCATTGCATCTCGACTCGTTCGTTTAACATCTCATGTATAACCATTGCATCTCGACTCGTTCGTTTAACATCTCATGTATAAGAGGTTAAGAGGTTGTGAGGTTGGTTTGAGGATAAGCAGACATTTTGTCGAGTTGTTTCGTTTGATCTGTTTCGTTTGCTTGTCGAGTTGTGTGATCTACACTTGGGATAAAACATACTTATAAAAAGATATTTGAAAGGTTGGAATTCTTATCGTTTAAAAGCAAATATAACGAGTAATATTGACAAAGTTCAAGTGTTTTAAGGGTTGAGGCTTACAACATCCTCAGATGTTTATTTATAATGTAAGAAATAAAACCTGCGTACATAAAGAAGTCTTTGGTATTTGATTTGTTTAATGTAAGAAATAAAACCTACGTACGTAAAACCTACCTACGTATGTAAGAAATATAACCATATCAGCCCGACTCGTTCGTTAAACATGTTATGGATATCCATAACAACTTGACTCATCCGTTTAACATGTTATGAATATCCATAACAACTCGACTCATCCGTTAAACATGTTATGCATATCAATAACAACTCGACCGTTTAAAATGTTATGCATATCATAACTCACGACCTTTATCAAGTATTTAAATTAAATAATTTTTTAAATTAAATAAAAGTATTTAAATTAAATAATTTTTTAAAATTAAATTAAATAATTTTTTAAATTAAATAAAAGTATTTAAATTAAATAATTTTTTAAAATTAAATTATATATAAGTATTTTTAGATAGATTATTGGATTTAACTTTAAATTAAATTAAATAATTTTAAATATTTTTTATTAAATAAAAGTATTTAAATTAAATAATTTTTTAAAGTTACTTTGTATATAAGTATTTTTAGATAGATTATTGATTTATAAAGTTTAAAATCCAAAAAATACATGTTTTTTACAAAATGGGACGACATTGTCGTCCCATATGGTTTGGCGGGTTAAAAATAAACAGGCGGGAAGTAATAATCGAGCGAAATATTTTTAAAAAGGAATGTAAATAGCAAAAATTATTTTTTTACAGAATGGGACGACATTGTCGTCCCAAATTGTGTGGCCAAATTTTTTGGTTGACTGCTTTTTTTTGTTGAATACATGTGGGCCCCATAGTCAATTTGGGACTACATATGTCGATCAAAATTTTTTTTTCCCCAATTGCTTGTTTTCTTGTAGTGATTGTACTAGTGTCTGATGCGAATAATAAACTTTACATTATATCAAGAGATTGCTTAGCACTGTTTAGATATCAGGCATTAGTTTGCATGCGGCTTAAGAATCAAAAGTACGCGACTTTATCTGATTTTGGGTTATGTCCAAAGATATGATCTTGTGTTGTTATTCTTAATCTTTATATATGCTCATGAGTTACACCTTTTATACTTGAACATGAATTGGAAGCTAGCAGACATACATGATGTATTTTTATTTAGGAACTTAAAAAGATACTAAACAGTACGTACAAAAGTGTCATAGCTCACAAACAAAGATACACGTATGTAACGGCATCATATCATCATTGGAACCAATTATATTGGTGTAACTTAACATATGCACATGTATGGAGTATATATCTCAAAAGAGATTCGATGTACGTAAAAACTAATAAAGTTACTTATGAGTTATGATATGTATAACTCGGTGCAGCCTACACAATAATAAGTTCAACTAAAGAAGAATCAGTATATGTCGATCTGAGCTTTTTTCATTTGGTCACTATGAACATTTTACAGTAGTTGGCAAAATTATTCAACATAAATCGAAAAAAAAAAAAAAAAAAAAATCACACTTTCTCAGTGTCTTGTGTTTGATCCTGTAGTCGTTATAGTTTCAGGTCGGTTGTAGGTTGTGGTGGTTTTAGAATCAGTTTGATCACTAGTGTTACGTTAGCGTTGATGCATGTATATCCTGGAGGGGCGGATCCAAGAGGGTTCTCGGGGGTTCATGGGATTTTTGCCCCGTAGTGTAATTTTTATGTTAAAAATCATGATTTTTACGAAATGAACCTGATACCCAAATTATTTTGTCACATGTTTTGATTAGTTAGTACATTGTATAATCGTAAACAAAATTGTAAACCTGATCACTTATAAACTTGAGCAAGGTCGTCCCATGAATTTATGAAATATTTTAGAGCACTGGACGAAATTAAACAATGAGTCCTTTCGATAAGGAATGTTATATATAAAATATCACAGTTTATAAGATATAATGCAATTAGTTATCTAAAAGTACTAACATATTACTCATTTAAGATATTTTCTCATATAAATACTTTTTTCTTCGTGAAAAATACATATGTACACATATATATTTATTAACAAGACAAGTTTTGAGGCCTTTAAAAATTTTGAGGCCCTGATCGGTCGCTCACATTTACACACCCTCAAAAACGGCCCTGAACGTGAGTCCGCCAATGTATCTTTATCTTTTTGCTACTTTATATATCCATTTTTCTAAAAATAACAATGAAGAGTTTAAGACAAGAGTTCCTATGTCTTAGGTGACATGAAATGATCGAAGAAGATGCCAAGTCCAATAGGTGTTGTCCAACGTAACATATGCTCTCTGGCGATTGTGGCGAAATCCCCAAACCCTAAAAACAACAATTAGATCTATTGCAAGTTTAGGATCTATTGTTGTTTTTCTATTCCGTTATTCCTTTTGAGTCATTTTCTTTTCTTTCACTATTGTTATGCCTCCGGATCCACCTAAACCTCCTGACGCCATCACTGATAAGTTTTGTACTCTTACAGGGATGACTTCTGAGGGTTTGAGCCATAAACCCATTGTTCCATCTGATGTTAATCGTCCTCCTAAGCCACGTGGTAGGCCAAGGAAGGCCTCTAATTCTCATTCTGGGGTTCGCATCAAGGTTAAATCACCTTCATCGGCGTCTGCTGGTGCTGGATCGATCCTAAAAAGACTTAGGACATCGAAATTGAATGAGAAAGGTAGAAGTCGTAATTCTTCTGGTAATGATGTTCTTGTTGATGGTAAACGTTCTATCTCTACTCCATTAGATGATGTTTTGTCTAAGGTAATTGATAAAATTTCTGCTAATAAGGTGGTTTCTAGTCAAATGAAGTTTAAGGAAGGTAGTAATGTTGCTCCTAGTCATTATTCTAAGTCTGTTAGGATTGCTAAACGTAGGAGTAAGGTTAATTTGACTGGTAATGATTCCTTGATAAGTGAAAATGATGGTTCATTTATCAATAAGCCTATTGAGGTTGTTAGTAGTGATAAAGGTGTTGGTGATAGTCAGTCTACGACTCTACGGGGAGTGATAAGGTGGATATTCAGGAGGATTTTAATATGCTTGATGCTAATGTAGATTCTGGTTTAGTGAGTAAGGATGTTAGTAGTCACAATGTGGCTGGTGAGGAGCATGTTCATGATGAAAACATTAAGAAAACTAACAAGGATGGGGGTGGAGGAGTGTAGGGTAGCTCTGAGTTTGTGTTTGGTTCAAAGAATGGGGGAAGTGGTATTCTTAAAAAGCTGCCCGTGGTTTTGAATTCTGTGCATTTTGGTTCTAGCTTATTTCATAGAAATGGTTCTTCTAATGTTTGGGCGTCCAAAAAGGTTGGGGTTAATGCTGTTAATTCAGATGGTTCGTTGAATATAGAGTCATTTGCTGAGAAAATGAAGAAAGGAGCAGAGGATAGGGAACTTCTTATGCAATATGTTCCTCAATCTGTTCCTAAGTTAGGTAATGGTAATAAGAGAATCGATATTTCAGTTGAAGACATTAAGAAGGGGAGTGAAGCTTGCTCGTTGCAACTGTATGGGTATTTTGTGGGGACGTCAACGGATTTCAGGGTGGTAAATGCTAATTTGAGTAAGATGTGGAGAGTGTATGATATAGAAGGAATTACTAAGACTAATGCAGGGGTTTACTATTTTAAATTTAAGAGTGAGGCGGGGATGAAAGCGGTTCTTGAAAGCGGTCCGTGGATGGTCAATAATGTTCCTTTGGTGCTTAATGTGTGGGAACCAGGGATATGGCTTGAAAAAGTTGAACCGAGTACCATTCCTATTTGGGTTTGTATTTACAACATACCAATGGAGCTTTGTAATGGTAACGGTTTAGGTAAGATTATGAGTGGGGTGGGAAAACCTATGCTTATGGATAAAATGACGAGGGAGCGATGTTTAAAGAAATCTGGAAAATTGGATTTTGCCAGATGTTTGGTTGAGGTTGATGCAATTGATGAATTGCCTAGTTTTCTTGAGATTTCTTATCCTCCTTTAGGTAATAGACCTGCCAAGGTGGGTAAATTGGATGTCAAATATCAGTGGAAACCACCGTTATGCACTCACTGTAAGACATTTGGGCATACGAAAATTGCTTGTAAAATTAGACCAAGGTCTGAGGAAGAATTGGCAGCAAAAACCGCTTTTGAGTTCGCTAATGTTAAACCTAATGTGTCTAAGAACATTGCTAGTGTGGATCAGGTTGATGATGGTTTCAAAGTTATGGGCAAGAAAAATATACCGGTTAATGTGAAGGCTAATGAGGTTCAGGGTAATGGTGGTGGGCAGAATAGAAGTGGCAGGGATGTTGGTTCTCAGAATAGAAAAGTTCAGAATAATGGAAGACTAGGGTATAGCAATAATGAGGCCAGTATCAATAGTCAAAGGAGATTCGGAGGGGTGATGCAGAGGAACGTTTATCAGCAAAAAGGTAATAATGCAGGTAATTTTGTTTCTAAAGGGAAATCTGTGGCCAAGGATAATTCAGGTGGTGGCAAAGCTGTTCAAAACAAGGCGGATGGTGGGATTGTTGAAAAACCAAAACTTGCTTCTGCCTATGACCATAATTTTAGGCCAAAAGTTCTGGTGAGAGGCTCAGGTTCTGGTAATGATGACTTTAATTTGTGTAATGAAAATGTTCCAGTTAGTAATTCTTTTGATGTGCTTGGTGATCAAGAAATGATTGATAAGGAGAAAGCGGTGGAGGAAGCTATGGATGAGGAATATATTAATGTGATTTGGCCAAAGTTGAAGCTGGAAGTTATTAATGTTATGGAAACTGGAATTTACCCCTCAAAGGCAATTAGACTAGGATGGTTTCTTCAACAAACAGACTTTTTCTATAATAACTGTCATGGGTATGGTCTAGATCCCTCTGTTGAAGATGATGATGTGGCTACTGATGATGGTGGTATGGCTAAGGACATGAGGCCAGAGGATGAGGATTTGGAAGCCCGTAGTAGTGGGAATAATGTGGCTGACGTAGATAAAGATATTTCCAATGTATAAAGCTCTTTCGTGGAATGTTAGAGGTCTCAATAACCTCGCTAGTCAGAAACAAGTGATTGATCTGCTACATGAAGGTAATTTTAGTTTATGCGGACTTCTCGTAACAAAAGTTAAGAAGAGGAATTTGCATAATATTTGTTCTACTGTTTTGGGCAATTGGCATTGGGTTTCGAATAATGCTTCTTGCTCTAATGGCACGGGTATTATAGTGGGTTAGGATCCTAATTCTGTTAGAGTTATGGTTATTAGTCAATCTTCCCAACTTTTAAATTTGTATGTTGAATCTGTTAATAGCCAACATAGATTCTTTTGTTCATTTATATATGCCCATGTTAGAGCCAGTAGTAGGAAGGAGTTGTGGTAGGATTTGGTTAGTCATAGTCTGCTGGTTAAGGATAAGCCGTGGCTATTGTTGGGTGATTTTAACGTTATTTTGGACCCTTCAGAAAGGTCTGCTGGAACCTCTTCATTTATGCCAGGTATGGTTGAATTTAGAGAATTTTTAGGGGAGATTGGTGTGGAGGATTTGGTGATGTCAGGCATCAAATTCACTTGGAATAAAAGTCGGGGTAAGGTTGATGGCTTATTGAAAAAGTTGGATAGGGTTATGAGTAATCTGCCGTTTGTGGAAATGTTTGCTAATGCTAATGCTCAATTTCTTCCTTTTGTGGTGTCGGATCATACTCCCGCTGTTGTTGAGATTCCTGTGATGCCAAGAGCTAAACCGAGACCTTTTAAATTTGTTAACTTTTTGGCTAAAAAGGAGGAATTTTTGCCTATTGTCAAAGATGTTTGGGAAAGGCACATTCCTGGTCATGCAATGTTTTCTGTGGTTTCTAAGTTGAAATTATTGAAGAAGCCGCTTAGAAAGCTTAAATTTGCTCAGGGTGATTTAACTAGGAAAGTCACTGAGTTGAGACATGAACTGGAAAGGGCTCAATCCAATATGGTTAATGATTCTCATGATCCTGTGTTAAGAGCCAAGGAGATGGAATGTCTTAAAGCGTATAATGAAGCTGTGAGAGATGAAGAATTATTGTTGAAGCAACGTGCTAAAGTAGAATGGTTGAGTGAAGGCGACTTTAATACGAAGTTCTTTCATAAAACCGTTAAGGAAAGGTTGAATAGGAATAGGATTGAGAATGTTGAAGATATGAATGGGGTGTTATACTCTGGTCAACAAGTTGGAGCTCAGTTTGTTAAACATTTTCAGTGTGTGCTTGGTAATATGAAGAATGTGGAACCTCTTGTTGATCCGGCTTCTCTTTTCTGTAAGAAATTGTCCCCTGAAGATGCTCTGTTTATGGTTAGGCCTGTTACTAGAGAAGAGATCAAGAATGTGTTTTTTGAGATGAATGATGATAAAGCGCCAGGACCAGATGGGTTCTCGTCTAAGTTCTTTAAAGCTTCTTGGTCTGTTGTGGGTAATGAAGTTTGTAGGGCTATTTTTTATTTCTTTAAGAATGGAAAGCTTTTGAAGGAAGTTAATGCTACGATTATAGCTCTTGTGCCTAAATCTCAAACTCCGCAAAAAGTTTCAGATTTTAGGCCGATTTCGTGTTGTAATGTTTTATACAATGCTGTCACTAAGATTATTGCTAATAGGATCAAAGGTTATCTGGGTGAGTTGGTGGATGTTAGTCAGAATGCTTTTATCCCGAATCGACAGATTAGTGATAATGTGCTGCTGACCCAAGAACTCATGAGGAATTATCACAGGGATTGTGTTCCGGCTAAAGTGGCATTCAAGATTGATATTCATAAGGCTTACGACTCTGTGGAGTGGGGCTTTATGAAGCAGTGTTTGATTCATTTTGGTTTTCACAAGGATATGATTACATGGATCATGAGTTGTCTGTCTTCTCCCTCGTTTACTATTAACGTTAATGGTGATCATCATGGCTATTTCAAGGGAATGAGGGGCTTGAGACAGGGTGACCCGTTATCGCCCTATTTGTTCACTTTAGTGATGGAGGTGTTCTCGTTGATGGTTAGAAGGAAGATTGAGGATGATGGTGATTTCAAATTCCATTGGAGGTGTGACAAATTGAAGATTACCCATTTGAGTTTTGCTGACGATCTCATGGTTTTTGCCAAAGCTGATGTTCACTCTGTGGAGCTTTTGAGTGATGCGTTAAAGGAGTTTAGTGGTGTCTCAGTCCTGGTTCCTAATTTAGACAAAAGTTCTATTTTCTTTGGCAACGTTCCTGATCATTTGAAGGTTGCTATTCTGAATATTCTTCCGCTTGCTGTTGGTGTGTTTCCTGTAAGGTACCTTGGCCTTCCTCTTATTACTTCTAGACTTTATAAGCATCATTGTGGTAGCCTGTTAGATAAGGTTAAGAAGAGAATTCATAATTGGAAAAACAAATCGTTATCTTTTTCGGGTCGGCTACAGTTAATTAACTCTGTGGTGAGTTCTATTCAATTGTACTGGGCTTCATGCTTTATGTTGCCTAAAGCTGTTAATGCGGATATTGAACAAATGATGAGGGGTTTCCTCTGGTCCAATGGTGATTTGATTAAAGGGTAGGCCAAAGTTAGATGGAATGATGTGTGTTTGTTGAAGATTCAGGGGGGGTCTTGGTATTAAATCTTTAGGCACTTGGAATATCTCTCTTATTGCTAAACATATTTGGAATGTAGTGTCGAAGAAAGATTCATTATGGGTTAAATGGGTTAGCTCATATAGGTTGATTGATAGAAGTTCCACTATAAGAAATTTCTGGGACATTCCTAATCGTAATGATGTTAGTTGGTGTTGGCGTAAGATCTTGCAATGTAGGGAGATGGTTCGGGACCATATTGTGTATTCTGTTGGTGATGGTTCTACTATCTCTGTTTGGTATGATAATTGGTTGTTTATTGGCCCTTTATCGCAATTCATTACCAAAAGAGATATTTTTGAAGCTGGTATGTCTTTAAGCGCTAAAGTTTGTGATGTGGTTGAGAATGGTGATTGGAAGTGGCCTGACGTGTGGAGGGTGAAGTTTCCATTCCTTTTTCATCTTCCACCTCCATTATTGTTTCATGGTCGAAAGGATAGAGTTTTATGGAAGACTAATGATGGTAACCTTGGTCATTTTTCTGTTAAGAAGGTTTGGTCTGATATTGCTGTCTCTAAGCCTGTTGTTCCATGGTACAAACTTGTCTGGTTTAACCAAAACATTCCAAGACACGCGTTTATTTTGTGGCTTGCAATCAAAGATAAATTGAAGACTCTGGATAGAGTGGCTGTTTGGCAAGGGTTTCATGATTTTAATTTTTCTTTGTATAGCAATGAGACTGAATCTCATCAGCACCTATTCTTTGAATGTGATTTTTCTTTGGAGCTGTGGCGCAAGTTTAAGAAGTTAATTAGGCTGGAGTCTGCCCCTAACTCGTTGTCTGATATTGTTCGTTTTGTTTGTGATAGACCTATTAATAGGTCTGTTTGGAGTATCTTGCAGAGGTTAGTCATTGGGGCTACGGTTTACTTTGTGTGGCAAGAGCGAAACATGCGAAGATTTCAGCATAAGAATAGACCTGTTAATGAGCTATTTGGAATAATTAGGGAAAATGCGAGACTTAGGTTGCTGAGTTTGACGATTAGAAGCTCTAGACATGCTAATGAGGCTGCTGGTTTATGGGATTTTGAAGTGAGGAAGTGTGATGGGAGCAGGAATGTTAAATTCTATATAAATGAGTAAGGTGTTATGCAGTTTTGGTGATAGAGGTGTTTATGGTGATATGGGAGGTGGTCCTGAAGTTTATGATGCTGGTACTCTCCACTGGAATTATGAGATCAGGTACTCTTTTTGGTTCAGGGGTGGGTTTGTTTTTTGGGTTATCATATGTGATTCTTCTTATTCTATTGGAACATTTTACTTTTGTCCATGGTGTTTACATGTTAATCCTGTGTGGTGTGAGCCTAGCTCAGATGACACTTGGATTAGCTTGTATTTAGATGTCTCTTGTGTAACTGATTGTCCAACATGGTGTGTGCCTAGCACAGATAGTGTTTGGTTAATTATATTATGTTTTTGGCATCTTTATCATGGATTCATTTGGTCTGGTATTGATGATGGTTTGGAAGTAGATTGTGGTGTTAAAGGGGTGATTTTTTGCTATGGCATGTCGTTATGCTTTTTGACTGGAATATGTATCAAGGGGTCGTATTTTATAGCTTTTTGGGTGGGGCCTGGTTCATGTGTGAAGGGGTCCTTTATTATGCTGGGTTTGGTTTGGATTTATTTGAAGTGGGATGATAGCATAAGAGATAGTCTTTTGATGGTTGGTTTAGATTTATGTTGGAGTTGGGATGACAGAATAAGAGATAGTAAGTATGGGCTTATGGTGGTTATTTCTCTAGGGCCTACTGAGATGCTTTTGAGATCTTTGTTTCTGTTGTTCTCCATGGATTATGTCTTTGAAGATATGAAGGCCAATTGCATATTGGTAGGAGTCCTAAATGATAGTTGCGCTCTTTTTTCCTTTCCCGGGTTTTGTCCCGATGGGTTTTTCTCGGGAAGGTTTTTAAAGAGGCAATATTGTTTAGTGAAATGCTCCACGTTTGATTGTATTGAGATGGTTTCGGTGTTGAAGTTGATGATTATGTCCCCGGTGTTGAAGATGAAGTTTATGGATATGTGTGAGGATGGGAAGTTGAAGTCTATTGCTATATTTTGGATATTGGATTTTATTTGGTATTCTTTAATTTGTAATAAGTATAGTTATAGGAGGACTTTATTGTTGCTAGAGATGTTCCCGAAGCATGTTTTGGGAATGTCATTTGAATTATACTTATATGGGTACGGTTTGTCCATATAAGTTACTTGTGATTTTTGAGTGTTTAATATATTTGCCGGGGATGGTCCCTTCCCCCCCCCCCCCCCCAAAAAAAAAAAAAAAAAAAAAAAAAAAAAAAAAAAACGTAACATATGCATGCATGGTCAATAGGTCATAAGCATGTTAATAGGACATCTAATGTACGGACACCCTACATTTGTACCTTATATAACAAACCTTAATAACACATTCAAATTTGATTGATTTATGCACCACCCTTCATTTCTTCCTATTTACTCTCCTCTAACCTCTTTAACATTCTCAATCCACAATCTAATTTCCTTTTGGAAACTTTTTTTACATAGTTTCTAGCTACATGGACTTTGATCTTCCGGTTGTTCATCCCCACATTTACTTCGACTCTAAACGACAGTCGTTTCTTAAGCTCCAGGTTCCCATTCGTTCCCTGATCACTTTCTTATAGAAATTAAAACACTTTCATAGCGTTTTTAGGCGTCGTTGTTAGTTGTTTTGGAGAAGAACGTCGTTAAAGAATGTTGCCTGATCACGCAGTTCATTCACACGAACAACCTTCTTCCATGGTACTACAATAATTGTTTATATACTTTATAAGTAACTTTCTATAGGAATATTCCTTAGTTTGGAGATATGATCAAGTTGTTAATGAGTTCTTTTGTGTTGATATAGATCATTTAGATGCTCCATTATATTTTTGTTGTGATTGTGCATGCATAAGATGATTGATCATGAATTCTTATCGGTTTCGAAAGCAACCCATGAGTTTGTTTGGCTTAATTTCTAAAGTTTATGTACTTTTATTTTAAAAGAAGTGAAGATGTTGAGATGATGAGGTTGATGGTTAACAAGTTGTACATATAAAGGAGTTTCAAGATTGGGCTTGATTAAATTCCATTTTGGCTCTTTTTATCCTTATCATCGATGTCCTTTTATTCTCGATCGCCGTCAAGAACATAAACATCGTCGCGTGCCTGCCTATATGCATTCGATGGCCTTTCTAACAAACTTATAAATTTGTCGCTTTTCGATTGCCTAAACCACCATTATCTCCTTTTATTCAATGATTTGGAGAATATAAACATGTCATTTTCTATGACCGCGTTAGGTTTAAGTAGTCTAACTTGTTTGATTCTTTGATTCAATTCGGATGGCGATGTAGATGGAGATGATCATGAAAGGAACCTATGTATTTAACTATGTATAAATGTTGGCATTTCTTTTAATTTTTTTTATGAGTCCTTTGTGTGCTTTGAATTATTTTTTGAAAACGGGCTTATCTATCGAGGTCTGAATACTGTTCTTCAATTCTGTGTCGAGTTAATAAGATTATGATCAGCTTATTCGGGTTTTCATTTTGTTTCTTATATCAACAGGAGCAAGTTTCGAGCCCGTTGAGCACTCAACTATTAGAGTTCTGTGAATCAGATTTGTTCCCAGAAACTATACAAAACTCAGAAGTTGCATCGAGCTCAAATTGTTGCTATGACGAACAATCTTCATACACCACTAACATCTCCTTTCCTACGGCCGATACAATCAAATATCCAACACCTATCGATATCACCACTACCACTAAACCTCCAACAAGCAACAACATCGACACTGACGATATCTACAACTTCTCCATAATCTTTGATGAGGAAATAACTGAAAACGATATAGACTTCACAACGCCTCACAATCTCAACCTCCCTTCATACCAATTCGGGCATCAAGACCAGTTTGATCTTACTATACTCCAAAACCAAATAGATCACACTACCAACATGAATAATGGCCCGATTCAACCATACCCAAATGACCATGGTGTCCCTATAATTGGACCAACATTGTCCACTGTTTGTCAAAATGATTGCTTGTCTTCCATGCCACCTTCAAAGTTCATGCGCTTTAACAACACCGCTACATCGCCTAATTGTTCATTTATGGATCCATCCTTAAGCTCATACCTTTCGAACCCTCCTTTACCACTAGAAACCTCAAAGATGTTCAACGGGAATTTGTTCTTGGGTGATCTAGATTTCAAAGGAGACAATGGTGACATCTTTTGTCAAGATCCATTGCCACCACCTTACAACTCTAGCGAACTTCAGGTAAACTAATTCTAAGATTGTTTATTTGTTCTACCTTATCATATTTTTTTCTAAGATCTAATATATATTGTTTTGTTCTTGAATATGTTTTAAGGCCCTTAGTAACGAAAGCCAGCATCTTGCAAATGGAGGCGGAAGTTCTACTACTCCGTTGGCATCAGAAATCACAAGTTTGGAAGCGGATACATATAGAGTTACCACCAAACTCACAACCGAGGAACGTAAAGAGAAGATTCATAGATATATGAAGAAACGAAATGAGAGAAACTTTAGCAAGAAAATCAAGGTAAGTCTTAAAAGCCCGAAAAAAATAATTTACTTGTTTAATTAGTCAATAATTTCAAAAAGTATATGGTTACAGTATGCATGCCGAAAAACTCTGGCAGACAGCAGGCCTCGAGTTAGAGGAAGGTTTGCAAAGAATGATGAATTTGGAGAGAACAATAGAGCGTGCAGCAACCATGAAGAAGACACCGATGAAGATTTAAAATCTTTTCAGGTAATGCGCCTTACTTAACTTCATAATACACTAATTGATTGATTCAAAGCCGCAATACTTATGTGATGAGTTGCGAATGCTATTAGCAGGTGGTTGTGAAGGAAGAGGAACATAACTTCGACACATCAGATATATTTGCACATCTAAGTGGGGTGAATTCATTCAAATGCAACTACCCGATACAGTCTTGGATGTAATGCATGAAACCAAGCCATGAATCAGCAGCATGATGTATGAAATCATCTGCATACTGCACAATAATTAACGGATTCAATTCATCATCGCTATCTAAGTAACAAGAGTTATGTAATTATATGCTAATAACCAGTGCCATTTTGTATATACGAGCCTATATATAAACGAAGATCGATTAAGCTTCAATGTGGTATAAAATGTTATATATAGGAGGAGAATGTTACTTTCAATCTTATTTTATGCTTTTCAAAGTTTGGAGATTGTATTTGCTGTAAAGGGAAATTCTGGACTACAATATTCCTTATCAACTTTTTCATTGTCTTCCTCCTTTTAGAAAGAAAGATAAAGGCGATAAATTAGCAAAATGCTAGGAAATTATTTACTTTACATCGACACAAAACCATTCCTTCCGACCCACAACGACCCTAGAACAAGAATGCTACAACACGTGACACTCCAACTCCGAAAACACCTAAACAACACTTATGTGTTAGATTTTAAGCAAAAAGAAACATAGCCGAAAAGACTTGTTTTCAAGAACTGGGCACCTTTTTCAGAAGATATAATTTGCGGAATCGAAGCAAAACTGTTGTAAATTAGTTAACTTAACTTGTATAGGTAAATTTCTTGACTTGACTTGCGTAGCAAATATAGTTAGCATGACTTGAGATAACAACAACAACAACAACAAACTCAATCCCGCCAGGTCAGGGTAATGGGGAGGTGAAATGTAGACAGATCCTACCCTACAACCAGAATAAACCCGATAGTAGTAGTTCATTAAAGTTATATATCACCTTTGAGATTCATATTTTATCAATGTTGGATTGGGCTTATATCATTGAAATAAAAAACTTCAGATGAAATGCCTACTTAAAATTTAAATCCGAAATACTATGACCACTCTTATGTTCATAATTTCATATGGACGAAATTTTGAACAAGTCGGTTAGTCATAGTTTTGCATTCACGGTACCAAGTGCTCTTATTAAACTTTAAGAATAACTTTTCCAGTTAGATATTAGTTTATTCACCTCTGATTGAACATCGACTAAAATCCAAATGAAGTGCATATCTGAAATAACACGCAAAGACAAGTTACTAGTATATTTTTGGCTTTGACTTTTTGGAGTCAAATTGTTAATGGAATTATGACAACTATGAGTTAAATTCCATTACTATGGTCCACACCAACTATTTCCTATAGCTAACCAGTATTTGTTTAATGGAATAACTTTAATTCTTAAAAAAGTTGTTTGGTTTAGGTTGTGCACATTAGTGACCCAACTTGACCTAATTTTTTGGCTGCCACATCAGTTTTCTCTCTCCGTCGACCAGACATGACCCAAGTGTCATAGTGGTGACCCCGATTTTTTTTTTTTTTTTTTTTTTTTTTTCTTTTTTTAGTAATAAAACTTACGCAAAATGAAATGTGAGAAGTTTAAAACAATCTTGCATATATACGTGTTATGCGACATGCAAAAATGCAAACCATAAAAGCTCTGAAGACACTCAATTTTGCATCAAGAAATACCACATGTCCTTATAAAACCAACAATTGACTACTTGAAATTTGCATATTCATTGTGCTGAAACTTGCATATTCATTGTTGTCCCTTCGAGGTAGAACAAGAAATTTGCATCATAACTACAAACCACTTGACTACTTGAGATTCCATAGTAGTAGTACTGCAAGCAAAAAACAGGGCAAAAGGTAAGGTTTTTGTTTGTTTGGGATTATTTTGTGTAGTGAGTATCGGTTGTAGAGGCAACCGATTGTCCCTTTTGTGATCACTGGCCCGATTCTTGACCTCACCTCCACATCGGCCTCAACCGATATGCGTATCGGTCGTTGATGATGACCAACCGATTTTTATCGGCCCATTGCTCTCAGCCTTATAGGTTTTGTTTTTAAGAATAAGCATCAAACCCACAAAGTTAGTATTTTCTAAATCCTCCATTGGTGATGGTTTTAGAAGCCTATTCTCATGCCTAGGTCAGAGCAACAAAATCGAAAAGCCGAACAAAAAAGAAAAAAACTGAAAAAAACCGCTCTAAAAAAACCGAACCAATTCTAAAACCGATAGTGTGGTTTTGATTTTTAAAAAAACCGAAAGTCTTGGTTTAATTTTTGGTTTTATATGAAAACATAAATCGAAAAACCGAACCACCCCATAATAATATTCATAAAACTAATAAAATATATAGATTTTAATTTTAATACAAGTTATCACCAAAGTCCAAAACCTAATAGACACATGTATTAGATATTCGTATCATATGTTTATTTAGCTAACACACTACAAGAAAAAGGTCTTTCAGCGACTTTCTTAGCGACGTTTTTTTATGCCAGCGACACAAATAGCATCATCAATTGATGGGTCGCTGCAAACGAGTCGCTGATTTTTGCGACTTGTAAAATATGTCGCAAAATCGGCGACAACTTTAGCGACTTCTCGTACTATGACGCTAATTAAAATAGCGACTTCACTACTTATGTCGCAAAATCAGTCGCTGCTTTCTATACATGTCGCAACTTAGGTCACTATAAGTGTCGCTGATGTAAAAAATGACACTACTTAAGTCGCCACATATGTCGCTACTTTATATACTAAGTCGCAGTTAAAGTCGCTACATGTGTCACTTTTCTTTGATGATATTTCTACTATGCTACATGGTTTACTATTTGTTTTGAGGATTAATCTTTTATTTACAATTATACGGAGTATTAAGAATAACAAAAGAAACAACTTGCGATATTAATTCACTGTTCATATTATTTCAACATTACAAGAATAGCATTATTTGAGTCAATGAATCTTAATTCTCTTAAAGTAGAAACTAAAAAATGATACGTCAAACTTTGACGGTCAAAGTTACAATTTTTTCTTCGAAGGAGTAAAACACAAAAATAAACCATGAAGGCTGTCCAGTAATTCAGCATCTCTGCAGCTGTCCAGTTATAAGTTTTAAGCATATGGTTGTCGCCCCCTGAAAATCAATATGCAAAACAGTCGAAAGTGACTCAGTTTCTTCTAGATACGATAAATATGAGTAGTCTAGCACTAACCTTTAGAAAAAGATTCGAGTAATCTGGAACTACAAGAAGTCAAAATTACAAAGCAAGTTTCTGTAACAAAATTAAGGAAATGCCAAAAAATATATTTAAATGTTAATGTCAGGATAAGAGACTAGGAAAAAAGGATCATGATGTCATGAAAAAAGGGTCAACCCGTGTAAAAAAAATGCAATGTAGCATTAACTAAATTTATGATGCACGATGAATGTCTTTCACTTCTATCACATTCTAGAAACCACAAAAGCATTATAAGCACATTATCAAGTACAATTTTCAGGTTTTGGAGGAGATTAATGGTATAAACTAGAGAGGAAATCTTAGACCACTATTTCTTGAAAGTTACTAGATATCATAAACAAAAATAAATTACCTTAAATTACTTTGTTAGCTCGTTGCCATCCGGTATTGTCAGCTTCGAGTTTTCAACATACCTAACAAAACAGAGTGAGGGCCAGAAGGGCAACATAACAATGGATAATATAAATCTTTACCTGAGTTATGTGTTCCACCTGCAAAAGCTTTTGGTTTCTCTACGTCAAAAGTTGCTCTTACTACTGTATTGGAGCACTGCCGTACTCTATAGACGAAACACCAATAGTTAAAGACGACAGTTAATTAAGTTAGTTGCTAACGGGGATTGTAACTTGCACTAAAACTCAAAAGCACAAACTTAGATGCTAACTGAAAAGTAATCGACTATCCAACACAAAGCCAAAGGCAATTGACTACAAATCTGCAGTGATTGAATAAAAGATTTGCTAAGTTCACACTCTAAAGTAGTATCATGATCAACCAAATCAACATGATGAAAAAACTAGCCATTCATCAAACACATGACGTTTCTCTAAAGAACAAAACCACTATAAATTAGATGTTAACGGAATTAAACATAAAGGCATTGAATAAATACTTGAGATGCAAATATGCAATATATTCGGTAAGACCTTGAAACAAACACATGATAGATCGATATTTTAAGCTAGAGACTTATTTAGCGAATTTGTGACTACAATATACATATAAAAGTGCATCTGCAACAATTAAAGCACCTAAATAGCATTGATACAAATAGATTGTCTCAGTTTTTGCCTCTACATGTTTCCATATTTTACAACCAACCACTTACAAACGACACAATCTCATAACTACAATATACTTAGAAAAGTGGATCCGCAGCGATCAAAAGATAAATATACACATCTATATATCTAAACTTATCGCAAATTCACATTTATAACAAAATTTTCATAATCATAAAACTTTAAGATTAATAAAAACACATAATTCGCATCAAATATAACATGCAGTAAGCATCAAACAAGCGAGTTTCCAGATGAATTCAAGTACGATGGTGTAAATTGATCGAGGCTCTTTAGCCTGATAATCCTACTAGTTTACTCATATACCATAAACGAACAAATTCTCCGGTGAATTTTTAGGATTTATAACCGGAAACGTAACCGAATTGTACGGATGAATGAACGGTGTGAGTGATTGTTACGAGCCCTAGATATTTGTTGACAAGTTTAGATACTATCAATCGGTTGTGGTGTTATGATGGCGGTGCAGTTATGGTAAATTGTTGTGGTGTTGCAATGGCGGTGGTAATTGATAAAAACACATTTTTGTTGTGATGTTTATGGCGGACCTAATTTTGTGATATAACTGATAAAATGAATATTTTTAGTGGAAAAAAGAAAATGAAGATGGAAGACGTTTAATTGTTGTCAATTTAAATAAACTTTATTCTCTACTGTATTTGATGATTACTAAGGCTGTACATTCATCACCATTTTATTTTAGATTAACTGATAACTGATTAAGTATATCAAATAAATTGAATATGAAAAAATATCTATAAATTTAGAATAAATAAACTGAGTAAGGATCTAGTGAGAAGATTATTAAAAATAAGAAGAATATGAAAAGATTGAGACCATTGATTAAAAAGATCAATGGCTAAAAATGAATAATGGCAAATCTGTAAATATCATATGGTTTTGTTTGATACAAGAGGGTAAAAATGTAAATTAAACTTTCTTCAATCCTTTTTGCATATTATAACCGTCTTCGTCTTCCAAGTTCCGATCTATTGATGGCTAACAATTGTTTCCCATCCATTATCAAAATTCATATGCATCTTTATTACAAATCTTGTTGGTTTTATAATAAAATATATATGCATCTCTTTAATTTTTCATGAGATCCGACGCACCTCACATGCTATATTATTTAACTTTGTTTGGTATCATCCAAGTTTAAGTCATGCATCTAAGTTTTTTATTATCTAAACATAGCATCTTTTTCATTATGATAGCATGCATCTATCATCACTCATCTTTTCTTTATACCGGCCGCAGCATGTAAGACAAGATGCAATAAAAGTTAGATGCATCCAATAATATTTGTGATTAACGTAAGAACATCCATCTATATTAGTGTTGCATATATATGATTTTGAATGTTAATATTGAGAACAAGAAATATGAATCTGGAAAAGTAGATGTGATTTCCAGAAAAAATTGGAGGAGGTTACGATTTATTAAGTAATGTGATATGAGAAATGTCAAATATACCCCTAATTCTAATTAAATATGATTGGTTGAAATCACTTCTTATTCTTCTTATTTTAACTTTATTTCTCATTTGATCCTAACTCTAAATAAACTAAAAAAATATGAAATGTCTTAAAGAATGATTAAAAAAATCAGTAACTTTGTTAGTGATGTGTATCCGATTTCAGCCACATTGATAGCGACACATTCTGGGGCGTTCCAAATTCTAGCGACACTCTTATCGACTTACTTTTAACATGTCGCGACTTAACGACACTTTTAGAGACATCTTTTCGGAAGTCGTTTTTAGCGACTTTGCTAGCAATGTGCTACAGAATGTCGCAAAGATAGCGATGAGAATTGCGACTTAAATTGCGTCCATACCATCCAAAAACATATTGCGACATCATTGGCAGCGTAGTTTGCGTCATTGATTACATAATGTCGCTGAAATAGACGCTATCATTGTCGCAACTTTGCGACTTTAAGTAGTAAGTCGCTAAATCTGTCACTAAAAGGTTGTTTTCTTGTAGTGACACTACAATAAATTCGTAAAGCTAGTTTCTTTATTTCATATATATTCGTACATCTCATCTTTATACACATGTTATGTCATCTTATTATTTTTAGGTAACATATTCAACTTACTTTCTATGATTTCTTGATTAGGTTTTGGGTGTTCAAAAAATATCCGTATTCAGATATCTAAAAAATTGATCAAAATTTATTAAAAAGTTGTGTTTCATAAAATGTCAGTTCTGAAACTCATATAAAAGTTTTTCATAAATATAGATATTCAGATATATAAAATAGTTATTTGAAATTTCGGATATCCGAATTGAAAAAACCTAAACCGTCATCGAAAATTTCGGATATCTGAAAACTAAAAAAGAAAAAAACCGAACTGCAAAAAATTAAAAACCATAAAAACCAAACCAAACTTTTGGTGCGGGGTTTGTTTTAAACAACATAAAATCGAACCTTTGGTTCGGGGTTTTGTTTTAAAAATATTATGACCAGCAACTTTTGGTAAAGATAATAAAGAAAAAACTTCAATTGATTTAGTTTTTGTTTGGCTTGTAGTTTGTAGGTGTTAGATGGTGTTATATTTCATAATTAAATTGGAAGGAATCAACATAATATACAAGTTAGAAAAATATACAAGTCTGTAGTATATACATGGCCAGCATCAAACACTTCACTTGATGGTGCACCATTAGGCTGTGGCCACAAACCGTGAATTTTAAATTCAGTTGGCACTGGTGTGATCTGACAAGTGACACCCGATTCTCCACTGCAAACCCCAGGTGGCCATTGCACCGCTAGTATGTAAGACGTCACTTGAGGACTTGGTGGTGGTGCTCGTGGTGATGGTGGTCGTCGTGCTCGTGTTGGTGGTCGTCGTGCTTTTGGTTTTGGAAGTGAGCTTAAATAGTTCAGAAGAATGGAAAAGCGTGATGCACGAGACACAGACCGGAGAAAAGCACTTTTTTGATGGTCCGAAGATCGATTTTATAAACGAAGATCGATTAAGCTTCAATGTGATATAAAATGTTATAAGGAGAATGTTACTTTCAATCTTATTTTATGCTTTCAAAGTTTGGAGATTGTATTTGCTGTAAAGGGAAATTCTGGTCTACAATATTCCTCATCAACTTTTTCATTGTCTTCCTCCTTTTAGAAAGAAAGATAAAGGCGATATATATTACATGATAAATACTCTAGCAAAATGCTAGGAATTGAACTTAATTACATCGACACTAAACCATTCCTTCCGACCCACAACGACCCTAGATCGAGCAACAATGATTTTAACAACTCCAACACATCAACATTACAATTAAATGACACGCTTATGTGTTCGATTTTAAGCAAAAAGAAACATAACCGAAAAGACTTTTTTTCAAGAACTGGGCACCTTTTTCAGAAGATATAATTTGAGGAATCGAAGCAAAACTGTTGTAAATTTGTTAACTTAACTTGTATAGGTAAATTTCTTAACTTGACTTGCGTAGCTAATATAGTTAGCATGAGACATGAGTTGGTAATATTCATTTCACTGAAAACTTAAACTTATTGGGCCTGTTTTCAAAGGCCCAAAAGCTAATTTGGGCCAATAACTTATCATGAATTTTATAAAGCTTTATAGGCTTGATATGTCAATACACATCAACACTTTACAATTGATAAACCGAAAAGGCTTGATATGTCATAAATATAGTTAATAAAAACTTTGTAACTATTACAAAAAACATATTGGGACTATGAAGACGTCCAAGATTTATTAAAAAATAAAAAAAATAATAAATAAAAATAAAAATAAAAAATCACTCTAGGTAGACATAATATAGAAAGTTATTCTAGTACCGATTCTTAACCATTTCATAGTATACGTTTAGCTTGATTAATACTTATGGGCCGATGGTTCGTAACTAACGAACACTCCAACCTCAAAAAAATAATCATACATAAGTGCCTTTTTCTTTTTTCTAAATGCGTACAATTTTATTAGCAAAGAGGTAAATATTTGTTAGGTGTCATTCATTGAAAAATGTAGTAATTCAAGGAAATCATCGGGTATGGTGGATATATATTGACTAATCCCACAATTTTGCATGGAAATCAAAGCAATTGTCTAGTCTCTTACAAATTCATGCACATGTTTTATTGGTCTTCAAATACCAGATTTTGGACCAACTAAAAAATCTGTAAATTTCAACAAGTACGGTCTTTATTATTTAGTCAAATATTTTTGCAATGTTTTTTATACTTATCATTTCCTTAAAAAATAAACTTTTGCGCAGCCCATTTCAAATTTTCTTGTCTCTAGTTGTTTCTTGAAAATCATACTAGTAGACAAAGACTATTTGAACAATTGGAGCGTTTAACGCTGTTACGTTCAATTCCTAGAATCAGCAAACCGTGTTTCAAATTGGAATAATAGAAGTTTCTAGCCAATCTCTTAATATTAATCTACAAACAAATAATAGTCTATTCATTTCAACCTTTCAAATTTTAACTCATTACCTCTACATCAACGTCATAACACTATTCAGCCTATTATCAAATCCACCACCAAACATGTGTAATGTCACTACCAAATCAAATATAAAAATACGCCACAAACACTAGCAAAAAAAAAAAAAAAAAAAAAAAAAAAAAAAAAAAAAAAAAAGTGAAAACATTTAGTGGTGCAAATACAATACCATTTCCTTAAAATAGTGAAAGCACTAAAAACCTACGTTTAGTCAAAGAATGGTTTACTAAACTTAGCATAAGCTCAAGTAATACCATTTCTTAACCATCTAGGCCATAAGAGTAGTAGTTCATTAAAATTATATATCACCTTTGAGATTTATATTTTATCAATGTGGGATTGGGCTTGTATCAGTGGAAGTAAAAACTTCAGATGAAATGTATAGGCTACTTAAAATTTAAATGCGAAATACTACGATCTCTTAGAAGAAAAAGGAGTTGTTGAATGAATGTTACTAGTACATAACAAAGTTAATTAGCAATGGATCTTTTAACCAACAACATTTCTTTCCGATCCGCCATATCAGCTAGTTAAGTAATATTGACAATGGGGGTTACTACATTTGCGCAAGTGTACGCAACTAGATGGTAGATCACCCTTATGTTCATAATTTCATATCGACGAAATTTTGAACAAGTCGGTTGGTCGTAGCGTTGCACTCACGGTACCAAGTGCTCTTATTAAACTTTAAAGTATAACTTTTCCAGCTAGATATTAGTTTATTGACTTTATTCACCTCTGATTGAACATCGACTAAAATCCAAATGAAGTGCATATCCCAAATAATAACACGTAAAGACAAGTTAATATATTTTTTGGCTTTGACTTTTTGGAGTCAAATTGTTAATGGAATTATGACAGCTATGAGTTAAATTGTTATGTTTGTTATATAGTATCTATTACACTTTTGTTTATCTCATGTCAATGTTAGTTTTAAGATAGTTTTTATATGTGGTCAATAACCTTTGATTGAGGGAAGTAGCACATGGGATTATATAGCATATAAAATGTGAACCAGAAAATTGAAATTTGCTTGATTGCATTGTTTTCTGGATAGTTGTTGCATGGGTCCTTTATAAATTTGAATTGCACCATTTTTTATAATTTTATAGCTAGAATTTGAATTGCACCATATTAATATATTAAAGAATTGCACCATATTAATATATTAAACCATCTTTGTATATATTATTCACAATTTCACATCAATATTTTCCATTACTAGGGTCCACACTCAACGTATTATTGCTATTTTGAAAATTTTGATCAAGCAAGTTTAAATTCAATATACACCAACTATATCCTATAGCTAAACTATTTGTGTAATGGAATTACAGAATATCATTCAATCAAAATGTTATTTTCAATTACTAAATTAACTGTAGCACTTTGTTAAAGGACAAGACGCGTGCCAACCTTTTGCATCTATAGAAATTCGATATTGGACTTTCTTGACGTGTACATGTATGCAAATAATTTTTATGATTCAACTAGGAAGATTCAATGGTTTGAGACAGGTGATAAGAGTGTGTGTAAAAGTCAAAAAGATGAGTAAACATTTACAAAATAATTTTAGACTTTGATGAGATCTCTTACAAGTTAGTACTTTCTAGTTTCTAATATAGTATACGATGAAGTCATGAAATAATATTTTTAAAATGATAAGAATTAGGGGTAAGCAAAACCGTCCGAGTCTCGACAACCGACCCGATCCTGACATATACCGATAATCCCGAAACCGAATAATAGCTTCTCGGGTCGGAAGTCTGGATTTTTAGCATTTTCGGGATTCGGGATGGGTCAGGATGGGCCAAAAACCGACAAAATACAAGAAAAACCGACTACTTTCAGGACGGGTCGGGACGGGAAAAAAACCGACTACTTTCGGATCGGTATTCGATTTACAATTTAGGTGACTTTCAGAATCGGGATTAGTCGGGACGGGTCAGGATCTGTCCCGATGCTCAGCCCTAATAAGAATTATGTTGAGATAGCATAATTTTAATCTAATGCAAAGCTAGAAAGGCCTTGGAAATTTAATGCCTCAATAAGTTGAAAGCAATAACAATCTGTAAATTAACAAGTCGTAGCCTTGATTATTGCAACTCACTAGCAAAAGATAATGGATGTGGCACGTGACAACATATAAATATAGTGTGCCATTATGCAATTGATGTGATCTTATTAGGCTGGCCATAGTAAAGGATCCCAATCTTTCTCATTTTCTTTGTCACACCAGCTTTCTCTCTTCAGCGATTTACATGTGATTGGATGCCCCAGTAAAGACGACCTTAATAATATTAATTGAAAAGTGGGCCCTTTGTTTTTATGTGTCAATGTGTGTATGTGAGTCGGTCGAGTTCACGACCAAGTTAAAAAAAACATAATCGATCGATTAGGCGATTGGGTCTCCACGAAGCATGATCGAATGAGAATCGATCGCCTCAGTCGGTCGAGGCTTGTTAGTGTGGCCAGCCTTACTACTTGTTTAAAACACGGATTCAAAAACACGTATTTGAATTTAATGGTGGCATTAACTCATGCAAATGTTTCATGGGACCATTTGATGTTGAAAAACAATTGTACCAAATATCAAGCGTTTTGTCAACTTGAAAAATTCAAATAAACTTGCTTGTAGGATATGACAACAAACTTTCCTGTCTAGGCTTTTATTAATTTTGTCCATTTTGACGTATGGGTTACGTACTAAATAGTTCGAAAATATGATTAGATGGTTACTATGCAAACTCTTCTTGATAACTACCGAATTAGGGACGAAACCATGACTAAACAAGACCGGGTGTATAAAAAACTTTAAACCGTAATAGTAGCCACAAGTTTTTGGTACAGAATGTATTCAAATGAAATCGAGGTTCTAAAAAAATTAACACTACGAAAATATTTCATCGGTGTCACGTGACACTGCAAGACCTTCTAGTTCCATCAATGCTTTGAACTTATTATCATTCAAAAATTATATATATATATACTAAAAGAGGGGAGGATGATGGGAACAAGCACTGTAGCTGATACAGTGGTTTCTACAGTATTTTTTTTACAGCACTAATGGTTGTTAGTTATTTAATGGCTGTTAACTAACGATCGTTATCTTTAACATTTAAAAAAAATTGTGCGTACTTTGTACTTCATCTCAGCGGTTCATTGCAAATTTAGTCCTCAAATAATTTACATAAATGGTCCTTCATGTTATACATCAATTGCAATTTCAGTCCTATTTGTACAGTACTAACAGCCGTTAGTTATTTAACGGCTGTTAACTAACGACCGTTACTTTAACATTTAAAAAAAATTATATGCACTTTGTCTTTCATCTTAGCCGTTCATTGCAAATTTAATCCTCACATAATTTACATAAATGGTCTTTCATGTTATACATCAATTGCAAAGTCAGTCCTAGGTAACTAACTTCACGTTAAGTAGATAACGGCAACAAAAGAATTTTGCAGCAACGCGCGGGTACCAACACTCGTTATACTCCAACGTCAAACAGTTTTATCATTAAACTTAATCAACAAATTAAGCTTATTCTTTATACTTTTACATATAATAGAGGTACATTAAAGATTTTTGAAAGCAGAATAAGTATTGATACCTGACAAAAGGGGACAAGTAGCTTTAAAGAAGTTTGGCATTTGACCAATAACGAACATTGCAAGAAAGACTGCAAACTTTCCTAATTCTAAACCGAAACATTTATTGAACCTATACCATATAATATGACCACATTTACTCCCACCACCACCTATTCTACATTAAATATGGAGTATCTTTTTTTGTTGAAAAAGTAAAATCAAAACTTAATAACATTTGTTTTGCAAGCTGTATTTGAGGTGCAATCTTAGTAGGAAGTTACACATTTCTTTTAAGAAAATTATAAAAGCTAATTACATAAACTTATAAATTGTGATTTTGGATCCATTAGTTTTAGAGTTTGATATGTTGAGTTAGTTAGGTATTTATAATAAATACACATGCAATTTATTATGTTCCACAAAACACATTTAATAATAATATTAGTTTACGATTTTCTTTAATAATATACATTTGTTTTACAAGCTGTATATGAGGTCCCGCAACCAACGTTTTGAAACCCGGGTCGACCCGGCCGGTCGAACCGGTTGGACCGGAACCCGGTCAAAAAACGGGTTGTTTTGACCCGGGTTTCTAAAACCGGGTCAACCGGTGTGACCCGCCGGGTTTTGAGTGACCCGGGTTGACCCGGGTTTTGAAACCCGGCCGGGTTTGGATTTTCTCTATTTTTTTTTTTTTAATTTAAATTTTGACTCTTTTTTATTTATTTGTCATTATTAAGGTGCTATTTTTGTTTGATATGACTTTTTTATGGTGTTTATTCACTCATATTTGTGCGTAAAATCGATTTTTGGAAATGTACGTAAAACCGGGTCTAACCGGGTTGACCCGGTGACCCGGTAACTCGGCCGGGTCGATCCCAAACCCGGGTTTCAAAACATTGCCCGCAACCCAGTTTCTTTTTCACTGTTCAGGCTGCTCCCATTTAGCTAGCTGCTACTACGGGAATAGCTTTTCCTCTGGCTACTAAGATATTTCAGTTTGCCAGGTTCTCTCTTGCAGGCCCATTTCGTCGCTTACTATGCCCATCCTTGTCTCAGGGTGCCTAGGTATCCACCGTAAGGCCTTTCCTCGTTTGAACCTTACCCTTCATTTGAAGGCTATGCCATCCTAAGGGCTGCTAAATGGATCTTATCAACGTCAATGAATGAGAAATAATAGATTGAACCGACTAATCCTAAAATAGGGTGCTGAGGAAAATGCACCTAAGATCAAATATTTCGAGCCGGCTTCCGTGGAAAATTCAGACTTTCTTTTTGATGCTGCCCAATTATTCATGTAACTAGTTAAAGAAGAGAAAGAGCTAGCAGAATCGTCTTTGCAATCTTAGTAGGAAGTTACACATTTCTTTTAAGAAATTGATAAAGGTAATTACAAATGTTAGATATGTCCAATTAGCTATGTCTTTATTATAAATATACATGCAATTCTTATTATGTAAGAACACAGAACCCATTCAATAATAATACTATTTTATGATTTTACAAGTAAAATTATAGTATTAGATGATAAGTTAGATTAGTCAGTTCAAGTCTGGTTGTGGGCTTAGATCCATAAGATTGATTTAGGGTTTTCAGTATTTTTAATTTTTTATAGTGATAAATAATAAAATGTAAGACACGGGTTTTCCATCATCCAAAATATAGTATATACATAGATGACAAACTTTATACTAGCAAAGTTGGATTGTGTTTCTTTTTCATCCTAACTAGTTGTATAGAACAGCTAATTTAAATTCATTAGTTTGATAACAACTACTCCAATAAATATTGTCACCAACAATTTTAATTCATTTTTAAAATCTTAATTACAATTAATTTCTTGCTACAAACCAAACAAATTTAAAATGTAATTTAGAGTTACTTCATTTTTACATTACATTAAAGACAAGTAAAGGAGGCATAAGAACCTTTATGACAAATTGATTGAAATATTGAAAAGAGTTACAAAAATAAATACGAGAGTAGTAATTAATAATGTAGGAGGAATAAATTGAAGATGAGGAAGGAATGAATTGAAGATGTAATAATATACTTGACTATTTGAGTCAGAAGTAAATAAAAAATCTTGACCAACAATAGTTATAGTAGGGATAGGTTATAAATACCAATGTTTTCAAACCGGATTGATCCGGTCGATTCAACCGGTTGGATCGGTGCCCGATTACAAAAACGGGTCAAAGAATCTGTTAGACTATCGGGTTTTGAGTGACACGGGTTAACCCGGGTCTTGAAACTCGGCCGAGTTTGATTTTTTCAATTTTTTTTCTTTAAGAATCGGGTTGACCCGGTCGAAAAAATAAAAAATATTTAAATAGAAAACTGGGTTGACTCGGCGGTCAACTGGTGCCCTGTAACTCGACCAGGTCAATTAAAAACCCGGTTTTTAAAACATTAATAAAGACCATTCTAAATCTACAAGTTCTACCTTTATATTTTATTTTATTTTGTTTATATTATAAAATTATGAAATACAAAATGTGGAATAAAAAAAATAAAATTTAACAAATCAAAATTATTAAACCGGTAGAAAGTACGAAATAAAATCTGATAAAAATTGTAAACAAGGAACAAACAGAGTAAAAAAGTATAAAACATTTATACTTAAAAAAACAAATTATAAAAAAATAAAATAAATAGAAAAATAAAAAAGAAAGAAACATGGGATCCTGACGAGTCACATGTCTGTCTCACTGTCTTTGAAACAGGGGCCCACATCTCAGCACCACCACTTAGCTAATAAGCTAACCACGGGAACTGGGTTCGGGCTTATTAGTGGAACCAAGCAAAGCCAGTCAACTCATATATATCTTCTATATGGGTGCTAACCAGCTCATAACTCCATTTTGCTTTGCTTTTAGCCCCCCTGCCTCCTTTGACATAAAATCCAATCTAATCTTAATCTTAATCTAACAAGGTTTAGGAACAAGAACAAGAACAACAAGTGGTTGTTGGTCCCACCATTTCATTTTCAACCTTAAACCAATTACTCGTGGCTTACGTAATACATACATACAAAAACAACAATCTGGTATTTCTTTCTTTCTTTCTTTCTTTGTAACTGAAACTATATTTTCTGAAGAACAAGAAATTGCATGGTCCATACTTGGTACTAATTCATAACCCTTTTTTTTCTTTTTCATTTTAGTTACATTATTTATTTTCTTACAAATATGTTAACGGTTTGGATGAATGAGCGGAGAAAAACTATTTAATATTGCTGTGTGTAGGATGATTTAGTAGGAGGTTATAGCGAAGCTCTTTTTATTATAATTGCATTTGTTTTGTTGCTCATAGATGCATATATAGATAGCTATACTAAAATTATTCCAGTTTTTGTCCTGTATAAAATTATTTAGTGCTTATGTTGGAGAATATAGGATATAGAGGGGGGCTTTGCAAGGACATTACCTACCTTCAATTATTCATCACAAAACTTAAATACTAATATAATTTTGATATTTGTGCTTGCTTCTTTCTTTTTTGCTTTCTGGGTTGGTTCAAGAACAAATTTTCAGTCTTTCTTTCTCTATTTGGTATGTATGCATCTATGTAACCCTACTTTCTTGTTTGACTTTTCATCTTTTTTTGAATACTTGATTTTGAGCCATTTACTTGGTAATAATTCAGGCTGAAGTTTTTGACTTGATTTGATTTGATTTGCTATGAAGCCACTTTCCCAAATAGTCTTTATTTATTTAGCTATTTCTAGTTGTATTGTTGCTGTAATTAAGGGTGTGGTACATGTTTCTAGTTAATAAGTTCATGTCCTTCATCTCACTGAATACTTATTTAGAACATGTTTCGACTTAATTAACTCACTTGTAGTTGCAGCATAATAGGATGATGTTCACGGCAGCAGTTGGTTAGCTTGTTTTGCTTAGTTCTTGTTCTAGGTTCATTTTTTGATTCTAGAGTTGTTATGAGCTTTTGGCATGTCATAAGCTCTAGGCTTTTTGTTTATCAAGTTGTTTAAGCTTGAGGTTAATGTGGTACTTCAGCCACATTCCATTTGTACTTAAACGTTTTGGGTTTTAATATATTTACTAGGGTGCAGGATTACTCCCCTTTACCCAAAATAATAGGATGATGTTTTTTTGGCGTATTTGTGTTCACATATAAGTTTGGTGGGCACATGCTATTAGCCCATTCCTAATTGCTGAAATTAGACATATTGTAAGGATTAATATACAGTTACATTGCTTATTGTCTATTCATTTATATAATCAGGGCTAATATTTGAATTTCATGTTACTTTAGTCTAAATTAATCCAGAACGAGAAATTTATGGTTTTCTTGTGTCCTACACAAATATACATATACTGTTGTTTGCTTGACCGTTGCTATGTTTTCCTTATACTTCGTGTTTGATGCTTGTTGTTGAGTTGATGTTATATTTATATTGAGGTTCTGTTAAATCACCCGCTATTTATATGATAGAGATTATTGCCGTGTTCTCAGGTTGCACGTGACATTTCAAGACACAGTTTGAAGACTGGAATACTACATGTGAATGTATATTATGTAAGGTGATTTTCAATCTTGCGATATCTGGTCTTCTACTCATTTCAGACACAATGGATAATGCAATAATCCATGTTAATGCTGTTGGCTACAAAAACGACCCAAACAAGGATTCTGAATCACAGAAAGAAGATTGCATGTCTGAAATATTGGCAAAGCATGGAGATGTATCGCCTTCAAGCATCAAAAGATTACAAAGATTACAGATAAGTGATTACTGCGCACAGAATCATTTTTTTCAACAACTGTCGGGCTTGAATAAGCTGATCCCAAAGCAAATAATGACTGTGGAGGAAAAATACCTCCGCCGTTGCCTTGAATTGATTCATACAAGCGCCATGACAGCCAATTCTTGGCCTATATCGTCTTCAAGAGAAGTTGGTGGTGGAAATGGTGGTCGTGATGCTTTGTTTTTGTTTTCATCTGGAAATGAAAATGTAGTCATGAGCTCTTCTGTGGATCCGATTGTTGGCTCGATCACAGGAAGCCCAACCATGATAAAGCTTTTGAACAGTCCTTTACTACGCCAGTTAGGTGCCTCTGATGATTATATCAGTAATGGAAACCCGAGTGCAACAGAGGTCAGAGAATCTATATGTGTCGATTCATCACATGAGATCGAAAAGAAAAGGGTATTGCCTGAAGATCAAATATTTGGATGTAGTCCTGTGCACAAAAGGCTTGTTTCGCACTCAAGCACATACTCCACCTTCTCGGATCCTTCTACTTCTTCTTCATCGTCATCATCATCTTCTAGTGGCTACTGTCAAGGAATGCTTCATTGCTCATGGAATTATGGATTTCCACGTTATGTTTTCTCTGTAGAGGACCAACGAGAGGTTTATTCAACAAATCTTTCCAAAGTTGACTCCAGTAGGGACGATAGCTCTGACTATATTTACTCGTTCTATTCTAGAGATGGGAAAAGGGAAAATGTAAACGAAGAGTCAGAACTTGTGGGTAAAATGAGAGTGTCTACATCTTTTACGGTCTGTCCTCTGGGAACCGACATTATGGAGACTCAGTATATTTTATGTGGGACTGGTGAACATAGTGAAGGGGGTACGCACACTCCAAATCAGACGGTTAAAAAGAGCAAGGGGCTGTCAAGGAAAGTATCAAACATATTTAAAGGAAACCATCTTAGGAAGAGGACTTCCTCCAAATTTGATGGGTCAGTTGCGATACAAGACACCTCATTAGAGCTAAACGAGGAAGAAAATCTCTTTCAGGAATCCAGCTTTCCTTCAAATACCGAGTTAGTTGCTATTGTCGTGAAAGATCATATTCCTGAGAGTCAAAAGAAGGTGGAGGTCGGAGGTTGGGGCTTAAAGTTTCTTAAAAAAGGTGGGAATAAGCAAAAGATTGTGTCCCCGACGACACAATCAGTACCTTGTGAAACTTGTAGACAAAACACCAGCCATCATTCTAGTAGTATGGATGTCGTCGTTCCAGCAGGTGTTCATGGCGGGCCAAGAACGAAGAATGGAGGTCCTTCTAGCCTTGTTGAAAGGTGGAGGAGTGGCGGCTCTTGTGATTGTGGTGGCTGGGATATTGGTTGCCCACTAACAATACTTAACGCTGGGCCAAATAACAAAGATGTCTTGTACCAAGGAGGCGTTTTTGGGAAGAGCAATTCCTTTGAATTATTTACTCAGGTATCACTGCCTTCAATATTCTCTCTTGTGTCATTATGAATCAGTAGAACGCTTAATTTAGATGCCAAAAACAAGTCTTGCCCATCTAGGTCGTTTCTATTCAATATTTATCGAAAAGCAATTACAAAGACTATGATAGTTTGACTGTGCATTTCAAAATGATAACATCTAAATGTCGCTAACTACTTAGTTACTCATCGTGTTTCTTTTCTATTTTTGTTTATTTCAGGGTTGTAAGCAAAGTATGCCGGTTATAGAAGTGACAAATGTCCATGATGGTTTGTATTATATCCACTACCAATCAAGCTTGTCTGCGTTGCAGTCTCTATCAATTGCTGTGGCAATAATTCATAGTCACAGTCCCACCCTCAAACCAAAAGTATATAGAAATTGAATTTCTTTGTTTTTCTATTAGAGAGATATGGGGTAGCTGAAATGACGCATGATTAGGATTTGGTCATGTGGGTGCAATAAGTTATTGCTTCTTCTTAGTTGCCGCCTGTAGAGTCATGGTTGTAGCCTGTACACTTGGAGCGAGATTCCAATGCTGCATATAGTGCATTTGTGGATTCGCTGTTTGTAGTATTAAAAGATTTGAGTTATGTACTATATGTTGTAGCGTAAACAGGTATCTTTGTATTGCTTAAATTCTTTTCGTCATCTTGGAAGATGATATTAACATGCTTTTAGTATAAAAGGCCACAAGGGGATGATCTGGTTTTCATGCCTTTCTTTGTATTCTATATTTTTACATTTTACTGTAAACATATTATTTTTCTGTCAAGTTATTGACTTGTAAATTGATGGCTCGGTCGTGGGGTGATTCTGGCTTGGAATAACCTCATCAACGATATCAAGCTTACTACTCGTAGTTTTTAGAAAGTATATGTTCATGGAATGCTGAAATACTGAAATGACGAAAAGTTTTCAGATGTTAGGAGCGGCTCAGCGAATGCACAACTATAAAGTGAGATTGCGTTCGACTAGTAAACCTTACCCAAGTTCATTTTGGACCCGATGCGACCATTCTTTAGGACAACACCTCAGACAACGTTCAGTGCAACCACTTGAGTTGGAATCAAACCCAAAACTTATTTCACAAAGCTGTCCACAAATATGTGAGATGTTTATATCACTTAAAAGGTTTATACATAGTAAAAATAGATTTATAAAATAAAAAAAATATATAAGTTAATGTCATACACAAATATAAACATTTTAAACGATTTACTATAATGAATGACCTAACTACTTACTAGTTACTACAGTACAATTAATCATTAGCTTAATTGTCACATACATCCATCTATTTCAATCATTGTCATGTATTTCATGTTAGCACAACTCAAAGAAATAACACCAAATCAAATTTTACTTTATACATATTACATAACACTCAAAATTGGGCTCACTGAGGAACAAAAATACATGCTCAAAGACACAATAAAAAGCAACGTCGTCCATATTATGTTGCAAGTAACGCCAAGCGAGGTGGTGTGTGGGATAACATTTGTGGTTACTTGTTAGCTTAATCATCAAACCATCGTAATAGATTAAATTGCACTCGTTTCCTCTCCTATGTGGCATATTAGACGCGTCTTCACTTGTTAAGGTCACACATGTCAACATGTCTTCACTCGTTAAGGTCACCCATGTCGACGCGTCTTGAAGCCAAATTTGCAAAACTCGGTCGTGCAGACGATCAAGTCGTAAGAAGTTTGTTGCGTGTGTGTGTTTCAGGGGTTGACTTAGGGGATTCTCGGGAACCTGATAGATGTTTGTTGACTTGTGTAAATTTTCGTTAAAAATCTTGATATTTATGAATTGAACTTTGTCCCGAAACTTTGTGTTACATAAATATATGTCTTATTTAGTTAGTCAACTAATATGTCAAATGAAATGCATGTCTTCTCCATTTTTATTTCATTACATCCGTAAAAAGAATTAGTGCACTTGATAATTTCCCTTTTACTTACATCCCAAATATGGGATGAAACTTGCGGCTAAAAGTACCAAAAAGCCCCTTCCCACGAGTGGTGATAGAATAGAACCACAAAAAACTCTCACAAAATAAGTCGTCAATCTATAACAGGTATATTTTTCTATATTTTCTCTCCTTTTTGATTTAACCAATCAAAGAGTAACACCTCATTTTGTTAGAGTTTTTGTCAGATTATTATTATTATTTTAATATGGTTCTATCACCGCTCCCCTTTCCACTTACTTTCTTTACTTTTATTTTGTAAAAATTTATTTTGTAAAAAAACGAGAATTTCACTTTCAATTGCTTTCATTCCATAAATGTAACTAGAGAACAAGAAACCCAATTAAACTCCCACACATATCTGCCACTCTTTTTGTCCTGAACACTACAAGATTTATGTTGTATGTGTTGGGCTTACATTATCTTATACCAAAGGACGAGTCACTCTATACGAGATCAACTTCATGACAGAAACTCATTTGACTTTTAAAAGTCAACCTACTACTTTCCAAAATAAATAAAATGAAATATGAATTATGTTACAGTTTTAGGACCAAGTGTTTTCTGTTTCTAGTGCTTAGGATACAACTTGATACATTATATACAAATTAGTCCATTGGACTCGAGAGTCGATGATTGACACAATTAATAGTCTAAGACTATAATGTATTCGATAGAGCAGCTGACATTCGACGAAATTTAGGTTGCACTGTTATAACCCCAGTCCTTGCCTCATAGTAATAATACCTGTTATTTATATAACCGATAATTAATAAGCTTGAAAAATGACAACACGGGGAATTTAACCAACTAAAGTACCCGTGTATAAAAAGATGAAGAAACCACACCCTTTTTCATTGAGAAAGCTTTTTACTGCTACTGGAAGCGCAGCTTCTCCTCGGCTGTGATTACCTTTCCCTGCATATGTCCGAAAACAGTAAACAATAAAACCCAACTTAGAATATTAAATTATTTGGTGGTATACCACAGTTAATAAGAAACAAAGTGCATAACATGTAATCAGTTATTGGCCTTATGCAGCCGTAAATTTCAATATGGTTGGTACATGACAAAGACCAACCTATTATTTTAGAAATTACAATTATCGTTTAATCAAAATAGCATATATGTAAAGTTGTAAACGGTGTACATAAACTTGTGTCTTTATTACCTGTAATGACTTCTAACAACCTCGACCTCAATAACTGTTGTTGTCTGTCTGACTTGCCTGTATCTTGACTCACAGACTCTTTGGTTTTATCAGGCTTTAAAAGATACGTCCCTGAGACCTGAGATTCTAGCTTCAGTAAGTGCTCTAATAAAACTTGCACCGCTTCTGTGGCATGAAGACCATGCAGGTCCAACGTCCAATCATCATTTTCACAGTTTCTGATGGCTAGAATTTCCTTTGCTGCATTAGCGTGAAGCTTTTCAGCATTACTCCATTCTTGTTGAGCCTTTCGGGAAAATTCCTGTGCAGCTACATGTTCTCCTTTTTCGTAGGCATCAGTGGCTGCTTTTGAGTGGCGAGAGGCAGATCTGTTCACCAAAACATGATGTATAACCACGTATTCACAGTAAATGATTAAGTCAAGATACACATAAACACCAAAAAGGAAAACACGCAGTTGCAACAGTAAACTCAGAACAAAGGTAAGAAATTCATAGCAATCCACTCTTATATGTTCATAAGTAAAAAGACTATAAAATAAAAACGACGAAATTATAGGATAGGAACTGTAGCTGGTATTATATTGAGGATTTATGTTTGCATGCTCTTATGATTTTATGTCGTTACGGGTTTATATCTATGCTACGCTTTTAGGTTGTTAGTCTTATGTGCCCCTACCATTTACACACACGGCCACACATAAATTCTATATATAGACACAATCTTGCCGGAGGTCTTTCTTGAACCCTCCGGTAGGGGTGTGATTGTCTACATCCTACCTCCCACGTGGGATTGGGTATTGTTGTTGTTTTCTTGATATATGATTTCAAGGCTGCTGGGCTTTCTAAGGCAAAAAATTTCATAAGTTTTAAAGCCAAAAAAATTTCATAATCATTCTCCAAAGAATAAGGCTTTAGATTTCACGTTCATATCACCTAATAATTTTTGAGACTTCAGCCAACTTTTTATAGATAAGAAACCTTTTCGGAAAGGGCCAAAGGCGTGATTCCAGTGCTTAAAATCAGGCCAAACTACCAAGTCCTTAATACAGATTTATCATTAAAATGAATTCAAAATTCAGATTGTCATCTTTTAATGCAGAATTACACCTTCAAGGCCTGAATGTCTCAATCAACAAGTTAATCTATGTCCTATACTCGGTGGAAAGTTGGAAACCACCCATGGCACACTGGTCCTAAAGATAATCAACATGCACAAACCTAAACGACTCTCAACAACTACATCGACCTAAACTTAATATTCATCCAAACAACCCTTACAATGAACCTGAAGTGACGATAATGGGACAGATTGATATGAGTTTGTGAGCACACAAAGCGAAGAATACCCTTCTTTTTACATTGATTAATGAAAAGCATCCTTCACGTTCATTGACTGCATATGAACCTAAACAAACTTCCTCCTTGCGCAACTATAATGTGCAAGTAGATGCTCATATAAACAAGGAGGTAACCTAACTACGATTGCAAGGGTTAGTTCTAAAATAAGGCCGTCAAAGAGTCAATCGCTTCCCTTCACAAGCAATTAATTAAAGGCTAATATACATAACTATTTTACTTTAGTAAAGAGGTACAAAATCCTATAAGCCTCAAAAACTGTAATCATACCTCATCGCCCTTATAGCCTCTTTCCGATGCACGAGGTACACGTCATCGTCTTCCCATTCAGGCTCCACTGGAACCATACTCATATCCATCATTAACCTTAGTGCTACATTATCATGAATGGGACCCTTCATTGAACTATCAAGACGAACCTCCTCAATATTGTCTACCAACTCTGCTTCCTGCAACCTACCAGGGGGAGCCATGTCGCTTAGTACAGCTGAGGCTTTGTCAATATCCTTATCTACAGCTGCCACTATATCCTCTATTAATTTCTCATTAGCCCATGGATGAAGCACCTTAAGCTTGTCATAAATTTGAGGGACGATATTTTCTACATATTTGGAAGTCGTCTGTTTACTATGACTATATTCCATTATATTTGGAAGACTGGGCGAGTAAGATAGCACAGACGAGAAAGACTTGCCACCATTTCTAGAAGAATTTTGGCAATGGTGCAATGTAGTCGCAATAATAGGTGGGAAAGGGTCATTGTCTGTTTCATTATACGTGACTTGTTTCTTCTGCTTCTTAGGGTCATATGCAGCCCATCCAGGCGTCTTCCTAGACATCTTCACGTGAGACTAATGCCTTATTTGTTCTGTCTGTCTGTATCTGCTAAACCCTGAAATGATAAATACCAGAAAAACCATGAGTTTGATAAGAGTAATTAAAACTTATTGATATAGTGAGAATATTTCGTGGTTAAACTGGTAAAACAAGGTAAGGTTGAGGCATGCTTTTCGATGTAGAATAAATTGCATCAAATGTGTAGTGTTGATTTTTTTTTTTTTTTTTTTTTTTTAAAAAAAAAAAGAACTTTAGTCATATTTAACTAAAAGCAACTTAACGGATTACAATAAGATGGCAGGCAAACGAGCAACAAGTTGCGCCGCAACCCCCTTTTGGATGGCAAAACCAATCCTATTAAAAATGAAGTTTTGATAAATTGTTGATTTAATATAATGAGTTAAGTTAGCAGGTTTTTGTGTAGAAAAAAAACTAGCATGGTCAAAATTTTCGGGCAAAATCATGAATGTGGACAGAAAGTTTTAAGGGCATGTTTGGTTGATAGTATGTAAATCAAAGCCATACTACATAATTGTAACATGGGTTTCTGACTCGACATTGCGAGGCGACTAATCCCACGACGACTACCCTTTTGGATAGCCCGGAGTCGACGCAGGTGAACCTCCGTGGTCACAAGGGGATTAATTTTCTCCCCGTTGGATTCGAACCCTCTTACCGCCGGGTCACCCCTTGGTTTACTACATAATTGTTTATTATATGATACTAGTAAATATACTTACTGTGTTAACCAAAAAGAGAATGTTGATATTGCATATATATATAACGTTACATTCATAAATTGATACTAGTAAGTCTAGATAGATTTTAAAAAGTCAAAGCCATACTAATAATTCTACATAATCAATCATATACTAATTTATAATTGGAGTTGGAAACTACAGTTAAAGTATAAGAAAAAGTATAAAAAGATTGACTTTTCAATCAATCAAACATACCTGTCGAAACCAAGCAAACTCTTTGTCGCTTTAAAACCTAAGGGGAAAAAATAAAGTTGACGATCATATGAAAAAAAACAGAAATCGCAAGTGATAAAGAATAATTTTTATACCTGGAATGACTATGAAGAAGATCATCATCAAGTCGGCCGTATCTTTCTTTAATACCAAAGGGGCGGCCTAATATTTGGGCTGGGCTGAAGGGGTACATGGGCTATAGAGATCTTTATATTATATTCGCCACCGACCGTAGCGTTACTTTTAGGGATTTTGCTACATCCACATAAAATCCCCACAAAAAACTCTCACTCGCTGATGTGTCAGCGAGTGATTGGTTTATTGTGGGACCCACATTCCACTAAAAACCAATCACCCGCTGACACGTCAGCGAGTGGGAATTTTTTGTGAGGATTTTATGTGGATGTAGCATACCCCTACTTTTAGTATAGATAATTTAGGGTGGCAATTTGGGTCGGGTTGTTAGGTTGGCAGGTCAGAAAATCTCAACTCGAACCTGACCTATTTAAATGATTGGGTCAGCTATGTCAACTCTAACCTATTTACACGTAACCCGTATATATACTTGGGTTGACAGGTTAAATAGGTTCCACGGGTTGAATATGTTAACCGGGTTTCGGGTTGACTCATTTAATCCGTTTTATGTACAAAAGTTAGCACATTACACTAGTTAAATGGGTTAAACGAGTTAGCGGGTCAACCCGTTTAATCTATTTAACCCGTATAATTAAATATAAATAATTTTTAATAAAGGAAAAAAAACTTAAACGGGTTGGCGGGTTGACCCGTTTATTTTATTCCCAACCCAAACCTAACTTGTTTAATAAACGGGTTAGACATGTCGACCCAAACCTGACCCAAAATTTATTTAGCTCAACCCAAACATGTTAATTTTTGTGTCGGTTTCTGGTCCGGTTTCGTGTCGGGTCAGAAATTGTCACCCCCATATATAATGGCCTTTTTGTTTCTTTACTTTTAGAGTAAATGTCATTTTTCGTCCCTGTGGTTTGCCGGGTTAATCAATATTAGTCCATGCCGTTAAATTTCTTCGGGTTCGGTCCCCGTGGTTTACAAACCCATACGGGTTTGGTCCCTTTACCACAAATTTCGTCAGTTGATCGTTAAATATATGCAAAAAGACAAAAACACCCTTAGTTATACATATATGCAAACCACAGGGACGAATTTGATTAAAAAAAAAAATTTAATAAAAAAATTCTCTTAAAAAAATTTCAAATTTTTGATAAAATTTTTTCTTAAAAAATTCAAAAAACATTCTAAAAAAAAATTTTTTTGACGAAAAATTTTTATTCTAAAAAGATTTTTGAAAAAAAAATTTCTGATAAATTTTTTCTTAAAAAATTCGAAAAAATTAAAAAAAAAAAAAAAAAATTACGAATTTTTTTTTTCCAAAAATAATAATTTGAAAAAAAAATTTCTAATAAAATTTTTTCTTAAAAAATTCTAAAAAAATTTTCTTAAAAAATTTTCAAATTTTTAATTAAAAAAAATTCTAAAAAAAAATGTCAATAAATTTTTTTTTTAAGAAATTCGAAAAACATTCTAAAAAACTTTTTTTTTCACTAAATTTTTTTTTTCCAAAAATAAATTTAAAAAAAAAAAAAATTCTGATAAATTTTTTCTTAAAAAATTCGAAAAAATTTCTAAAAAAAGAAATTTGACGAATTTTTTTTTTCCAAAAAAATAATTTGAAAAAAAATTTCTAATAAAATTTTTTCTTAAAAAATTCTATTTTTTTTTTTTTTTTAATTTTCAAACTATTAATAAAAGAAATTCTAAAAAAGAATTTTAATAAAAATTTTCTTAAAAAATTCGCAAAACATTCTAAAAAAAATAATTTTATTAAAATTTTTTTAAAAATTTTTAATAAAAATTCTATTAATTTTTTTTATTAAAAAAAACTAATTAATTTTTTTTTGAATTTTTTAAGAAAAATTTTTATTCAATTCTTTTTTTTAAAATTTTATTCGAATTTTTCAAATTTCTTTTTGGAAAAAAAAATTCCAAAAAAAAAAATCATTTTTTAGAACGTGTGTATACACAAAAACGTGTGTATAAAATCATTTTTTTCGAATTTTTTTTCGTCAAAAATACATGGTGTTTCTTTTTCGAAAAAAATTCATCAAAATTTTTTCGATTTTTTTTCCAATTTTTTTTCGGATTTTTTTTCGTCAAATGACAAAAATACATTTTTTCGAATTTTTTTGTCAAAAATGACAAAAATACCCTTCAGAAGATTGGTCAAGGGACCAAACCCGTATGGGTTGTAAACCACGAGGACCAAACCCGAAGAAATTTAATGGCAGAGACTAATATTGATTGACCCGGCAAACCACACAGACCAAAAATGACATTTACTCTTACTTTTATTTCTTAAATGAAATGGCCTTTTTGTCTTCTTATATCACACACTTGACCCTTGTCATCTTTTTTTCATTTTCTCTTCTTCCTTGTTTCTCAAAGCAAGAAACAGCATTCATTCACATTTCTTGTCTTGAGGTACAACAACAAGAAAAGGTTTGTTTTCTTTACCTTACTCATACTCATGTATTACGTTAACCAAAATGCAAGATTCTATTTTTTTTAGTTTTTTGTTTTTTGCATTGTTTATTTATTACTACTAGTAGTTGTTAACAACATACCACCAATTTTGGGCTTATTTATTTCAGCTAGTAGTAATAAATAAAGACCCCATTACATTACATTATTATATGTATCTTCACGTTTATTGGACCATAAGTAACAACAACAACAACATTTAATAAACCTACCTTAAACCCTAACAAGTTTTTTTTTTTTTTTTTTTTTTTTTTTTTTTTTTTTTTTTTTAACTCTGTATCTTAGTAGTAGAGTTTGGTCTAGTGGTATGTGAGTGTGACCATCAAAAAATAAGTTTGTTGCGGGTTTTGCTACATTTGTGACTAGGGGGAGCCAGAACTTTTTTGTCGAAGGGGCAAAATAGAACTTTTTTGTCGAGGGGGCAAAATATGATAATTTTTAGAAACTGCACTAAAAATTGGTCATTGGAGGGGACAAATTACAAAAATAGCCGAAATTCTTCGAAAATTTACACTATAATTTTTTTCGCTGGGCCAGGTGACCCCCCGGACCCCCCCTTTATCTCCGCCACTGTTTGTGACATAGGTGTGTGAAAACAAGTTGTGGGTTTAAGGGGGTGTTTGTTTAACACTTTAAGCTTATACATTTCATAAGCCCCAAATTTTTCCGCCTTTATTTTGGGACTTAGGGATGTTTGTTTCGGGTTATATAGCCGGCTTATGGCTTATTTGGTTTTGGGCATATGTTTCATAAGCTTATTTTAAAACTTTTTGGCTTATATAAGTTTGTTATGTTATACGGAGTTATAAACTTATATAAGCCAAAAAGTTTCAAAATAAGCCACAAAAAGTGAGCTTAATAAGAAACATAAGCCCAAAACGAAATAAGCCATAAGCCGAAACAAACACCCCCTTATGGCTTATATAAGCTTGTTATATTGTAATAAGCTTATATAAGCCCATAAGCCACAAAAAGTGAGCTTAAGAAACATAAGCCATAAGCCGGCTATATAAGCCGAAACAAACACCCCCTTATGGCTTATATAAGCTTGTTATATTGTAATAAGCTTATATAAGCCCATACGCCACAAAATAAAGCCGAAATTATATCAGCTCATAAGCCCACATATAAGCCTAAACAAACACCCTCTTAAGTATTGTTGGAGATATTTGTGAATTGTGACGTAGGTGGACATGTGGCATAGATGTGTGAAAAATTACCGTTAAAACATAATTTGGGCTACAAACAAGTGAAACTTTTATCGGCGAACTCACTTCGAGCATTTTTTACATATTAACATTTTCAAGTTATTGAACTGCTCGGTTTGCACTATATTCATGATGTCCGATGATACAACTCCGCTTATGCTGAATGTAGTTAATTCGGTTATGCTAATAGCTGGAGATTTAATTGTTGGACATTTTGGAGCCTAATAACGCATTATAGTGATTCAGGGTATGACTAGTGGTGGCAAGTAGGATGTGAACACAATAATGACTTTATACGACTTGCAACTATGTTGATTTACATGCATCTTTTGTTCTTTCTGATGCTATGTTTCTGGCGATATATTTTAGTGAAAACGCACTCTTTTAAAAATAAAGAAAATGCCATGTAGAAGTAGTAGTACTGTAGTAGTGATCAAGTGTGCACAGAAAGATAATAATACGAGTTTAGTTATGTTTGTAGTAAGTTACATACATATAAGTATTTAAGTTAATTTTGGTTTTAGTTTTTTTAGAGGTGATGAATCTTGATTTAGTGATATTTGATAGGTTAAAACAATATCTGTAGCTCATTTTTTTGTTTACGGTTTTTGGGAAATTTTATACCAGTAGTACCTTTTCTTCTGCATATGCTGTTAGGTGGGAAAAGGTTGATATCCGGCAACCCGAAGATCTTGACGCGGGTATGGTTGTTGCTATATATGATGTTAGGGCGAATGCAATTTGGTCATAGTTGATTGTATACCTTTTGAAGTTTTGATCTGTGTTGTTAGACTCGCAAGAAACTAAAATTTGTATGCAAGTCTAGTTTAGGTTTGGAAATGGATTGATGTATCTGCTGATATTCTCGAACATTGCTACATGTATGTACCGTAAAGCATATAGATACTATAGTCTCTCGTTATCTATTATCACTCCCCTAGTTCCCTGATTTACATAATACCTTCCTTTTTGAATATCCTGGGCTTCCTGTGTATTGAATAAACGCAACTGTTAATTATACCCATAGTTTAAGTGAAAGGCTATTGTGTTAGTCTGAGATTGCAACATGTTATAATCCCAAAGACCATCTTATGTGGCTATTCGTTACAAGCATTCCATTATTTTGCAACAATTATACAAAAAACTTATGTATGTCTTGCTTTCTAAATGTGTAGGTTGGCCCTGTTGGACTAACTGATGGCATCTTCAAAAGCAAATCAGAAGAAAACCAAGAAAGCGTGCGATGCATTAAAACATTTGGGCATATCTCCAAAAACCGTAAAATTAGCATTGAAGGGCCTCCTGGAGGCTTATGAGAACAATTGGACGTATATCGAGGAAGATAGTTATAGGGTGCTTATAGAGGCTATTTTTGAGCCTGAGGAACCTATGGTGCTCAATAAGCCTAAATTGGTACATTTTCTTTATAATAAGCACTTCGTGTTGGCATTCTTTTTATCACTTTGTCTTGCTCATTACAACCGTATAACATTTGATTGACTCCCGTCTTTTATTTCTTACATGTAGAGATTTGACAATGAGGAACCTATGGTGCTCGATAAGCGTACATTGGTACATTTTCTTAATAATAAGCACTTGGTGTTTGCATTCTTTTTATTACAACTGTACAACATTAGATTCACTCGTCTTTTATTTCTTACATGTAGAGATTTGACAATGAGTTACCTGACTTCAATTTACTCTATGAGCCTGATGAAGAAGATATCGAACCACTAAGGAAGAGACCTCGAAGACAAAATAGACCTTCGTCCCCAGCTGGTAGCTCTGTCCCATGCTCAAGTAACTATGCATCTGAAATGCAACAGGTGGTTGAACCTGGCTTTGGTGCCATGGACGTCCTTGAACCTGCTAAGCCGAAAGTGGTACAATTTTATCGTAGGAGGGTTTCCAATGTAATAATATACACTTGGTATTTGCTTTCTTTTTACGACTGTCATGCTCTTTCCCACTGTACAACGTTATATTGATTCCAGGCTTTTATTCTTACATGTAGAGAATCGAGAAAGTGCAACATGACACCAACTTATTTGGTGATTCTGACGATGAAGAAAATGAAGCTCAAAGCCAAGACAGACCTTCGTCCCCATGCTCAAGTGACTATGCACCTGAAATGCATAAGAATATGGACGAAAAGGGAAATGCAAATGAGGATGAGGATGAGAATGTTACGCCATGTTCATCTGAGATTGATATAGTCTCCTCTTCCGGTGGTGAAGTCAAATTGGCCTTGTCTATTTGTAAACCTCTTCATGGATTCAGTATTCCAAGTCTTGATGCAGTCATGAAGCAAGTTGAGGAAAAGTATCGAGAAAATTTCCGAGGTCTTGGAGTTGAATTCACTCTGTCTGAGCTTTTAAAACAGATATGTGATTGTTTCGTGGAACAAGGGAATGTGTCAGATGGTAACAACCAAAGTCTGGTTCAAACTTCTGAAAACTTTACGGAAGCTGAGAAGCAATGTAGTCAGTTGAGCTTATCAACAACGCCTTCTGATCACACTGATGCTCCAGTACCGATTCCAAGTTCTGTGGTGTCAAGTCCCTTAACTTATGCTCATGTTGTTAATGATGTCTACTCTGATGTTTTCGATCGAACCTTTAGGAAGCAAAAGACGCCTGTAGTCGATAACTTATCTGGTTCTACTCATCTGACTTTATGTCTGAAAGATCACTCCTTACAAAGAGGAACTCAAGCAAATTTGCAGGTTAGTATTATAACGTAAAATGTACATGTAAGTATGTAACAAACTGAATCGTCTCCACAAGCCAAATACTAAGAATTTGCTGATTTTGCAGGTTTTTATGACTTCTGAAGGAAAGGGATGGGGACTTAGAACTCTTGAGGACTTGCCGAAAGGGACATTTGTTTGTGAGCATGTTGGAGAAATTGTGTCAAATACCGAGTTATTCGAGCGAAATGAACAAAACACGGATGAAAAGCATACATATCCTGTCCTATTGGATGCTAGTTGGAGCTCCGAAGGTTTCTTAAAGGATATGGAGGCCCTTTGTTTGGATGCCACGTCTTTTGGAAATGTTGCACGCTTCATTAACCATAGGTATGCATTCTTTTTGCATTATTGCATTTTACAGGTTTGAATTATTTGCAAAATTTTGAACTTACATTCAATCAAGTACCCCTTACAAGTTCATTGACCGAATGCTTTTTTGATAGATGTGAAGATGCTAATCTGGTTGCGATCCCTGTTGAGGTGGAGTCACCGGATCATCACTATTACCATGTAATATTGCTTTTATCCTTCCGTATATTTGTCTCTAATCAATTCATTATTTTGGATAACTTGTTTCATTTAATTATTTGTTTTTGGGGTGTTTGGACAAGCTTATTGTAAGTGCTTAATAGCTTATTGTAGCTTGGAAAAGCTATTAAGCACTTTGAAGGTGTTCACTTAATTTTATCTCAAAAGGCTTGTATCATTTTTGGGTAGGAAATAGCCTAACAAGCCTAATCCCTTGGATTAGGGGTTTTTTTAAACGCGTAATCTTATAAGGATAAGCTTTACCCAAACACCCCCTTAGTTTCGTTTTACTGTGGACGTCTTTGCTTCTGTGGTTTTTGTACTGGATTTAAGGTTGTGTTTTGAATTTGCAGCAGGTTTTTTTCACGGCCAGAGATGTGAAGGCTATGGAGGAGTTAACTTGGGTAAGTAACCATGTGCGATGGCCTGTTAAACTAACGAGTTTTAAGGTTAAGCAGGTGTATTCAATGTTTTGAGAATTGATGCAGGACTATGGGATTGATTTTGATGATGATAGTTATCCAGTGAAGGCATTCAATTGCAAATGCGGAAGTAGTTACTGCAGGCAAACCAAACACAAAAACGTAAGTAAACATTTCACATTGTCGCTGCATATTCCTTGATAAAAAGTGACTAATCCTGCGGACCATTTATATATTTAAGCATGTTTTGACAGTATGTTTTATGCAATGGCGCAGGTAAACATGGCACAAGACAAACAGCTAATCGTAAGGATGAAGTAGAAAGGAAACAAGAACGACTGACTGCACCCTTTTGCTTTTGGTACTGCTGAGAAATTATACTAGCGTGCACATGTATATGTTGCAATTCGCATGCTACTTTGGGTTTTGGTAAAACTATATGATATGATAGTAGGTATGATTATATACCCCAGAACCACGTGATGTCTCCTTTTAGTCTAATGAATACTGCATCATGTGATTTGAACTTGAAATTTAGCTATGATTTGATGACCTGAAATATAATATGTTAATTAGCTCATATTGTGCAGCCTTACTCTTAATGCTTTCTCTTTCAGTTATCCAATATAGGTTAGTGATAAAAAATGTGAGATGGATGATTAGGTTCTGTACTTGGTGGTCAACAGAATTTTTGTTAAGACTTTTCAAAAAAAGTTGTAATTTCTTGATGGTTCTTCAAAAAGTTTGCAGGGTGTTTTAAGTTTGAATAATGTAAACGTTATTTTGATTACTTAGGCTACCCGTAATGGTGACCACAACATGACCGAAGACACCATTGCCAAAAAACATACTTCACAAAACAATTAAATAAAACACACTCGCACACAACAAAGAGGGGATGACTTTCTTAAATACGACCGAGTTGTGCATTCTTTGAATATAACCACGACCGTGACCGAGTTAGTGTAATAGGGGGGACGCGTCTAAAGTGTGCATGACCGAGTGGACGACTGATGCATTATTGTTCGCCTTACACGTCTACATGTTAATTTTTGAACAATCAAAACTTAAAACAACATCTTAATAAAATGTGAGTTATTCAAATAAGTATGATAGATTGATAGTGAATCATTGAATGTCAAGACGAATCAGCAAATGAGATTTTTCTTTGAAAAGTGAAGGCACATTTTCGCCTGACATATGATGTGTTTAATAACAAGTGCTTTGTTATTACATGCTTGCACTAAAAAGATTTTGGTTCTCATCTAATCTATGAATTTGAAAAACTTATAACTATGATTTTTCGACTTATAAACTTATCAAGTTGAATTCATGACTACAAAATGGCTGCTAACTCAACTTGACAAGATAATAAGCGAGAATTTCTTTTAGCTTACTATCATTTCAAACTTCTTAGGCAGGATTGGGTATTGTTGCTATTGTTTTACCGTTTTCAAACTTAACCGAAGTAAAAAAGACTCAACAAGAACCGTATATAAGGGTGTGCAAAATGTGATGCTGCACAAGGTCTCAAAATGTACATTCCCTTTATATAATTGGGGCCTAAAAATCATTTTCAACATAATTTAATACCATAATATAATCGTTGTTGTAAATATTTGTTAAATATGAAGCTTAATAATTAAAATAATATGTTTTACTTTAGGCCTCAATTAGCTTGGCAATGACACTGCGAATAGGGGTGTTAAAAAGTTTGACCCGACCCGACCTATATAATTATTCAGGTCTACTGGGATAATCCGACTTTTAAATAGGGTCCGAGTATTGGGTTAAATATTTTTGTCTGATTCGGCGGGCCGATCCATTTGACCCGAATAAATTACTTTTTTTTAATTAAATATATTTTAAAAAATTATCTATCTAACCAGTTAAAAAGGACAATTTTAAGATCATTTCACTCAAATGGACCCGAATTCCACTAACCCGAATTCAAAAAGAGTTTGATTTGGGTATGTTATTTTTAGCCTCGACCGACCCGAATTAACCCGAACCCGACCAACCCAACCCTGATTAACACTCCAGCTGCAAGTACCCTCTTTGTTTTTTGGGCCATTTCAATACACTTTCTCTAGCAAAACAGGCCTCATTATCTCAAGTAAAAAAGCCCAACAAAGCCCATCTTAGAAACCCTAGCAAAACACAATGATAAATAGAGACGGCAGCCACTAAACCCTAGTAGCTCTTCATCACCACCACCTTCACCATGTCCAAGAGAGGTCAGTTTCATACCTTTCATTTCATTTGATATATATTTATATATATTGGGTTGTTTATATATTTATAAAAAATGATATTGTGTCCTTAGGAAGAGGAGGGTCAGCGGGGAACAAGTTCAGGATGTCACTGGGTCTCCCAGTGGCTGCAACAGTCAACTGTGCAGACAACACGGGGGCCAAGAATCTTTACATCATTTCAGTCAAGGGTATCAAGGGACGTTTGAACAGGCTGCCTTCTGCTTGTGTTGGAGACATGGTTATGGCTACTGTTAAGAAAGGTAAACCTGATTTGAGGAAGAAGGTCATGCCTGCTGTCATTGTCAGGCAGAGGAAGCCTTGGCGCCGAAAGGATGGTGTCTTCATGTACTTTGAAGGTATAAATGTTTTTTTTTTTTTTTTTTTTTTTTTTTTTTTTTTTTTTTTTTTTTTTAATGTGTTTGTTATTGTTGCTTGCTTTGCTAGATGTTGGTTAGGTATTTGAAGGTATATTTACCTTTTTACCCTTTTCATGTTTCTTATGTTTTTTGTTTTGTTTTATAAAATGTTAAAGTTTTTGTTACTTTGAAGGTAGTATATTTACTTTTTTACCCTTTTCATGTTTCTTATGTTTGTTGTTTTAGTATTCTAGGAAAACATGTTTTTTGTTTTGTTTTGTTAAAATGGTTAGGTTTTTGTTACATATGTATTGTATTAGTGTTTAGGGGGTGTTTCTTTTAGCTTATTTGGTGGTCTTTTGAGCTTATTGAGATTTTAATAAGCTCATAAGCTCATTATTAAAAGCTTATAAGCTTAAGTTGATGAGCTTATAAGCCATAGCTTATAAGATCAGGTGGATAAGCTTATAAGCTGTTAATAATGAGCTTATGGCTTATTAAAATATCAATAAGCTCAAAAGGCTACCAAATAAGGTAAGACGAATACCCCCTTAATAGAGTATAAGGGGTGGTTATCTAAGCTTATTTAATTGGATTAGTGAGTATTTGTTAGTTTTAGAAGCTTGGTTGTTTGGGGTTATGAGCTTATTTACTTGAGATTAATAGCTTATAAAGTTAATTAAAGTGGATAAACTCATAAGTCAAAAGAAATGAGCTTCTGAGTTTATCAAGTTTTCAAAAGGTTTGTTAAATAAGCTTATTTGAGGGGTTTTTTGAAAATTTTATAAGCTTGTTAGCTACTTGGTTTTGACATTATAAAGTTTATAAGCTCAAGTGAATAAGCTCATAATTTCAAAAGTTAAGCATATGAGGTTTTCGAGTTTTCCATAAGCTTATGTTTTTTGTTTTTATGTGTTATAAATGTAATATGTTTATTACATAGGTATTGTATTAGTGTTTAGTAAAGTATAAGGGTGTTTATCTAAGCTTATTTAATTGGATTGTTGAAAAGTGGATAAACTAGTAAGCCGAAAAATGAGCTTATGAGTTCATCAAGTTCTCAAAAAGTCTGTTGAATAAGCTTATTTGATGGGCTTTTTGAAAATTTGATAAGCTTTTTACCTCATTTTTGTTAACTTATGAGCTTATCTACTTGGTTTTGACCTTATAAAGTTAATAAGCTGAGGTGAATAAGCTCATAGTTTCAAAAGTTAGCGTATGAGCTTATCAAGTTTTTTATAAGCATATCAAATTAGCTTAAACAAAAACCATCTATAAGGTATGTCAAAATGAAATGTGTGCCAAAAATATTGCTTAAGTTCATTTGTTTTGATAGTTCTATTTGTAATTTGGGTTATATGTTTAAGATTTGTACTTGAAAGTGCATTTATTGGTTGTTTTGAGTTTTTGATGGTAAGAAGAAAATTAACCAGACTAGTCAAGTATCTTTTCGCTCTCATGGTTTGATACTGTTACACGTCTGGGACATAAATTAAGCCTATCGTTGCAGATGTTATATTGCTCTTTAAGCACTCATCTGCTCCAGTAGGCTTGACATATCTTTAAAGTTTTTGTAATGTGATTGGCAATTAACATCATAGATTTTTGTCTGTTTTGATTGTTTAAGTGGAACTATAATCAGACTAGTCAAGTATCTTTTCTAACACATGATTTGCTACTGTTACACGTCTGGGAAATAAACTAAACCTATCGTTACAGATGTTCTCATGCTCTTTAAGCACTCATCTGCTCCATGTAGACTTGACATGTATATCAACTTTTTTGTAATGTATGTAAAGTTGTAAACCCTGTTATGTTTGGCATTTAGGATAAATGTGATTTTGCAGAACTAGCTATTTGTGTATCTAATATAACGTGCCTTTTTGTTTGTTGTTTTAAGTGGAACTATTACCATACTAGTCAAGTATCTTTTCTAACACATGATTTGATACTGTTACACGTTTGGGAAATAAACTAAGCCTATCGTTACAGATGTTCTCATGCTCTTTAAGCATTCATCTGCTCCATGTAGGCTTTACACCGTTTTGTTCATTTTATATGAAGCCTTGTTCTAATGAGTGCTATTTTCTAGTTATAAATCAGTGCTATTGAGTGTATTGTTAGTCATTGGTAATTCTATCGTTTTAATGGAAAATTTAACCGGACTAGTCAAGTATCTTATCATCTTCATTGTTTGATACTGTTACACGTCTGGAAAATCAACTTGTAGTCATTCGTTACAGTTTAAGCTCTTTTTAAGCTTGCAACTGATACATCTGATTTCTACATTTGCTTTCTGTTAGCCTGTACAACATGTTATTAATGTTTTTATAAAATGTTATCGATCCTAATATGTTCTTTCTTTTTTAAACAGATAATGCTGGTGTTATTGTCAACCCGAAAGGAGAAATGAAAGGTACATGATGGAACATTCTCTTCGTGTTTTTTTATTTACGCTTGCTAGTTTTGATTGCTAACTTTGTTTTTGCTTCTTCAGGATCTGCGATCACTGGACCGATTGGAAAGGAATGTGCTGACTTATGGCCAAGAATTGCGAGTGCAGCAAACTCTATTGTTTAAGTTGTTTTCTCTTCAAGAAAAACTTTGTAAAACTCTAGGTGCCTGAGTTTATTTTGATATGTGCAGACTTTGTTACTTTAATGAGCTTTGGATCTATTTATATACACCCGACATTTTCGTTGGTACCGAGTTTATATCTGCTATGAATCTATTGTATGTGATTTTAGTACTTGGAATGATGATTGGTTATTACTTATGTTGAAGGTTTATTTGGGCATTGCAATGTGTTATTTTGCCTAGTTCGTTCGACATATGAAAAATGTTCACTTAATTTATCTCCATGTTATAAAAGTCTTTCTTGAAATGCCCTTTGGTAAAGGCATTGTTGATCTGGACAATTATTTTTAGCATTGCATTATTTGAAAATATACAATTTGATATGTTCTAATTAATTATTACTTGTTGCTTAGTGCAATTTATGGACTAAACATGTTTGAGCAACTTGCTCACATGTGATAATACATTATCATATATATACATATTCTCAGACATGTTTAGCCCATAAATTGCACTAAGGGTGGTGGCAATGGTGGGCGGCATCACCAACGGCAAGGTGATGCCGGCGGTGAACACCGCCGCCACCCCACCGGCATGCCCAACGGCATGGCTTGAACGGCAATCTTTGCCTCCGAAGCATGTGAACGGCAAGCCCAAAATATAACCGTTGGTTTGTTTTCTAAACTTATGTGTACGTTTATTTGCTTCACTAAACTTGTATTTGTTTTCTAAACTTGATTTTCATGTTAGTGTGTGTTTTAGTGTGTGTTTTAATTTGCAGGTATAGTGAATGGAGAAGAAAGAAAACAGAGTACATTTTTTTTTTTTTTTTTTTTATTTTAAGTATAATGTAATTTTCTTTTAGTTATTAATGAAATATTTATGTTTTAATTAAATTGTTTAATTTATTAAAAAAAAAAAAAAGTTGGGAGGTATGGAAAAGGCATGGTTGCCACTAAAAAGGGGTTGGGAGGTATGAAAAAAGTATGGATGAGGTGAAATGAGGTGGAATGATATTATTGGTGGATTTGGGAGGTATGGATGATTCTGGAGGCATGACTGCCACCACTCTAAGCAACATGTGAAAATTAAATTTTTACATTTATTATTAAATTTGAACAAGTTGCTCACATGTGAAAGTTAAATTTGAACAACTTGCTCACATGTAAAAATTGTATTTAAACAACTTGCTCACATGTAAAAATTAAATTTAAACAACTTGCTCATGTGAAAGTTAAATTTGAACAACTTGCTTCTCATTTGAAAGCTTTTATATATATATATATATATATATATATATATATATATATATATATATATATACACTAGGCATCGTTTTAGGCCGCGCTAAGCACGGCCCATTATGGTTGATGTTGATGATAGATAATAAACGGGGCATTTAATATCCAAATTATAAATCCGATGTCTAAATTATATTACGGAGTATCTTGTTACTTCAAGTGATGGGGGAAAAAATGTTCAAGTGCAAGTAAAACTGACAAAATCGTTGCTTGCATCTAATACCTTCCAATGCAAAGTTACAAAAACAATTTGATCCCAATATAATTTAAAGATTCACAAACTACGTCAAACTATCATGTTAAACATACGATTTGTAGGCATAGATATTTAGCACCACCACCTCAATCCATTACTTCGTTCATACTTTGATGTGGGACGGTCGCCGGTACAATCACCATCCATCTATCTTTGTTCAATGAGTCTACAAATTAATGATAATCTAGTAAAAATAAAGATATATTATACATACATAATTATGTGTTTCTAACTACAACATTTTACATAGATCTACAACTTCCACTTGCATCTCATATATAGACATTTAGTCCGCCATCACCTACAAAATTGAAAGCCGAAAATATAGTACGTAGCAGTTTTTATAAAATTAAGATCTCAAAATTAGTCAAGTATGATATAATATGTAGAAGTTGGTTGAATGACGATTTATTACCAGGATATCATCTTTTATCTTCTATACATCCATCTCAACATCACCCCTGCCGAAAATTCACACCAAGAACAAAAATATTATAGTGTCCAAAGCTATTGAAGAAAAATCAATCTGTATACATACAAAATGTCTAAATGCAAAAGTAAACAAATAAATAATTGAAGATCTAAAATTCCAACACTCCAACCTCAAATGAGCTACACTTGTTAACCAAATTGTATATGCATGTTACCTGAATGAGATTGAAGATTATATCAGAGGAGAACACGGAAGAATTAGAAAGTGTGTAAAGGTAATTTTAAAAGAGATAGTGACAATGTGATAGCTGTAAATCTTTGAGTAAATGACTCATATATGGGCAATGCATGTGAAAACGAAGTCACATTTACTAATTACAACGTCAAATACACTTGTCACTCTATTAAAACATACAGGATACTTGTTAAACTATTAAAGCGTGTATGTGTCATTTTAATAGATGTTTAACTATTGCAAACCTTCTTACGTGGCAAGAACTTAAGTGTTGACGTGGCTTCATTTTAACTCAAGTACAACCTTTCGGGTGTTTGCTTTATATATATATATATATATATATATATATATATATATATATATATATATATATATATATATATATAACAGTATTGCAAAACAAAGCCTACAAGACAGATTAATCGTCGATTAAGTACTACAAGGCCACTAACCTTTTCGGTTTGTGTAAATCGGTCAAATAACTCAGTCAACCGTGGTCAACGTCGGTTAATGACGGTCAATGGTGGTCAATCATGTCCGAATCCTTCAAACCTTGCTAGAAATACCCAAAACTCGCCATAAAATTGTTTATTAAGTTATACTTGTTTATATCTATTTCAAGATGTTTTTTTTTTAAGAAAAATCTTGCCAGTAACACCTAAAAATTTGCCAAAAATACATAAACTTGCCAGAAATTCAGATTACTCGTCGAAAATGCTAATCCGATTAATCTCGCCTATACCGATTACAAGTTACAGGAGTTCTACCACCCGACTACCGATTTACGATTTTTGCAACTTTGATAAAAAGTATACCTAAAACTTTGCCAGAAATACCTAAAACTTGTCAGAAATTCAAAAAACTTGTCGAAAATGCTAATCCGATTAATCTCGCCTAGACAAATTACAAGCTACAGGGGGGTCGACCGCCCGACTACCGATTCACGATTTTTGCAACCTTGATAAAAGTATAAAAAGGCGAATTTTGGTGCATTATAGTTATAAAGTTATTGGAGCATATTTTTAAATCACTGCATAACATTTATAAATATTAGTGCATCACACCACGAGTTTTTAGCCAACTCATGGTGCTTTTAAAAAGTATTTACCAAAACATAAGGGTGTTAAAGATATTTTCCAAGTTATGGTAAATCTCAAGTAAGCCATGACATTTACTACAAAGTATCAGTATTACGTAGTATTAAGTTGATTCGATGTTTTTTGGGCAAATGACTTGAAAATACATCCAAGTTGACACTTTTTGTTGTTCTGTGTAGGCAACTTTTTTTTTTGCTATTGTATCACAAACCTTTTGAATTCGGACTTTTTGATGCATCCAGTGACCTATAAACCTGTTAATGCTTACGTGGCATAAGTTTTTTCTCATGTGGCATAAACATTTTTTTCCAGTGAAACAATAATGAGGTGGAACCTATTATAATAATATAATGAGCAAATGTTTAATAAAAAACCATATTATCATGATTAGTAAAAGAAAACCACACACGATCTTGTGGTTGTTTTACCGGTGGATGCATAAAAGAAAACCATACATGATAATGATTGTTCTTCATTTTATCTCTTCAAATTTTCGAACATCACTTCCTATTCTATATCAAGAACACAACCCCTCCACCCCAAAAACCACAAGATCTGATCATTTCAAAACCCACACTCATGCTGCCCTTCATCATCTTCATCGGATTCCGCTACCCCTTTAATCACATCGATTCCCCAAAAACATACACCACATTTTACAGAAATCATATGTGTTAACAAGATCTGAGATCGGATATAAACTCAGATTAGGTGGTTTGAATTTCTTGATGGTTCTTGACTTTGGCAGCGGGAATACTAGTGGTGGCATCGGCTATGGCAACTACGGGTGGTGGTGGTCTTTTTGGTGGAATTTGAGGTTGATTTACTTATTGAAATTGAAATTAATTTAGGTTTTCGATTGGATTTAAGTTTTAATTTAGGGATTAGGTTATAATTAAGGTGGTGACACAGCTGGGTGTTTTGATAACACAGACGAAGGTATTTGATGGATGCAGATCGGGTAATTGGTAAAATTAGGTTACTGTTATTTATTGGTGATGGTTCTGGTGATGATAAATTTGTTGGGTACTTAAAATTTGTGATGAATTTGTTATGAATGTGGGTAATAAAATTTTGTTAGGCATCAAACCACTTACCCCCGCCACCGTGCCCGAACCTAATATTGTGTGTTTTACGGGATGGATGAGAAGAGACATGGGTGTACATGCTTATTCACCAAGGTGTAGACATGATGTTGTGGTTTATTTTTAGAAGGTTACCAGATATTGTCGTTAGTTACATCCTATCTGCGTTGAGTTTTTATAATTGTGTTTGTTTTTTAAGGTTACCGGATGTGTTGTTGTGGTTGTTTTTCCCAAATTGTTTTTTTGTCCATAATTGTCAATTTCTGGCAATGACAGAGCCCTACCCACACATTGGTCATTAAGTAGTATCATCAATTAGATCCGGGGGTTTGGTTGGGATTTAAGTTTCGATTTAGGGTTTAGGTTTGAATTTCTATTTTGGTTTAAGGTTTATGTTTTGATTTAAGTTTGATTTAGGGATCTGAGCTTCAGTTTTCATTTTGATTTTAGGACTTCAATTTGGATCTCGATTTTCAGTATGGTTTCTGTTTGAATTATGATTTTGAAGATGATGATGAACATGAATGATGTTCTGGGAAAGAGATAGGGTGGAGGGGGTTGGTTTATTGATGATGATGATGATGATGATGTGTTATACTAGGATGAGATGTATTATCCATGTGGATTTTATGTAAAATAAAAATATTGGAAAAACAAAAAAATTACCGGTGACCTATTGAGCTGGTAAACCGGTACATCAAAAAGTCGGAATTCAAAAGGTTTGTGATACAATAGCAAAAAAAAAGTTGGCTACACACAACAACAAAAAGTGTCAACTTGAATGTATTTAAATGTCATTTGCCCATGTTTTTTCAACTACTTAGAAATATTCAATATTAAGTTTTAATCCTAAACAATTAAAAAATTAAATAAAAATTTTGACAACGCAAATTTATACGTATTAATTCGTTGATCCCATAGTTTTTCAACTACTTATGAACATTCCGTATTAGTTATTAATCCTAAAACAATTATTTCTTTTTCCGATATAACTTTGAGTTTTGACAACACAAATTTATCATGTGAGGTGGTCTATAATTCTTTAAAATAATTCGAAACTAGCTATCTTTGTATTCATTAAAATAGTTTTTGAATTTCGTTTATTGTTTGTCGGTGTTTTTCAGGTTTCAAATCAGATACTAAGCCAAATCATGTTTGTAATTACGTAATCCAAATGAAATCCTTTGATTAATTTCTGTTCTCAAATTCGGCTCATTATAATTGTCACTAAACATGATTTATAGAGTTCGATCATAGTCATATCATATGTAGCTAGCATAATTAACTAGTCAATATTTTGGTCAAAGGTTTTGGTGAGGACATGTCCTCACCAAAAACCAAGCCAGGTAACCAAGTTTACTTAAATACTCATTAACTATAATTAAACCCATAATTAACTAGTCAATGTTTTAGTCAAAACTTTTGGCAAGGATACATCCCCTTCAAAGGTTTGCCAAAAAAAAAAAAAAAAAAAAAAAAAAAAAAAAAAAAAAAAAAAAATGAATAACGTAATAGCGAAAACGTGTCCTCGCCAAAAGTTTTAGTCAACCTTCAATAGTGGGCGTAGTCAAAGTTTGGAAGCCCAATTTTTTTTGTCGTTTAGCGACCTTTGGCTTCATCGCCCGTCATACTTTTTCTTGTAGTAGAAAAATTAAAAATGTTTTCCATAAACAACAAGATGATTAGGTTTAATTTACATTACAAAAAAGTTCAACAGATATAATATAAATGCATTGATGAATTTTTTGTTATAGATGTATGAAATCATGGAGGAAACATGAAATAGGACATGCTAGTAACAGTAATAAGGAATGTTATTTAAAATACTGCCATGATTTGGATAATATTTTCAAGATCGCTATATTTTGGCAATAGTTTTTTGAAACACCACGACTTGGGTAAAATCTCCATCACAACTATAAAAAAGTTACTGTATCACATTGTAAGTCACAACTATAAAAAAATTACTGCATCACAGTTATTAAGTTAATGCATCACATTGTAAGTCACTACATCACAATTATATATGGTAAAGTTAAAATAAAAAGACAAATATCCATAGATTACGTAAAAAGAGTTTTTTTTTTAATAGTTGAAAAATCCAAAATAATTCAACAAGAAATTTATAAATCCAAAAATCCAAGTTTGTTATGTGAAACTTTTACAATCATTAACAATATATATTAAATCCCATAAGATACGCCGTCGTTTTACACGTTCTTTTCCCGCCAAAAACGTGTGGGCTGTTGGAGCCCAGGTTTGCAAGCCCAGACCCTTTTTGTTTCATGCAGATGCTGCTCTAGCAGTGGTCCACCAAAAAAAAATAATACAAAATGTGCTTCTTTATAAAGTTACCAACGTTAAAAAAGGATTTTTAATCTTAGAACATGCACACGCGTCGATCATCTACTTTGTATGATATACTTTTACACCTAACCTCCACCACATGCCGGTCAAGATTTCCTTAATGGTGCCTCATTGTTATAAGAAATTAGTTCAATTTGTATATAAAAAATTACTCCCTCCGTCCCAAATTTATTGTCCACTATTGACTTTTTTAGTCTTTCTTCTTTCACTTTGACCTTAAATATTTTTGTGAATGTTACATAATATTTGATGTAAAATATATAAATGGATTGGGTTTTAAGTGTACTTTTCAATTGTATAATTTTTCATGAAGTATTATATAACAAAAATATATATATTTATAGTCAAAGTTGAACTAATTTGACTTTGAAAATTCAAAGTGGACAATAAATTTGGGACGGAGGGAGTATATAAAAAGAGTTGACTTATTAAAAAAATGGATTTCAAAATCTATATATACCAGCTTACATAGACCATGCATGCATAACGCCAATCAAAATAACAAATCCTTACCTCCATTTGAACGAAAGAAAGACTTGATTCTTTCTAAGTGAAAAAGAAAGACAATGGCTTTTTTGCTACCCGCGATACCCGCGATAGAATGGGTGGTGGCAGCGCTAGGCTTGGCGGGTGCAGAAGCGGCGGTAGGAGTGGTTGTAGCAGAAGCGGCGGGGGCAGCAGGGGCGGCGGGGGCAGCGGGAGGAGTTGTTGTGGCAGAAGTGGCAGGGGCGGTGGGTGCGGCGGGGGCAGCGGCAGGAGTTGTTGTGGCAGAAGTGGCGGGGGCGTGGGCAGCTGGGGCGGCGGCGGGGGGACGGCTTCGACGGGGGCGGTGGTGGCGGTAGGGGCGGCGGTGGTGGCAAAGAAGTATGCGGAGGCGGCGGAGGTGGCGAAGAAGGCAGCGAAGAAGGCGGCAGAGAAGGCGGCAGAGGTGGAAGCGGCAGCGTGGAAAGCGGCGATGCTAGAAGCGAAAGCAGGGCTAGAAGCGGCAGTAAAAGCCGAAGCGGAGGCGATAAAAGCGCAGAAAAAGCAACGGGGCTAGGAGTGAGGATAGGAGCGGAGCTTATAGCGAGGATAGAAGCGGGGCTAACAGCAGCGCTAGGAGTGCTAAAAGCGAAGACGGATGACCTATTAGTAGAATCTGCAAAGCTATTGCAAAGCTCTGTACCGACAGTGTATCGCAAGGTATTAGCAGGATTATTGATGGCGTTGGCTGCCGCAGGCATAAAGTTGGTACTTATAGCGCTCGATTTCATGGGACTCAGCCTCAGAGGTGGCAAAAAAAGTGGCTAAAGAGGCAAAAGAAATTGTAGATGAGTTGCATGAAAAGGTAGACAAGTTGACAGAGGACTCACCAAGCATGGTGCAACCAAATAACGAAACGCATGAGCAACTAATGAAAATAATGTACGACCATCTAGATTCAACTAAACGAGAGATAGCGAAACTGACACACAATTTGGAGGAACTGGAAGACTTGGTGAAGGATGTGGAACTCAAGGGTGGCGAAGCTGAGGGCCAAGAAAAGAAGTAGTAACAAGTTGAAAGGAAAGCTTAAGTTGTGGATCATATCCATCAAGTAAATGCAATGCATACAGTAATTTGTGTCTTACAGTATTTCTTACCTTAACACTTTTCTGTCCCCTTTTTATTTCTTTTATTTACCGTAAGTCAGTAAATTGATTTGGTTTCTTGGTTTGATAATTGAGCCGTGGGTATGTAGGAACCAAATAAAAGTTATGGTTAAAAAATTTTATATCTTAATTTTGTGACTTACTATGTATTTGATATCATGTATCAATCTTGTTATTTGATGATTTGTTGTTTCATTAAAATTAGTTTTTTGTATGATCATATGAATTTTTAATTATATGTTCATAAAATTATTTATAATTTCTTGATTGATTACCCTTTTATACGATAGGGAAGCAAACGACCGTGTTTTGCCTTTGCAAAAACGACATCGTTTAAGGACCGGGTCGAAACATTTAAGACTGGGGTTGGTCGTTTAAGGGTGCAACGAAGTTGTTTAGGGATGAATGTTGATGTTTAATACGGTTCCTAAACTAAAAGATGTCGCTTTGTTGGATAAAAAAGTGATGTATATAGACACTAGCAGAAAGAAAAAAAAAATTCACACACAAGGAAACAAAAAATGGAGACATACTAAAACAAAAATCGTTTGTTGCATGTAGATGATAACCTTTTATTTGTTTACTTGATTAGTCGCTATGTTCCTGAAAACTTTTGTTTTTAATTTAGCCGTTTAAAGGACGCCGTTTAAAGTTGGAATTGTTTTGAGGGTTTTCGTCGAAATGATGAGTAAAACACGTGATTATATGTTTGATGTTGATTCGTAAGATTAAGTTGTTGCATGTTGTAATTTTTCAGAGGTATTTTAATTTTTTTATTTAAAGTTAGAATTGTTTTAGATGTGTTAATACAAATAATGTCTAAAAACATTATTTATATTTTACGATTTCTCAACATATTGATAATATCAAAATGTAAAATCGTCGTACGTAAAACTTTACGTAAACAAGTTTTTAGTCGTAAAATTTCATTGCAACACAACATCACTAATTTAGTAATGATCAAAGAAATTTAATTCATACACTTTACATTTTACATATTATATTCTTAAAATGAACTAGATTTTCCTTAAAAGAATCATTTTAGACGGTTCCCTTATTGATAAGGGGACATAGAACTAGGGAAGAGCATGATACCGGTTCCGTATCGATTTCGTACCGAATTAGTGGTACCGATTTTTTCTGAGCATAAATTAGTGGTACCGGTACCGTACCGAACGAGATTCAGATACCGGTACCGGGATCGGTACCGGTACCAGAAAATCGGGTTTTCCCATTTTTTCCAGGAATTTTCCGATTTGATACCGGTCCCGTACCGAATTAGTGGTCCCGATTTTTTTCACCTTATTTAGTAGTTCTGGTACCGTACCGTATATCGGGATCGGTACCGTTTCGGTACGGTACCGGTACAGTTCCGGTTTGGTTCCGGGATTCGGGTCGAAATGCTCATCCCTAAATGGAACTGTCTTGGCGCGAACCTCTCCCTTTTGCCTATAATTAAAGGGAATTGATTTGCACACTTTATAAATTGATTAGGACACTCTATCTGTGCATTAAATACTTGTACAGTACTCCCTCCGTCCTAAAATTATTGTCCCCTATTGACTTTTTCGGTCTTTCTTTCTCAACTTTGACTATATATATGTTTGTTTGTGTAACATATTTTTTGATAAAAATTATACCAAATGAAAAAATATTTAAAACTCAATTCGTTCATATATTTTGTATCAAGTATTAAGTAATATAAACAAAAATACTTAAGGTCAAAGTTGAAAAGTTAATACCGAAAAAGTCAATAGGGGACAATAATTTTGAGACGATAGTATTAAATACTCTGCTTCAACCGCTTGTACATTGAGTGTGAAAATAACTTTTTTGAGTGTGCAAATCATTAGCCATAATTAAAAGCTCATTTTTCACACCCAAAACCACTAATTTCAAATATTCTTTCTGCACATTTTCAATATCTTTAAAACACATTTCCTTGATCATTTTCAAGTATAGACGGCGGCGGCTACTGCTGAAGCGACGGCGGGGCGGCAGCAGAAGCGACGGCGGCGACAGAGGCGGCGGCGGCAGAAGCGACAGCGGCGGCGGAAGCAGAGACGACGACGTTGGAAGCGACGACAGAGGCGCAGGAGGAGGCGGAAGCAGCGGCGAAAGAAGCAGCGGAGCTAGAAGCGAGCCTAGGAGCGAGGATGGGAGGGGCGCTAGGAACGAACATAGTAAAGGCGCTAAAAGGGACGCTAACATTAGTAAAAACGCTCGTAAAGAAAACGTTGCAACTAGTATTACTAAAGACGGCTATAGATCAAATACCCGAAAAGTATCGTAAGGTATTAGCAGGAATGGTTATGTCGTTGGCTGCCACGGCCAGTGGCGAAGCTTGGAATTTTTAAGTGGTGGGTCGGGATCTAAATTTTTTTTTCCTAAGGCTATATTTCAGGTATACCGAAATTTTCGGGGGGTCGAAACCGAATATACCGAAATTTTTCTACACGAAAACTATATACCCCCTACATCGCAAAAAAAATTTCGAGGGGTCGGCCCCCCCTAGAAGCTGCGCCCCTGGCCATGGCCTCGAAGCTGTTGTGTACATCGTACAAGTTCGCGGGACTTTCAGGAGGCTCAGAGGAGGGAAAACAAGTGGCTAAAGACACGAAAGAAGTTGTAGATGACTTGCATACAACGGCACGCAAGTTGGCAACAGAACCAAGCAACGTGAAAATAAATACTGAAACGCATGAGGAACATATGGAAGATTTGAACCAACAAGTAGAATCAAATAAGAAAGAGATGCAGGAAATAAATGATGTTATGGGGAAAATCGATAGCCTAATGAAGGAACATGTGGAAAAAAACGAGGACAAACAAGAAAAGAAGAAGAAGAATATACCACTTTGAAGCTAGGAAAGCTTAAAGCTTAATTAAGTTGTCTTCTATGGATCATCATCATCATATGCATACACACACTACTTACTTTGTGTCTTTTATATTTCTGTCAGCTTAATTAAGTTGTCTTCTATGGATCATCATCATCATATACATACACACACTACTTACTTTGTGTCTTTTATATTTCTGTCCCCTTTTTATTTCCCACAACATTTACACAAGTCACTAAAGTAATTTTGTGACTTACTATGTATTTGATATCATGTATTAATCTTGTTATTTGATGATTTGTTGTTTCATTATTGTATAATCATATGAATTTTGAATTATATGTTAATAAACTTAATTTTAATTTCTTGATTGATTACCCTTTTATATAACCGTGTTTTGTCCTTGCAAAAACAACGTCGTTTAAAGACTGGGTCGAAACGTTTAAGACTATGGTTGGGCCAAATGACGCCGTTTAAAGGGGGCAACAAAGTCGTTTAGGGATGAATGTTGACGTTGAATGTGGTTCCTAAATTAAACAAGGTCATTTTGCTGGATAAAAAAGTTACATATATAGACACTAGTGCGAAAAAAAAAAAAAAAAAAAAAAAAAAAAAAAAAAACCGCATAAAGAAACAAAAAGTCGAGACATACACACACAAGCTATTAAATCTGGAGAGAGAATATTAAAACAAAAATCGTTTGCTGCATGTAAGTGACAACCTTTTATTTGTTTACTTGATTAGTCGCTGATTTATCTGAAATCTTTTGTTTTTAGTTTAGTCGTTTAAAGTTGAAATTGTTTTGAGGGTTTTCGTTGAAATGATGAGTAAAATACGTGATTATTTGTTCAATGTTGATTCGTAAGATTAAGTTGTTGCATCTTGTATCTCCAATGTATGCACTAAATGTACTTTTTGCAGTAAATTAGTGCGAAAGGTACACAAAAACTTCTTCAATATATACACTAAATCCTTGCATTATTTTAGTGCAATGAATAGTAATGCTCAAAAAAACACTATAGGAGTGCTTGGTGAGAGCTTATAGGGGTGGGGAATGGGTAAATGATTGATTAAGGGTCCACATCTCTCATTGTTTGTGTTTGGTTAGTAAGGGGCAAATGTATTGATTACCCCATAGTGGGTAATCAACCATTATAGAGTAAATTAGGGGTAAGGTATTGATTATCCACCTCACTTATTCATTTGCATTCCTTTCTCTTTCCCTTTCCCCACTTTAAACCAAGCGGACCCTAAATATAATGCAATACTATTATCACACTAAAACTAAAAATGTTACACTTCTAACCTTATAATTTATTTATACTTCTAGTTTTTGTCCTTGAGTGGCTCATTTAAATAGCATAATTGTTACGTATTTTATAAAATTTACTCTTTTAAAATATCCGATCATACAATTTTTGTTAATATTTTTTGAAACAACAAACATTAATATATTATTTTCACGAAACAACAAACATTAAATTTATATTTAGCCGACTTAACCTATAACACACTAACGAGTGGTGTACCAAAACAACTCATAAAAACCAAAACCATTAACCAAATACTGTTTATTAAAATATATATATATATATATATATATATATATATATATATATATATATATATATATATATATATATATATATATATATATATATATATTCCCTCCTAGCCACAAACCAAGAATCTACATACACAAATCTTTCAACCTTTTGCCTGTTTGAAATCTGAGACTCTCACAACCACAAAATTACAATATAGAAATACATAGATTCCTGATCTGATTTCAACTTTTGTCACTAGCTGTCATTCCCAAAATCTATTTTACACATACTCAAAGAAAAACTCCTTTCCTTACCTTATCTGTGTAACAAATCGATAATGAAACAACTTGATACCTCTAACATGATTACCATTTAACAAACTAGTTATAATACCCGCGCACGCGCGGGTTTTTTTTAAATTTTTTTGAAATAATTATTTAAAAATTTTAATCCTATTATTAATTGCATCTTATCTATATTTTTTGTATTTATTTTTTACTTGTGTTGTGGATAAATATAAAATAAATAATCTTTTTTTAAATATATTATCTATATTTTTTGTATTTATTATGGATAAATATAAAATATTACCTAATAAGAAAATAATTTTTTTTAATAAAATTATTACTAAATCAGGTATGAATTGATTTTTTTGAAATGCAAAATTTTCAATAGGGGTTTTATTTTATCTATACTACTATATAATGTATTTGGGACTATTCTATAATTAGAAAGGCTTAAAAATTAAGACTTTTACTTACTAATTATGGAAACAACCACCCCTAACAATCACCCCCAACAATTTATAACCACTTCAACAACCACCCCCAACAATTTATAATCACCTCAACAACTATCCCAACAACCACTTTCCACCACCTCACCTCCCTTCTCTTCACCTCAACAATCCGCCCCCGCATCGCGCGGGCACCTTTCTAGTTATATAAAAGATATGAATCTCATATTACTCTTAACTGGTGAAACCTTTAAGAAACAATCTTATCAAACAAAAAAGATACACCTTTTTCCTTAAACTCCAATTATAAAACAACAACAACAACAACCCAACAACCTAAAAAGTTACACTTTTCTTAAAAATTCAGCATCTGTTTTTTTTCCTATATTACGTATCCATCCTAATTAAATATAACGTGTTAACATGCTTTTCTACATAATAAATGCAATTAATAGCAAAAGTAGTCTATGAAAATGTTTATGTATCTATGTATGATATCTATTGGATGAGAATAGTCAATAGTTTGGTTTCTCGTGTTCGGTAAAGAACTCAAAATATGACCGGAGTCAAGAGTTAGGGTTACACTCATGATGTGACTAGTGTGTGTAAGTTTTGTGTCAAATGTGACTTGCTTTATTTCCAAAAAATAGACTGTTATTTATAAAAATAGAGATGCATTTAGGGTTTGTGCGATCAGTGGCGGACCTAGCCGGAAATCCAAAGTGATTACTTAGTTTGGTCAAGTTGGAAAATGCGATGAGACAACCAAGCAACCGATCAAGTTTTTGGCTCGGGTAGGGTCGGTTCTAATTTAACAAGATGTGATAGGAAAAAAAAACATAGATTATAACATAATAGTTAGCGCATTTACAACTTTTGTTGTTTCAATTGCGTCTTCTTAGATTTCATAGCTTGAAAACGAACAATGATTGTATCATTACTAATATTTAGATATTTAGATGAGATCTTACAATTAAATATTTAGATGAGATCTTAGAAGAATAGAAGTCACTCAGTCCAATTGTTTATTCGACCATCAGACCATGCCGACTATTCATTTCTGCCAATTGTGGTAATTGCTTATTTTTGTTTAAGTTATTATAAATTATTAAATGAGTTAATTTTGTTGGGCTAATTGGGTTTGGGCTAAAAATATTTTATACTAAAAGTAAGCCTTTTGTCAAAAAAAATTCTAAGGTAGTTCCAAAATAATTTCTAAGGCATATTTACATAGCTTCTAAAAGATTTTGTGACTTACTACGTATTTGATATCATGTATTATTAATCTTGTTGTTATTTGATGATTTGTTGTTTCATTTAAATTGGTATTTTGTATGATCATATGAATTTTGAATTATATGTTCATAAAATTATTTCTAATTTCTTGAATTGATTACCCTTTTATACAATAGCGAAGCAAACGACCGTGTTTTGTCCTTGCAAAAAAGACGTCGTTTAAGGACTGGGTCGAAACATTTAAGACTTGGGTGTTGGAAAATTTAGTGCACTTGAGGGATTAATTCACACCTGGTAATGGGTTTGGAGGTACGGAGTGTACACCTATTTGGTCACTGAATCTCCTGACTCAAGAGTGGTTATGTATTGTTTCTGTTGATAGTATGATTCTATTGACAATGGATACTGCTGTTAGTTTCCACTGCTAGTGTTATTTTACCACTGCCAGTTTCCACTGCAAGTGATATTTTACCACTGCTAGTGTTAACATTACCACTGCTAGTGTTATTGTTTCCACTGTTAACCACTGATTCCTACTATTATGAAAAATATTATGTTATCATTAATGGGCCGTTAATTATACATAATACCATGGGCTAGAGTTTTGAGTATTCTCTATTATAAATAGAGATCACATCATTCTGCATGGAGACAAGTTATCATACGATATACTTTACACAAAACCCTAAACACTTCAATACGCATCTGGTTCTTGGTTTGTGCCTAAAGCAAGAACATCACTTGGTCTTATCCCATAGAGGTATTCGTGTAACCCAGGCATAGGGTCGAACAGTTTCTATTGGAAAGTGATACCACGATTTCAAGTGAATATCCGGTACCTTTATTGATTATCTTAACCCTAATCTGGGAACTGTTTACAATTAACAACCAACAATCAATAGAAACTATTAGTGATAATCAATGGCTGCTGCTATGAGACAAATTGCTTGGAAAAGTTTGAAGGTGTTAATTTCAGAAGATGGCAAAAGAAGATGCACTTCTTGTTGTCAAGCATGAATGTGGTGTATGTTCTCACAACTGAGATTCCAGAAGATTATGGAGATGATGCTACTATGGATCAGATGAGGGCAAGAAGCAAGTGGGAGAATGATGACTACATATGCAGAGGTTTAATTCTCAATGGTATGTCTGATTCTCTATTTGATATTTATCAGAATGTTGAAACTTCTCAAGAACTATGGGATTCCTTGGAAGCCAAGTATATGGCTGAGGATGCATCAAGTAAGAAGTTCCTTGTAACTAATTTTAACAATTACAAAATGGTTGATTCAAGACCTGTCATGGAACAATACAATGAACTTCTTAGTATACTTGGTCGATTCACACAACACAAGATGAACATGGATGAGACTATTTCAGTCTCTTGTATCATCGATAAACTACCTCCTTCTTGGAAAGAGTTCAAGCATATGCTTAAGCATAAGAAGGAGGAGTTAACTCTTGTTGAGTTGGGCAGTCACTTGCGCATTGAGGATTCACTCAAAGCTTAAGACATTGACAAGCCAAAGAGTAGCATTGCTACTGGTCCATCAGTTGTCAATATGGTGGAGCATAACAACTCCACCAAGTACAATGACAACAAGGGCAAGCGTAAGCATCAAGATAACACCAAATCTGATATTAACAAGAAACCTAAGGTGACTTGTTGGAAGTGTGGGAAACCTGGACACTTCAGGAAAGATTGCAAGGGTGGTAAAGTTGGAAACAAATCCAATGGATCAGGCACAAGTGGAGGGAATGGTAACACCAATTCTCTGAAAGGTCAGAATGTGTTTAATAAGTCTTTTAAGATTTATTATGTTACATATATATCTGATATTTACTTTGTGCAGGATGATGATGTTGCATGGTGGGTTGACTCTGGAGCAACAATACATGTGTGTAAAGATAGAAGCTGGTTCAAGACCTACAAGTCAATGAATGATGGTTCTATTCTTCACATGGGAAATGAGTCAACTGCCCTGGTGCATGGAAAAGGATGTGTTGATTTGAAGTTTAGTTCTGGAAAGATTGTTTCTTTATTTAATGTTTTACATGTTCCTGATATTAGAAAGAATTTGGTTTCTAGTAGTGTTTCGAATAATTGTGGTTATAAACAGGTTGTTGAATCTGATAAGTTTGTTTTGTCTAAAAATGGTGTGTTTATTGGTTTTGGTTATTTATGTAATCAAATGTTCAGACTTAATATTGTTCATGATAATATTGATTCTGCTTTTATATCTACATCTAAACTTTATGATTCAAACCTTTGGCATGCAAGACTTGGCCATGTACATTTTAAAAGAATGCAAGATATGTCCAAGGATGGGTTAATACCAGCTTTTGATATGAACACTGAAAAGTGTAAAACTTGTATGTTGAACAAAATAACTAAGAAACCTTTTCAAGGAGTAAAACGTGAAACTAAAGTTTTGGAGTTAATTCACAGTGATCTTTGTGATTTACATGCTACTCCCTCTTTGGGGAATAAGAAATACTTTGTGACTTTTATTGATGATGCTTCTAGGTTTTGTCATGTTTATTTATTACATTCTAAAGATGAAGCATTGGATAAATTTAAAGTATTTAAAACTGAAGTTGAATTGCAACAAAGTTTCCTGATCAAAAGATTAAGGACTGATAGGGGAGGTGAGTACATGGATACTCTGTATTTTCAGTCTGTTGGTATAATCCATAAAACGACTGCCCCTTATACTCCTCAGCAAAATGGTATTTCTGAAAGGAAAAACAGGGTGCTGAAGGAGATGGTTAATTCCATGTTGTCCTATTCAGAGTTGAGTCAAGGGTTCTGGGGTGAAGCTATGTTAACAGCTTGCTATTTATTAAATAGGGTTCCCAACAAAAAGAACAAAATTACCCCTTATGAACTGTAGACTAAAAAGAAACTCAACCTTAATTATCTTAGGATATGGGGTTGTAGGGCTGTTGTAAGACTCCCTGATCCAAAGCAGAAAACTTTGGGTGAAAGAGGCATTGAATGCATCTTTGTTGGATATGCTGAGCATTCCAAGGCATATAGGTTTTATGTTATAGAACCTAATGAATCTGTTTCAATTAACTCAATAATTGAATCAAGGGATGCACTCTTTGATGAGAACAGATTCTCATCTATCCCTAGACCAAGTCAAAGGATTCCTAATAGAACCAATGACAATGGTGTTTCAGAGGTTCCTGCTGATGAGGTTCCTGCTGAGGTTGTGGAACAACAACCTGAACCTGAGCTCAGAAGGAGCAATAGGGTGAGGACTCCAAAATCATTTGGACCTGAGTTTCAATTATACTTAATTGAAGGTACAAGGAGTGAGGTCTCTGACCAATACTCCTATTGCTTCATTGTGGAGGATGATCCCAAAACATTTGAAGAAGCAATGAAGTCCCAGGATGTTGCTTTCTGGAAAGAAGCAATTAATGATGAGATGGACTCTATCATGGGCAATAACACTTATGTGTTGACTGATCTACCACCTGGTTGCAAACCTTTAGGTAGCAAATGGATTTTCAAAAAGAAAATGAAGGTAGATGGAACTGTTGAAAAGTTCAAGGCAAGATTAGTTATTCAAGGCTTTAAACAAAAGTCAGGAATAGACTACTTTGATACTTATGCTCCAGTGGCACGTATCAGTACCATAAGATTGCTAATTGCTTTGGCATCAATTCACAATCTGATTATTCATCAGATGGATGTGAAGACAACTTTCTTGAATGGTGATTTAGATGAGGAGGTTTACATGAACCAACCTCAGGGCTTCATCATGCCTGGCAATGAAAACAAGGTGTGTAAACTGATTAAGTCTCTTTATGGACTAAAACAGGCACCTAAGCAATGGCATCAAAAGTTTGATGAAGTGGTTTTGTCTAGTGGTTATTTACTTAATCAGGCTGACAAATGTGTATATAGCAAATTTGATGAATCTGGTAAAGGAGTCATCATTTGTCTATATGTTGATGACATGTTGATCTTTGGCACTGACCAAAATCAAGTTGATCTTACAAAAGAATTTTTGTCATCAAAATTCTCCATGAAGGATATGGGGGAGGCAGATGTTATCCTTAGCATAAGGATTAAACATGAAAGTAACAAAATTTCTATATCTCAGTCTCATTACATTGAGAAGGTGTTAAAGAAATTTAATTACTTTGATTATACTCCAGTGAGTACTCCCATGGATACAAGTGAGAAGCTAATGCCTAATACTGGCAAAGCTGTATCTCAACTTGAGTATTCTAGGGTGATTGGCTGCTTGATGTATGCCATGACTTGTACAAGGCCTGATATTGCTTTTGCTGTGGGTAAACTGAGCAGGTATACTAGTAATCCTAGTGCTCACTATGGATTATATGCATTTTGAGGAATTATATGCGTTTTGAGGAATTATATGGCTTAATTGTTTTGAGAATGGTTTTAGTAATGCGGTATTTAAATCTTTCTTGATTTTATACGATTTGGAATTATATGATGATTTTTGGATATGGTATTTTGAGTTCGCGGTTTAGTTGTTTTATAACACTTACACCTACCCTACGCCGTTGTCACAAATCATAGCCTCCTTTGCACATGTTGTTATTAAGAATTGTTATTGCTCGTACGCGTCGCCCCTTGTAGATCGCTATGGCCCCTGATGACCCATACGTGTTGGTCATGCGTTCGTCCACTACGTTATCGTCTCATTGACACCCTAAGTCACCGATTTTATCACCTCGTGGTTCACCTGCTCAGAGATGACGATTGATGGAGTACCCCTCCGACGAGGAGTACGAGGGCGAGCAGAATGATGACCCTCAAGATGAGGAAGAGAATGATGACCCTCAGGATGAGGAAGAGGATGATCCTCAGGAGGAGGAGATGCCTGATGATGATTGGCCGCTAGCACATTCAGCTCATTCTGCGAAGCCCGATTCCCCGATACATCCGTTAGAGCCGGTTTCACCTGATCATCCATTTTTGTTTGAGTTGCCACCTGGTAGTCCCGTTAGGTTGGATGCACCTTCTGAGGTTTCTGCTGAGCATGCAGATTTGGGTGAAATTGGTAGGATGTGGACTCGGATTACTGCACAGGGCGAGAGGATCTCGCGGATGTCTGACCGACTTGAGATGATTATTGTTGAGTTTATTGCTGAGTTGGTTGCTGAGTTGAGAGTTGATTTGACTACTGTCATGGGCAGGGCGACAGCGATTAGGAGAGGTATGATGGAGATACATGAGCAGATAGAGTGTCTGCAGAGAGGTTTCCTCACGGCTCGCGAGGGAGATCGCAAGCTGTGGCAGAGGAACACAGAGTTAGAAAAGGAGGTTGCGGACCTCAAGAGGGACAGAGATACACATAGTGTTGAGCTGGGATCGTTATTGAGGAATTTGGATGGTTTGAGATCGGAGTTGAGGAGGCTACGCCAGCATCATGGCTAGATCGATTTGGATTTGTGTTGTTGTTATGTTGCTTCCTAAGCCAGGGAGTACTTGGTTAGGAGAGCTGGTTATTCTATCTCTTAAGTCATGTTAATCGGATTGTGTGTTCGTCCCGTATGGAACGTTTAGTATTTATTATGTCTTTTGGTATTTTGGGACGAAGTATCGATCGCTACTTGTATGGACGATAGTGATTTCGTATGATATTCTACGGTTTTGGCGTACATGGAGAATAGTGTTCCTATTTGCGTGGTTGACATTGTGTTGGTACTATATTAATGGTTGCACGACGAAACCCTGTTAGAGCTACCAGAACTGGACCTGCAACGACTACCCCTGGTCGTCGAGGACGCCGTCCTACTCGAAATGTTGAGACCCCTACTCCTGACAACCTGGACACCACCAATCGCAACAACATGAATCAAAATGTTGACGTCCAGGGAGACAATGATCATGTTCCACTTAACGCACCTATTGTGGATCAAGCAATGATCAATCAACTTGTGGAGCAACGAGTTGCTGAGCTACTAGCTGAGTCAAATCATTCCAACAATTCTGCTGGAACATTTCCACCTGTTCGTGCTAGCGGATGTCACTACAAGGAGTTTAAGATTTGTGGACCTATTGAGTTTGGTGGAACTGATGGAGTGGTTTACTTGGTTAGGTGGATTGAGAAGACTGAGTCAGTGTTTAATGTCAGTGGTTGTGCGGAGAATGCGAAGGTAAAGTTTGCTTCTTTTACTTTCAAGGATGAAGCCTTAACTTGGTGGAACAATTACCGTAATTCGGTTGGGAGTGATGTGGCTTATGCTATGACTTGGGAGCAATTTAAGTCTCTGCTGATTCAGACTTACTGCCCAAGGAATGAGATTAAGAAATTGGAAATTGAGTTCTGGAACCATAAAGTGAAAGGTACCGATATGGCAACTTACAATCGCCGTTATCGAGAGTTGGCCTTACTTTGTCCCGATATGGTTAGGACTGAGACCCAAAAGATCGAGAGGTATACCGATGGATTGCCGGTAGCTACCAGGAACGATGTGATTTCTGCTAAGCCTGCAAGCATTCATGAGGCTATTACTATTGCCCAACAATTGATGGACTCTTTGGCATTGGAAGAAGCTGAGAAAGATAAGAATGGAAAGAGAAAGAGGGACGATCACTCTAAGGGTAATGATCGTCGAAACAAGCGACAACTAACTACTAGAGCTTATGCCATGGGAGATGGAGACAAGAAGAACTACAATGGAGATGCACCCAAATGTAACCGATGTTACAAGCATCATTCTGGTCGATGTACTGTGATGTGCAAGAATTGCTCTAAGATGGGACACATAGCTAAGGATTGTAAAGCTCGACCACTTGCTATGGTTCAAGCTACTCCTGAAACTATGAACAAGGCAAATGTTACTTGCTATGGATGTAGAAAGAAAGGACACTATCGGAATGAGTGTAGAGAATCGTGGAACCGAGGAAATCAAGGATCGGGTGGTAATGGGTACAATAATGGAAACCGAGGAGCCGGAGGAAACCGTGGACGACAAGATAATGGGGACCAACGTGTGGAAGCTGGAGTTGCTCATGGAAGAGTGTATGCACTCGGGAACGAGAGGGGAGAAGATCCGAACGTTGTGACTGGTACGTTCCTTCTCAATAATCGTTATGCTTCCATACTATTTGATACTGGTGCCGATAAGAGTTTTGTGACCACTAAGTTTGCACCCTTACTTGAGAAACCCCCGATGGCCTTAGGAATTGGTTATGATGTAGAGTTAGCTAATGGAAACATAGAAAGGATTAAGACTATCATTCGTGGTTGCACGTTAAACTTTCTGAATCGTCCTTTCAACATAGATCTTCTACCCGTCACATTAGGAAGTTTTGATGTCATTATTGGTATGGATTGGTTGTCGAAGTATCGTGCCCATATAATCTGCGATGAGAAGATCGTGCGTGTGCCTTACGGCAAGGAGATTCTGAACATACCAGGAGATAGAAGGGATTTGAGAGGCCCATCTAGATTAGCGGTTATATCTTGCACTAAGTTGCCGAAGCTAATAGAGAGAGGAAGTTACCTTTTCTTAGCCCAAATTTCTGAGAAAGGAGAGAAGGAGAAGAAGGAAAGGTGCATTGGAGATGTACCTATAGTTCGTGATTTTTCGGATGTGTTTCCCGATGATTTGCCGGGAATTCCACCTACTAGACAAGTGGAATTTCAGATTGAGTTGATACCTGGTGCTGCACCTGTAGCACGAGCGCCTTATCGTCTTGCGCCTACTGAACTGGAAGAGTTGTCGAAACAATTAGCGGAGTTAGCCGAAAAGGGATTCATAAGACCAAGTTCTTCACCTTGGGGATCCCCGGTCTTATTTGTGAAGAAGAAGGATGGATCGTTTCGTATGTGTATTGATTATCGAGAGTTGAACAAGTTAACGGTGAAGAATAGATACCCGTTACTGAGGATCGACGATTTGTTCGATCAACTTCAAGGATCGAGTGTGTATTCAAAGATCGATTTGAGATCGGGATATCATCAGCTTCGAGTGCGTGAGGAAGATATTCCGAAAACGGCTTTCAGAACCCGTTACGGGCATTACGAGTTTCGGGTAATGCCGTTTGGGTTGACGAACGTACCGGCAGTATTCATGGATCTCATGAATCGAGTGTGTAAGCCTTACTTAGATAAGTTCGTGATTGTGTTTATCGATGACATTCTGATATATTCGAAGAATGAGAAGGAGCATGAGGAGCATCTAAGACTTATCTTAGAATTGCTCAGGAAGGAGAAACTGTATGCCAAGTTTTCGAAATGTGAATTTTGGATTCTGACGGTACAATTTCTAGGTCATGTGATTGATAGACAAGGAGTTCATGTGGATCCTGCTAAGATTGAAGCGATTAAAGATTGGGCTGCACCTACGACCCCAACAGAAGTTCGTCAGTTTTTGGGATTAGCCGGTTATTACCGAAGATTCATTGAGGGATTTTCGAAGATAGCAAAACCGTTGACCAAATTGACTCAAAAGAGTGTTAAGTATGAATGAGGAGATAAGGAAGAGGAAGCCTTTCAGTTACTTAAGGAAATGTTGTGTAGTGCTCCTATTTTGGCGTTACCCGAAGGTAACGAGGATTTCGTCGTCTATTGTGACGCTTCTCATAAAGGTTTAGGAGCGGTGTTAATGCAACAAGAGAAAGTGATAGCTTATGCTTCCCGACAGCTCAAGAAGCATGAGAAGAACTACACCACCCATGACTTGGAGTTAGGTGCTGTGGTTTTTGCTTTGAGGATATGGAGACATTACTTGTATGGAACCAAGTGTGTAGTGTTTACTGATCACAAAAGTCTGCAACACATTCCGAACCAAAAAGAGCTTAACATGAGGCAGCGACGTTGGATTGAGTTGCTAAGCGATTACGATTGTGAAATTCGCTACCATCCGGGTAAAGCAAACGTTGTTGCTGATGCTCTTAGTCGAAAAGAGAGAATTCCCCCATTACGGGTTAGGTCATTAGGAATGACTATCGTATCGCCATTACCGTCTCAAATATTGGAAGCTCAAACGGAAGCATTGAAAGCAGAAAATAAACCTGCTGAGAATATATTTGGGATGGCAGAAAATGAGAAAGGATTTGTTAAGCGTTCTGATGGAGTGTTATGTTTTGGAGAACGAAGTTGGGTACCATTGTATGAAGGAATTCGAGAATTGATTATGCATGAGTCGCATAAGTCGAGATACTCTATTCATCCTGGGTCGGACAAAATGTACCAGGATTTGAAGAAATTATATTGGTGGCCAAATATGAAGGCAGATATAGCATTGTATGTTAGTAAGTGCTTGACTTGCTCTAAGGTTAAAGCCGAGCATCAAAGACCGTCAGGATTGTTGACGCAGCCAGAACTCCCGGTTTGGAAGTGGGAGCGGATTACGATGGACTTTATTACTAAATTACCAAAGACAGCTAGCGGTTGCGACGCTATATGGGTAATTGTGGATCGTTTGACTAAGTCTGCTCATTTCCTGGCAATTAGTGAAGATGATAGTGTGGAAAAACTTGCGAGGTTGTATGTGAAAGAGATTGTTTCTCGTCATGGAGTTCCGATATCGATTATTTCGGATCGCGACAGCCGTTTCACGTCAGCATTGTGGCGATCACTTCAAACCGCTTTGGGGACGAGACTTGATATGAGTACTGCATATCATCCCCAAACTGATGTCAAAGTGAGAGAACTATTCAAACTTTGGAGGATATGCTTCGTGCATGCATCATAGACTTTGGTAAAGGCTGGGAGAAATATCTACCCCTTGCGGAGTTCTCCTACAACAATAGCTACCACACAAGTCTTAAGGCTGCACCATTTGAAGCTTTGTATGGTCGAAAATGCCGTTCACCTATTGGTTGGGCAGAAGTTGGAGATAGCCAACTCACAGGCCCTGAGCTTATCTTGGAAACTACGGAGAAAGTAACGCAAATTCGAGATCGACTGCAAGCAGCTAGAGATAGGCAGAAAAGCTACGCCGATCAGAGGCGTAAACCCCTAGAATTCCAGGTTGGAGACAGAGTGATGTTGAAGGTCTCGCCTTGGAAGGGTGTGATACGTTTTGGGAAACGTGGGAAACTTAATCCCCGCTACATTGGACCATTTCTTATTTTGGAAAGAATTGGGCCCGTAGCGTATCGTTTGGAATTACCTATGGAACTGAGTAAAGTTTATGATGTGTTTCATATTAGTAATCTGAAGAAATGCCTTTCAGAGGAAACACCAGTTATACTGATCAAGGATATTCGTGTGGATGAAAGTTTGAATTTTGTGGAAGAGCCGATTGAGATAATGGATAGAGAGATCAAACGACTCAAGAGGAGTCGTATTCCGCTCATCAAAGTTCGTTGGAATTCGCGGCACGGACCGGAATTTATGTGGAAACGTGAGGATGAGTTTCGAAAGAGATATCCGAAGCTTTTCACTTCGTAGATGGGTTATTTCAAGAGAAACCCGGGACGGGTTCCTTCTGAGGCTGGGAGGATGTGACAACTGGCAAAATAGGGAGCCATTTTATAAAAACCGCATTACATTGAAATTATAATTTGGAATTTTTAAAAGTTTGTTATGACGAGATATTTTACGAACGTGGGTACGTGACTTTAATCGTACGATATTTATGAGATTTGGTTATTTAATTATGGTTTGGTTTGATTCGGTCATGATAATTTATTGTGAGATCGTTATTTTTGGCACTACTTTGACTCCGGCACTAGGTTGACCTAACAATTTTAATTTCATTTTATTATTGGATCGGATATTATTATTTTGGAACGGGTTTGGTTTGAGAAAGACATTTGGTTATTTAAGTTTCGGGTTTGGTCCGTGTATTGACACCGGGCTACTAAATCCCTACACCCACTATTATTATTATTATTTAAAAAAAAAATATATTTTTCTTTTATGAGAGTAAATAACATGAATCGTCCTTGTGGCTGTCATTTTACAAGCAAACCATCACCCACATCCCACCAATACTCTCTCTCTCTCTCTTCTTTCATTAAACACCACCGCCACCCTAATATCACCATAGCTCCGCCACCGCCGCCCTCACCATAAAAACAACACCACCATCTTCACCATCTTTTCGAGATCTATCTATTGGTACCAACCACGCGCCCTAACTCCCCCTATAACACCTAATTCGAATTAAACCCCCACGAGTTCATCATCACCTTGTACTATTTATTGAAGATCTATTCGTTTGGCTTTAATTTTTGAAGGTAGGCCGAGTTTTTGGACTCGTGTTGTGTTCGATTCGTGACTTAGAGTCACGGGTTTTCATTTCTTTTTCGGGTTTCATGGAGTTTGAGGCTAGAATCAAATGGGTTTTGTGAGAATAAAGTGGGAAAAAGGATTTTGGTTGATAAAAACGTGTTTGGTATCCGGGTTGGATTGTTTTGGGTTCGAATGTGTGGAAGGATTGATGATTCTTGGTGGGTTGATGCTCGGTTTGAGCATAACCGAGACCCTCGAGGTCTCGGGGTCGGTTTTGTGGCTTGTTTTGTCGAGCCGAGACCCAAAGGGGTCCTCCCCGTTTCATGTTGTTGTTGTTGTCGAGACACCAAGACCCAAGGGGTCCTCGTTGACCTTGTTGTTGTTGTTGTTTGGGTTTGGCCGACGACCACTATGGTCCGTTTGGTTGGGATTGGCTCGTTTAGAGCAAGCCGAGACCCTAGAGGTCTCGGGTGGACCCATGACCTTTGATTGGAGTATAACTTTGACCCGGGTTGACTTGGTAACTCAACCCGTTGCATATTTGGTTTTCGGACAATATATGTTACTTGTTATTATTTATTTTTGTTGTGATTGTATTATGGGCATTTGGTTATTATTTGGACGCGTTGCGGTATCTATTGATTATGAGTACAATTGGAGATGTGTTGACGAAAGTGGATTTGGGACCGAGTGTGAGACGGTCAATTAGATGACGGAGATAGGTTAGTCGGGTGCCGTAGTCGGACCCTCATGTTGTAGCACGTGGATATGGGATTGTTTGGATGGAGTTGATTTATATTGTGACTTGATTTTTATTGTTTTGGACTTGGACTATGAGCCGAGGGTCATGACTCGGACATGTGACCAAATTCTATGACTCGATAAATATTTAAAAGTCGATATTAAAAATAATACTCGTTATAATATTATTAAGAATATAATCGTTTATATACGTATATAGACGTGTTAAACGTATATATATATATATATATATATATATATATATATATATATATATATATATATATATATATATATATATATATATATATATATATATATATATATATATATATATGTAAATGCGTATATTAATAATAAAACGATCACGAGTAAACGTATAATAATAAAACGATAGTTATTATACTATGCAAGTAGTGTAATAAATGTCGGGATATTATTATAAATAATAACTATAAAAATAACGGCGAAACATAAGTCGGGTAAATAATAATTAAAGATGTGATTTTATTTATAAATTAGAAACTTATCGAGTTATACGAATTGTGGGTCTTTAAAGTCCAAGTGGGCTTTATATTGTGACTTTGTGTTGTCACGGATATATGACGGTTAATATAAACATTTTATATATCGAATGACTTATTCTAGATCGAGTTATATGACGATATAAAATGGGTATATTAATGGGCATCGTATCCCACGACGCCCATAGGATGTGGTATATATTTTAGGGTAATGAATTACTATATGTCTCGTGGAATTTGGCCGATTCGACGATATATATATAGGGAATTCATTGGGCTACGACATATACCAAATAGAAACTTATGTGCAATGTGCTTTAGGTTGGGTATAATCTTGGAACGATATATTGCGTAAATAAATATGGGAGATTGCCAAATCGACGGATTTGATAAGCTTCGATAATTATTTAAATAATATATTGGGCTAACATTAGACCTATAGTTGTCTTATTATTGATTCTTTGTTGAGGCTTTTTGGTTTGAGATGTGTCGACCCCCACCCGTATGGATACCAAACGCCGAATTTCAAACGAATATGAAGTTAATTCGAGAAATGGATATTTTGGAAAATAAAATGAATTACGTTCGGGAATGGGAATATTTGATTTTGAGGAAATGATTTCTGAACGGGTTTAATATTGTTAGGAAGTGCCGAGTCAGTAGTCGCCGTTACGTGAGTTGCTTGAGATTTCTTGCGTTTTTCTTCTATCATTTCTTTTGAGGATTTCTGGACTTGAGGTGAGTCATAGCCCCACTTTTACTCTTGAACTTCATTTTCAATACTTGGGGTGAGAAACGTGTAAATTTTTTATGTGGACTATTATCGCTTTGTTTATTTAAAACTTGCTATGCTTATAGAACTAGGTAAGATTAAGCGAGGCCTAGTCCCGAACTAGGTAAGCTATTGATTTGGTTATTGAGCGAGGCCTAGACATGAGCTAGGTAAGCTATTGATTTGGTTATTGAGCGAGGCCTAGTCCTGAACTACGTAAGCTATTGATTGGTTGTTGAGCGAGGCCTAGTCCCGAACTAGGTAAGCTATTGGATGGATTATAAAGCGAGGCCTAGACTTGAGCTAGGTAAGCTATTGATTGGATTGATTTGAGCTATAGTGTGCACCTATAGGGTTGATTTGATTTGATTTGGTTGGATTATATTGGTTGGATATTTTGGTTGGATGATTGAGGCCTAGTCTAGCTACCAAGCGTTTTGCGTATATGTCCACTATATTGAATTAAGAATCTAAACCTATGATCTCACCAGCGAAAGCTGACTTTTAGCACGTTTTCTCAGGTAATTAAGTGATGCTCTGCGAATGCCTGGGACTGGAGGCTTGGCATTTGGCACCGGTTATGGATCTATATTTCTAAAACTCTGATAACTATTGTGGACCTATATTTATTTCTTTTGGGCCTGACTTTGGATGGTTTTGGGATAATGTAAACTTTAAAACCCCGCGTGGTTGCATTTTATGTTGTTTACTTTATCTCGTTCTTTTACGTCTTTTGTTTGGATTCCAATCCCTGTAGCACCCCGAAAGCTTGTTGAGTCTTCCGCTGTATCAAATTTTGGGGGTGTTACAGATTGGTATCAGAGCTAAGGTTATAGAGAACTAGGTAAATAGACACCTAAACTATAACCGATTTTTATAGAAAACGATCCTCGACCATTGCCCACCAGCCCGCCAAGCCGAAGCATCATTGTTTGTTATTGAGGTATTATGAGATATTTGAGATGATTAGAGATTTGGGATTTCATGAGATGATTTGAGGATTTGAGGTTATTGATTTAGTGATATGATGTGTTTTTGAGGAATTATATGCGTTTTGAGGAATTATATGGCTTAATTGTTTTGAGAATGGTTTTAGTAATGCGGTATTTAAATCTTTCTTGATTTTATACGATTTGGAATTATATGATGATTTTTGGATATGGTATTTTGAGTTCGCGGTTTAGTTGTTTTTGAAACACTTACACCTACCCTACGCCGTTGTCACAAATCATAGCCTCCTTTGCACATGTTGTTATTAAGAATTGTTATTGCTCGTACGCGTCGCCCCTTGTAGATCGCTATGGCCCCTGATGACCCATACGTGTTGGTCATGCGTTCGTCCACTACGTTATCGTCTCATTGACGCCCTAAGTCACCGATTTTATCGCCTCGTGGTTCACCTGCTCAGAGATGACGATTGATGGAGTACCCCTCCGACGAGGAGTACGAGGGCGAGCAGAATGATGACCTTCAAGATGAGGAAGAGAATGATGACCCTCAGGATGAGGAAGAGGATGATCCTCAGGAGGAGGAGATGCCTGATGATGATTGGACGCTAGCACATTCAGCTCATTCTGCGAAGCCCGATTCCCCGATACATCCGTTAGAGCCGGTTTCACCTGATCATCCATTTTTGTTTGAGTTGCCACCTGGTAGTCCGGTTAGGTTGGATGCACCTTCTGAGGTTTCTGCTGAGCATGCAGATTTGGGTGAAATTGGTAGGATGTGGACTCGGATTACTGCACAGGGCGAGAGGATCTCGCGGATGTCTGACCGACTTGAGATGATTATTGCTGAGTTTATTGCTGAGTTGGTTGCTGAGTTGAGAGTTGATTTGACTACTGTCATGGGCAGGGCGACAGCGATTAGGAGAGGTATGATGGAGATACATGAGCAGATAGAGTGTCTGCAGAGAGGTTTCCTCACAGCTCGCGAGGGAGATCGCAAGCTGTGGCAGAGGAACACAGAGTTAGAAAAAGAGGTTGCGGACCTCAAGAGGGACAGAGATACACATAGTGTTGAGCTGGGATCGTTATTGAGGAATTTGGATGGTTTGAGATCGGAGTTGAGGAGTCTACGCCAGCATCATGGCTAGATCGATTTGATTTGTGTTGTTGTTATGTTGCTTCCTAAGCCAGGGAGTACTTGGTTAGGAGAGCTGGTTATTCTATCTCTTAAGTCATGTTAATCGGATTGTGTGTTCGTCTCGTATGGAACGTTTAGTATTTATTATGTCTTTTGGTATTTTGGGACGAAGTATCGATCGCTACTTGTATGGACGATAGTGATTTCGTATGATATTCTACGGTTTTGGCGTACATGGAGAATAGTGTTCCTATTTGCGTGGTTGACATTGTGTTGGTACTATATTAATGGTTGCACGACGAAACCCTGTTAGAGCTACCAGAACTGGACCTGCAACGACTACCCCTGGTCGTCGAGGACGCCGTCCTACTCGAAATGTTGAGACCCCTACTCCTGACAACCTGGACACCACCAATCGCAACAACATGAATCAAAATGTTGACGTCCAGGGAGACAATGATCATGTTCCACTTAACGCACCTATTGTGGATCAAGCAATGATCAATCAACTTGTGGAGCAACGAGTTGCTGAGCTACTAGCTGAGTCAAATCATTCCAACAATTCTGCTGGAACATTTCCACCTGTTCGTGCTAGCGGATGTCACTACAAGGAGTTTAAGATTTGTGGACCTATTGAGTTTGGTGGAACTGATGGAGTGGTTTACTTGGTTAGGTGGATTGAGAAGACTGAGTCAGTGTTTAATGTCAGTGGTTGTGCGGAGAATGCGAAGGTAAAGTTTGCTTCTTTTACTTTCAAGGATGAAGCCTTAACTTGGTGGAACAATTACCGTAATTCGGTTGGGAGTGATGTGGCTTATGCTATGACTTGGGAGCAATTTAAGTCTCTGCTGATTCAGACTTACTGCCCAAGGAATGAGATTAAGAAATTGGAAATTGAGTTCTGGAACCATAAAGTGAAAGGTACCGATATGGCAACTTACAATCGCCGTTATCGAGAGTTGGCCTTACTTTGTCCCGATATGGTTAGGACTGAGACCCAAAAGATCGAGAGGTATACCGATGGATTGCCGGTAGCTACCAGGAACGATGTGATTTCTGCTAAGCCTGCAAGCATTCATGAGGCTATTACTATTGCCCAACAATTGATGGACTCTTTGGCATTGGAAGAAGCTGAGAAAGATAAGAATGGAAAGAGAAAGAGGGACGATCACTCTAAGGGTAATGATCGTCGAAACAAGCGACAACTAACTACTAGAGCTTATGCCATGGGAGATGGAGACAAGAAGAACTACAATGGAGATGCACCCAAATGTAACCGATGTTACAAGCATCATTCTGGTCGATGTACTGTGATGTGCAAGAATTGCTCTAAGATGGGACACATAGCTAAGGATTGTAAAGCTCGACCACTTGCTATGGTTCAAGCTACTCCTGAAACTATGAACAAGGCAAATGTTACTTGCTATGGATGTAGAAAGAAAGGACACTATCGGAATGAGTGTAGAGAATCGTGGAACCGAGGAAATCAAGGATCGGGTGGTAATGGGTACAATAATGGAAACCGAGGAGCCGGAGGAAACCGTGGACGACAAGATAATGGGGACCAACGTGTGGAAGCTGGAGTTGCTCATGGAAGAGTGTATGCACTCGGGAACGAGAGGGGAGAAGATCCGAACGTTGTGACTGGTACGTTCCTTCTCAATAATCGTTATGCTTCCATACTATTTGATACTGGTGCCGATAAGAGTTTTGTGTCCACTAAGTTTGCACCCTTACTTGAGAAACCCCCGATGGCCTTAGGAATTGGTTATGATGTAGAGTTAGCTAATGGAAACATAGAAAGGATTAAGACTATCATTCGTGGTTGCACGTTAAACTTTCTGAATCGTCCTTTCAACATAGATCTTCTACCCGTCACATTAGGAAGTTTTGATGTCATTATTGGTATGGATTGGTTGTCGAAGTATCGTGCCCATATAATCTGCGATGAGAAGATCGTGCGTGTGCCTTACGGCAAGGAGATTCTGAACATACCAGGAGATAGAAGGGATTTGAGAGGCCCATCTAGATTAGCGGTTATATCTTGCACTAAGTTGCCGAAGCTAATGGAGAGAGGAAGTTACCTTTTCTTAGCCCAAATTTCTGAGAAAGGAGAGAAGGAGAAGAAGGAAAGGTGCATTGGAGATGTACCTATAGTTCGTGATTTTTCGGATGTGTTTCCTGATGATTTGCCGGGAATTCCGCCTACTAGACAAGTGGAATTTCAGATTGAGTTGATACCTGGTGCTGCACCTGTAGCACGAGTGCCTTATCGTCTTGCGCCTACTGAACTGGAAGAGTTGTCGAAACAATTAGCGGAGTTAGCCGAAAAGGGATTCATAAGACCAAGTTCTTCACCTTGGGGATCCCCGGTCTTATTTGTGAAGAAGAAGGATGGATCGTTTCGTATGTGTATTGATTATCGAGAGTTGAACAAGTTAACGGTGAAGAATAGATACCCGTTACTGAGGATCGACGATTTGTTCGATCAACTTCAAGGATCGAGTGTGTATTCAAAGATCGATTTGAGATCGGGATATCATCAGCTTCGAGTGCGTGAGGAAGATATTCCGAAAACGGCTTTCAGAACCCGTTACGGGCATTACGAGTTTCAGGTAATGCCGTTTGGGTTGACGAACGCACCGGCAGTATTCATGGATCTCATGAATCGAGTGTGTAAGCCTTACTTAGATAAGTTCGTGATTGTGTTTATCGATGACATTCTGATATATTCGAAGAATGAGAAGGAGCATGTGGAGCATCTAAGACTTATCTTAGAATTGCTCAGGAAGGAGAAACTGTATGCCAAGTTTTCGAAATGTGAATTTTGGATTCCGACGGTACAATTTCTAGGTCATGTGATTGATAGACAAGGAGTTCATATGGATCCTGCTAAGATTGAAGCGATTAAAGATTGGGCTGCACCTACGACCCCAACAGAAGTTCGTCAGTTTTTGGGATTAGCCGGTTATTACCGAAGATTCATTGAGGGATTTTCGAAGATAGCAAAACCGTTGACCAAATTGACTCAAAAGAGTGTTAAGTATGAATGGGGAGATAAGGAAGAGGAAGCCTTTCAGTTACTTAAGGAAATGTTGTGTAGTGCTCCTATTTTGGCGTTACCCGAAGGTAACGAGGATTTCGTCGTCTATCGTGACGCTTCTCATAAAGGTTTAGGAGCGGAGTTAATGCAACAAGAGAAAGTGATAGCTTATGCTTCCCGACAGCTCAAGAAGCATGAGAAGAACTACACCACCCATGACTTGGAGTTAGGTGCTGTGTTTTTTGCTTTGAGGATATGGAGACATTACTTGTATGGAACCAAGTGTGTAGTGTTTACTGATCACAAAAGTCTGCAACACATTCCGAACCAAAAAGAGCTTAACATGAGGCAGCGACGTTGGATTGAGTTGCTAAGCGATTACGATTGTGAAATTCGCTACCATCCGGGTAAAGCAAACGTTGTTGCTGATGCTCTTAGTCGAAAAGAGAGAATTCCCCCATTATGGGTTAGGTCATTAGGAATGACTATCGTATCGCCATTACCGTCTCAAATATTGGAAGCTCAAACGGAAGCATTGAAAGCAGAAAATAAACCTGCTGAGAATATATTTGGGATGGCAGAAAATGAGAAAGGATTTGTTAAGCGTTCTGATGGAGTGTTATGTTTTGGAGAACGAAGTTGGGTACCATTGTATGAAGGAATTCGAGAATTGATTATGCATGAGTCGCATAAGTCGAGATACTCTATTCATCCTGGGTCGGACAAAATGTACCAGGATTTGAAGAAATTATATTGGTGGCCAAATATGAAGGCAGATATAGCATTGTATGTTAGTAAGTGCTTGACTTGCTCTAAGGTTAAAGCCGAGCATCAAAGACCGTCAGGATTGTTGACGCAGCCAGAACTCCCGGTTTGGAAGTGGGAGCGGATTACGATGGACTTTATTACTAAATTACCAAAGACAGCTAGCGGTTGCGACGCTATATGGGTAATTGTGGATCGTTTGACTAAGTCTGCTCATTTCCTGGCAATTAGTGAAGATGATAGTGTGGAAAAACTTGCGAGGTTGTATGTGAAAGAGATTGTTTCTCGTCATGGAGTTCCGATATCGATTATTTCGGATCGCAACAGCCGTTTCACGTCAGCATTGTGGCGATCACTTCAAACCGCTTTGGGGACGAGACTTGATATGAGTACTGCATATCATCCCCAAACCGATGTCAAAGTGAGAGAACTATTCAAACTTTGGAGGATATGCTTCGTGCATGCATCATAGACTTTGGTAAAGGCTGGGAGAAATATCTACCCCTTGCGGAGTTCTCCTACAACAATAGCTACCACACAAGTCTTAAGGCTGCACCATTTGAAGCTTTGTATGGTCGAAAATGCCGTTCACCTATTGGTTGGGCAGAAGTTGGAGATAGCCAACTCACAGGCCCTCAGCTTATCTTGGAAACTACGGAGAAAGTAACGCAAATTCGAGATCGACTGCAAGCAGCTAGAGATAGGCAGAAAAGCTACGCCGATCAGAGGTGTAAACCCCTAGAATTCCAGGTTGGAGACAGAGTGATGTTGAAGGTCTCGCCTTGGAAGGGTGTGATACGTTTTGGGAAACGTGGGAAACTTAATCCCCGCTACATTGGACCATTTCTTATTTTGGAAAGAATTGGGCCCGTAGCGTATCGTTTGGAATTACCTATGGAACTGAGTAAAGTTCATGATGTGTTTCATATTAGTAATCTGAAGAAATGCCTTTCAGAGGAAACACCAGTTATACCGATCAAGGATATTCGTGTGGATGAAAGTTTGAATTTTGTGGAAGAGCCGATTGAGATAATGGATAGAGAGATCAAACGACTCAAGAGGAGTCGTATTCCGCTCATCAAAGTTCGTTGGAATTCGCGGCACGGACCGGAATTTACGTGGGAACGTGGGGATGAGTTTCGAAAGAGATATCCGAAGCTTTTCACTTCATAGATGGGTTATTTCAAGAGAAACCCGGGACGGGTTCCTTCTGAGGCTGGGAGGATGTGACAACTGGCAAAATAGGGAGCCATTTTATAAAAACCGCATTACATTGAAATTATAATTTGGAATTTTTAAAAGTTTGTTATGACGAGATATTTTACGAACGTGGGTACGTGACTTTAATCGTGCGATATTTATGAGATTTGGTTATTTAATTATGGTTTAGTTTGATTCGGTCATGATAATTTATTGTGAGATCGTTATTTTTGGCACTACTTTGACTCCGGCACTAGGTTGACCTAACAATTTTAATTTCATTTTATTATTGGATCGGATATTATTATTTTGGAACGGGTTTGGTTTGAGAAAGACATTTGGTTATTTAAGTTTCGGGTTTGGTCCGTGTATTGACACCGGGCTACTAAATCCCTACACCCACTATTATTATTATTATTTAAAAAAAAAAAAAGTTTATTTTTCCTTTATGAGAGTAAATAACATGAATCGTCCTTGTGGCTGTCATTTTACAAGCAAACCATCACCCACATCCCACCAATACTCTCTCTCTCTTCTTTCATTAAACACCACCGCCACCCTAATATCACCATAGCTCCGCCACCGCCGCCCTCACCATAAAAACAACACCACCATCTTCACCATCTTTTCGAGATCTATCTATTGGTACCAACCACGCGCCCTAACTCCCCCTATAACACCTAATTCGAATTAAACCCCCACGAGTTCATCATCACCTTGTACTATTTATTGAAGATCTATTCGTTTGGCTTTAATTTTTGAAGGTAGGCCGAGTTTTTGGACTCGTGTTGTGTTCGATTCGTGACTTAGAGTCACGGGTTTTCATTTCTTTTTCGGGTTTCATGGAGTTTGAGGCTAGAATCAAATGGGTTTTGTGAGAATAAAGTGGGAAAAAGGATTTTGGTTGATAAAAACGTGTTTGGTATCCGGGTTGGATTGTTTTGGGTTCGAATGTGTGGAAGGATTGATGATTCTTGGTGGGTTGATGCTCGGTTTGAGCATAACCGAGACCCTCGAGGTCTCGGGGTCGGTTTTGTGGCTTGTTTTGTCGAGCCGAGACCCAAAGGGGTCCTCCCCGTTTCATGTTGTTGTTGTTGTCGAGACACCAAGACCCAAGGGGTCCTCGTTGACCTTGTTGTTGTTGTTGTTTGGGTTTGGCCGACGACCACTATGGTCCGTTTGGTTGGGATTGGCTCGTTTAGAGCAAGCCGAGACCCTAGAGGTCTCGGGTGGACCCATGACCTTTGATTGGAGTATAACTTTGACCCGAGTTGACTTGGTAACTCAACCCGTTGCATATTTGGTTTTCGGACAATATATGTTACTTGTTATTATTTATTTTTGCTGTGATTGTATTATGGGCATTTGGTTATTATTTGGACGCGTTGCGGTATCTATTGATTATGAGTACAATTGGAGATGTGTTGACGAAAGTGGATTTGGGACCGAGTGTGAGACGGTCAATTAGATGACGGAGATAGGTTAGTCGGGTGCCGTAGTCGGACCCTCATGTTGTAGCACGTGGATATGGGATTGTTTGGATGGAGTTGATTTATATTGTGACTTGATTTTTATTGTTTTGGACTTGGACTATGAGCCGAGGGTCATGACTCGGACATGTGACCAAATTCTATGACTCGATAAATATTTAAAAGTCGATATTAAAAATAATACTCGTTATAATATTATTAAGAATATAATCGTTTATATACGTATATAGACGTGTTAAACGTATATATATATATATATATATATATATATATATATATATATATATATATATATATATATATATATATATATATATATATATATATATATATATATATATATATGTAAATGCGTATATTAATAATAAAACGATCACGAGTAAACGTATAATAATAAAACGATAGTTATTATACTATGCAAGTAGTGTAATAAATGTCGGGATATTATTATAAATAATAACTATAAAAATAACGGCGAAACATAAGTCGGGTAAATAATAATTAAAGATGTGATTTTATTTATAAATTAGAAACTTATCGAGTTATACGAATTGTGGGTCTTTAAAGTCCAAGTGGGCTTTATATTGTGACTTTGTGTTGTCACGGATATATGACGGTTAATATAAACATTTTATATATCGAATGACTTATTCTAGATCGAGTTATTTGACGATATAAAATGGGTATATTAATGGGCATCGTATCCCACGACGCCCATAGGATGTGGTATATATTTTAGGGTAATGAATTACTATATGTCTCGTGGAATTTGGCCGATTCGACGATATATATATAGGGAATTCATTGGGCTACGACATATACCAAATAGAAACTTATGTGCAATGTGCTTTAGGTTGGGTATAATCTTGGAACGATATATTGCGTAAATAAATATGGGAGATTGCCAAATCGACGGATTTGATAAGCTTCGATAATTATTTAAATAATATATTGGGCTAACATTAGACCTATAGTTGTCTTATTATTGATTCTTTGTTGAGGCTTTTTGGTTTGAGATGTGTCGACCCCCACCCGTATGGATACCAAACGCCGAATTTCAAACGAATATGAAGTTAATTCGAGAAATGGATATTTTGGAAAATAAAATGAATTACGTTCGGGAATGGGAATATTTGATTTTGAGGAAATGATTTCTGAACGGGTTTAATATTGTTAGGAAGTGCCGAGTCAGTAGTCGCCGTTACGTGAGTTGCTTGAGATTTCTTGCGTTTTTCTTCTATCATTTCTTTTGAGGATTTCTGGACTTGAGGTGAGTCATAGCCCCACTTTTACTCTTGAACTTCATTTTCAATACTTGGGGTGAGAAACGTGCAAATTTTTTATGTGGACTATTATCGCTTTGTTTATTTAAAACTTGCTATGCTTATAGAACTAGGTAAGATTAAGCGAGGCCTAGTCCCGAACTAGGTAAGCTATTGATTTGGTTATTGAGCGAGGCCTAGACATGAGCTAGGTAAGCTATTGATTTGGTTATTGAGCGAGGCCTAGTCCTGAACTAGGTAAGCTATTGATTGGTTGTTGAGCGAGGCCTAGTCCCGAACTAGGTAAGCTATTGGATGGATTATAAAGCGAGGCCTAGACTTGAGCTAGGTAAGCTATTGATTGGATTGATTTGAGCTATAGTGTGCACCTATAGGGTTGATTTGATTTGATTTGGTTGGATTATATTGGTTGGATATTTTGGTTGGATGATTGAGGCCTAGTCTAGCTAGCAAGCGTTTTGCGTATATGTCCACTATATTGAATTAAGAATCTAAACCTATGATCTCACCAGCGAAAGCTGACTTTTAGCACGTTTTCTCAGGTAATTAAGTGATGCTCTGCGAATGCTTGGGACTGGAGGCTTGGCATTTGGCACCGGTTATGGATCTATATTTCTAAAACTCTGATAACTATTGTGGACCTATATTTATTTCTTTTGGGCCTGACTTTGGATGGTTTTGGGATAATGTAAACTTTAAAACCCTGCGTGGTTGCATTTTATGTTGTTTACTTTATCTCGTTCTTTTACGTCTTGTGTTTGGATACCAATCCCCGTAGCACCCCGAAAGCTTGTTGAGTCTTCCGCTGTATCAAATTTTGGGGGTGTTACAAAGTGGTTTTGTCTAGTGGTTATTTACTTAATCAGGCTGACAAATGTGTATATAGCAAATTTGATGAATCTGGTAAAGGAGTCATCATTTGTCTATATGTTGATGACATGTTGATCTTTGGCACTGACCAAAATCAAGTTGATCTTACAAAAGAATTTTTGTCATCAAAATTCTCCATGAAGGATATGGGGGAGGCAGATGTTATCCTTGGCATAAGGATTAAACATGAAAGTAACAAAATTTCTATATCTCAGTCTCATTACATTAAGAAGGTGTTAAAGAAATTTAATTACTTTGATTGTACTCCAGTGAGTACTCCCATGGATACAAGTGAGAAGCTAATGCCTAATACTGGCAAAGCTGTATCTCAACTTGAGTATTCTAGGGTGATTGGCTGCTTGATGTATGCCATGACTTGTACAAGGCCTGATATTGCTTTTGCTGTGGGTAAACTGAGCAGGTATACTAGTAATCCTAGTGCTCACTATGGATTATAGTCTCTCATATACTGGTTATCCTTCAGTATTAGAAGGATACACTGATGCAAGTTGGATCAGTAACACTGAAGACAATTCGTCTACAAGTGGCTGGGTATTTCTACTTGGTGGAGGTGCAATTTCTTGGGCATCCAAGAAACAAACTTGCATTACCAGTTCAACCTTGGAATATGAATTTGTGGCTTTAGCTGCTGCTGGCAAAGAAGCTGAATGGTTGAAAAACTTGCTTTTTGAGATTCCATTGTGGTCTAAACCTATAGCACCTATTTCTATCCATTGTGATAGTGCTGCTACATTGGCAAAGGCTTATAGCCAGATGTACAATGGGAAGTCTAGACACTTAGGTGTTAGGCATAGCATGATTCGTGAGCTTATCATGAATGGGGTGGTATCTATAGTGTTTGTTAAATCTCAACAAAACTTAGCTGATCACTTGACGAAGGGTTTGGCTAGAGACTTGGTTTTGAAGTCTGCTAAAGGGATGGGTTTAAGTCCTACTTAGTCACTGAATGCAAGGATACCCAACTCCCTTCTAAGGAAACTTGGAAGCTGAGTTCAATGTGGAAAGCTGATCATTTAGTGGACTGAAGCACATGTATTACAAACATCCCAAGGTTGTGCTTGTTACCTGCTGAAAGGAGGATGAAGTCTTCACTTCTTAATGGTTAATTTTCTTTGAAAAAGTGCTAAGCAGGAGCATGAATTAAAGATGAACCACCTATGTGAATGTTGAAGTTTTGCCGCTTCAGGAAGCTTTGGACTTTTAGCTTTTACAACATTTATGAATTGGATATGGACACATGGCTTGTATAGTGTCAGGAGTATTTTAGTGTTTGAAAACTTGTGTGTATTTATCATCAGGTATTCAAATGGGTTGAAGGGTTCAATTCTTAGAACACCCTGATTCTCGAATATTTGAAAGTATATGTACTAATGTGGAAATTCAATCCTCAGGATATTTTCATTTATGCACTTGTTTTGGTTTTGTGTTTGAATTTTCATGCAAAGGTAGTGAACTAAATTTGGGGAAAATTTAGTGCACTTGAGGGATTAATTCACACCTGGTAATGGGTTTGGAGGTACGGAGTGTACACCTATTTTTACGCTTGCAACTGATACATCTGATTTCTACATTTACTTTCTGTAGGCCTGTACAACATGTTTAAAATCTTTTAATAAAATGTTATCGATCCTAATATGTGTTCTTTCTTTGTTAAACAGATAACGCTGGTGTTATTGTCAACCCGAAAGGAGAAATGAAAGGTACATGATATCACATTCTCTTTGTGCTGTATACAAAACTTGATTTTCCTAGTCCTGATTGCCAACTTTGCTTTTGCTTATTCAGGATCTGCGATCACTGGACCGATTGGAAAGGAATGTGCTGACTTATGGCCAAGAATTGCGAGTGCAGCAAACGCTATTGTTTAAGTTGTTTTCTCTTCAAGAAAAACTTTGTAAAAACTCTAGCCGCCTGAGTTTATTTTGATATGTGCAGACTTTGTTACGTTAATGAGCTTTGGATCTATTTATATATACCCGACATTTTCGTTGTTACTGAGTTTATATCTGCTATGATTCTATTGTATGTGATTTTAGTACTTGGAAAGATTATTGGTTATTGCGTGTGTTGAAGGCTCATTTGGGCATCATAACTCGTTTATACCTTGTGATCTTTTGCCTCATTAAATAATACTCGTTCATCACATTTTAAATGTTCATATTCAAATTGTACCAACCATCTCATAAAAGTCTTTTAGTTCAGATGGCCTTCGATTGAGAAATTGAGCTGGAAAATTATTTTTGGCATTTGCTTAATGCGATTTATGGAGTCCACGATTTATATTGGATATATTCTAATAATATCTATCAATGCTAGAGTGTTGATAGTTGACAATATATATGTACATGATAATGAGTCCAGCTAGCTAAAATAAATATTAATTGTGTCTCAATATAGGCATTGTATGTTAGTACATTGTGTATTGAAACAATTTGCCACCCAAGCGCCATGTTGTTGGTATTTTAGTGTAAAATAGATTGCGTTTAATATGCAAATAAGAGTCTACGCTTATTTGGATATTAACGGGACTAACGGGGGTTCGGGGGCAGCGCCCCTAAGAGAAGCGGGGTCCAGGGGCGGCAGGGTCCAAGGGGCGGCGCCCCTGGCTAGGGTCGATGTATATAACGGTATAATGTTTAGATTGGGTATGATTTTTTGTGGGGTAAATATGACATTTAGTGATTTAATTTGAGTATATATGGAATTAACCGAAAAATTATAGCATCCATTAATCAAAATCAATCCACCCATTAATCAAAATCAATCTTGGTTCGTCTTTGTGCCAGTGATTAGTATGCTGTCAATGGAAGATATTTAAATATATGTTGGTGTTATTGGATGTTTGTGGAGATTCAAGGTCGCCTCAAATAGGTAATTTTTTGACTATCTTTCTTTAATTGTTTATGTTTGAGTGTGCTCATTGTGTGTATTTGATTCGAAGTTATTCAAATGTGTGATTGGTGGAAGAAGTAGAAGATGCAATAATTGTATGTTTTGGGGGTACCTTTGATTCAATCAGCTTTGTTTTGTACATTATCTAATAATGGTCTGTTTATGGTGTTTGATGAAATGTCTGCAATAATTTTGTAGAAAAATGGTTGCTTCGAGAATGTAATGGTGAATATTCTTCTTTCGAACTAACTCTCTTGTGTTAGGTAAAATGACTCATTTACTCATATGATCAAGAAGTTTCTTTATTTGGTCCGATGGGTCTCATTACTTTTAACTTTGACTTAAATAATCAAGACCATGGATAGAATGCCGTATTCAGAGTATCTGTTAATGATCATTTGTAAACAAACACATCTAACGCTACTACAAGAAAAGCAATTCAAAAAGGTTACAAACAGGTAATAAGCTGCACGAGCTTAAATTTGGTTGTTTAATAGTTGGGTTCATGCGTAAAAGTTAAAATTTAACTAATCTAATGTCATTTGTTTTTATATATTTACTGATGTATTGTATATTATGGATTTGCTTTAATATATGTTCTTGGTTTGTGGTCTGAATTTGGAATTAGCACTTACTATTATTATTTTTACTTAAAGTCGTAGCCATGAAAAGTCAAGGTGGGTAAAAGATTGTTAAAATGGTGTTTCTGAGCCGAACAACAGACCTAATCCATAGAGAGTTTCATACCTTCGAGGCTTCGAAAGGTTTAAATTCCTGACTCGGTATCTGGTTTGTAATATGCTTCATTACTGTCAAAATGGGTTTTCTTTTAATGTATAAATCAAGTATTATATGGGCTTTTTGTGATCGCTAGATAATAACTCTTAAGGTTTATGAATTTGCTCATATAGGCTTTTTGGGATTTCTTAATAAAACATATACTTTCTTGCTCTGTTTGGGAATTCTTTTAAGGGTTATAACTTTTATGGGTTATGAGCTTGCTTAAATAGGCTGTTTGGGTATTCTTATTAAAAAATGTCTAATTTCTCATTGGATGTTTGGGATTCATTATTGGAACTCCTTACATGGGTTGTTTGGAAGTACCTATTAGAATGACTGCTTATAGGAAGTTTATGATTTCTTATTTATTTTGATAGATGAAATGGTTGTGGAAATCTAAGCTACAGAAAGGACCAAATTATAGTTATTGAGGAATTGTTGATGGCTAAAAATGATGGAACCATTTAGGAAAAGTTATGGAATGTGAGGATATCTACTTGATATGATTTACTCTTTTCACAAAGTAAATAGTTGTAATTTGGAGAACGAAGTTTGTGCGCCTCGGGTTACTTATGAGATATAAGATATTTTTCGAAGTGACAAACTGAGCAGATCGGTTTAAGCAGTGGTATAAAATAGGAAAAAATTTCCTACTTCAATAGATGATCCAATACACCTAATATCTGTATAATATGATTTTAGAGGTTTTACATCTTAGGAATGACCTTCAAACTGAGATTTTGAAGTATTCAATCTAAGAATTTAAAATTTCATGCCTTTTAATGTACTATATTGTAAATGTTTCTTTTTTGACCTCTTTTAAAGGTAATGGGAACTTTTATGAATTGTTGACTAAGTTGTTGGTTCGGGCTTCCATGCCAGAAATATGATCTGATGCGATTCTTTCTCTACAACTATCTTTCGGTAAGTATTTAACAACTGTACTTGATTATCTGAGGTGATTACATTTGGGTTTACTTGAATTTCTCTTAAAGCAAGGGGTGTTTATCATTAGATGTATACTGTGCCAAAAATGTCAAGTGGAGTGTATACTAATATTATTTATGTCTATGGTTTTTTTGCAATCAAATCCACACCACCTGGTCCGCATGGGTGTCAAATCCAAAAGGTGTAATTGCTCGCTTAGTGTTAATACACACATATATCAAGTATGTAATATTTTCCTATGTGGTTGGTTTTAAATATTTATTGTCTTCTTTGTATATTTTGATGTTTTAATAGTTGCTCTTGCATCATATAATTGAATTAATTATAGATGATAGTATCTGTGAAAAAAGCTATCAAAGTCAATACCAATCATTTTGGATAGGAGGAACTAGGACAATGGTATTCAATAGTAGCGAAAAATGCACATTTCTTAAACTTTAGCTAAAAGGAGAACGGGTCAAATGGGTCAAAGTCTATCTTTAGCATGTATGCCGTCTTAGATCATTATATTCAAACCAACAATGCCTTGCCCGTTTCGTGTTGACCTACACAAATATGGCCTGTTTTAAACTCACAACAATTTGATTACATGCATAGACCAGTAAAGTGTTTGAGCGTTAGCTAAATCTTAATACTAACAGCTTTGTACCAATGGGTTAGTCATTTGTTTGAATCATTACAATCTGACAAGGAGTCATATCAAATTGAAAATAGGTTGTATTAATTTAACTAAAACATTATATGTGCTAAAAATTGGTCCTGCATTCCTGTAATGTTAGTAATCACGACTTGCTGTAATGTTAGTAATAAATTGTTTGGTTTCTACTGTATATATAATACTATGTAACCTGTGGGGAATGGCGGTGATACGGGTGTTGCCACGAGGCCTAAGTCGAATAAGAAGAATGAAGGAAATGTTGGTTTAATGTATCACAGAAAGATAACTGATCCATCTATATTAAGTATGTTTTATCTTTTTATTGCTCTAAATGGATCTTTAAGTCTTTTTTTTTTTTAATTTTTCTTTGACTTGGAAGCATACGACATTAGATCATGGACTACTATTGGGTTACGGGTTGGTCGGATTACAAGTTTAATCAAGCAGCCCCAATTTGCTACAATAATTTATTCTATATACCACTCATAAAAGGGTTAGATAAGTAATTTTAAATATAGATAAACATATAGATGTTAAATGTTTTCCAAATCGTATTTGCAATTGCAGGTAGGCATCAATCTGGCATATGTGGCTGCAGTAAGTGCAGGAAACAACCAAGAAGTCGGAAGTATGATTGTCGAAGCAACGAGCAAAGTAGGAAGGAAATTGTGTTGAAAGCATGCAATACTAACAGTGAGAAAGTCACCGTTGAGTTTGAAAACTGCAAAGGTACTAATAATATTTTGTTGTATCATTGTTCAGTTTGGTTCCCAAACTGATTTTATGCCTTGTGGGTGTAGTTGCTTTCGGTTAAGAAGAAGTTAACAAATCCAATTGTTAGCCTCGCTTTTTTATAAAGATAACGTCATACAAGTGAATTGGACTAGATTAGAAACTACAAGGACTACTATTGTCAAGTAGGAAAACATGTAGTGTTAGGAGCCTATAAATACCCCTCATGACTCTCCATGAGGGGTGTGGGAAATTGTGTGTGTAAACTTCATATTGTCATTTTAATATAAACCCTTTTCTCCACCTTTCTCTCTCTAGAACAATGGTGTATTTCGATCAACCTCGATCTCCGGAACGTGTTTCTTGGTCATAACACCAAGAGATTTAAAGTGTTTTGGAAGATGCTATCAAGGGTGGGTACCCGATATTGGTTATAGCAGAATACGTTGAGCAGGAAGTTCTTGCTACCCTTGTAGTGAACAGACTCAGAGGTTCACTAAACATTGCCACACTTGAAGCACTTGGATTTGGTGATCGTAAGAGTCAATGTCATTTAGATATCGCTACTCTTACCGGAGGCAAATGTTTATCTTTTTTAACAAATGGCGATTTGGACCCATTTACTTGTGAATGGGTTAATTTAGGTAATGTCTTTTCTAATGGGCATCAAAATAACGCGTATAATATCCTAAATCATTATTTCATAAATTTAGCTTATTAATATTCGATAATGTTGCATAACTTACTGATCATATACCTTTACTAAATTTCTGTTAATTAATATCTAAAAAAATATGTCATCCGTTAAGTTCATGTGTGTTCTTTTTATAACCGTCTTCTTCTGTATTTATTCAGGAACTCTAATAAGAAAGGAGGTAAGTTTAACCTTTGAGAACACTGGGAGTGAGGTTTTAGTACGTGCTGCAAAGGTGGTACTCACCAAGGATACCACAACTGGTGTTGGTGATGGCAGCACCCAGGAGTTTATCAACAAATGGGTCGCTCAAATTAGAAACCTGATTGAGGTGCAATTCTATACAACTCTTTTTTGTATCCATTTCTAACAGGGTCTTTTTTCTCCCACTAATAGCTACAATAACTTTAACTTAATCTTTCAGGCAGCAGAATAGGACTCTGAAAATGAAAAGCTAAATGAAAGATTTTCAAAATCTGGTGGAGTCGCTATTATCCAAGTGAGTTTTAGCCACTACAACTCACTAAGTATCCTTATTGTAATTGAAACAAAAACAGGATTAGCTTATTTAGATTAGAGCTTAATAGAGGTACGTGTTGAAGACTTTACCACTAAGAATATATGATAATATATTTAACATTGCAACGTAATCAATGGATAGAAATGAAGGAAAATCTAAGGTATTTAATCATTTTAAGGGATTGTTTTTATGTATTCTTGAAGTTGGATCTCTCCCCCTTCCCCGGACCAACCATATAGCCAAGATTTACCTCTAGAAATCTGAATTATATGGATATTCATGATTTAGTATAGAGTATAATACATCGAAAGTTCTGTATTTTCTCTGTGCCCATCATAAACAGAGCGTAATGTGGTGTTTCTATTAGTCCGAAGGGTTTTGTGTGTGCACCAATTGTCTTTTATCTCCCCACTCTGCCAAAAGGTAGTCGAGTTAATTTTTTATGAAGACTAATTGTTCATTATCTTTCTGCATAAATGACAAGCTAAACTCTCTCCCAGATTTCTTCCTGTACTTCTTGATAATCTTCATAAATCCTGATTCTTATTGGTACATAGTATAGTCCACAGAAATTTGACTATGATTATGATATTATAATCCTATGTAACGAACATAATATGAGGAGTGTGTGTACGTCACAATTGAGAACATGGTAATGAAAGAGCAAAACCAATTGATTGTGGAATTGCAGTAGATACAATATCACGTGAGCTAAATCGGCACCGCTACTCAGTTCATCTACCTCATCTTTCAACTCCTGTGCGTCATATACGAAACAAATATATAGAAACTGGATTTTGGAATTTGTAGCATCTTTTAAGTATCAATCCATGCAATTGGCACCAAAAAGTTATTCGTAACGATACCTAAACTGATTGCGTGGATACAAGTACCTGAAATCTTTCATTTATTCTTCTTCCTTCCCTGAGAAAAATTCATTCATGTTCTCAATTTCATTCTTGATAAATTGTTTGAAACCCTCATCACATTTGCGGGATCTATTTGATTCAACAGTTTTTTTTTTTAAGCCTTAGTAAATAAACAAGCACTTTCACATTCGGGCATGAAAATGGATATCTAATTGCGAAATCTCTGTCCAAATTTCATATTTTCTTTTGAAGGTATTGCTCCAAAATATGAAGTGTCATCCTTTATGAAATCAAACATTGTTGAAGCATATTATATTGTCTGAGGATCATACCATGGTTATACTAAATTTTTTAAGCTACTAAAATCTGCAAGTCAATGAATTCAAAGTATATTCTTCGTATATTTTGTCGTTTGGATAACATTGTCTCACCTCCTTGGCCATCAAATAACTATTACTCCGTATGTGCTTATCAAAACATGGATATCGGATTGAATAAACAAATATCTTTTATTCAACGTCAAGATGAGACAAATACTAAAGATTCCAGGTACTATGAATCAAATAGCTCACCTAATATGTTTTGTTTTTGTTGTTTCCTGTCATTTACCATCATACTATTTGTTGCAACACTTTTGTTATATACTCCGTAAAATTTAAGCCCGTTTTGATTAACCATATAATTCATCCAGATTTGAGACTCATTGACGAGGAAACAAAAAATGTTGCTTCGTTCTATATCGAAGACCTTATGCGAAGCAGAGGTACTTCCTTGAGACATTTAATTGATATGTCGTATTTAGATGAGAGGTTTATATCAGAATTTGGTAATCGTGAGCTGCATAGATTTGCATCTTAAGAATATATACCAATGGGAGAACATGAGTCATACATGTTTATTTTGTTTTATAGTTACACACAAAGTCGTTTTAGGGTATTATTGTGATATAAAATATTTAACTTCAAAAAATAATGTTAACTATCTATGTTCTTTGTTAGTTTTGTGACATTGTATCTTTTGATATGTTCGTGATTTCACGGGTCTATTTAAGCGTCATTTGCCATGACAATAAACAAGAGCCAAGGGCAATCTCTTTCAAAAGTCAGATTGTATCTGCCTCTTCTTTTTTCACACATGGACAACTATATATGACTCTTTCAAGTGTCAAAAGCAAAAAAATTTGAAGGTTGTTGTTTTATATGCGGATTGTAACCTATCAAAACTACTATAAATGTCGTACATAAAGAAGTCTTCGAGGTCTATGATCAAACGGTGAATATGTATCTACAGTATACGTATTACATGTTTGCGGCATTTTTCTTATTTACACTTATTATAAATCTCAAACTTCGTTTACTTACATATTTTTTTAAACTTATTAGGTGTTCACGTAATGGACATTTTTGTTGAAGTGTTAGAATGGTCACTATATATATTTGCTTCTGAAGACAAACATATTGGAGATCACGAGGCAATGAACGTTTATTACACAGATATTTACAAGCATTGTATTTTATACTATCAGTCACTTATAACTTACCGTTTCATTATAAGAAAATTTCATAGCCTTTACGTTCGTTTTTCTTTCTTAATTTATTCACGTACTTACTTTTTTTAATCAAAACCCCTCTTAAATCCTGTGGATTCTACGGGTCTATAAGCTAGTATTGGATATATTCTAATAATGTCTATCAATGCTAGAGTGTTGATAGTTGACAATATGTACATGATAATGAGTCCAGCTAGCTAAAATAAATATTAATTGTGTCTCAATATAGGCATTGTATGTTAGTACATTGTGTATTGAAACAATTTGCCACCCAAGCGCCACGTTGTTGGTATTTTAGTGTAAAATAGATTGCGTTTAATATGCAAATAAGAGTCGACGCTTATTTGGATATTAACGGGACTAACGGGGGTTCGGGGGCAGCGCCCCTGAGAGAAGCGGGGTCCAGGGGCGGCAGGGTCCAAGGGGCAGCGCCCTTGGCTGGGGTCGATGTATATAACGGTATAATGTTTAGATTGGGTATGATTTTTTGTGGGGTAAATATGACATTTAGTGATTTAATTTGAGTATATATGGAATTAACCGAAAAATTATAGCATCCAGATTGTAAAAATGTATATAAATTATAAATATGGATATAAAAAGAGATGGCCCATTATCAGCCCAATAAAAAAGGCGGGAATCTCGCTTCCAATACAACTTTGTTCTTGATCGTGTATTAATAGTAATATTTAAAAATGGCTTATATTAATCAAGATGACATTGACTATCAATGGCTTCATGTGCCATGTGAATTTCTATTATAGTACGTAATATTTAAGAATGGATTTGTTAATTAAATTGATAATTGCCCATTATCAGCCCAACAAAAAAGGCGGGTATCCCGCTTCCAATACAACATTGTACTTGATCATGTATTATAATATTTAAGAATGGATTTGTTAATTAAAATATGGAAAATGAATTGTATGCCTAAAACTAAAAAAAAAAAAAAAAAAAACTAGATTTAAAATGAAATTGATAATTGCCCATTATCAGCCCAACAAAAAAGGCGGGAATCCCGCTTCCAATACAACATTGTACTTGATCGTGTATTATACTAATACTAGCTTCAAGACCCGTCCGATGGGTGGGCTAGCTCTATCAGTTTTTTTTTCAATTAATAGTATATTAATAAAATAAAACATTAAAATACCATACGAATACACATTCAATTAAAAAAAATACTTCTTCAAAAATTAAAAAATTAAAAAAAAAATATATAAGAGGCAAAAAAAATTGTATACTAAAATATGGCTAAATAAAAAAGCGTCTAAATATAGATAAAAGAAAAGAAAAAAAAAGTGATATGTTTAAAGACGATGCAACACTTCTTTGTAGAAAACGTTAGGCGTTTCATCGGTGTAGTTTTCATCTCTATTAAAATATGAATACTAAAATACGACTAAATAAAAAAGCGTCTAAATATAGATAAAAGAAAAAACTAATATGTTTAAAGACGATGCAACACTTCTTTGTAAACAACGTTAGGTGTTTCATCGGTGTAGTTGTCATCTCTATCATCATAGAGTACTTTAAGACCTCGATTGCTTTTAACTCTCGAAACAGGTGACCGTGCAAAAAGACAGGCCGTTGTAGCAATAAACCAACCTGAGACAACCATCTTATGTTTAGTTACATATGCACCAAGCCGCCAAACATGTCTTTTTTTTATAACTTTTGGTACCAAAAATTATAATTAAACATCTTTATAATACAAAAAATTAAGACCTGACCAAGCTATCATTCCTAAGTTTAAAGTGCACATGCCATCAATTGGTGCTTTGGTGAAGCGCCTTTTAGCTTGCATACACATCTCGATGTCACTACGTTATCTAATATTCTTTCAAAACAATATAAGAACAACATAGCTACTAATGAAATCAATAAGTTGAATAGACGATCCATAACAAAGGATGTATTTAACATTTTAGTTGTATATGATTTCCTATTGCTATTACCATTTAAACCACTTCATTAACTTTTTACACTACTTAATATTGTAAGTAAACAAAGTTGTATAAAAAAACAATTAAACTATCTTGTTTTGACAGCAAAAGGCAGCAACCAAACTGCCATTTTGCTATGTACAATGGAAACCAAATATCCCCACTTTTGACAAATAAAATGGCAACCAAACAGCCCCTATTATGACGTTAAAAAATAACAACCAACCAACCCCTTTATTGACAGCAAAAACAACCACCAAAAACCCCTTTTTGACAGCAAAAACAACAACCAAAACCCCGTTTTGACAGCAAAAAACGGAAACCACACACCCCTTTGATAGCAAAAACAACCACCAAAAAAGAAACTCAAAATTACAAAAATATCAACTAAAAAGGCATGCACACCCAAAACAAAGAGCTGCAAAAATCATATCCAAACACCCTCAAAGGAAAAAAAATTAACACACAGTCGGCATGCACAAACTAATTAAGCAAGCTGCAACGGGTCAAAAAAGTATATATACATGTCAAAAAATCTTAAAAGGTTCACAAACTGAAAATATAGAAAACGAAACAACCACAAATGCATTAATGATTATGCAAATAAGAGTAACAGAAACAAATTACTCCGTACTACATAATACACCAAGTATACCAAATCTGGATATCTTACGGTCTTAGAAAATTGAAATTGGTATACCTTTGAAACATAGAAAAAGAGTAGAAAAATTAATACAAATGATGTCATACTCATATCACAAATAGTACACACATATCAAAACATTTATAGGAAAAACAATTAGATAATTGCTTCATATCTGCAATTCATGACCATAATAATATGGACCAATTTACAAAAAAATTCTAAACATGTATTTATCAATGAATCTTGGTAGTAGCCTTGTAGGTTCAGGTCAAGTTTACCAGGAAACATTGTTCGCCCATTTAGACTTGCCGAAAAACATACAGATATATTCATGTCCAAACATCGATACAAACACAAAAATAGATGTGTAAGTTTCCAATTAACAATGTATTTTGACCCGTTTCTGTTCAAGTTGTCGTACTTGCTTAGTTTGACTGTTTGACCCATTTGTAATAGAAAAAAAACGCAAATTAACCCATTCATACGTAAATGAGTTAAAATGGACCCATCTGATATAGGCAATCTATTTTGTAATTTTTCCTTTGAATAATAGAAGATAACATTTATTAGAGTATTACGGAACAGGTTTCTTCATTACATTAAGGTAAAATGTGAGAGTACCACTTGTTAAAACAGAGTGTTGTGGATTTGTCATCTATATACCATCAAGTTGCTTTAAGGCTGGAATTCGTCATCTTTTTGGAAATTTTTTCTTAAATAGCAATGACAGATTGCCTTGTATATCCAAGTGGCAATCTAATTAAGGCTTAAAAATGATAATGTATTAACAAAAAACTAAGCTACCTTCTCCTAGTCTCAATGGGGTCAAAACCAGGCATTGTAGTACTGCCAACCGTGTATCCTCTACCATTAGTCGATGGTTCAGTTCTTCCATTAACCATTCGATCCAAATATTGAAGCGATAGGATCAATCGCTGGTCTGTAAAAGAAAGTTATGTCAGTAACTGAGAAAAAATATATAGGCGAGGAAGGTTTTACATGTTTCACTGTATCAAAATAATAATCTCTATATTTTGGACGTCTCACTAATCAGCTTCTCCATTTTGGGGGAAATTACTTAATTAACATGGTGTAATTCCCTGATGCAAAAAAATAAAATAAATAATAATAATAATAAAAAAAAAAAAAATCACTGTGTTACTCTGGGACCATGTGGCCATGTTTATTTGTAATAGAGGTGGTAATTTTGGAGGTTGAATTGACATCACACACTTCTGCCAAAAAAGCTATAGTTGTCAAAGAATCTTAGTATACCAAATAAGATTACAAAACTCAAATTGTGTCAAAATCTTGTTTCTTTAAAAATAATTTCACTGATTACATGGATTAAAAAACATTATAGGAAACTCACAGCCTGTTGACCATTTAGTCCCTTTAATTGGTATCCTCATCAGCTAACTTGTTCGACTTTACCTATTTACCACATTACAGATGAAACGTAGGACAAAACTGACATGGTCGTAAGTAAATGGATTGACATTGCCACCTCTAATGTAGAGGATATAATGTACTAAGTACAGACATATGTGAGAGTAATCCCATAGTTACCAGGTAGTTCCCTCAACCTGCTCAGTTCCATAGCTTCCTTCATTAGGCTCATTATAATAACAATTAAAATGCTAAAGAGTTCTATTAACCTAACTAATTAAAATAGCATTTTAGACATAAGGAGTACCTCAATTTGTTTCAAATTGGCTTCAGTATCATCCCTCTTTGTGTTTTCCCAAGCGGTTATAGCGGATAGCTCCTTCTGTGCCCTGTTGATTCAATTCCACACATACGTGACAGTAAAGGCAGATCCAATGCATAGTAACGATATGCATGTGATTTTTATTTTGTAAAATTAATTCATATAAAATCGTGTATGTTTTTGAGGTGTCTTTAGAGTTTAGTAAGAGATTAACACACATGTGGAAGCGGTAATTGTGTCTGATTGAGGCCAAGGTGTTGTATAATTATTGCAGATTAGGAACTCGTGGTTGATTTTGATTTTGTAGCAGAAATGAACTCATCATTGGAGCTGACATATTAGCCGCTTGACCCACAACAACAATGGGTTACATGTTGAATCCTGGAATAGGGCATTGATCAATATGAGTAGCGGCTGCTGCAACACATGCAGCTGGATTGGGCATTGATGGTCCTGGAAGAATGGCAGGAAATGGAACCATGGGTCGATTCATTCCCATGTTCATGCCCATGCCCATACCCATTCCCATAGCCATAGGTGAAACATATTGTTGGACACCTAGGAACATCATAGGAACCATGCCGCATCTAAATATCCAGTCATATCAAATAATATGCAAATGAGTAACTTTTTGCTCTTAAGATAAACAGTCATGTCAAATATCCAGTCATGTCAAATAATATGCAAATGAGTAACTTTTTGCTCTTAAGATAAACAGTATGAAATCCATTTAGTCGAAAATGATTATTTGATGCTTTTAATAATCATATAATCACAACCAAAACCGATTATTGGACCCCTACTTTATAATCCAAAAATGAAAATACTTCGTAACACTCTATATGTAGGTCAAACATTAAGAAAGAGATTGTGCAACTTGAATTCGCAACTACCATATACTCTGATATGAGGTTTGCTCACTAAGTTGATTCAAATGTTATTGGGTTCGTTTATTGCTTGAGGTGACACATTTAGTAGGTATAATGAAACGTTAAGAGATTTAAGGTTTATTCACCTAAACTTGCATTTGAAGCGACTTCGAGTACTCAATTGCCTCATCCAACATCGAAGCTTTGTCGGACTACAAATAAATAAATAAAAAAAATTGAGAAGATGTATAGTAAGAGTTACTAACCACAAACTGATACTACTATAAACAAAAACAAATCACACTTCTTGAAAGTGCCGTCGTTTTTTACGGAAGAATGAAAATACACAGTAAAACTATCACTTTTGTCTTCCTAATTTCTTTGCATACACATATAATTACATATGCAAATCACATAATACTTACAACAACAAAAAGATATTAACATGACATACTTATCGGTGAATATGGTGATTAAAGTTGCCCCGCAAAAAGCCAATACCCAGCATGCTCATTACTTATAGGCCAACAATCTGCAAAATCATAACAATGCTTAAAACCGCTACATCGTATCTCAGTAACCAAGAAATTTATTTACTATCAACCTGAGTTCTGCTTCCAATGGTTTATACAATACCCTGCAAAATAGTTTATACAACAAAAAACACATCAAAACAATAATAAAAAAATTCAAACATTTTTTTAAATAAACATTTCACCGAACACTTGATTTGCACGTGTTACATAACTTGCTCAAAACAAATCATATAGACAATTTATTACCAACATAAAAATCAACCACAAAAGTAAGTGATGTATCTCAATAATCAGAAGCTATTGATTTATTTTTGCAACAAATTAACAAATAGTTGGCGGGCATGATTCAGTCACCTTCATATGGAGTCAGGATTCATTCCAAAACTTAAATCCAATAATCAAAACCAATAAATACATACAAAACTAATCCTTAATTCATCAAGCATTAAACATCTAATAAACCTAATTTTGTTTCAATCCGAACAAAAAGTCAAAATATAAATTACCTTAAACTGGATATGGTTGATTTGTGATGAAGTGTTGTTTCTGCGATTGTATGATCGAGTTATGAGGTAGAAACGCCAAATCGGAATTGAAATCATAGATTTGAAAAACGTAATTGAAATCAAAATAATCAATGTTTTTGTGTGTGCTTTATGGCCGGTGTATGTGATTTGCAATGTGTTTTATTTTGACAGTGGATTTTAGTTTCCTTATTTTCAGGGATTTTTTGCTTATCTCCTCAACAGAATTTGTTTGAAATTTTTTTTGAAATCTTTCTATTAATGGGGAGGTTTACACGTGTAGTTTTCTTAGAATTTTGAGAGAGTTTTTGATGTTAAAAATAGCAATCACACTTGTTCTATATATAGGTTGAGATTTAAGAATGGATTTGTTAATTAAAATATATAATGGTCTTGGCATCCCCTTCCATACTCTCTCTCCCATCACCCACTCCCAACCAATCCTCTTCTGCCACATCATTTATTCTCTCTCCTATCACTCACCCATATTTTTACTGGCAATGCATCACTCACCCATATTTATTCTCACTCCTATCCCCTTCTGCCACGTTCCAAAAAATCACAGCCAACGGTCAAAAATTAGATGCCTTCCTTGCTATCCCGTGCGTGAGTCCCGTCCCGTGTTTTTTTGGGTCGGCGGCATGTGCTCCCGCGGATGACTAGTGCCTAGGGATGGTAAAAAAACCCGAATCCGACGGGGAAACCCGAAACCTGAACTAATTGGGGCGGGGCGGGGCGGGGCATGCTAATCGGGTTGCGGGGCGGGTTTGGGGATTAAACGGGGATTTTAATCGGGTTTGGTGCTCGGAGCGGGGAATCCTCGCCCCGCCCCGCCCCACCCGATTAATTTAATATATACACATATACAAATATATCTATATTTTTATAGTATTTTGTTAGTTTTTACATAATAAAAAAATATTACTCTAATATCGTTAGTTTTTTTTATATATATATAAGAATGCAAAATTATGATTATACAAACTGTTATGGATAATTATTAGTGGATGTCCATATAGCCCGCCCACGACCTAGTTAGCTATTAGGGTTTTTACCCTACTGATTATCTTATATATACCCTATGTATCTCTAACATTGTGGATCAATTGAATAATACATTCATTTCCTCTATTCATATTCACAACACGTTATCAGCACGCTCTACAAAGATTTTTCAGTTTGTAAAGGTACGTTTGCAGATTTTTTTTTCATCGTATCCATCCTATTTACTGTTACCATCATACGCTACACCATCAAACATTATTATTGTTATATTTTATGATCACATGAATGTTGTTACTATATTAATATATAAGCAAGAATGACAGTGACACTTATAATAGATTATTAGTTTTATTATAATACTGTGATTGATGCTATTCTCATATGAGTTTGATATTAACCTATAAAGTGTTCATATGACGTTTATAATATATGAGGTTATCATCTTGATTACGTGCAACGTTACTTCTCTTTTTCTACGAGTATTAATCTGTTACATAAACTAATAAAGACTAATCGGTGATAATTGAATACGGATAAATACAAAGATCGAGAATGAGATCGATTATTTTTTTTACATTGGTTTTGTTATAGCCTACTATCATGTGTCAATTCTTGCTTATATCTTTATTTGTTTATCGTTTGTTGATCTCAGTATCAGTATATGTATTATCACATTATTGTCGATTTGTTTCTTATGAGTGTTTATATATTGCACGGATAATATATGTTTAACTTAGGAGATGATATTTGTTGATCTTTTGTTTGGATTCTACCATTTATACACCAATAACGTTTACTAGTGTTTATCAATTAATTGGTAATATGTTTGGTCAGATATATCTTTTCTGTATTATTATAGAACATAAAATTATTGATTCTTATCCGTTTGAACCATAACTACTTGCATATATTACTTCTTGTTATACTTCGATTTTGAAGGCAAGGTTTATATTATTTTACTAATGTGGCACCCAAATATATTTAATTTGTTTGTACTGTGTTTTTGGCTAATTGCATGTCTTATTGTTTATGAAGTATAAGAATTTGCTATAATCATATTATGTGATGTACGCCTAGAACCTAATAATTATTTATTTGCAAGATCCTTGAAATATAGATGACTTATATACACTATAGAACATGAATCAATATTGTTGTTTTTCAAAGTCAAGAGCTGTTTTCTTTTCTCGTATTAGTTGCATAAGAGGTATATATTATTTGACTATAGGTGTAACTGTTTATGTGTGTGTAAGTGTGGTCGTGTAGATATTGGATGGCATGTTTATATAATTGTTAGCATAGGTACTTTACATATAGTCATATACTACCACTAAATGTGAATTTTGGTGTTAGACTATAAACTATGCTTACAATGCATGTCCCCTGCTAGTAGATGTTGATTGATATATCATTAAAAGTTATAAAACTAGCATTAATGCTAGAGTGCATCGATAGTGTTTGCTCTTTATTTTCCCATCTTGGTTTGAGTTCAATATAATCATTATTTAGTAAATTTCAAATCATATGCATGTGATAGATATAATTTATTCATTTACTAAATTTTTGGTTTTATGGTTTCACTTGCATGTGATATAAAAATACCACAATGTTTATGAGTTGGACAGTATTAAACTTACACCTACTAGTTTGAGCCTCATGTTATTATATATAAGGTGTTTTACTGCTTTATATTAGTGTATTGTGATTCTGAGTACTTTTGTATCATTAGAGGCTATGATGTTGACACTACCAGATGTAATGTAACTACGTATTATGTGTTTTCACTTATGTTTTTGAACTAGCCTTAATTTATTTGTTAAGTTTTGCTAGTAGTAAGCAAATCTATCCTTATTTGGATGTGCATTAAAACGATATATATATCATTTGCAGCTACTCAGTTCTCATTGAGATTTGCATCATTTGTATTATTATATGGACAATGTTATACATATTTATGTTTCAAAGTTTTGATGCTAAAATTTGGATATATGAAAATAATCACGAAGGCATGATCCGCAACGTAAATGATGTATCTAGTTATAACAAAGGCGAACTTGTTTATTTGAGATAGCGTGTAGGATGTGATGTCATAAGATTTTAAATTGATGAATAAACTCGGCTATATGGTTAATTAGTAATTCATTTATGTGAAGAGAAGGTTACTTACGAGGATATTTTTGACGTTGAATTGATGCTTATTGCTAATAGAGAAGTATTACCAACCCGTCTAATTAAATAAGATGTCATGATTTAATTAAATCATTGAGTATCATGTAGCATGCGTTATTTAGTGTGGTTTTATTTGCTTACGAGATCCTTTATTGAATGGTTAGTGGTATATATATGTTTAACTTCACTGGTACTAATGATAACGGAGTATTATATTACACTGTAAAAGCTATGAAAGTACTTATATGATTTTGATTGGAGAAATATGATGTTTTATTAAAATCTCTATATTATTTGATGATTACATAGAAAGTGCAATCTAAGCACATGTGGTCATAAACTAGAGTTTATGAGCCAAGATTATTTTATTGAGTGGCATGACCGGTTATACCATCCCGGGTCAATGATGATGCGAATGTATAGAAGAACCATAAGTTTCTTCAAAGATAGATTTGATTGTTCTCATTTGAAGTTAATTGTTCATCTGTCACCACCAAATTAAAGTAAGGATTTTGTCCTATAAAGTTTTGGAAAAATAACATAAAGGGGATGTATGTAGTCCTATACATCCGCCATGTGGATCATTTTGAGTTTTAAAATCGATGCATCGTCAAAATGATCATCAAATACGCAACTTAAGGTTAGCGTGGTTAGTGGCTCGACTTATAAAATGCGAGCACGGTTTTCCAAATTAAATCATTGAGAATGGTGGTGAATACTTCCAAGTTTTGGGCGATTATTGGAATAAGTGTTGAACATAAAAGTAGCCCATGTTCATATGCGAATTGCTTTTGTTGAAACGTTTACTAAACGTCTTCAGTTTATTTCAAAGCCAATAATTATGAGAACAAAATTATTAGTTTATGGGGCATGTTATGAAATATGAATTCACATCTTGCCACAATTATAATGAATCTTCCCCATTAGAATGGTTTTGGTCACGAACCATATGTGTCCCATATAAGAATCTTGTAAATGTGCAGTATATGTTTCTTGTGAATCCACCACAACGCACAATAATGGGATATTGAAATGGATAATTCATTCAGGGGGAGAAAATAAGCAGCGAGAAATATGGAATGAAATATGATATAAATGTTGATCCTCACATTAATGAATATGAACTTAAAGTTCAAGGGACAAATAACATTCCAGATCTAGTAAATGCCAGACATGTTTAGTGACCTAAAGAAAGTGAATAGATCATATTACGCTGCTATTGCTCCAATTACAATTTATGTCCCAGCAATAAAATCATTGATTGGTAGTAAGTCTATGGCACGGCTGCAGCGTGATAGACAAATCGATTCCAAATAAAAGTCCTCGAATGATTATATAAAATGGAGTAATAAAATCAAGATAGTCGAATCGAGGTAATAAAGACCCCATAATAATCTCTTAAAGAGAAACTAGACATGAAGGTTATTGAAAAAACCCCGGGTTGGTGAAAAACTATGAGATCTCAATAAATGATATATAATGTCTAGTAAAGTGTGGAATCGAAAGATATGAATCGACGTCGATAGTAGTATTATATATGATAATGGGCATGGTAATGATTATGTAAATAAATAAGATAGCGCTATAATCATGGTGAGGATCATGGAAGCATACCTGCAGGAAGTGCAGATGTATAAATGAATGGCCAAAAGAAGTAAAGACGCAAAGAGCTAACAAAAGATTAAAGTCTCTTGTGATGAGACATGGTTACTTGGACTTGAAGTCCGTACATAAGAATGTGTAAATTAGTGGATATGCATTGGTCTTTATGAGAAAGCAAAATTAAAGTATTGAAACTTTTGTATTTAAGGCATGACTAATGGCATACAATATTTTCGTAAAGGCATGGAAATGATCATAAGGAGACATGTTCTCATGTGGTGGATCCAATAATGTATTTAAGTCTGGCAATATAATAGTAACTGATATGCGTCTAAATGTTAATGAATAGAGCTCATTTGATGTTGAGATTCCTTAAGGAATATAGAATGCATAAAACGTGTTATGATTTAAAATTCTCGAGAATACTAATTGATCAAATTGAACAAATCAATGGAATTGAATAATGTAAATGTTTCAGGTACAAGAAATATGGGTTTATATTTTACTAACCCATCAAAACAAGTTTAGTTAGTTTTGCAGATGCAGGATAGATGTTTAAGTTACCATGATCGATCTCAAGTTGGATATGTTTTCACAAATGGCGGCACTATTTCCTAGCGTTCGATAGAGCATACAATCGCGGCTACTTCCTCAAACCATACATCAATTCTAGAAAGGAGATACAAACTATTGCATGTAGATAATGTAGCATGCCTTGCCATATCAAGAAATGTTACATCAAAGGCGACAAGACAATTATCGTTCAAGTGATTTTTTTGTGGACCTATTTACAAGATATCAAGTGATGTAGTTATCAGAGGGAGATAATACGCGCTGCACTCTTTTTGTCCTTAGTCATGGTTTTGTCCCACTGGGTTTTCCTGACAAGGTTTTTAATGAGGCAGCATTTTCTAAGCGTATTAACAATATGGACATCCAAGAGGGAGTGTTATGGATAATTATTAGTGGATGTCCATATAGCCCATAAGAGGTCCACGACCCAGTTAGCTATTAGGGTTTTTACCCTACTGATTATCTTATATATACCCCATGTATCTCTAACATTATGGATCAATTAAATAATACATTCATTCCCTCTATTCATATTCACAACACAAACAGGTTTAGTATCATATTTTTAAGTTTAATTTTTGACGCTATAATTTAACATTATTTTTGTATAATACTATCATTGAAAACTTAATTAATAAGGATTGTTTGCAATTGACTATTAATATGTTCGTTATTGCTAACGGTCTAAAAATAACAATAAATGTGAAATGGTGCGTCTTTTTTGAGAATTTCACCCAAAAGAGGACATCCCGATAAGATCCCCGATTAATACGGGGCGGGTTTGGGGCAACATCACGCCCCGATTAGATCCCCGATGGGGATCGGGGGCGGTTTGAGGAGAACTTTGGTAATTGGGTTTAAGGATGGGGATGGCCGCCCCGCCCCAAACCCGCCCCGTTGCCATCCCTACAGTATTGCCATCCCGTGTGGTCAACACCCTAACAGCTAGCTCCTTGTAATTAATAATGGCAACTTACTAGGCAGCCTAGTTGTTAATCATTTTAGCCTTTTAGGAGAACAAGTCAAGCATCTTTAATGCACCAATACTTTTTACAAGGCCTTTAGTTGGATTTCGACTTTTTATTAATAAAGGTGTAAGGTGGTCAATATTATAATCAGTCTTATTTTTAAAGTTAGTTCTAGGGTATTTCATGCCTACCAATCAGCTAGCATAATTATTAGGATTATCTTTTAATTAGTCGAATAATAAACCGACACGTTTACTTTTAAGGACATCTTAATCGCGTTAATAACTTAAGTAAAGTTATATTGTAGCCATATAGTGTTTCCTCTTCTATAAATACATGTTCATTTCTAGCATTAGCAAGATGAGAATTCTCCATATATATCTTTCTTTTTTCCATTCTTCTTACCAAGCTTGGTAAGGTTCGCCCTCAAGCCCCACCTGCAAAATCAAAAGCTTCTCCTTTCCAAGTACCTGCAATCAGCACCAAGGTTTGTAAGGTTCGCCCTCAAGCCCCACCTGCAAGTCCTGAAGTGATGGCTTACCAACTAGCTGTGCAATGGCCACCTGGGGTTTGCACTGGAAATTCAGGTGTCGAGTGTAAGATCAATCCAGTGCCAGCTGAATTTAAAATTCATGGTTTATGGCCTCAATCTAATGGTCCAGAATCACCTGAAACTTATGATGCTCAACAGGTATATATACTACTGTCTAAGATTTTCGGGAAGGTTTTGCACAATTTTTTTTTTTTTTTTTTTTTTTTTTTTTTTTTTTTTTTTTTATCATAATTACTAAAAATCGCACCATAAAGACTTTTTTAGTCAAGCTAAAGTTGCACGAAAATAACACAAAATTGGGGGTTGCACAAACCAAAAAACTGACACATTTTGAAAAAAACTACACTGCATGACCCAAAATTAGGTGTGGCACGTGCCACCCGGCATCCATGTAGTTCCGTCCCTGCTACTGTCTAAAGGCTTGTATATTTTTCGAGCTTGTACTATGTTGATTCTCTCCCTCCCCAACCCAATTTAATTTTGAATTTAATCTTAATATTGTAGCTAGCTCGCATGACTACAGAACTGAACAAGCACTGGCCAAATTTAAAGAGTAACCAACAGTCAATAAGTAACAATATAGTATTTTGGAAAGATGAGTGGATTAAACATGGAAAATATTCTGAGATGGGAGTGCGTGAATACTTTAAGAAGACTTTAGAGTTGTTTAAAGTTGTTGGCGAAGGACTTGAGAGAAAACTTGCTGCTGAAAACATAACACCAACTATCTATAAGACCTACAAGCTACAAGACATAGAAGCTGCACTGAAGAAGATTAATGGTGGCTTCTCTTGTACAGTTGTGTGTAATGAAAGAAATACCAGTAAAAAGGAGAAGCAAATTCAAGAGATTCGGTTCAGCTATACCAAAGATTTCAAGATGCAGAATAATGCTCCTTCTTCAACATCTGCTACTACTGATGTTATGTTTCCTCTAATGTAATAAACTTGTTTTCATGCCTGCATGCAGTCCACCAGTACTACCTCCTTTGAATGGTGTAGTATTTACTATAAATAAAATGGATTGTCTTCTGCATGGGTAATCAACTTCAATCTATCACTCTATCAGTATGTAATCTGATAATAAAAATTCTATCTCTACTCGATCGAACTCGATTTAGTTATATCCATACGAACCAAACTATTAAAAATATGTGGTGAAACCTTCTATTTGAAAGGGAAAGTCGGAACAAGAACAAAATATACAAAATGAAAAAAGAAAAAGAAAAAAAAAATGACATTAAGAAAACAGAAAAACAAACTTATTAGACATTAATGAGTAGAGAAAACAAAGTTGCGAGATGTTAATCTTAACTGCCTTTTACCACATCTTAATGACAGAGAAAAAAACTAAAAAGCCTGTTTTTAAGAAAACCAAACACATCCCATTTGCACTTTTCGGTCCAAACACATCCCATTTAATGAGCAGAAAAGACAAATGATCTTAATTTTGACTGCTCTTACCGCCTTTTAGCGATTGGACAAAAACAAATGCACTTGTTGGTCCAACGTTATTTTGTAATGTTTACACATATTAGGCAATTTAAATTCCAAGTTTGTTATGTGAAAGTTTTACAATCATTGTTATAAGAAATTAATCAAATTTGTATATAAAAGATTATTGGTAATTCCATATATACCCACTTTAAACACTATAATATCATATTTACCCAACTAAAAATAATAGTGTCATATATACCCAACATACACTTCATATTTGTCAAATTTACCCATTAGATTATAAAACTAATAAAAAATTAATTCGCATTACTAAATTCTCATTATACCCTTCTTAATAAGTGATAAACATTCCAGCCAGGTGTTATAAGAACCCTCCCTACGCATGCGTCCCGCCTATTTTTGATGGAATGTACAATCCGACAAAGCAGACAGTACAAGCGGCGGCAGCGGTAAAGTCAACACACCCTCCCTACAGGGAGAGTCAGTATATCTCACCCCTTTTATAATTTAGGTGTTTCGTACAAGTACCAGGGACTTTCAGGAGGCTCAGAGGAGGGAAAACAAGTGGCTAAAGAGACAAAAGAAACTGTAGATGAGTTACATACAAAGGCACGCAAGTTGATAGAACCAAGCAAGGTGCCAATAAATACAAAAACGCATGAGCCAATAATGAAAGATTTGCGCCAACAAGTAGAGTTAAATAAGAAGGGTTTTTCTAACATGTGCCCTAGGGCACATGTTAAGCACACAAAAAGTACAATGGGACCCACGAAAAAGGACACACAAAAGTACACTTGTCTGTACTTTTGCGTGGGACCATGAGTACTTTTATGTACTTTTTGTTGTGGTTAACATGTGCCCTAGGGCACATGTTAGAAAAACCCAAATAAGAAAGATATGCAGAAAATGGATGCCATTATGAAGGAAGTGGACGACTTAATGAAGGAACATGTGGACAACCTCCAGCCTGAGGGCGAAGAAAACTAGTAACAAGTTGAAAGGAAAGCTTAAGTTGTGTACGGTGCGGATCATGTCGATCAAATAAATGCATTATGCATACAGTAGTACTTTGTGTCCCCTTTTTATTTCTTTTATTTCCCACGACATTTAGCGACTTGCTACACAAGTCACTGAATTGATTTGGTTTCTTGGTTTGATAATTGAGCCGTGGGTATGTATGAACCAAATAAAAGTTATGGTTAAAAAATTTTATATCTTAATTTTGTGACTTACTATGTATTTGATATCATGTATTAATCTTGTTATTTGATGATTTGTTGTTTCATTAAAATTAGTATTTTGTAGAGTAAATTACACCGTTGGTCCTTATGGTTTGCGCTGACTGGCGGATATGGTCCTTTGACCAAAAAAATTGCGCCGGTGGTCCTTAAGTCAGAAACGTTATGCCCTCTTCCAAGTGGCCCCACAAACGGATACTAACACCCGTTATCTATTGGAATTAAAGGGGAATTTACGTCAATTCACAACACAAAACACAAAATACAAAACACAAAACACAAACTCAAACCCAGAATCCGGCCAACACCTCCTAACACAAACACAAAACACAAACTCAAACCCAGAACTTCAAACACAAAACTTCAAACACAAAACACAAACACAAAACACAAACCCAGAACTTCAAACCCAGAATCCGGCCAACACCAGAACTTCAAAGGCAAACCCAGAACTTCAAACCCAGAATCCGAAATCAGTTACAATAACATCATTAGTCCAAAATCAGAATATGAAAATGAGATTTGAGATTAGATCTACCATAAAATAAAAATTAAATTCATAATCTCAAGTTCTCAATAGTCAACACACTTTTTATCTCATCCACCATATAGAATCACCACCTCATCATAACAACCTGTTCATCTTCGTAGACCATATAAAGCTTCTCGTTGACTTCAACTGAATCATTGCTTACCTGCTGAAAGTCACATCATAAAACACGTTTTTTTATACCAAATATAACCGTAAAAAAAAACCCGCCGGCCGCAACGCGGTCGGTTGCCGCCATTCTCGTTACTATTGTTTTATACAATCATACAAATGAGTCAAAAGCGGTGATACATACATGTAAAAAAGAGATGACTGATTATAAAACAATAGTAACAAATCCATTCTTAAATATCCATTCTTAAATGTATATATGAAATTAACCCAAAAATTATAGCCTCCAGATTGTCAAAATGTATATAAAAAGAGATGACTGATTATAAATATGGATTTCTTAATTAAAATATGTATATAAAAAGAGATGGCCCATTATCAGCCCAATAAAAAAGGCTGGGAATCTCGCTTCCAATACAACGTTGTTCCAATAAAAAAGGCGGGAATCTCGCTTCCAATACAACGTTGTTCTTGATCGTGTATTATATATAGTAATATTTAAGAATGGATTTGTTAATCTATAACTGCTAGCTCCTTGTAAAAAAGATTATAAATATGGACTTCTTAATTAAAATGTATATAAAAAGAGATGGCCCATTATCAGCCCAATAAAAAAAGGCGGGAATCCCGCTTCCAATACAACGTTGTTCTTGATCGTGTATTATAATATTTAAGAATGGATTTGTTAAATAGAATCTATAACAGCTAGCTCCTTGTAAACAAGATTATAAATAATAGACAATCAAAATATCAAATCCTTACTTCCAATCCAATTCAACGAAAGAAATACTTGATTCATTCTAAGAGAAAAATGGCTTTTCTTTTGCTACCTGAATTGGCGGCAGCATTGATAGAGGCAGCGATGGCTGCGGCGGAGGGAGAAGCGGTGGCGGCAGGAGCTGCGGCGGCGGCAGAGGCGGCGGCGGCAACAGCGGCTGAAGCGACGGCCGCGGCAGAGGCGGCAGCGGCAACAGCGGCTGAAGCGGCAGCGACAACAGCAGCTGAAGCGACGGCGGCGGCAGCTGCTGAAGCGACGGCGGCGGCTGAGGCGGCGGCTGCTGAAGCGACAGCGGCAGCAGAAGCGGCGGAGGCAGCGGCGGAGACAGCGGCAAAGACCGCGGCAGAGGCGGCAGAAGCTGAATCAGCGACGGTAGAAGCGTCGGCGGCTGCGCAGGAGGAGGCGGAAGTAGCGGCGGAAAAAGCAGCGGAGCTAGAAGGGAGTCTAGGAGCGAGGATAGTTGGGGAGCTAGGATCGAAGATAGTAAAGGGTCTAGAAGGGATGCTAAAATTAGTAAAATGGGTTGCAAAGACAACGTGGGATTTTATAATACTAAAGACGGCGATAGATCTAATACCGGAAAAGATTCGTAAGGTATTAGCAGGAATGGTTATGTCGTTGGCTGCCTCGGCCACGAAGTTGTTGAATGTATCGTACAAGTACCAGGGACTTTCAGGAGGCTCGGAGGAGGGAAAACAAGTGGCTAAAGAGACAAAAGAAACTTTAGATGAGTTACATACAAAGGCACGCGAGTTGATACAACCAAGCAAGGTGCCAATAAATAAAGAAACGCATGAGCCAATAATGAAAATTTTGCGCCAACAAGTAGAGTTAAATAAGAAAGAGATGCAGAAAATGGATGCCGTTATGAAGGAAGTGGAAGACTTAATGAAGGAACATGTGGGCAACCTCCAGCATGAGGGCGAAGAAAACTAGTAACAAGTTGAAAGGAAAGCTTAAGTTGTGTACGGTGCGGATCATGTCGATCAAATAAATGCATTATGCATACAGTAGTACTTTGTGTTCCCTTTTTATTTCTTTTATTTCCCACGACATTTAGCGACTTGCTACACAAGTCACTAAATTGATTTGGTTTCTTGGTTTGATAATTGAGCCAAATAAAAAAATTTATATCTTAATTTTGTGACTTACTATGTATTTGATATCATGTATTAATCTTGTTATTTGATGATTTGTTGTTTCATTAAAGTTAGTATTTTGTATGATCATATGAATTTTGAATTATATGTTCATAAAATTAAGGATTTTTCTAACTTGTTCTCTGGCACAAGTTAAGCACATCAAAAGGACTTAGGGATCCACGAAAAAGGAATCAGGGACTCACAGAAAAGTACACAAAATTGTACTTTTATGTGAGTCCCTGAGTCGTTTTGATAGGCTTTAATTTCTTTATTGATTACCCTTTTATACAATAGCGAAACACGTGATTAATTTTTATTTATTTACTTGATTGGTCGCTGATGTTTTTGAAATTTTTTGTTTTAATTTAGCCGTTTAAAGTTGGAATTGTTTTGGGGGTTTTCGTCGGAATGATGAGTAAACACGTGATTATGCCTGACATACCATGGTTCAGTTCAATGTTGATTCGTAAGATTAAGTTGTTGCATATTGTAATTTTGCAGAGGTATTTAAAGTTAGAATTGTTTTAGGGGGTGTTAATACAAATAATGTCTAAAACGTTATTTATATTTTACGGTTTCTCAATATTTTGATAATAACAAGAGTTAATTACATAAATGGCAACTATGTTTTGTCAGTTTTCGCAGATTCAGTCACCGAACTTTTTTTTTTTCATTGAGTCTAGTGACTGAGGTTTCAAATGTTTACTGATACAGTCCAAATTCGTTACATAAATGGTCACTGGGGTTTTACAAAATTACATAAATGGTCATTGAGATTTGCCAAAATTGGACTAGATCTGTAACCATTTGAAACCTTAATGACTGGATCCGGTGAAAAAAAAGTTCAGTGACTAAATCTGCAAAACTCGGCAAACCGTAGTGACCATTTATGTAATTAACTCTAATAACAAAATGTAAAAACGTCATACGTAAAACTTTACATAAACAAGTTTTTAGTCGTAACATTTCATTTCGACACGACGTCACTTATAGTATGAATAGTGATTATTAAACTAATTAATAACGATCAAAGAATTATACAAATCATTTTATTTTATAGGTGGCAATTTGTGCCCAAAATGAAAAAAATTGGCTAATTTTGGCTATTTTGTAAAAGATTTGGGCACATTTAGCCCCATCATTTTTTTGGAATGGGCACATTTAGCCCATTGAAAAGTTAAATGGGGACAACGGGCACATATTTTCTCTCAATTAGAGAACATTATAATCGTTTTTGAAGAAAAAAATTATATATATAATATATTTAATTTTTTAAATATAAATGACTTATTACGTTTAAGGAATTTATTTCGTCATTTTCGGTCTTCTATAAAGCAATTTGTATAACATGTGCCCGTTTAGCCCGTACCCGTTTAGCCCGTGCCCGTTTAAGCCAGTGCCCATTCTAGCCCGTGCCCGTGCCCGCCCGTTTTGCCACCTCTATTTTATTTCGACACATTATATTCTTAAAATTACCTAGACTTTCTTTAAAATGATTATACAAATCATTTTAACATAAATGAAAAATGTCTCATTAAATTCAAAATTTGAATTCAGTTTCTAGAAGCCTAATCTTGAAAGATTATGGCAAGATTTACAAGTAACCATAAAAGACAAAATGACAAGTTGTTCCGGCCTGGACGGTTCCCTTATTGATAAGGGAACCGTGGAACCGTCTTGGCGCGAACCTCTCCCCTTTTGCCTATAAACAAAAGCTCATTTTTCACACTCAAAAAACACTCTTTTCCAATATTCTTTCTGTACATTTTCAGTATCTTTAAAACACATTTTCTTGATCATTACACTTGTTTAATATCATTTAATGTGATCCAATCATCCATTCACTTAGAGTGCAAGTCAAGAACACAAGCTATGATAAAGATATGGGTTGTTATAGTCTAGTCTTAGTTATAGGAACATTTGTTACCATGGGCGAAGCCACATGAGGACCAGAAAGGGTCCTGGCCCCCCTAAGCCCGTTATTGTATTTATTTGCAATTTCATGTGTTAAATTTTTTTTTTCATCTCGGCCATTACATCTAATGTTTTTCTGGAAAAGATTTTGCTTTGGCCCTCCCACAAAAATTTTTCTCGCTCCGCCACTGTTTGTTACATCCTTTGTGTGCATCAAGTTGATAACCACCAAATATATACCTTAGTTAGATCTGGTTAGTATTTTAGTCCTCAAAATACATGTGTGAAAGGTTTGGTTCTATCATGAGAAGAACTCGACATTTAGCTTAGTGTTGGAAAATATTGTAAGCGACGTTGTACGGTTTTCTCCACTTGGAGGGAGCTTGTTGATATAGTGCATTGAGCTCCTGAGTCGGATACTCAGGGAGTGGAGTAGGGCGAAGAGGGGCTTTGTAGTTGAACCACTAGAAATCCTTGTGTTTTGGTTTGATCTTTCCATCTCTTACTTATTTATATTGTCTTATATATTGTTTACACTCTTGAAATTCTATACTTGTTGTGATTGATTGATCTCATTATATACTCGAATCTAAAGCGTTAAAACAATTAATTTTAAATGAGAAAACGGTAAAACTATTCAACCCCCGTCTAGTTTTCCGATACCAAAGCAGAGAATCTTTACATAATATCAGTCAAAGGGATCAAAGGTCGTTTGAACAGGCTTCCTTCTGCTTGTGTTGGTGACATGGTTATGGCTACTGTTAAGAAAGGTAAACATGATTTGAGGAAGAATGTTGATATAAATAATGCCTAAACACGTTATTAATATTTTTCGATATCTCTACGTTTTGATAATCATAAAATGTAAAATCATTAAACGAAAGATTATGACGTAAACAAGTATTTAGTTGTAAAAATATCTATTTTGACAACTCAATCACTTAAGGTATGAATAAACAAATGCTTAATGTATTATATGATCAAAGGAACTTTTTCTTAATCACTAAACTTTTTATAAAATGTCACAAACATTTTATATCTTTTAGAAAAACATTTTTGGTATTAAATAAATATGTTTAATCTATTATAAATTTATGAATTCAAATTTTCAACCAAAAATGGCAAAAATGCTCCAGAAAAACCTTCCCCACAAAAAGACAAAGCTGAGCAACGTTCGGAATGGCCGGTGGTTGGTGCGAAACCGTCAGACTAAAGTCAACCATTTGTGAATGGTCAACTATGATAGTCAAACAGCTTAAGGCCAATGCTTCCGTGGAATATAGTGTTTCCCCGGGTCGTTATGTCCCAACGAGGTGTGCGAAGGTATTAAAAACGAATATGGGATCGGGTGATTATGAACAGGAAAAGGGTGTGAATGTGAGTGGGTGATTAATCTAAGGATTTATAAAACAAAATAGCTTAAATAAGCTATATGAACAGTTACGTGAAACCTAATTATCTAAAACCGTTTAAAAACCTAAAACGCATACGTTTAATTTAATTCTACGTAAACGCACGAAATAAAAAGTGAGATTTAAGAAATAAAAAGCCTACGGATATGAAAATTATATTTTTACAATCCTAATGATATAAGAAAATTATTGGAAAATTAAAATTATTTTTACAACTATATAATTAATTATTATTAATTAATAACTATTTTAAATTATTTAATAATACACTAAATAATAAGAAAATGTAAAATAAGTCTAGAAAAATAAAATTAAAATTTAGAAAAATCTAAAATATTATAAAACTTATTTTAAAACTAAAATTATATTTTTCACACTATTTATATATTTATTATTTAATTAATTACTAATTACTTATTTATTAACTAATTATATTGATTTAAATTATCAAAATTACTAAAAAGACTTAGATAATTAAGAAGATTTTTATAAATCTAATTAACCATCACAGGAATCTAAAAAATTATAAAAAGTTGATTTTATGTATTTTTAAACTAATTTCCTAATTATTATTCTAATTATTAATTAATTACCAATTAATCTAATTATATTCTAAAAAATAGAAAATGAACAGTAGAAATTCTAGAAAAATTCCTAAAAATGTTTTAACTTATATTAAAGCTAGGAAAATTATAAAAACTTGGTGTTACTTAATAAAAACTAATTATGCTATATAATACTTAAATATTAATTAATAATTAATTAAACTAATATTAATTCTAAAAACTATTAAATGACAAAGGAAAAATCTGGAAAAATTACTAAAAGTACTTTAATATAAAAGAAAATTAATAAAAATATAAAAATGCAAGAGTGCTTATAAATAAGCTGAAAAGAAAATTAAAAAGATAATTTCTATTAAATAGAAGCTATCACTATAATTAAAGTTGGTTTTTCGTGTTTTTTCTTTTTCCAAACTATTTTAATACTAAAAACTAACAACTTTTACAAAACCACTTTTACTGGAACTTAAAAATAAGCCAAATGCATGCAATAAGCTTGGGCAGTTGACTTGTGTTGACCAAACAAGAAAATAAGCTCAAATGAGCTTATGTGGGGTCCACAAGGGTGGATTCTGGTTCACTTAAGTTGTTTGGACATTTTAAAGCTAGAATTGATCAGATAAGCTCACAGTATAAGCCAGGAAGCCAAATTAAGCACTTAATTATCTTATTATTGCACTGAAAATGGGACAGACTTAAGGAGTGATTCTAGGTGGGGTCCACTGAGCCTAAGCAAGCAAGCTTGCTCAAACCTTGAAGGTGGCTAGGAGGGGGGTTGAAAGGAACCAACTTGGGGCCTGTGGGACCCACTATGGTGGTCAAGGTGAGCCACCAAAGGTGGTGGTGGTGGTGTAGGTTGGTCTGCTGATGCACAGGGGACTTTGCAGCCCTGCAAGTGACTTTGGGCAAAGATGGGGCCCACACAAGCAATCACAAAAATCAAGTAAAGCTTGATTCCTAAAGCTAAGGTCGTAGACTACAATTGCTGAAAAGCTCAAATCCTAAAAAGCTACACAAAATTCACAATAAATCTTGGCATTTTTGCATTTTTGCACCAAAGTGGAATTTGACTTTTTTAGATGAACTAGTTAAATTGACTTTGGTGAATTTTGAATGGATCTTATTGACTTAACCTGATGTATTATGCAATTATGAAACTAAATTAAGCTATTTTAACAAGTTTTAAAGCTATGATGATGGTTTGGATTCACAAAGCTCCAACAGTTAACACTTATGGTCTAACTAAGTGAGTTTTGACTTTTCTAACTATAACCTAAGGTTTCTAAGACATGTATGAGCTAAAATAACCTAATGAACTATGTCTAAGCAGGAAACAACAACAAAGATGAACAGGAACACAGGATTACATGCAGAACCAAACACCCCTTTATATAAGACTGAATGGTGATTTTTAAAGCATTACACTAATTCAGTCCACAAGATTGATTTAGAAACACATATTATGATCCTATGAACTATTCTAACCATAAAATTACCAATCTAAACATCAAACACCTAAGAATGACTATGAAGCTAAAAAGACAGTGAAAATGAAAACTTAAACAACTTTGCTATCTAATGAACAAGCATGATTTCATTCATCATAAATCAACTTGCTTACTGAAAATAGACATGTGAACACTGGAATCAAGCATTATAACCAAAGCTACAGTAAATGGCAAGAAAATGAGAGTTGAGCTTACAATTGGCATTAGACTGAGAAACAATGAACCATGGAACAAAATTACTTCCTATAGCCTCCCATAAGGCACTAGTACCATATTCATCCAGAATCCACCAAGCTTCTTGCTTCAAACTTGCTTGAACCTGATTTTTATATTTTTATCCTATTTAATTTGATTTTTTAGTAGTTTTTTCTTTTATGAGCTAAACGGATAATTAAGGTTTCTGAAACTTATCTAAGCTTTGTCAGAGCTTATATGAGCTTATGAATGTCATCAATAACAACTAACAACAACATTTAAACTTTTTGTGATTTTTGAAATAATGAGAAATTGCATAAACTGAGATCTTGAAGATTAACTGGAATTTATCATTAAAACAAGTTTGAAATACACTGAATACATTAGAAATACACTTGGAAGCTTTGAATTACACTAGGAATCTGAAACTGACAATTACGAAATTAAACTAAGACTTCCTAATCTAATAATCTTTCCCTCAGCTTCCTCCTTGCTTTATAATTGATAATTAGGATTTGTGGGACCCACTGGAGCATTTCCCATCACAAATTTGAGCCCTTGGATGACTGAAAGTAATCCTAGCCTTTAAAATCCGTTTTGGCGCCAAAAAAAGTCTTTGCCAGTTGGGGATTGCTTGTGAGGAATTTCAGGCATTTATTGGGTTTTGGGAGGTTGTATAGGTGGAGGGACATGGTGTGAAAAGGGGGAAGCAATTCTGTGGGTAGAATAGTGGTATTGGTGGTTTTGCAGCTTGTGTGAGGGAGGAAGGAGAAAGGAGGGAAGGGAGTGGGTTTGACCAGGTTTTGACCCGGTTTTATAATTTAAACGGGATTGGGCTTTGGTGATTTGGCCAGAAATAAAAAAGGGTGGGCTGGGTTTGTGTGGTATGGATTTGGTTTTGTGGTTAATATTAAGGATCCGTATGGTTTCTAGTGGATTTAAGCCCAAGGATTAATTTTGTAATTTCCTGAATTTTGAGGGACTTGATTTGCCACTTTCCCAAAGTTCTCGAAAGGACTAAACCTGCCAAGTATGAATAATACAAGGGCTATATGTGATAAATTCTAATTTTTAAACCCCGAGGACTAAAATTGCCAAACTTGAAACTTCAGGGACCAATCTTGTAATTTCACCTAACTTTCCAACCAAGGACCATTCCTGCCATAAAAGATTAGTATAAGGACCAAAATTGATTTTCTCAAAGTTTTTACATCCTAGGGACCATTTATGTCAATTTCCAAAGTTGAGGGACTAAACTTGTAATTTTGTGAAACTTTGCACCAAATGACTAAATATGTAATTTTGTGATTCAAAAGGACCTTTGGTGACTTTTTCAAGTTTTTAGAATAACTAGGGACTAGATTTGACAACTTTTGAAACTTGAGGGACTGAAACTGCCAATTATGCAAACTTTGTTCGTTTTTCATCTATTTTTAATCATTTTGCATCTGAAACATATAAAACACATTTCTGAGATATTTTTAGTATCATGATGCATATTTGAGTGTTTTTGGATGTTTTGGCAGCTCAGATTAGGTAAAAATGATGAGTATTTAGACACTCATCAATCCCCCACACTAAACTATTGCTAGTCCCTAGCAATATTTTGAGAAAACTTAATGGATTTTATCTCTTTACCAAAAGCCATTACTTCTGGAGTAGCTAAATGTTTCAGTTCAAGTAAGAACTTTGGTACACTGATAACCAAATGATTTTGAGCAAATCATATGCTGTCAACGGATTTGATTTGTCTTTACCAAAAGCCGTTTGCTTCTGGACTAGCCAACTCTTGATGCATTAATCATCTTGGTGAGCTGATTACCAATTATGGATTTTCCACTGCCTTTACCACAAGCCATAACCTTGCGGGCTAGCCAACTCTTAACTTTTAAGGATATGGTGAGTTGTATACCATACAATTTTGGGCAAATTGCAAGCCATGAAAGGATTTGATATATCTTTACCAAGAGTCGTTTGCTCCTGGATTAGCCAATCTTTATGTGTGTTAGACATGGTGGACTGATAACCATTTATTGCGTTCTAAGTGAGAAAAAATTTTAAAATTTGGGCTAACATGGGGGTGCTTGATGGAACATGTGTTTAAATTCGTTAGAATAACGAATTCCCCCCCCCCCCCCCCCCCCACACTTAGAACTGAATATTGTCCTCAATATTTAAAGTACCGGGTGTTAAACCAACACTTAGAACGTAAGAAGGAAAATACTCATAGCCTTTATTTAAGTTTATGTACATTTTTTTTTTTTTTTTTTTTTTTTTTTTTTTTTTTTAGTGGATATATACATATATACAACATGTGGGTTAGTATCTCCCCCACACTTAGGGTGCAAAACCCTAATGCATGCTACTGTTTTTGTTTACCGAGTCGCTAGCTTGACTCGACCCCAAATTCATTTGTTCATGGGGAAGTATTATGTGGAAGAGACAATCTCCATCGGACTTTCATTCAAGATGTTTGGATAAACATTTGAAGCACGTGAAAGTTCCACACCGATGAGATAAGTAACCGGCTCAAAATTTATAAATGAGAATGCCGGGGTCAAAGATAATGTCCTCACTCCCGAAAGAGTGAAGAACAGGAGAAGCCACGGGATATATGAAGAAAAGAAAGAAAATCATGATAAATAACATGACTAACTCCTCATCTTCAATAGGAGAATTCATTGTTTCATGAATCTCCACAGTTAAGCTCGTTTGATCAAGACATATTATGGGTATGTCTAGATCAAAATAAAAGTTATCATACTCCGGAGGAAATATGATATGAGTGAGTTCACAGGAGAACTCCTCAAAGGTGAATGAATCATATTCGGAATTGATTTGAGTGAGTTCACTGGGGAACTCCTCAAAAGTAAATGATTCATATACGGGAAGAGAATTATAAGAATGAGAAGTGGTAATACCACTTATCTTTTCTCCCGTATGATCAAAATGGAACGTTTGCAATTCCGGAATAGAATCATTGATCAAAAGCTCACTATCCTCAACGGGGATAGGAGATGAAATAGGCTTTTCAATAAAAGCCTCGATTCTAGAAATGAGAAGATTAGCATTTAATAATGTAAGACAAAGAGGTTCGTCTTGGATTATTTCTTCATCATTTTCTTCTTCTGAGTTGACAAGCTCAGAAGGTAATCTATCTACATGACTGATGTCTTCACAAGGTAAAGAATATTCATCAGTATGTGAATCACAAAGCTCGATGTTGGGATTAGAATTTAAAAGATTTTCAATTTCACCAAGATCGGCTTCGAAGTCAAACAGATCATCATCACTTCCCAATGGAAGTGGATTGATGTGAGTAAGTTCATCTGTGAACTCCTCAAGGAGAAGGTCAACATCAGAATGAGGCAGTGATGTCTCTACATACTCAACTTCTCCATAAGATGTACAATCATTGCTGTAATCGGAGAAAGTATCAAATTGATCTTTTGGATTTTCAGGAGGGGTAGGGATATCACACATATGATCAAGAATTCCCTGTGACTCACTTGGGATTGAGACAAGGTTCTCAACACTAGACTTTATTAATTCATCAGATTCCTTTGCAGGAATTGTGTCAAGATGCTCGTCCCCCATGCTCAGAGAGTGAGTGGGAACCTCGGGTGTGATAACAGCAGACTGAGGGAGATGAGAAGGACTAGCAGTTATGGATTCTACAAGTTCCATTATTTCTACTGCTAGTGATTCAGTCATTTTATTTTCTCCCTGTATTTCTACTGAAGCAGTTTCAACTGAAGTTGAATAAAAAGGTTTCTCAGATACCTTTGGGATTGGAACAAAGTCATTTATTTCCTCAAGAGAATTTACTTTGACTTCCTTGTCCCCCATTATCAAGATATCTGAAGGGTCATTTGATTTTTCTTTTTCAACGGGTTCATCCTCATCACTTTCATCCTCAAAATAACATGAGTCAACAAGAGGTTTTTGTTTCCTAAGAATCAGATCCTTAAGACTGTTTATTTCATCATGAATGGTCTTGTTGACTTGACTTTGAGCCTTCATCATTTTAGTAATCAATTCAGCTTTGGCTAAATCGTTCTGAGGAAGTGGATGAGGGGTTGGGTATTGTGAGGGCTGGTTAAAACCAAATTCATGATTGTTACAAGGAACCTGTTCATAGACAAACTGATTCCTAGATTGACAATCAGAGCTGTAGTGAGGGCCTCCACAATACTCACAACAGTAAAACTGCTGGGTCTCATGGTGTGGAAGCTGATGGTATGTATTAGTCATGTCAGGGTAGGAATATGGATTCTGGTTATAGACAGACCCGTTTTCTGACTCTACCATGCCACAACTGGGGCAATTACCACCATTATAAGGACTACCACACCATTGACAGACAAGAAGGTGAGAATGAGACATAGAAAGAATCAAAGGGTTTTGGAGGGTGAGAAATGAAGAATCAACAAGGTAGGAGGGTAAAGGTGAATATTTTTGGTATTTTTTGAAAATTTTTGTAATAATAATAAGAAGGAAAATATTTTTGGGTTTTTGTGTTCGTTGAAAACTAATTTTAAAATGTTTTCGGGAACTGTTTTGTTTTTATATGATAATAGTATGAACAAGGATGGATAAATATACAATGGGTGTATATTCAACAATCACAGATACTTCAAATCGTTTTGATACGCAGCACAGCCTCCCCGGCAGCGGCGCCAAAATTTGGTTGGTGCGAAACCGTCAGACTAAAGTCAACCACTTGTGAATGGTCAACTATGATAGTCAAACAGCTTAAGGCCAATGCTTTCGTGGAATATAGTGTTTCCCCGGGTCGTTATGTCCCAACGAGGTGTGCGAAGGTATTAAAAACGAATCTGGGATCGGGTGATTATGAACAGGAAAAAGGTGTGAATGTGAGTGGCTGATTAATCTAAGGATTTATAAATCAAAATAGCTTAAATAAGCTATATGAACAGTTACGTGAAACCTAATTATCTAAAAACGTTTAAAAACCTAAAACGCGTACGTTTAATTTAATTCTACGTAAACGCACGAAATAAAAAGTGAGATTTAAGAAATAAAAAGCCTACGGATATGAAAATTATATTTTTACAATCCTAATGATATAAGAAATTATTGGAAAATTAAAATTATTTTTACAACTATATAATTAATAATTATTAATTAATAACTATTTTTAATTATTTAATAATACACTAAATAATAAGAAAATGTAAAATAAGTCTAGAAAAATAAAATTAAAATTTAGAAAAATTTAAAATATTATAAAACTTATTTTAAAACTAAAATTATATTTTTCACACTATTTATATATTTATTATTTAATTAATTACTAATTACTTATTTATTAACTAATTATATTGATTTAAATTATCAAAATTACTAAAAAGACTTAGATAATTAAGAAGATTTTAATAAATCTAATTAACCATCACAAGAATCTAAAAAATTATAAAAAGTTGATTTTATGTATTTTTAAACTAATTTCCTAATTATTATTCTAATTATTAATTAATTACCAATTAAACTAATTATATTCTAAAAAATAGAAAATGAACAGTAGAAATTCTAGAAAAAATCCTAAAAATGTTTTAACTTATATTAAAGCTAGGAAAATTATAAAAACTAGGTGTTACTTAATAAAAACTAATTATGCTATATAATACTTAAATATTAATTAATAATTAATTAAACTAATATTAATTCTAAAAACTATTAAATGACAAAGGAAAAATCTGGAAAAATTACTAAAAGTACTTTAATATAAAAGAAAATTAATAAAAATATAAAAATGCAAGAGTGCTTATAAATAAGCTGGAAAGAAAATTAAAAAGATAATTTCTATTAAATAGAAGCTATCACTATAATTAAATTTGGTTTTTTGTGTTTTTTCTTTTTCCAAACTATTTTAATACTAAAAACTTACAACTTTTACAAAACCACTTTTACTGGAACTTAAAAATAAGCCAAATGCATGCAATAAGCTTGGGCAGTTGACTTTTGTTGACCAAACAAGAAAATAAGCTCAAATGAGCTTATGTGGGGTCCACAAGGGTGGATTCTGGTTCACTTAAGTTGTTTGGACATGTTAAAGCTAGAATTGATCAGATAAGCTCATAGTATAAGCCAGGAAGCCAAATTAAGCACTTAATTATCTTATTATTGCACTGAAAATGGGACAGACTTAAGGAGTGATTCTAGGTGGGGTCCACTGAGCCTAAGCAAGCAAGCTTACTCAAACCTTGAAGGTGGCTAGGAGGGGGGTTGAAAGGAACTAACTTGGGGCCTGTGGGACCCACTATGGTGGTCAGGGTGAGCCACCAAAGGTGGTGGTGTAGGTTGGTCTGCTGATGCACATGGGACTTTGCAGCCCTGCAAGTGACTTTGGGCAAAGATGGGGCCCACACAAGCAATCACAAAAATCAAGTAAAGCTTGATTCCTAAAGCTAAGGTGGTAGACTACAATTCCTGAAAAGCTCAAATCCTAAAAGCTACACAAAATTCACAATAAATCTTGGCATTTTTGCATTTCTGCACCAAAGTGGAATTTGACTTTTTCAGATGAACTAGTTAAATTGACTTTGGTGAATTTTGAATGGATCTTATTGACTTAACCTGATGTATTATGCAATTATGAAACTAAATTAAGCTATTTTAACAAGTTTTAAAGCTATGATGATGGTTTGGATTCACAAAGCTCCAACAGTTAACACTTATGGTCTAACTAAGTGAGTTTTGACTTTTCTAACTATAACCTAAGGTTTCTAAGACATGTATGAGCTAAAATAACCTAATGAACTATGTCTAAGTAGGAAACAACAACAAAGATGAACAGGAACACAGGATTACATGCAGAACCAAACACCCCTTTATATAAGACTGAATGGTGATTTTTAAAGCATTACACTAATTCAGTCCACAAGATTGATTTAGAAACACATATTATCATCCTATGAACTATTCTAACCATAAAATTACCAATCTAAACATCAAACACCTATGAATGACTATGAAGCTAAAAAGACAATGAAAATGAAAACTTAAACAACTTTGCTATCTAATGAACAAGCATGATTTCATTCATCATAAATCAACTTACTTACTGAAAATAGACATGTGAACACTGGAATCAAGCATTATAACCAAAGCTACAGTAAATGGCAAGAAAATGAGAGTTGAGCTTACAATTGGCATTAGACTGAGAAACAATGAACCATGGAACAAAATTACTTCCTAAAGCCTCCCATAAGGCACTAGTACCATATTTATCCAGAATCCACCCAGCTTCTTGCTTCAAACTTCCTTGAGCCTGATTTTTATATTTTCATCCTATTTAATTTGATTTTTTAGTATTTTTTTCTTTTATGAGCTAAACGGTTAATTAAGGTTTCTGAAACTTATCTAAGCTTTGTCAGAGCTTATATGAGCTTATGAATGTCATCAATAACAACTAACAACAACATTTAAACTTTTTGTGATTTTTGAAATAATGAGAAATTGCATAAACTGAGATCTTGAAGATTAACTGGAATTTATCATTAAAACAAGTTTGAAATACACTGAATACATTAGAAATACACTTTGGAAGCTTTGAATTACACTAGGAATCTGAAACTGACAATTACAACATTAAACTAAGACTACCTAATCTAATAATCTTTCCCTCAGCTTCCTCCTTGCTTTATAATTGATAATTAGGGTTCGTGGGACCCACTGGAGCATTTCCCATCACAAATTTGAGCCCTTAGATGACTGAAAGTAATCCTAGCCTTTAAAATCCGTTTTGGCGCCAAAAAAAGTCTTTGCCAGTTGGGGATTGCTTGTGAGGAATTTCAGGCATTTATTGGGTTTTGGGAGGTTGTATAGGTGGAGGGGACATGGTGTGAAAAGGGGGAAGCAATTCTGTGGGTAGAATGGTGGTATTGGTGGTTTTGCAGCTTGTGTGAGGGAGGAAGGAGAAAGGAGGGAAGGGAGTGGGTTTGACCAGGTTTTGACCCGGTTTTATAATTTAAAGGGGATTGGGCTTTGGTGATTAGGCCAGAAATAAAAAAGGGTGGGCTGGGTTTGTGTGGTATGGATTTGGTTTTGTGGTTAATATTAAGGATCCGTATGGTTTGTAGTGGATTTAAGCCCAAGGATTAATTTTGTAATTTCCTGAATTTTGAGGGACTTGATTTGCCACTTTCCCAAAGTTCTCAAAAGGACTAAACCTGCCAAGTATGAATAATACAAGGGGTATAAGTGATAAATTCTAATTTTTAAACCGCGAGGACTAAAATTGCCAAACTTGAAACTTCAGGGACCAATCTTGTAATTTCACCAAACTTTCCAACCAAGGACCATTCCTGCCATAGAAGATTAGTATAAGGACCAAAATTGATTTTCTCAAAGTTTTTACATCCCAGGGACCATTTATGTCAATTTCCAAAGTTGAGGGACTAAACTTGTAATTTTGTGAAACTTTACACCAAATGACTAAATATGTAATTTTGTGATTCAAAAGGACCTTTGGAGACTTTTTCAAGTTTTTAAAATAACTAGGGACTAGATTTGACCACTTTTGAAACTTGAGGGACTGAAACTGCCAATTATGCAAACTTTGTTCGTTTTTATCTATTTTTAATCATTTTGCATCTGAAACATATAAAACACATTTCTAAGATATTTTTAGTATTATGATGCATATTTGAGTGTTTTTGGATGTTTTGGCAGCTCAGATTAGGTAAAAATGATGAGTATTTAGACACTTATCAGGCGGTCCCCTTAATTTACTAGGCGGCCCCCTTAATTATTAAGGGGACCGCCCCCATATTTATGGGGACCCCCCCGCTCCTCTAGCTCCTCAGCTTTACCTATAAATACTAGTTCATCTCTGGACTTTTTTCTCACCTTTTGCACCCCAAACCTTCTGTTTTAAATCTCTTCTTATCCTTTCTAAAATCGTTTGATCATATATTCTTAAGCATTGGTTTCTAAGTGATCCAAGCTTCAACCATCCAAGTGCAAAAGAAGAATATTCCTTCAACCATTAGAGAAGTGGTATTGTAGTTTAATTCATATCATATTGTAGTTGTGCATAGTGTTTGATAAGGTGTTGTGTAGTTGTGATAAGTAGATCAAAGTGTAAGTAAGTAGTTGTGTTGTAAAGAAGTCGTGTAGAAGTTGTGAAGCCGTCGTGTAGAAGTTGTGAAGCCATCGTGTAGAAGTTGTGGAGCCGTCGTGAAGAAGTTGTGAAGCCGTCGTGAAGAAGTTGTGAATAAGTCGTGAAGAAGTCGTGTTGAAGTTGTGAGATTGGTTCTAGCTACGATTAGGACCCGACATCTAGCTTTGTGTCGTTAAACCGGTGCAAGCTAAAGTTGTGTAAGGTTTTCTCCGCCACAAGGGAGTTTGTTGACATAGTGAAGTGAACTCTCGAGTAGGTGACTCGAGGAGTGGAGTAGGGCAAGGAAGGTGTCCTTGTAGCCGAACCACTATAAATCTCCGTGTTGTGGTTTGATCTTTCCATCTCTATCTTTCATTTCATTTCATTTACTTTACTTACATTGTTTATCTATATTTGTTCATATTGATCAAGAGTTGAATTCACATAAGATCGAATCGAAATTTTAAAAAGTAAACAAAAGTTTTCATAAAATAAAAAGACGTAAAACTATTCAACCCCCCTTCTAGTTTTCCACAATTGGTATCAAGAGCCATGTCAAACAAGATTTTTAAAATAAACTGTATTTTAAAACTTGAAACGATCTATGGAATCTGAAAAATATTTAGAAGGGAAATCTATGCAAAGACCACCACTATTTGAAAGTGATGGATTTCTTTATTGGAAAAATCGATTCGAAACTTATGTGAAATCAAAAGATCTAGATCTTTGGTATGTTATTACTAATGGTGATTTTTTACCTATTCAAAATAATCCTGAAACTAAAAAGGATGAAATAGTACCTTTTGAAAAACAAAATGATGATTTAAAAAGAAAACTTGCTAAAAATAATGAAGCAAAAATGGTTATTTATAATGCGTTACCGCGTAAAGAATACGAAAGAATCTTTATGTGTGAAACCGCAAAAGAAATTTGGAACTCTTTACTAATAACTCACCAAGGTAATAGTCAAGTCAAAGATAATAAAATAGATCTTCTTGTTCAACAATATGAACAATTTATGATTCCGGAAGAGGAATCAATTGATAATGTTTTTGCTAGGTTTAACACTATCATCACAAGTTTAAAAGCACTTGATGAGAGTTTTTCTAGTAAGAATTTTGTTAGAAAATTTCTTAGGGCTCTTCATCCAAAATGGCGAGCTAAAGTTACGGCGATTGAAGAATCAAAGAACTTGTCAACTCTTCAACTTGATGAGTTGATCGGCAACTTGAAAGTCTACGAAGCAATAATAAAGAAAGACTCCGAGATGGTCAAAGGAAAAAGAGATCAAAGCAAGTCAATTGCATTGAAAGCTAGGAAGGAATCTAGTGACGAGGATAACTCAACCTCCGAAAGTGATGACGAAGAATATGCCATGGCCGTAAGAGACTTCAAGAAATTCTTCAAAAGACGAGGAAGATTCGTTAGACAACCACATGATGAAAGAAAGGCATTCCAAAGAAACAAAGACGACAAAGGTAGCAAGAACGAGAGGAAGTGCTTTAAGTGCGGTGATCCAAATCATCTCATTGGAAGATGTCCAATGATGTCAAAGGAGCAAAATCAAAAGGCGTTCTTTGGAGGAGCATGGATTGATAGTGATGAAGATGAGAAAGAAACCACAAAGGAGGAGAAGTGTCTTATGGCTAAGACATCAAGTGAGGTACATTCCGAAACTGAATACTTTAGTGATGAAAATTTATCATTAGATGAAAAAGACTTAGATAGTGAATATAATAGATTATGCAAATTAGGTCTAAAAGTAATGACTAAAAATAAATCACTAAAACGCATAAATAACCAATTAGAAAACGATATACTTAAATTAAAAATTAAATTACACCATTTAGAAAAAGGTAAAGAAGTTTTTGTAGAATGTAGAACATGTCAAGACTTTAAACATGAAAACGAAAAACTTAAGGAAGAAATTTGCAAACTTAACAAATTTGAAAATAGTAGTAATTCACTTAAGAAAATAATTAGTGTTCAAAGAATATCAGGAGATGAAACCGGCTTAGGATTTAATTCAACTGAGGCTTCAACTAGTGAAATTAAAAATGTAAAGTTTGAATGTGAAACTAGTAAGCAAAAATCTTTAGAGTCAAAACCTAAATATATACTTATGAAAGATAGAAAAATACCCATAGCTAGTAATGAGGAAGTAAAAATTTTCTACAAACCATCTTTAAAAACCGAAGTAGGATATTCTAAACCTAAATTAAGGTAAAAAACACGTCCTCCTAGAAGACCACTTAGTCCTCACCCTCCGCCTAAAACTCCTCAACCTAGAAGAAACCAAAATAGACCAAACCGCCAAAATAATAGTCACCCAATGTGAAATTATTCAAATCCACCAAATTTCAATCCTTGGGGAATATTTCCACCATATATGCATCCTAGTCAATTGCAAACCATGTTTGGTTCAAACGACTATGGACTAATTATACCATGGGGACCAAGTGGCTAGATTGTCAACTCATCGGGAATGTCGGTATCTCATTCATGATTGGCTTCTATAAGTCAATATATACGCTTTGAAGTGCTTAAAGACTACATATTGAAGACTAAAAGGTACGCCTCTCTTTCATGCTCACCACTATATGCTTTGATTAATGAACTAGCTTATTGCATGCCCCCGTTAGTCTAAAATGCTTAGTTAATAATTATGTGTTTGTTAGTGTGTAATTCTCTTATACATATATCTATATTACTATACATATATATATATATATATATATATATATATATATATATATATATATATATATATATATATATATATATCCTCCCATACCCTAGATATGTTATTTGTTGACTATCTAGAACTAAAAGAAATTGTTCGTCATCGAACCTTTTCTTCCCCCTTTGGATCTCTTGGACTTTAATGTTCAACATGGAAATCTTCTATGTCCACTATCACAAAACTCATGGTGATGAAGATAAGTGAGTTATGTGGATCAACGTAGAAGTAGAATTTAAACCTTCGCGCAAAGAAAACTATGGATGAAACAAACTCCCATCGCCGTCAGCACTCATCTCCGTCTTTACCTCATCATCTCTCGACACCATTCAACATCCCACTTTTACACATAATATATATATACACACACGTTCCCTCTCACTCCTCAAACTCATTGTCGACTTGACGTCTTGATTATTTTATCCAAAATTCTCAAGATATTTTTTTAACAAAGTGTTAATAAAAAGTGTCAAGTATTCCCTCCTCGTGCCAATGCAACCTAACGTATTTTTGATATATAATAAATCTATATATATACATATAAATATTTTACCATCAGAAACCAAACTCGAAAAATTCCAAACTTTGGTAGGCGGCCCCCTTAAAATTAAGGGGACCGGCTTGTTATCGAGGGCGGCCCCCTTAATGTTTAAGGGGACCGGCCATCTGCTGCTACCAAAATCGACTTTCCCTCTTAAAATTTTTACCAAACACTCCATTTCTCAAACACTCTTTCTTTTCCTCTTGCTGTGAACGAACCACTCTACCCCAAAACCACCAAAACCACTTACCAAGTCACCAATTCGGGCTTAATTCGCAAGGGGCAAACACTTATATCTCGATTAGCAACATATATTGTAAGTTTTCCAACACATATTTCATCTTATTTCATCCAATTTTGAGTCTAATCATAATTAGGTATTTTATTTAAAATTTTCAAATTCGAATTTTTATTGATATTAAGTCTAGGATTCTCATAACCAAATGCTTCCCATAGGATTAGAATGCTTAATTAACCTAGAATCTAAGTAATCAAAACCCTCATGTCGAAATTTTGAAAAATTATACACTCTCATTCAATTTTTTTTTTTTTTTTTTTTTTTTTTTTTTTTTTTTTTTTTTTGAATCATGCCAAAAACACTTGTTAAAACTAATCACATTGTATTATCACAACTCCTTAATCCTAAAAATATATTTTTCGAATCATGAAAAATGGTTTTATTAAACATAAGAGGGTGTTTGGATTAGGACATAGAGTCGTCAAAATTTAATCAAAATAAAGTTCACAACTACTTGCCAAGTTTATAAACACGCAACTAGTTGTTTTAAGTCATCAAGATACATAATTCATATGTATATTGAGATATTAGTCTCCATTTTTCTAGTTAAGGGAGCGTTTGGCACAACATTTTAAAAGGAATTTTTGAGTCAAAATCTACGTTTTCACCTTTTTCAATAAGTTACTTAACATAAATACTCGTAAGAAATAGGTAGATATACAATCTAATGTTTGTCTAGCCACATTTCAAAGTAGCTTATGATGTATAAGGGAGCGTTTGGATGTTTTTGGTTCTTTATCATAATATCCCTATAACTACTCCTTAACATCATGAAATACACTTTAAGCGAGTTAAAAATTAAAACTAAGGAACATTGTAAACTACTTCTTAGGATTAAAGTTTTAGAGTCGAAGTACGTTTGCGTTTCACATGAGTAGCATATACAACGTATGCATGTCATTTTCTTATTTTCTTGTTGCTTTCTTGTTTAGGTGAAAATGCCTAAAGCCACGGTTGGTGATGTCTCCAAAACCAAGCAATACATTCCAAAAGTCTCCGCTACTCCCGGCATATCTCCCGTCATTGCAAGTTTCTATCGGTCCATCGAAGATAGAAACATTCATGAAGGTAGAGTTGTCGATCCATCTTTCTATCAATCCGACAATATTGAACGAATGTTCACCAATGTTCGTCTCGATTGTCTCTTCAAAGTAAATGAACCAATCATTCCTCGCTTCGTTCTAGACTTCTATAGCCAAGTGATGGTGCAAACCGATCAATATGGCTATATTCTTATCTCTTTTATGATCCAAAACGAATTTATCACTCTCACTCTTGATCAGTTTGGTCAAATCCTCCAAATTCCCTACAACGGTCAAGCCATTTTCTCAAATGAATGGGATCTCTCATCTCTTGAGAAAAATCGGCCTCAGGATGGTCCATACTATTATGAGATTCCAACTCCTGACGACATTCGTCGACTACTCGAGCTAGAACGTGGTACGACTAGCCGAAGAATCAAGTCGAAAAATGTCGGCATTCATGCAAACCAAATCCTCCTCAAAGAACTAAGCTCCGACATGAAGCATTGGGAAGAACTCATTCGCGAGAATGCGTTTGGTACCGGCGGACACCGTGACCATCTCACGGCTAGCATCGCTCACATGTTGTATTGTGTTGTTGCGGAAGAACAATACAATTTGGCTTATCTCTTTGTTTATCGTATCATCTCCACCAAAAAACACTCCAAATGCCAACCTTCCTTACGGTATGTTCCTCACTCGACTTTATCGTCATGTCATGGAACATTACCCACATCTTAAGAGTGATATCTATCAATTCGTTCAACCCGTCTTGCGTCCTCTCACTCGTAACCTACTTCGTCGATCTCGAAGTGACAAGGGCAAATCTCGTCGCCCTACTATCTTCGCACCTCGTAGTTCCACATCTCATCGGAGAGATGATGATGAGGAGGAAGGCACCTCACGTGTTGGTACTCCATCTCCCACGACGTTCGTGGACGATCTTCCGGAACTTAATTATTTCGATTATCAAGTTCCTCTTCCTTCCCAACAAAACGATCAACTCCTATTTGAACGACAAACCACATTACTCAACACGACTCAACAGATGCATCAAGAAGTTAGAGGTGGTTTCAAGTCGATAGGAAAAGCTTTCAGGAAGATTCTCGAAAAGAAGAGATAGAGATGTGGATGTAGGCTTATTTGAACAATAATGTTATTAGACAATATTTTTTGTGTGTGCTATTATATTTGACATTATCTTATTTGTTTCTTGAAGTATGTTAGTATTTTAACCATTTTCATGTTAGAATTTTGTTACTAGATTCATGATTATTGACATGCTTGCTATTTAATGAGTATTGACATGCTTGCCTTATAATATGCTTATATTAGTTTAAATGTATGCATGATTATTTAATATGTTATGCCACTATTTAATCATTCTTGGTATATATGTTCCAAGTAGAGCTTGCTGCAAATACACACTAAAAAATGGACCCTTTTCTGGAAATTTTTCATTTTTGGTCACCTGGGAAAACACCAGAAGGGCGGCCCCCTTAATTTTACTAGGCGGTCCCATTAAATTTAAGGGGACCGGCCTACAATTAAGGGGACCGGCCATCTGGACAGTAATTCTTACTGTTTCCTTTTGCATCTTGTGACCCCTTTTTCTCTAGTCCCAGCTACCATTTCTCTTAATATCCCAACTAATCTTGGAATATTACTACAAAACTTCAAAAACTTACCTAAACCAACCATCTTTTCACAATATAAATTCCCTCCAAATGCTAACTTCTCATTCCATCACCCTTCACCTCCATCAAACACCATCCTAATCTACCATGCTATCACCAAAAACCTCCATCTCTAAGACCTCAAAGAAACACAAAATTGTCATTATCCCCCCTAAAGAACTCTTCATTGATCTAACTCAAGAAGATACCACCACTCCATCACCACCACCTCAATGCTCATCTCCTAGTGCACCCAATGCACCATCCAAAACACCCTCCACTCATGGCACATCCTCTTCCTCCATACCTTCAACTTCATCTATCAATGATTACATAAACTCCCACTTATCATCACCACCACCAAGAGCATCACCACCACCTCCCACTCAAGAACCTCCATCCACTGAGCTTGCCATTTCCCTATCATCAATCACACCTCTTGATGCTCATTTCTCATCCTCACCAATCCCACCACCATTTTTTCCCGTACCTTGGGCTTTACTTGAAGCCCATGGGGATAATTGCCTTTGTTGCATCCACAACCGGACCATCATCTTTGGTCTTAGAGATGAAATGCAATACATGTTTTCATGTATTGAACACATGCTTACCAATCCACCTCCACCATCTTCACCCATTTCACCACCACCACCTTCTTTCTCTCCAAATTAAGCATATGCAATGCTTAATAAAAATAATTTTTTCCACCATTTTGTTAGCAAGCTCTATGGAAGCACATGTACTCCTTGAATGATCTTGTAGTATGATTAGTTACATTTCTTACTAGTTAATGTATGGTTTCATGTAATCTTGTATGGTTGTGTATTCATACACAACATTTCTTATTAATGAATGATTGTCTTTAACATGCTTGCACATTATTTTCCCATTTGCTATATATATGCTTGTGCTTCTAATATTTTTCTTGCAAGAATTCCATATCTCGATTCCTTTATGCCCTCAAACGAGGGGGAGTACACATCAAGGGGGAGTTATCGTCCCGACAAATTTCATTTCTAAAACTTGTCGGCATAACCTTTTTGATTCTACAAAAAGGGGGAGAAGTAGATATAAACTCACTAAATACTTGTCTAAAAATTAATTTTTCAATTTAATGAGTTTAGATTTTGTAATCATCAAAAAGGGGGAGATTGTTGTTATAAATAATGCCTAAACACGTTATTAATATTTTTCGATATCTCTACGTTTTGATAAAATGTAAAATCATTAAACGAAAGATTATGACGTAAACAAGTATTTAGTTGTAAATATCTATTTTGACAACTCAATCACTTAAGGTATGAATAAACAAATGCTTAATGCATTATATGATCAAAGGAACTTTTTCTTAATCACTAAACTTTTTATAAAATGTCACAAACATTTTATATCTTTTAGAAAAACATTTTTGGTATTAAATAAATATGTTTAATCTATTATAAATATATGAATTCAAATTTTCAACCAAAAATGGCAAAAATGCTCCAGAAAAACCTTCCCCACAAAAAGACAAAGATGAGCAACGTTCGGAATGGGCGGCCCCCTTAATTTACTAGGCGGCCCCCTTAATTATTAAGGGGACCGCCCCGCTCCTCTAGCTCCTCAGCTTTGCCTATAAATACTGGTTCATCTCTGGACTTTTTTCTCACCTTTTGCACCCCAAACCTTCTGTTCTAAATCTCTTCTTATCCTTTCTAAAATCCTTTGATCATATATTCTTAAGCATTGGTTTCTAAGTGATCCAAGCTTCCACCATCCAAGTGCAAAAGAAGAATACTCCTTCAACCATTATAGAAGTAGTATTGTAGTTTAATTCATATCATATTGTAGTTGTGCATAGTGTTTGATAAGGTGTTGTGTAGTTATGATAAGTAGATCAAAGTGTAAGTAAGTAGTTGTGTTGTAAAGAAGTCGTGTAGAAGTTGTGAAGCCGTCGTGTAGAAGTTGTGGAGCCGTCGTGAAGAAGTTGTGAAGCCGTCGTGAAGAAGTCGTGTTGAAGTTGTGAGATTGGTTCTAGCTACGATTAGGACCCGACATCTAGCTTTGTGTCGTTAAACCGGTGTAAGCTAAAGTTGTGTAAGGTTTTCTCCGCCATAAGGGAGTTTGTTGACATAGTGAAGTGAACTCTTGAGTAGGTGACTCGAGGAGTGGAGTAGGGCAAGGTAGGTGTCCTTGTAGCCGAACCACTATAAATCTCCGTGTTGTGGTTTGATCTATCCATCTCTATCTTTCATTTCATTTCATTTACTTTACTTACGTTGTTTATCTATATTTGTTTATATTTGTTCATATTGATCAAGAGTTGAATTCACATAAGATCGAATCGAAAATTTAAAAAGTAAACAAAAGTTTTCATAAAATAAAAAGACGTAAAACTATTCAACCCCCCTTCTAGTTTTCCACAAAGAAGGTCATGCCAGCTGTCATTGTTAGGCAATGCAAACCTTGGCGCCGAAAGGATGGTGTCTTCATGTACTTCGAAGGTATACATGTTTTTTTGTGTGTCTTTAATGTAATGTGTTTGTTTCACTAGATGTTGGTTAGGTATTTGTTACTACATTTTAAGGTTACTGAATTAGTGTTTATAAGTGGGTGTTTTGTTTTAGATTATTTGATGGGATTGTTGAAAATATTATAACATTGTAAGCTTAGTTATTTGGTTTTATGAGTTTATTTGTAAAGTTTATAAGCTTAAGGATAAAGGTCATAAGCGGACAAAAATGAGCTTATGGGTTTATCAAGTTCTCAAAAATGCCTGTTAATAAGCTTATTTGATGGCCTTTTTGAAAATTTGATTAGCTCATTAGCTCATTTTTGTTGATTAATGATCTTATCTACTTTTACGAGCTTATAAATTTGATAAGGTCCTTTTTTTCTATGTTTTTGTTTTGTGTTATAAATGTAATGTGTTTGTTGTTACTGTTGCTTGCTTTGCTAGATATTGGTTAGGTTTTTGTTATTAGTGAGTAAAGTATAAGGCCATAAGGGGGTGTTTTTATAAGCTTATTTAATTGGATTATTGAAATCTTGCTAGTCTTAGAAGCTTGGGTTTATGATCTTGTTTATAAAAGTGGATAAACTCATAAGCCAACAAAATTGAGCTTATGAGTTTATCAAGTTCTCAGAAAGTCTGTTAAACAAGCTTATCTGATTGGCTTTTTGAAAATTGATTAGCTTGTTAGCTTATTTTTGTGAACTTATGAGCTTATCTACTTGGTTTTGACCTTATAAAGTTTATAAGCTTAAGTGAATAAGCTCATAGTTTCAAAAGTTAAGCATATGCACTTACCTGGTTTTTCATAAGCTCATTAAATTAGCTTAAACAAACACCCCCTGGAACAAGGTTCATGGCTTTGAAATGTGGGTTGAGTTTGTTGTTGATTTATAGTTGCAATTGTAAACCGAAAAGCGGTTCTCCACAACCGACACAAGGAATCGATAATTCCATCAGAATTAAGAAGATAGAATTAAACGTTTAGAGGGTACGAGAGAAAGAATCAAACGGATAAGAGGGATAAGAAGAATCTTTTTGGGATTTTTGGAAAACATTTTTACAAAAAAGAAAAATGGAAAACAAACCAATTAAAACAAAATCGAGGCAAAACGACAGTGAACTTAAACCTTAAATCAAACAAGTGTATCGGTAGCTCTCTGAAAGAAAAACGCACAGGGTGGCGGAGGAGCAAAGTTGGGCAATGAATACCTCTTAAAAACCCGCTCCTTTCGGTCTGCAATTTAATGCCAAGACCTCCTGAAACCTCCTTTATAGTTTGTTAATCAATCAAAGGTGAGCCGAATTCGCAAGCGACACAAAGGCAAGTTTTGATCTTTGGTTTGGGAACTTATTATGATAACACCCAAAGTTGATGAGTGTTATATTTATGATGTCTTTTAAATATTATATTTACACAAGAAAAAGACGGAGAATATTTTTGGGATTTTTTATAAACACTTTAGGAAAAGTGTTTTAATTTACTTATATATATATATATATATATATATATATATATACAAAAGAAAAAAGAAAATATTTTTGTTTTTTATGGGGTTTATGGAAAACGGGAAACTTCCGAGGAAGGATCTCAAAACACTAATCGATCAAAACTTTAACAATATCTCAGCGACACAACCTCCCCGGCAGCGGCGCCAATTTGACGTTCGCCATTTTGGAGGGGCGGAAGCTAATCAAATGTAGTATAGAGAGTTTTCCAAGTATTGCAAAAGAGATTGCAAACCCGGGTCGTTTGTCCCGACGAGGTGTGAATTTCAAGATATTGTGTGAGGATTGAGATTAAAGTGCTTGATGGGTAAGAGTGTATATTTGTGAGCTAAATATATACTAATAAAGTGGTGGAAAAGAAACGTGCAAATAATTAAGTGCTAAAAGTTATTTACGTAAAAAAACGCGAAAACGACACTCGGAAACGATTCCCGGGAAGCCAAAAATAATATCAAAATACAAATTTAAACTAAATATGTTAAAAACAAGTTAAAACTACTTTAAAAGTTATTTTATACACAAAACGTAAGCTACGTAATGTTAAAAATTGATTAAAACTAAAAACGCGCGATATATATATAAAAAACGCGAGTGCGCAAAATAAAACGTAAAATTTTTGCTACGCTAACCCTACAAGTGTAAAAATAATTTTTTTACAAAATATATGACAAAAGAAAATTTTAGAAAAAAGATTTATATTTTTTTGACTTTTTTATTTTTTATTATGAATTAATTAAAATTCGAAACAAATTAATTCGTAAAAAATACTAAACTTAAAAACAAAAATCTGGAAAAATTACTAAAAATGCGTGAAGCTATGTAGATTGGAGGAAAAATAAGCTGGCTAAACAGCTTATCACAATAAGCTGTAAAAAATGGAAAAGTGCTTATAGGCTTATTCGGCTAACAAAGGCATAAAAGAAATAAAGATGAAGGGTTTAACGTAAAAGACCCAAGGGCAAGTTGTAAGTTGTGTGTGTTGTGAGGCTTGGCTGGATTCGAATCCTGTCTTCAGCCTTTTTGAAAACTTTTTTTTTTTAATTTTTTTTCTTTAAAAATCTAAATAATACTAACTAATAAGCACTTTTTGTAAAGACAAGTTTTTTGAAAACTTGAAATAAGCAAAAAAATAAGCTGCACTAAGGCTGCAGATTTGAAAACTTTTAAAGAGAAAAAATTTGAAAACTTTAAAAGCTAACTAAGGAGGATATAAGCTAACTAAGAGATAAATAAGCTAAAGGACCTATGGGGGAACTTAAATAAGCTAAATAAATCTACTTTACAAACTTTAATAAGCACAGAATAAGCACAAATGAAAATAAGCAGTTTTGGATCAAGTTAAAGGAAAAGGGAAATTTGGAACTAAAAAGCTAAAGAGAAGACTACTATAAGCTACCTAGGGGGGGGGGGGGGGGGGGGGGGAATAAGCAGTTAGCTAGGGAAATACCTAAATAAGCTAAGAGGGGATCAATAAGCAGTTTTTGGGAATCCTAAATAAGCTCTAAACCTAATCTAAACTACTCTAAGGCTGTTGCAGGGCTGCTGCATCAGCAGCCTGGGGGGTACTTTGGGCAGTAAAAAAAACTATCAAAAAGCTCATATAAAAAATGTCATAAGCTAGACTAACAACCAAATATTGTAGATACAAAAATTCAGATTCTAAGAAATTAAATTGAAGCTTTTAAAAATCCAAGAAATGGGCTGTTTGGGCATATAGCAGGCTGTGACAGAGCAGCTATTCAAAATGGATCAAATTGGTTTCTTGACTAATGATGGGTCAATACCAGATTTTAACTAAGTTAAAATACCTATTTAGAACCTAGTTGAAGCAATTTTATCACCTAGAAAGGCCAAATTCTATAAAGTCTAATAAAAAGCTTAAAATTAAGTTTTAAAACTAAAAATTTAGAAAATAGCTAAAAACCCTATAAAACTATTTGAAACTTGAAATTTTTCTTAAAAACTAATCCTAATACTAAACTAAAGCTGTATGAATCTTAAAATTTGGAAAAAGTGGTCTTTGTGCAAAAAAATAAGCTTACCCCAAACACCCCCTTAACTGGGCTGTTTGGTTTTTTCAAACGATATAGATCAAATCAGCTCAGGTTTTGAAAGAAGACAGTTTAATAAGCTATAATAAGGACTAAAAAGCAAAAGTGATTGACAATAAGCACTTGAATAAGCTGAACTAGATGATGCTATATTTTTTTATTTTTAAGACTAATAAGGCTGAAAAAAGAAGTAACCAAACAAAGGCTGCTAAACTATCCTACATAAGCACATAATAGTATAATTAATGCAAAAAGCATCAAATAAACTAAAAATAAGCAGATGAACACTACAAATAAGCAATAAGCTAAAAGCAGTTTAAAAGGAGCAGGGCAAGCTTAAAATATGAAACTGGAATTTTTATTAAAAACTCAAAAGGCAAAATACATAAACAACTTAAATTGATTAATTAAATTAAACTTAACTAAAAACTACTCTAAAAACTAGACTGCCAAATTTTGGCTTACAAATTAGCTATTTATAGAAATCCTAAAACTAAGGTCTTGGTCCATTTGTGCTTCTTCTGTGAGGTAAACAGCTCCAACAGGCATTTTGTGCTTTCTTTAATTGATCCCAACACTTGATTTGATTTTGGCGCCAATTCCTATTAACCTCAGCCTTTGATTCTTTTGGGTCGTGGTGGATTGCCAGCGTGGAGGGAAAAAGGGTTGAGTGGGTTAGCAATTGGGAATGGTAGGGTGGCTGGTGTAGGTGTTGGGAAGAGGAGGGGGAGACATGGTTGTCTGGAAGTACAGACATGGGATGATGTTGTTGGTGTTGGCGGCAAAAAGTTGGGAGGGAGAAGAAAGAATAAACCGTTGGTTTATTAATAGGGGGGGGGGGGGGGGGGGGGGGGGGGTCCAAATGCGTTTTTGGCTGGGTCAAGTGGGATTTTAAAGGCTGGGTTAATATTATAGGATTGGGCCGGATCTTTGTTAATTGGGCTTGGCATTTGGATTTTATTAATAACTTTGAAAAATAAATGGGCTGACTTGGCCCATTAACTTGGGTCACGTCGGCCCATAAATTTTAGTTTCGGATACGATTTTCCGAGCTGAATCTAATGCCACTTTTCGGGACCAATTCTGACTTCGTCTGATTTTTGCCCGATGCACAGCTGTTGACGAAACATTCTGAATTCTGCTGTTTTCGCTCTGTTTTCAACCTTTTTGTACCTGTAACACATTAAAACACAAACCAGGAATATTTGCAGTATTTTAAGGCATTTCTGTGTGTTTTTAACTGTTTATGTAGTTTAAATGGGTATAAAATGATTAGTATTTACACACTCATCACCTAGTCCCTTTCCTTATTTTAGTTAACGACCGTTAGTCACTTCCGTTAAATACTAACGTCCGTTATTTATTTTGTGATATTTAATAATCAAATATAACATTTTACATTTAATTATTAATCTTTAGTTCTCATACGTAATGTGTGCAATCCCGTGATCTCGAGTTCGATCCTAACACACAACTACTATTTTATGTCTATAAAACTAACAACTCCCACTTAGACATATCATAATAGTTATGATCACAACGGTTAGCGTCTTGCAACATTATTATTATCCTTTTATTTCATCATTATTATTATCCTTTTGTTTCTAATACTACATCAAATAACGATATGGATATTATCTTTATTCAAAATTCTGTTTCTCGTTGTTTGTGATTGAGCAAGATTACCAAATCTTCTGAACATATTCAAGGGAGATCTTGGGCGTGGCCACGCAAACATCTTGTCAACCCTACGAGAGGCCCAGCAGTATTAAACTCCAAAAATAAATTTTGATGAATAAATTATATTTTGACTACGAGCATAACTCATGAACTTCGCAACAATTCCGAAAACAATCCTTATGACTACCAGTTACGTATAGCGTTAAATTGTTCCACAGAATGCACTACATTCACAACAGTTATCTGGTATCTAAAGTCTGAGGATAACTATTCTTGATTTACTTAAAAATATCCATAAGTAATATCATGTAGTTGGGATAAGTCCTATATTCAATTCATTGAATATCATATGAATTTGGTATGATAACGCATCAATATACTTTTAAGTATATTTTACCAAAACTCATATTTGTCTTACCATAATGATATTCCCATATCATTAATTGACAACAGACATTTATAATAACTAAGTTATTCACGGACTTAAAACATGCAAAAAATATGATAACAATATTAAATAATGAATATAAACATAACCACTACTTTATTTCATTAATAAATAATAAATGCTTAACATCCTTTATCCAAATACTAAATTGATCAATGCATGAAAATTCTAGTTGATGAATTATGTCTCAAGCTATGACAATCATACTTGTTGACAAGACATAAATCAACCAACTTTGATCTATCAGAATTTTGAGAATACTTATTTCAAGAATTCATCTGGTGAAGTTCTTGTATGTGTGCATTCAAATAATTTTGATAATGCCACATAATATTTCATAAATTGTGTGACATCCTCAATCGCTAATTTATAATTCTTAAACTTTCAAACAATTTTAAAGAGAAAAACATACGGGCTACCATCCGTTCCTTTTATTTATGTTTAAGTCAAATATTGAAAATCCAAAAAGAGTTGTGGTTAGTTTAAGTTGAGTTGAGTCTTGGCTTAGCAACGCCTCATTGTACATGTAGTTAACTAAGACAATTGACTTGCCACCAGTAAAATATCCGTTTATCCAACAAAACCGTGTTTTCCATATCCCCTACACCTAACGTTGTAACCCTTTAAAAGACCTCTTTGATAGTTTATCCTAGGTGCTTACGCCAAGTGGTGGAGGTTTGATCCTTTCCCAAGCCTATGTTAATCTATTTGCTATGACAGGTAAAGAGTGATATTTCTCCATTTCCAATTATGACATATAAATTTACAACACCCGAGAGATGAGAGTATCCAAATACTTAATGTGAGGTGCTAGTGTATAATTTCCGTGCTTGTTTTGACTAAGGTGGAATGATCATTTGTTGTAATTACTTTTATATTAGTGTTAAATGACCCCTAACTTGTATTTTGATTGGTGGAAAAGCTCATTTGCTTGAGGACAAGCAAATCCCAAGTGTAGGGATATATGATGAGGCGAAAAATGAACCACTTTTAGGGGGTCATTTAAGCCCGGAATTGAATTTATTTGATCAAATATTGCCCTAAATCGTTCCTTTTGTGATTTTAGGTACTTTGTGAGTGAATTCTGGAAAAGGAAGCATTTTGGACGTTTTTGGAGCATAAAAGTAAAGAAAACGACAAAGTCTTAATTTTCCTTGCTGGAAACAGTACCTGACGGCGTCAAGGGCATTTTGGTGACGGCGTCAAGAGTAAAAGTGGTGACGGCCCAGAGAGAATGTGAAGGCGTCACCCAAGGCCGTCACGTGTTAACTTGTTAAAACTTGCGCGCGGAGTAGCTGATATTGTTTTGGTCATAACTTTTGCATACGAACTCGGATTTAGGTGATTCAAAAGCCCACGCGAAGAGGACGAAGAGATCTACAATTTGGTTAAAAAATGGTCATGACGGCGTCAAGAGAACGAGCTGACGCCGTCAAGCCTTGCCGACAGAAAAATGCCTATAAATATAACTTCATAACTTCACTTTTTGTAAGCCCTAAACCCTAAGGTCGATTCCTGGGTTTAGGTGGGTGTTTTTCCAGCAACTTAGAGGGTTTCAATCACTCCATAAACCTCATGTATTGGTTTGATGATTCTATCTTAATTATGTTTTCCATTATCATTGTTGTTTGCTCTTCTTTGATGATGATTTGCTAATTCACCTTGTGTCTACTTATGTGAAACTTGTATATAATTGATTAGATCTCATTGATTTCTTGTTGATGTTGTGTCTATCTCCATTAACGAGGGGCTTGTTGATGTGTGTGTCTATCTCCATCAATTAAGGCGTGACAACTTCAATAGATCTAGTTGGTTTAGTTTATAATTCTTGTTTCCTATTGATTCTTGTTTTGATTGAATGAATTTATATGTTAGGCTTAAGAAAACTGGCAGATCTCCAAATGGTAACATGCTTGAACGTCTTAGGAAGCACTAGGTCTTTATTGGTTGTATTTAATGCATGAGCCACTGTTTATAATCCCTATGGTTGTGCTGGGCATGGTATAGGAGGAGATAAGAGCTCATAGAATTGGGGAGTTATGTGCGATACCCCATGAATGGTATTAAGGAATACAACCCGTCAATTAAAACAAGGTTACAATTCAATAGGTAGGATTGGATAGCTAGCAAGGAGTAACATATCATGGGTAGACATGCTTCACTTATCTTGTAGAACCCTAGTTTACTTTTCTTGTTAATTAGTTTAATTAGTAGCTTTAGGGTTAGTTGATTAGCAACTAATTCCGCCCACTCTCCCAATACCCGAGATTTTTACTTGCTTTTCATAAAATATAAAAATACAAAAAGAATCATCCTTCACCTTTAGACCTAGTTAGATTAATTTCAATCCTAACGACACTATTCCTAGCTGAACGATCAATCCCCCGGTACTTGTCACTATACTATACTACAACGATCAGGTACACTGCCTGGTGGGGGTTGTAAGCTTCTCGAGATCCCTCGAGAGGTAAAGCCTGGTGCAATTCCCACGCATCAACTAGTATTGAGTGTCATCTCAATTTCATTAGCATCATTGTATGCAAACAACAATATGCTCTTTAAAATTCCGTAAACTTTAATATCTAATGTGTAATGTTTGATGCCTTTCAAACTTTCAAGTTTGTTGGCTATGACAATTATCACAACAATTGACAAATTGTTCATATATAGAATTTGGAAGCTTTTCCAGGCTGAGGATGTAATTCTATATCCAAACATATTCCATTAGAATATTCATTACACTAGTTATCTAATAACTCTTAATTAAATATCAACATTGTCATAACATCTTATAGCAATTCGTTTATGTAACATGATGTTCATGAAAAATCTTCGAGTCATACTTAGATTTCATTCATGTTCTATCTTATTTAAATGATATGTATTTATTTAGACATTCTAAATAATATATCATGTTCTATTAGATTTATTTACCGCATATGTTTATAATAATAAACACACATTCCAAGGTTATATGTTTTTCTTCCTAAATCTTTTATAAGAAGTTTCATTCCAAATTAAGTCTTAACATTTAACTTATATGGAATGTTACTTCCTATATATGTTATCCAACAAATATGATTTAAGAAAGTAAACATAATACTCCCACTAGCTTTCAGGAATACTTAGTAATTATCTTATTTTAATTATTAATTCAAAATTTGAATTTAATATTTACACATAAGAATTATCTCCTAGATGCATGCATTAATTCATTAATGAATTATTGCACTATGTACACTTCCAAAGATTATTATGAATTCAAAAATCCTTTTGATTACTTACCGTCCTCGCTCAAGTAATCACTCAAGAAAGAGTTTTGATATTCCATTGTTAAATTTCATATTCATGAAAATAAATACGACAATTACCATCTTTGTATATCTAATGCGCTTAGAAAAGTATATTCAATCGTAGTTAATTGCTTACGTATGATTAATAATCTTGTCATGCATTAAAATATGTAAAATATTGTGCATATGATTTCTACACAAAGATTGAAACCACTACGGTTACCTTATCTTTGAAGAAACTCATCTTTATTCTCTAGTCTAAGTATTAAGATAAACAAATATTCTAAAAAATTGATTATCTTTATGGACAACATCTTTAACATTCATAGTATGAGTAATTTACCCAATTCAATATTTGGTAATGCATCATAATATAATCCTCAGCATATTAATCAAATATCTGAGATATCCTTGCGGATCTATGATTGAGAATTCCATCGTCTTGAGGTCTATCATTTACATGTTTAGCCTCATCATGATTTTCACTAATGTGTTTTAGAAGATTATGTATCTTGTAATTTTATCTTTTCACGATAAAACCTCCCACTTGCCTTTTCTAATTTATAGACTATCCATAAATACTTAGTAAGTAGAGCAACACTAAATTGTTCTCTTTTGGGACATTACAAATACACATTTGACAGTTCATTAGTTTGTTAATATCCTACTTCATAAGTTGTTTAACAAATTCATAACCTCAATTTTAAGACTTAATGTGATTCATCACATTCCATAATAAAATGGTGTCTTATTAATCTTCTAGGTTGGAGTCTTATTGAGTATATCCAATCCATACTCAATTTTCTAACCTTGATAACTTTGGAAGAATAGAAGATATAGTTATCTTTAATCAAACAATATAACAAGAGCTAGATTTTCCTAACTGGACATACCATAAATGTTATGCATTTCATTAGGATTAATATTGTAAGATAAATATCTTTCGTTTGGCTAATCTATTCACCAACTAAGTCAACTTAATGGTATAATAGAATTTCCAAGCCAATTGCATGCTATATAACATAAGTACTTTTTGACCAAGTCACTTCATGTCCATGTCTTAACAAGAAGACATAAACTGTTATAATCCCACTATAAATCATTAATCAACTCAATGACTTCTTGTATATGTCTTAATTAAAAAAAACATAACAAGTTAACGTCTTACTTTATTATAAGTCTTGTAACAATCAAAAGACTTCATGTTTATATCTTTACTGTCACACCCCGTCAAAGGCGGAAACATGAGATGTAACTGAGAAAGGCACATTGCATAACATCATAGATTCATACCTTACATTTATTACAACATTAGTTTACAAAACATTCCTCGTGAAATATGTCTCTTTTGAAATCTTATCGTCTTGAAAACATGGTATCATATTATCAAATGGCCTGACTCCAATAAACGTGCCTTCAAATACTTTTACAATGATCACCTGAAAATGGTACTAGAAAACGTCAACATAATGTTGGTGAGCTCGTAGGTTTAGATGTTAAACCACGAAGCTGTGAATAATAGCGTAGGACAATAGTGAGCAAGATATGCAAATGTGAGCACATAACAAAGATCACAAACTAGCAACAACTGAACCTCATACTACAAACACGCATAATTGATCCACACATAGACTGGGTGCCATTTCCCAAATGATATACTGGGTGCCATTTCCCAAATGATTTAATGGGTGCCATTTCCCAAATAATATACTGGGTGCCATTTTCCAAATAATATACACACATGATGAAACCACAATAACCACTTAGATAATGTCCACGCCATATAGAAACCACACAAATTTAGTTCTATCATCCAAAACATTAAGCCATGTAACAACTTGGATCTAACTTGATTTCACAACTCATCAGACAAGAACTGTCATGAAATTAAGTTAGATGTTGTTACCCAGACTTAATGTCTTAAGAGATAAACAACAAAATAAATCCACACAATGCTAATCACCTAGATATTGTCCACACAAATTTGATTCACACAAAAGGGCACATATTACAATCAAACGCACATATTGTCCAAAAACATGAAAACAGTAGATCACAGCATGAAAACATTTTATAACATTGAGTACGATTTCCACCCCAAAGTAAAACATATTAAAAAGTGGCTACGAGAACTCACCTTAGCAAAAGCAATTTTCGATTGATAAATTGGCAAACGGTAAATTATGTCCGATAACTCTATTCACGACCTAAATAATACATATGTCTTAGGTTCGAAAACAAGGTTATGCACGCAAGTTCATACTCTTCGTTATCACTTGTACATGTTTGTTGTAAAATTTCTCGTCAAAAAATGTAGTTGCGTTAACGTGATCTTTTAATTTGAAAGTTACCACTTTAGAAAACGTAACTTGTTTATCTTGCGACCAACTTTTAGTCGTCATGTCAATGGCTATTTCAAAAATCTCTAACGCGCCTAATTGATATATATAATGTTCTACCATTTCTGTTCACGCCAATTTAGCCAAAATACACTCTAAAGGGTCCAAAATCCGCTTCTAATATTTCCAACAGCTTTTCTAATAGAGAAAATAATAGGCTGTCAACGTATATGTTGACGTAATCATTCGTTAGGCCATAACTTTTGCGTCGTAGCTCCGTTTCTTAAGTTTGACCTATCCCCGCAAAGGTATTTAAGTGTACTATCGTATTTCTAAGGTCTCGGCTAGTCCAGTTACCATTTAACCTAAGTTTTCATCTCTCAAAATTCTGGACAGATTCAACTATTTTCTGAAAATAATCTTTTCGTCGTAAAAATTGAAACTAGCGTATCTTTTTCGTTACTAGTCCGTTTTAACTCATTCAAGCGGTTACGTTTTCGTTATTGAGTCTATTTTCTATATTTCTAGCCTAAAATGGTTACCAAGTTATGCTGTATTTATCAAAACGGGACAAAATCTCTTTTAAGAATGCCAAACTATTTTTACAAATCTTCTAGTCATTTTAACCACTTAACCACAACTTCAATTCTAGTCCTAGTTCATCCATCAACTTCTCAACATAACAATAGTGATCTAACCATAACTTAACAATATTCGGAGATCCATGTAAATGTTCATCAAGAATGTTTGAATCTACAAGTTTACTAACATACATGTATATATAGGGTCTATTATCACTATCTTGTGAAGATTTGTACTAACTAGTTTTCTTGTAGTAAAAACTTGTTTAAAACATAAACTTTTGTTGAAAGATCATTGTGAATGTAAACTTTATCAACATGTACCAAGTGATAACTAAGTATAGATACTTGACAAGCATTAGGACATGAAAAACATGAAGTTTTGAAATGTAAGATCTACTTACAAAAGTGATTAGTGAAATGAGAGTTGTAAAACACTTGATTAACCTCAAGATCAATGCTCTAAACCCTTACTAAAGAGCCCTATTATACTTGATCTTAACCACAACAAGATTACTCCTTCTTTTGCTCCAAGAGTGTGTGTCGATTTGTAGTATACAATGGGAGGATATTTTCTTTTCTTGAACTAATTAGCTAGTGCAAAAATTGGTGCAAGACACATGTATTTATACTTGAGATTTTCAAATCTACAATAGTGTAGTCAATGGTTATCATTTGGCTAGCTTGGAGGGGGGGGGGGGGGGTGCGGGGCGATTGGGGGGCTAGGGGAGACAATTTTTGAAGTCAAGCAACCCTTTTGATATTCTTGACTCCATGTCTTAAGGGTTATGTTGGCTAATAAATCTTCATGTGCTTGTTGTCTAACAATTAATTATGGAATATAAGAGAGGGGGGGGGGGGGGGGGCACAATAAGTAAATATGAGATTAGATGTGTTGTTTTGATACAAGAATGTATATGTTGTATGTATTGGGTGTTAAAAATAGGTATTGGTTGTTGGTTTGGTGATTAACGAAAGTTGTACGTAATTAAATGTAAGATATAAAGAATTTACCTTAGGCGTAAGGAAATATTTTTGGAACTTTTTTAATCATTTTGGAAGTATAAAGATACTTTAGAAACAATCATTGGGAGAGTTGGGTATATCGGGTGTTAAATCTTAAATAGCGAATAGCGTTTGTTGAATTGACAACCGCAAGTATTTAAAGAATAGGAAATTGTTTTATGGTTTAAAATTGTGAACCGGAGTAGGAGCAACGTACTGGAGCATTGTGGACTAAATATAGCCTAAGTTCTAGCGATAAAATATTTATTCTAAGTTTCACGTTGGTTCAAATAAAAAGTATACGTAAATTGGTTCACAAATAAATGTCAAGAAAATAAATTCGAGTTTGTTGAATAGTATTGCCCTGTAAATTAGCGGGTTGTTATATTTACAATGAAACATAAACATGTTTAACTAAAGTAATTACGAACACAATCTCTTGGTTTCAATAGTAATTTCAAGTTAATTTATTACTTCACTTATTTTATGTCATTCCACAATTACATAAATCTTCAAATTGAAGTAGTATTATATTACTTCATTTATTTCATGTCATTCCAATAATACATAAATATTTAGTTTGAAGTAGTCTTATTATCTTATTGACACTTGTTCTAATAAGTATCTAATTTAGAAACTTGCAAATTAACGTTGTTTCATTACATCAGTTGATCTGCTAGTAATGAAAGTATGAAATTTACCTTTCCATTGTAATCTAGTCCAAGCTCTCACATGACGTAGATTACAACTTCAAGTGTTATATTAATTAGATCTGAATAAGTCATATTAGAACATTATCTCTTACCTTGCAGTTAAGGGAATCCTTTAAATCATATTCCTATGTGTTGTTCCTTGCACACAATAAAGATTTCTCCCACTTGTGCATTGAACAACACCATGTATCAGATAAACAACACGTCACTCATTTGTTTATGTGATCAATATGATTGTGTCATAGATATTATCATAATAAGTAGATATAGAACCACATTGTCTAGTAAGGAAACGTACATGACTATCCTTAAAATCATAAATGTCAACTATTGGAAAGTAATTATCTCAAGATATTCTAGCGATAATCTGGGTTACTACCAAGATAACAAAGCTTGTAGCTCCCATTGAATTACAGATCATTACAATAATTCATTATTCAGTAATTACAACAAAATGCTCCCACTGGATTTGAAAACATTATAAGTGTTTCATAACCAGTAAAAGCAAATAATGTGCTATTTACTTTCCTACACCTTTGAGAAAACCCATACGTAACAATTACTTACGTACTAAAAGAATGTATTCTACTTTGTAAATGATGGACTATCCATCAATGCAATTAACTTGAAAAAATTGTGCATGCAATTTCTTCCTTAATAGGTCTACCATCCCCACAATGGTATGTAGCACCTTTAAATGGTCAAAACAAAACAACTAGATAAAATATACTAGTTTGTCTTTTACCATTTTGCGGTAATAAGTCTAGCTTCTAAATGAATAACTCATAAAATGTGCAATAATCTTAACTATTAAAGTTTGCTATGAGTTATGTATTCAGAATTTAGACAATTCTAATTTTCCTATCATATCTTTCTCATTCATGAAAAAGAATATGATTAAGTCTCATGCTTCTCTCATGGAAAGAAGACTAGGTTATCCTTTTAGTAAAATTGACTCAAGCCAAAAACCCCTATGGGTGTAGATCAATTTACTAGTAAAAGAATATCCCACGTTTACGGTTTAATGTTGCATTAATACATTAAAAGAATTTACAAAATCCAATTTTAGTATTTTTGATAATACAATTTTTCAAGAAAATAAAATACCCAAGGAAATATTCATATAACCATAGTACTTTCTTAAAACCTATGATCCAAATTATCATAGTTTCATTACATCAGTTGATCTGCTAGTAATGAAAGTACATAATAAGGTAATTTGTCGTACAATAATTGGCAAACAATTTCCAATTCCTAGATCTTTATGGGATTTATATTGACAAACAATTTCCAATATAAGCATGTTTTATCCCCATCTTATGCCTTGAGTTCAAGCTCTCACTTAACTCAATTTAAGTCGTCTAATTAAAAAACTGCAAATCACCATAATCCCATTACATCAGTTGATCTGCTAGTAATGAGAGTATGCAATTTACCTTTCCATTGAAATTTAGTCCAAGCTCTCACATGACTAAATAACAACTTCAAGTGTTCTTTAACTAGATGGTATTGACTTAATTTTAAGGGTAATCATTTTGATGTGTCAATCAAAATATGTACGAAGAAGCATGCATACATCTTCATATCATAATGTTTTTCAAAACCTTTTTACCAATTTTAAGCTAAGATTTCAATCAACAAAGTTTTATTTGGGGTATTGGGTTCACCAATTAAAGAATTACCTCCAATTATCGTCCACTATATCCTACTACTGCATGAGTCAAAAAACTCAAGTTATTCGGATAATTACCACAAAAGTGGCGCGTGGTATTGAGGTCAATTCTCCCTTAAGTTGATTTTGTACATTAAAATAGTCTTACTTGGTAGCTCTAATTTGACGCACAAAGGAGCGGAGAGACAAACGTCCGCTTGAAGGCTAATTAAAAACGCGTCTCTTTCGGATGACAATTTAATGTCAAGCCTCCTTATACCCCTCTTATAGTTTGTCACAACTAGGTGAGCTGTTCAAACTATTGGTACAAAACTCAACAATCAATCAAAAGTTTATGACTTTAGTCTTAAAAATTATGTAATAAAGTATAATCTTGCTAGTCTCGTCTCGGAGCAAATTACTGTGCGAAGCTAACCACTATCGGCACATAAGACTTTGCAAGATTCATAATTTATTACTTATGTTTCACTATTATTTAGTCCGTTTACTTTTATTGAAAAAATACCCTTTTTGCTTAAAACATGTCGAACAATAAACAAAAACAAGTAATTTTAAAATAAAACAACTAAATAATACACATAACTTAACAATTAATTATGTAAACATGTAGCCAATAGCCTATTAATAATAAATCTAGGTTTTAATATGTATATATTTAATTAGGACTCCCATTGGTTTTTGAGCTAATGGTACCAATGGACCACATACACCAAACAAGTTGATTGCGTAAGTCCTAATAAATATATACCACATTGCACATAATTGATTACTTAATTAATCAGTCTTCCCCAATTCAACATCTATTAATTAACTTACATGTGAAAACAAATAAATCATTCATGAATCCATGCCAAACATGCACGTTTGCATGGATTCTACCTAACAATTAGCATATTGCACACAAGATCACTTTACTACACATAAACATGTTTAAACCTAGGGTTTCTAATCAAATTAATTAACCAAACACAAACCCCAAAAACAAATTTAAATCGACCCATAAAAAAATTAGGGTTTGAGTAGGAAAAAATAAACCCTAAATCTACTACATGTATAAACCAAACAAGATTTTTTTTTATGTGATTTCGGTAATTAATTACATGTTATAACGGCTTTTGATGCCACTGTTGTTATTATTATATCATGACAATCATATTAATAAACCAAAACATCAAAGTACATATAGCGGAAGCACAGGATCATATAACACATAAATAATTAAACCAAAAAATAAAGTGAACGTACCTTGATGATTCTAGCAAGAACAAGAATCAACCTTGAGCAATATGAATTATGAACCCCAATTAGGGTTTATAGGATTATAGGAATTGCCTCTTACCGGTTTTGCAATTCAATCCAAGATTCTTACAATAATGTGTAAGAATCACGTTCTTGTGCACACGTACTAAACCAAACTAAAGTAATGCAAGTTATTTAATCACAAAATTAAAACCAAAACAAATTTTGTTTTACAAAATTCGGTCGACCCTATTTGAGGGTTAGAACCGATCGACTAAACAAGAAAAGAGGAAGCAAACTTTAGGGTTTGGTATAATGCACAAGAGGTACCAAAAACTAGAACCCAAGGTTTGTTTGTATAGGCCATGTAACTTAGAGCCCAAGTTAGAGTTGGATTAGGAATCCTAACCCTAAAACCGATCGGCCCATTGTAATAGGGAAGATCCGGAATCTTCTTGGCTACTAATTACATTCTAGTCCCTTTCCTTATTTTAGTTAACGACCGTTAGTCACTTCCGTTAAATACTAACGTCCGTTATTTATTTTATGATATTTAATAATCATATATGACATTTTACATTTAATTATTAATCTTTAGTTCTCATACGTATTGTGTGCAATCCCGTGATCTCGAGTTCGATCCTAACACACAACTACTATTTTATGTCTATAAAACTAAGAGTTAGTCATTGGTAATTCTATCGTTTAATGTAAAATTTAACCGGACAGTCAAGTATCTTATCATCTTCATTGTCTGATACTGTTACACATTTGGAAAATCAACTTGTAATCATTTGTTACTGTTTAAGCTCTTTCTGTTGGCCTTTATAACATGTTTAAAATGTTATTAATAAAATGTTATCGATCCTAATTTGTGTTGTTTCTTTGTTAAACAGATAATGCTGGTGTTACTGTTAACCCAAAAGGAGAAATGAAAGGCACACGATATCACATTCTCTTTGTGTTGTCTACAAACTTGATTTTCCTGGTCTTGATTGCCAACTTTGCTTTTGCTTACTCAGGATCTGCGATCACTGGACCGATTGGAAAGGAATGTGCTTATTTATGGCCAAGAATTGCAAGTGCAGCAAACGCAATTGTTTAAGTTGTTTTCTCTTCAAGAAAAACTTTGTAAAAACTCTAGCTGCCTGAGTTTTTTTTTTTTTTTTTTTTTTTTTTTTTTTTTTTTTTTTTTTTTTTTTTCAAAGGTGAAAATATATATATTATTCTCCAAAGATATACATCATAAGAATAAAAATCAAGATTTGGACATCTCCCAAATCTAGAACAAACTAAAAACAACACAAGAAACATCTTTTCCAACCATACACTTTTCTCTCAATTCACCTTTTAATGCACCTACCATCTAGCTACATTTCCACTACTCCACTCTACCAAGCCACTCATCCTGCTAGGGGTGAGCGTCGGGCCGGAACCGACCCGTCCCGACACCGACACAGCCCGAAACCGAGAAGCTGCAAAATCCAAACCGACTCCCGACCCGAGTATGGTCGGTTCGGGATTCGGGACGATTCGGGACGTCGGGATCGGTCGGGATTCGGGAATTTTGCTTTGTTTTCACGGTTTTCGGCCCATCCGACCCGAAACCGACGTGTCCCGAAACCGACTACCTGCAAAATCCAAACCGACTCCCGACCCGAGTATGGTCGGTTCGGGATTCGGGACTCTTCGGGACGTCGGGATCGGTCGGGAATCGGGACTCGGTCGGTTATGCTCACCCCTACATCCTGCCACCACAGTAACCAAGGTAGAAATAGAGAGTGGCATCACTAGGCACCCATAACCCATCCATAGGGGGGGGGCTCTGCTAACCAACCTACATTTCCCTCTCAATGGAAGGCTTCAGTTGATTGGGAACACACTCCCTCCATGATGACCAACCATTACCTCCTATGATGGTGTATTGAGAGGACCAAAAAGGTTCATCTTTCACACCTCTCTATTCCACTCATCATACACCATCCTCCAAGACCATTTACCCTTCATAATGGGGACCCTACTTTATGGTACATTCATACTAGTAATGCCTCCTACTTAGCCATACTTAACTGTCCAATTCCCTCCCAATGCCAAATTGAACAATCAAGAGGTTACCATAGGTACAGCTTACTAGTTAGAACTCCAAGATACAAGGTATCACTCCATTGTAATGGTCTGTTCACATAACATCATAAAACTCTGTTTTTGGTACAAACCATTTTTAAACAGCTCTTTTCATGTTTTCCACTACTTTTTGCCAAAACCTCTTGCTGCAGACATACTATACACTCATACAGAATGAATATCATCACCATGAAACTAGACAACTGCTCATAATACCCAATTCCAAACACCCATTAACTTCAGACAATTATCTTTAACTTCACACCCCACTTTTCCTCCACTTTTGTGACTGCTAAAGATGGCTTATATTGCAGACTCATCGATCTCATTATGATGGTTTCAGTAACAATTTGAAACACTTCATCCCAACTTCTGCTTATTCCTTTAAAAAGTCTAAAGTTCCTTTCTTGCCAAACAAAGTATACACAAGCAGCCAAACTAAGCCTTCTGATAACACTTCCAATGGAATTCCCATTATACATCTCAGCCAATCCATTCACAATTCCTTCCCATGACAGATTAATCTCCTTTATCCCCATCTTTAATTGCATAGCCTTCCACAACTGGTTAGTAAATTCACATTTAAAGAATAAGTGATCATGAGAGTCACTGTCCTTATTGCACAATGAGCAGACCATCATATCATATGAACCCCACCTTTTAATCATATCTTGAGTAGTCAACTTGTTCTGAACTGCTAACCATAGTATAAAAGCATGTTTGGGGATATTTTGTGAAAACCAAACAACCTTATACCAGTTAACATCAATCACTTTCTCTCTTAAATCATTATAAGCTTGACTGACTGTAAACTTTCCCAAACTACCTTTTCTATTCTTCCACATCAGAACATCCCTTTTCCCATTGTCAAGAATAACAGTTTGAATATGAGTTAATTGAGGATATTTACCAATCCATTCCATTGGCCATTGCCCATTATGATTAACAACAAACTCTTTAACTCTCATATCAGCCTTCCATCTTACATTATATAAATCCCTATATGTGATAAATGAATTCAAAGCTCCACTTTGGTTCCATACATCAAACCACATAGAAGTTTTATTTCCATCCCCAATCTCCATTACCATATGTTCCCTAGCAGTTTGTCTTAGCTTCAAAATGTTCTTCCATCCCCAACTGTCATTCACCTCTTCATTGATTTCCCATATACTTTTCCCTTTCAATTTAACTGTATTAACCCACTTTACCCACAAAGTGTCTTTATTCATAGCTATATGCCACAGATGTTTCATTAACATTGCCTTGTTCCACACACTAAGATTTTTAAGCCCAAGACCACCTTGCTGTTTGGGATTGCAGACTCTACTCCATGCCACCTTAGCTTTCCCATTAGACACCTCATTTTGATTCCATAAGAACCCTTTAAGAAGCTTATTAATATCCTGAATAACAGCTTGAGGAAGCAAAAACACTGAGGACCAATAAACATGTATGGATTCAAGAACAGAGGCCACCAACTGAAGTCTTCCAGCATAAGACAAGCACTTATTCTTCCAGTTTAACACCTTACTTCTGACTTTGTCTAACAAGCTGCCTGAGTTTATTTGGATATGTGCAGAATTTGTTACGTTAATGAGCTTTGGATCTATTTATATATGCCCGACATTTTCGTTGTTACTGAGTTTATACCTGCTATGATTCTATTGCATGCGATTTTAGTACCTGAAATGATGATTGTTCATTTGGGCATTGTTACTCATTTAGTTCTATAAAATACCTTGTGATGTGATTTTTTTGCCTCGTTAGATGATCTCGTTTGACAGTGAAATGTTCACTTTTACCTTGCAGACTTTTAAAATAGGTAAACCTTATTTCTTCTCCATGTTATAAAAGTCTTTTCTTTGATGCCCTTTGATTGAAGGGGCATTGTTGAGCTGGACAATTAATTTTAGCATTGCATTATTTGAAAATATACAATTTGACAATGTGTGTATGATATGTTCTAATTAATTGCTTAGTGCAATTTATGGACTACACGATGTTTGAGAATATGTATATGATAATGTTAATTATCAGATATTGCATGTGCTGATAGTTAGACAATATGTTATATGATATGAGTCATATTATATGCATCGTCTCTTGCATTTTGTGTGTTCAAACATGAAACAAAGTATTTTTTAAACGATTTGCCACCCTTAATTTATCTCCATGTTAAAGGCAGTGTTGAGCTGAACAATTATTTTTAGCATATCATTATTTGAAAATATACAATTTGAAAATGTGTATATATTGTATTCTAATTAATTGCTTATTGCAATTTATGGGCCACACGATGTTTGAGAATGTGTATGTGATATGTTCTAATAAATTATTACGTACATGTTTGAGTTTTGATTGTACGTTTCAACACGAAGTCACGAACCACCCAACAACTGTTATCATAGTACATTCTTTATTTAACAAAAAATATGTGGTTAAACCTTCTATTTGAAAGGGAAAGTCAGAACAAGAACAAAATATACAAAATGAAAAAAGAAAAAGAAAAAAAAGGACATTAAAAAAAAGAAAAACAAATTTATTAGACATTAATGAGTAGAGAAAACAAAGTTAAGAGATGTTAAGATACTCCTTCAACATCTAAGTTCAATCAAAGTTTCATACTTCCTATCGGAGAAAAGTGATCTTAATCTTAACTGCCTTTTACCACATCTTAATGACAGAGAAAAACTAATGCACTTTTCGGTCCAAACTATTAATGCGTCTGACTAATTCAGATTAAAAAGCCTTTTTTTAAGAAACCAAACACACCCCATTTGCACTTTTCGATCCAAACACATCCCATTTAATGAGCAGAAAAGATAAATGATTTTAATTTTGACTGCTCTTACCGCATAGCGATTGGACAAAAACAAATGCACTTTTGAATTCATATCACAAAAACGGGAGTTTTGAATTCATTTTGTACTTCGTGACCTAAAATCGGATGTAGCCCGTGCCACACCCGACATACATGTAGGTCCGTCCATATTTACTGCGCCAAATATGATCACAAAACTATATATGAATAACCCGGTTATTATTTAGTGATATAATTTATAGCTCAGTTTACTCATTTTGACTTTTGGCAGAAGTTTGTTGTTTTGTTTATTACATATACAACTCTAATTACTATTGTTTTATACAATCATACAAATGAGTCAAAAGCGGTGATACATACACGTAACAAAACAATATAACAGTTTAGAAAAAAGGGTCGTAGTAGATTTTATAACTTGTTTCATAGGTCACGTAAAGATGTTGATTTGCTTGAAGGTAACTTTCACTTTCTTAGTTACATATAAGTAGGGTATAATGGTATAATGTTTAGATTGGGTATGATTTTTTGTGGGGTAAATATGACATTTAGTGATTTAATTTGAGTATATATGGAATTAACTGAAAAATTATAGCATCCAGATTGTCAAAATGTATATAAATTATAAATATGGATATAAAAAGAGATGGCCCATTATCAGCCCAATAAAAAAGGCGGGAATCTCGCTTCCAATACAACGTTGTTCCAATAAAAAAGGCGGGAATCTCGCTTCCAATACAACGTTGTTCTTGATCGTGTATTATATATAGTAATATTTAAGAATGGATTTGTTTGACATTTAGGATAAATGTGATTGTAGAACTAACTATTTGGGGTATCTAATAGTTACTTGTTACCTTAAACTAAGGTTCATTATTAAGAAATATATGCAACTACTGCTGTTCAAATTCATTCATTAGGCTAGTTTTGTTAATATTATGGGTAGAGTTTGAAGTGGAAGTATTACTTGACTAGTCAAGTATCTTTTCTAACATATGATTTGATACTGTTACACGTCTGGGAAATAAACTAAGCCTATCGTTACAGATGTTCTCATGCTTTTCAAGCACTAATCTGCACCATGTAGGCTTTACATATAATTTAGACATTGATTCTTTGTCGTTACCAAGGCGTCATTACTATTGCATGTTATAGGTGTGTCTGATATATTTATTACACCGTTTTTTATATTTTATATGAAGCCTTGTTCTAATGAGTGCTTTCTTTACAAACAACTGTTTTATTTTCTAGTTATAATTCAGTGCTATTGGGTGTGTCTTCAGTCACTGGTAATTCTATCGTTTAATGGATATTTTAACCGGGCTAGTCAAGTATCTTATCATCTTCATTGTTTGATACTGTTACACGTCTGGAAAATCAACTTGTAGTCATTCGTTACAGTTTAAGCTCTTTTTACGCTTGCAACTGATACATCTGATTTCTACATTTACTTTCTGTAGGCCTGTACAACATGTTTAAAATCTTTTAATAAAATGTTATCGATCCTAATATGTGTTCTTTCTTTGTTAAACAGATAACGCTGGTGTTATTGTCAACCCGAAAGGAGAAATGAAAGGTACATGATATCACATTCTCTTTGTGCTGTATACAAAACTTGATTTTCCTAGTCCTGATTGCCAACTTTGCTTTTGCTTATTCAGGATCTGCGATCACTGGACCGATTGGAAAGGAATGTGCTGACTTATGGCCAAGAATTGCGAGTGCAGCAAACGCTATTGTTTAAGTTGTTTTCTCTTCAAGAAAAACTTTGTAAAAACTCTAGCTGCCTGAGTTTATTTTGATATGTGCAGACTTTGTTACGTTAATGAGCTTTGGATCTATTTATATATACCCGACATTTTCGTTGTTACTGAGTTTATATCTGCTATGATTCTATTGTATGTGATTTTAGTACTTGGAAAGATTATTGGTTATTGCGTGTGTTGAAGGCTCATTTGGGCATCATAACTCGTTTATACCTTGTGATCTTTTGCCTCATTAAATAATACTCGTTCATCACATATTAAATGTTCATATTCAAATTGTACCAACCATCTCATAAAAGTCCTTTAGTTCAGATGGCCTTCGATTGAGAAATTGAGCTGGAAAATTATTTTTGGCATTTGCTTAATGCGATTTATGGAGTCCACGATTTATATTGGATATATTCTAATAATATCTATCAATGCTAGAGTGTTGATAGTTGACAATATATATGTACATGATAATGAGTCCAGCTAGCTAAAATAAATATTAATTGTGTCTCAATATAGGCATTGTATGTTAGTACATTGTGTATTGAAACAATTTGCCACCCAAGCGCCATGTTGTTGGTATTTTAGTGTAAAATAGATTGCATTTAATATGCAAATAAGAGTCGACGCTTATTTGGATATTAACGGGACTAACGGGGGTTCGGGGGTAGCGCCCCTGAGAGAAGCGGGGTCCAAGGGGCGGCAGCCCGTGGCTGGGGTCGATGTATATAACGGTATAATGTTTAGATTGGGTATGATTTTTTGTGGGGTAAATATGACATTTAGTGATTTAATTTGAGTATATATGGAATTAACCGAAAAATTATAGCATCCAGATTGTCAAAATGTATATAAATTATAAATATGGATATAAAAAGAGATGGCCCATTATCAGCCCAATAAAAAAGGCGGGAATCTCGCTTCCAATACAACATTGTTCCAATAAAAAAGGAGGGAATCTCGCTTCCAATATAACGTTGTTCTTGATCGTGTATTAATAGTAATATTTAAAAATGGCTTATATTAATTAAGATGACATTGACTATCAATGGCTTCATGTGCCATGTGAATTTCTTAATTAAGATGACATTGACTATCAATGGCTTCATGTGCCATGTGAATTTCTATTATAGTAATATTTAAGAATGGATTTGTTAATTAAAATCAATAACAGCTGCTAGCTCCTTATAAATAATAGACAAACAAAATATCAAATCCTTACTTCCAATCCAATTGAACGAAAGAAATACTTGATTTATTCTAAGAGAAAAAGAAAGACAATGGCGGCTTTTTTCGTGGAAGCGGCGGAACTATTTTTTGAGGCAGCGATGGGTGCGGCGGAGGGAGAAGCGGTGGCGGCAGGAGCTGCGGCGGCGGCAGAGACGGCGGCGGCAACAGCGGCTGAAGCGACGGCGGCGGCGGCAACAGCGGCTGAAGCGGCGGCGGCAACAGTGTCTGAAGCGACGGCGGCGGCAGCTGCTGAAGCGACGGCGGCAGCGGAGGCGGCTGCTGCTGAAGCGACGGCGGCAGCAGAAGCGGCGGAGGCAGCGGCGGAGACGGCGGCAAAGACCGCGGCAGAGGCGGCAGAAGCTGAATCAGCGACGGTAGAAGCGTCGGCGGCGGCGCAGGAGGAGGCGGAAGTAGCGGCGGAAAAAGCAGCGGAGCTAGAAGGGAGTCTAGGAGCGAGGATAGTTGGGGAGCTAGGATCGAAGATAGTAAAGGGTCTAGAAGGGATGCTAAAATTAGTAAAATGGATTGCAAAGACAACGTGGGATTTTTTAATACTAAAGACGGCGATAGATCTAATACCGGAAAAGATTCGTAAGGTATTAGCAGGAATGATTATGTCGTTGGCTGCCTCGGCCACAAAGTTGTTGAATGTATCGTACAAGTACCAGGGACTTTCAGGAGGCTCAGAGGAGGGAAAACAAGTGGCTAAAGAGACAAAAGAAACTTTAGATGAGTTACATACAAAGGCACGCAAGTTGATAGAACCAAGCAAGGTGCCAATAAATACAAAAACGCATGAGCCAATAATGAAAGATTTGCGCAAACAAGTAGAGTCAAATAAGAAAGAGATGCAGAAAATGGATGCCATTATGAAGGAAGTGGACGACTTAATGAAGGAACATGTGGACAACCTCCCGCATGAGGGCGAAGAAAACTAGTAACAAGTTGAAAGGAAAGCTTAAGTTGTGTACGGTGCGGATCATGTCGATCAAATAAATGCATTATGCATACAGTAGTACTTTGTGTCCCCTTTTTATTTCTTTTATTTCCCACGACATTTAGCGACTTGCTACACAAGTCACTGAATTGATTTGGTTTCTTGGTTTGATAATTGAGCCGTGGGTATGTATGAACCAAATAAAAGTTATGGTTAAAAAATTTTATATCTTAATTTTGTGACTTACTATGTATTTGATATCATGTATTAATCTTGTTATTTGATGGCCTTTTTGAAAATTTGATTAGCTCATTAGCTCATTTTTGTTGAATAATGATCTTATCTACTTTTACGAGCTTATAAATTTGATAAGGTCCTTTTTTTCTATGTTTTTGTTTTGTGTTATAAATGTAATGTGTTTGTTGTTACTGTTGCTTGCTTTGCTAGATATTGGTTAGGTTTTGGTTATTAGTGAGTAAAGTATAAGGCCATAAGGGGGTGTTTTTATAAGCTTATTTAATTGGATTATTGAAATTTTGCTAGTCTTAGAAGCTTGGGTTTATGATCTTGTTTATAAAAGTGGATAAACTCATAAGCCAACAAAATTGAGCTTATGAGTTTATCAAGTTCTCAGAAAGTCTGTTAAACAAGCTTATCTGATTGGCTTTTTGAAAATTGATTAGCTTGTTATCTTATTTTTGTGAACTTATGAGCTTATCTACTTGGTTTTGACCTTATAAAGTTTATAAGCTTAAGTGAATAATGTTGGAAATTATAATCCATTAATCTTTGTTAGAATGCCAATAAGGCTGCAAGTTTTCTGGTTTGGGCCAGCAGGCCAACAAACCCAATAGATAGAAGACAATGATTGTTAGGAAGTTAGTTAATTTCAGTTATAGACGGTTATTAATGAAAGGACATGTCTGTTGGTTCCTTTGAACCATCACAACGTTTCATATCATGTCTCTTAGTTTAGTATATATAGGATCAAATGTCTGTAAACAACTTAACCCTTCCAGTTTTATATATCAGAATAATAAAGGGTTCAACCCCAATCTTCTTTGTTCCTGTATAAAAGTTATCAGATATGATCACTCAATACTAACAACATAATCATTATTATGTTGTGATATTCATCAGAATCTATTCTTGTTAATCTTGTGCATAATTCGATCCCAAACCAAATGGAACCCGTGGAATGAAACCTGAGAATCGATTCTACAAACATGATACTTATTTCATGTTAATCGATCCTGAAGCAGAAACATATCTGCATACTATAAATAAGCTCTTAGTTTCAAAAGTTAAGCATATGCACTTACCTGGTTTTTCATAAGCTCATTAAATTAGCTTAAACAAACACCCCCTGGAACAAGGTTCATGGCTATGAAATGTGGGTTTAGTTTGTTGATGATTTATAGTTGAAATTCTATTTTTTTGGGTGTTTGGTGCAACGGTTTTCTTTTGTTTTGAGTTTTTGATGGTTAAGAAGAAAATTAACCAGACTAGTCAAGTATCTTTTCGTTCTCATGGTTTGATATTGTTACACGCCTGGGAAATAAATTAAGCCTATCGTTGCAGATGTTCTAATGCTCTTTAAGCACTCATCTGCTCCATGTAGGCTTTACATATTTTTCAACTTTTTGTAATGTGATTTGCAATTAAATTTGTATTTACAAGCAGTTTAAATGAAAAACTTAACTCAATGGTGTTGACATGTAGCTTTTTTTGGTCTGTTTTGATTGTTTAAGTGAAACTATAATCAGACTAGTCAAGTATCTTTTCTAGCAAATAGTTTGATACTGTTACACGTCTGGGAAATAAACCAAGCCTATCGTTACAGATGTTCTCATGCTCTTTAAGCACTCATCTGCTCCATGTAGGCGTGACATATATCAACCTTTTTGTAATGTATGTAAACCCTGTTATGTTTGGCATTTAGGATAAATGTGATTGCAGAACTAGCTATTTGTGTATCTATATACTACTATATAATGCATGAATAAACCAAGCCTAACTCCTAACCAAAAATTAAGATAAGGAGCTCTAATCATGAGGTGACATGTGTCACTTCTCAACTAACTCCAAACCTAACTCCTAACCAAAAATTAAGATAAGGAACTCTAATAATAAGGTGACATGTGTCACTTTCCAACTTAAAATTCATCTTTATTTTCAAATTGAAATATCTTTTTATCTATTTATTTTTTTTGTTATCTAATTTCACCATATTTTCTAAAATTTTGTGCTCTTTAATTCAACATCCATTTTGATATATTTTTACAAGTTTTTTGTTTTGTAGATTTTTAGTGGGTATTTTATTCAAAATTTTACAACTTTAACCTTTATTTAAATCAATACAATCTTGATTCGTTAAAATCATATACTTTTGGGTGAGTGTTTAACGTGAAAGAGATTGCAAGGATCTTTCTAAATACGGTAATAATGATGTCACGAGAAAGCTACGGAAAACCCAAACAAACACATATACGTTCGGAGTGTTGTGAAACGAATTAACTAAGCGGGTAGGGAATTGCGGGGAGAGTTGGGCTAGCAATTCATTTACTAACCATATTACTATATTTTTCGCCGAAGCTGTGCGCGGGTATCCGACTAGTCTAATATAACGTGTCTTTTTGTTTGTTGTTTTAAGTGGAACTATTACCATACTAGTCAAGTATCTTTTCTAACACATGATTTGATACTGTTACACGTTTGGGAAATAAACTAAGCCTATCGTTACAGATGTTCTCATGCTCTTTAAGCATTCATCTGCTCCATGTAGGCTTTACATATAATATAGACATTGATTCTTTGTTGTTACTTAGGGGTCATTACTATTGCATATTATTGGTGTCTGATATATTTACTGCATTTAATGAGTGCTTTCTTTACAAACAACTGTTTTATTTTCTAGTTATAATTCAGTGATATTGGGAATTTAACCGGACTAGTCAAGTATCTTATCATCTTCATTGTTTGATACTGTTACACGTCTGGAAAATCAACTTGTAGTCATTCGTTACAGTTTAAGCTCTTTTCAAGCTTGCAACTGATACATCTGATTTCTACATTTGCTTTCTGTTAGCCTGTACAACATGTTATTAATATTTCAATAAAATGTTATCGATCCTAATATGTGATCCTAATATGTTATTAATAAAATGTTTACCCTTCCAATCAAGGGCTATGCCATGTAACTTACATTTCCATCTCTAGAATGGCTTCAGTTACATGGGAACGCACTCCTTGAGGGAAGCCCATCCTTTACCTCCTTGATGATGTATTGGATAGACCAAGAAGGATCATCTTTCACTCCTCTCTATTCTATCCATCATGCACCATCCGCCAAACCATTACCCTTCTCAGTGTACAAGCCTACTTTATGGTACATCTTTATGAATTAGACCTCCTATTGCTTCAACATAGACTCACCAAACTTCCTCCCAAGGCCAAGTTTGTAGGCCATATGTGTCACAAACAGGTATAGTCACACCAATAAGACTCCAAGTTACAAGGTCTTGTGAACACTGAATGGTTTGCATATCTACACATTCCTGAGCATGTGCTATTTCAAATAGAAAAAGCTTACTTTTGATATCCCAAGATCCAAACACCCTTTTCTATAGCAAGGCATATAGAACAACCATACCTCAACCCCAAGACAATATCTTCATTCCATACCATACAACCACAGTTATCAAATCATTCTGATTAAGCTTTTGCATACTGAAATTGGACTTTCCAAATTTCAGCAACTTTTGTAGTTTGAGCAGTTTTCTTGACTTTAAGGCTCATAAGCTGCATTCTTACATGGTCATGGATAACTTGGAGAACCACATCAGCAGATTTGGTGTTTTGAGAAAATAGCCTTTCATTTCTTTCCTTCCATATATAGTATACTGTGGATGCAATAATCAATCTATTGAGAACACTCCATATGGTATTGTTACACTGTATCTCCTCCAACATCTGAATAATTTGATCCCACACATCAGGCACCTTGTCAATTTTCATCATCTTTTTCATGGAACGCCATACTATCATTGAGAAATCACATCGAAAGAATAGATGGTTGTGAGAATCATTATTTTTGTTGCAAAGTGGACATAACATTTGAGCAGAACTCCATTTCATCATTCTATCCTGGGTTTGCAGCCTTTTATTGATAGCCAACCATAAGATAAATGCACACCTTGGGTTACAGAAGGAGAACCAAGCAGCTTTCCACCACTTAACATTAGGATATTCTTCTTTGAAATCCTTCCATACCTCCTTAGTAGAAAAATTGATTAGTTGACCACTCTTAGACTTCCATTTAACACAATCAGTCTTCTCTTCATTCAGTTGAGGTACATTGATTTGAGATAGTATCTGATGTTTTATGTACCATTCTTGAGGCCAAATCCATTCACCACCATCAATCATGTCTTTAACCTTGCACTCACTGTCAATTCTTGCTTCATGCAGATTATTTTCAGTTATCAAAGCAGTTAAGTGTCCAATTTGATGCCAATTGTCATGCCACATGTAAGTACTTTTACCATCACCTATTTCATGAATGATGTAGGGTCTAATTTTCTCCCTAAGATCCAATATAGCTTTCCAAGTGCCACTATCCTTATACTCTGGAGTCACCGCCCAAAAGCTTTTACCTTTTAGTTTTACCCTATTAACCCATTTCACCCACAAGCTATCTTGATCTGACACAAGCTTCCATATATGTTTCATTAGAAGAACTTCATTCCATGATGCCAAGTCTTTCAGCCCTAAACCTCCTTCCATTTTAGGTTTACACACCACTGACCATGCCACTTTTGCTCTCCCCTTGCAACTATTGCCCTGATTCCATAGAAAGCATTTAAGAAGACCATTAATTTCTTTAACAACGGCTTTAGGTAGCATCATAACACAGGCCCAATATGTCTGCATGGCTGAAAGAACAGATGCTATTAGCTGAAGTCTCCCTGCATAAGACAATGATTTGTTTTTCCAATCATTTATTTTACTTTTCACCTTATCTATAAGAACTTTGCAGTCATTAATACCAACATTCTTAGCTAACAATGGGATTCCAAGGTATTTCACAGGAAATTTTCCAACAGTAAAAGGTAAAATTTCAAGAATCTTTTGCCTTTCACCCATATCCACACTTCCAAAGAACACAGTACTTTTCCCCATATTAGGCTTTAGACCAGAAACAGTACTGAATTCATTGAGAGCATCCTTTATCACTTTCACAGAAGAGAAATCACCATGGCTTAGAATTAAGAGTCAGTTGAATATCAGCAAAAAATAATCTTAATGATGGCTAGAAAGATTATTTTCTAGTTATAATTCAGTGCTATTGGGAATTTAACCGGACTAGTCAAGTATCTTATCATCTTCATTGTTTGATACTGTTACACGTCTGGAAAATCAACTTGTAGTCATTCGTTACAGTTTAAGCTCTTTTCAAGCTTGCAACTGATACATCTGATTTCTACATTTGCTTTCTGTTAGCCTGTACAACATGTTATTAATATTTCAATAAAATGTTATCGATCCTAATATGTGATCCTTCTTTGTTAAACAGATAATGCTGGTGTTATTGTCAACCCGAAAGGAGAAATGAAAGGTACATGATGGAACATTCTCTCCGTGTTTTTTTATTTACACTTGCTAGTTTCGATTGCTAACTTTGTTTTTGCTTCTTCAGGATCTGCGATCACTGGACCAATTGGAAAGGAATGTGCTGACTTATGGCCAAGAATTGCAAGTGCAGCAAACGCTATTGTTTAAGTTGTTTTCTCTTCAAGAAAAACTTTGTAAAACTCTAGCTGCCTGAGTTTATTTTGATATGTGCAGACGTTGTTACGTTAATGAGCTTTGGATCTATTTATATACACCCGACATTTTCGTTGTTACTGAGTTTATGTCTGCTATGACTATTGTATGTGATTTTAGTACTTGGAATGATGAAGGTTTATTTGGGCATTGCAATGTGTTATTTTGCCTAGTTCGTTCGACATATGAAAAATGTTCACTTAATTTATCTCCACGTTATAAAAGTCTCTTCCTTGAAATGCCTTTGTTAAAGGCATTGTTGATCTGGACAATTATTTTTAGCATTGCATTATTTGAAAATATACAATTTGTGAATGTGTATATGATATGTTCTAATTAATTATTACATGTTGCTTAGTGCAATTTATGGACTAAACATGTTTGAACAACTTGCTCACATGTGATAATACATTATCATATACATATTCTCAAACATGTTTAGTCCATAAATTGCACTATTCTCAAACATGTTTAGTCCATAAATTGCACTAACACTACAAGAAAACGTACCTCGGGCGACGAGCACCATGCCGACGACTCAATGTCGTCGGCACCATACGCTAAACGACAAAAAATTGCCTTGACCCAGACAAGGCTGCGTTGAATTTTTAATCTAGAATATTACCGACATCATGTCGTCGGTATCATAACAACATGTTTGACTATTGATAAACCTGGTGAAAAAATAGGCGGGAATTTGACCGCCAAAACACGTGCCGACGTCATGTCGTCGGTGATATATAAATACACAAATAATTGTGGTTAGCGTGGGATTAACCAATGATTAATAATTAATATCCTATAGTTTAACGACGCCGACGACATGACGTCGGCACGTATTTTAACCGCGTGTACATTATAGCCAATAATTGGGCGGGAATTTTCCCGCGTTTTTTTCCCGTCGACATGTCGACGGGAATATCTCTCCAAAAATTCAGCCTATATACCTAATAATCCTTAACCAGGCAAAACACACATAAACTCACAAAAACCCGTTTGTCAATTCTTACAAAACACACATAACAATAGATGGTTTAACGCCTGAATTGGAGTGGTCGAAGGCTTTATCACACGAGCTCCTGTATAATGAAATTATAAATCATTGGGGCGTTGAAATTTTTGATGAATATGGTTCTTATGCGACTCATCCGTTTAACAGCTCGTGTATAACCATATCATCTCGGATCGTCCGTTTAACATCTCGTGTATAACTATATCATCTCGGCTCGTTCGTTTAACATCTCTTATATAACCATAGCATATCGACTCATCCGTTTAACATCTTGTGTATAACCATATCATCTCGGCTCGTTCGTTTAACATCTCGTGTACAACTATAGCATATCGACTCATCCATTTAACATCTCGTGTATAACTATCATCTAGGATCGTTCGTTTAACATCTCGTGTACAACCATAGCATATCGACTCATCCATTTAACATCTCGTGTATAACTATCATCTAGGATCGTTCGTTTAACATCTCGTGTACAACCATAGCATATCGACTCATCCATTTAACATCTCGTGTATAACTATATCATCTCGGCTCGTTCGTTTAACATCTCATGTACAACCATAGCATATCGACTCATCCATTTAACATCTCGTGTATAACTATCATCTAGGATCGTTTGTTTAACATCTCGTGTAGAACCATAGCATATCGACTCATCCGTTTAACATCTCGTGTATAACCATATAATCTCGGCTCGTTCATTTAACATCTTGTGTACAACCATAGCATATCGACTCATCCGTTTAACATCTCGTGTATAACCATATCATCTCGGATCGTTCATTTAACATCTCGTGTACAACCATAGCATATCGACTCATCCGTTTAACAGCTCGTGTATAACCATATCATCTCGGATCGTCCGTTTAACATCTCGTGTACAACCATAGCATATCGACTCATCCATTTAACATCTCGTGTATAACTATCATCTAGGATCGTTTGTTTAACATCTCGTGTACAACCATAGCATATCGACTCATCCGTTTAACATCTCGTGTATAACCATATCATCTCGGCTCGTTCATTTAACATCTCGTGTACAACCATAGCATATCGACTCATCCGTTTAACAGCTCGTGTATAACCATATCATCTCGGATCGTCCGTTTAACATCTCGTGTACAACCATAGCATATCGACTCATCCGTTTAACAGCTCGTGTATAACCATATCATCTCGGATCGTCCGTTTAACATCTCGTGTATAACTATATCATCTCGGCTCGTTCGTTTAACATCTCTTGTATAACCATAGCATATCGACTCATCCGTTTAACATCTTGTGTATAACCATATCATCTCGGCTAGTTCGTTTAACATCTCGTGTACAACCATAGCATATCGACTCATCCATTTAACATCTCGTGTATAACTATCATCTAGGATCGTTCGTTTAACATCTCGTGTACAACCATAGCATATCGACTCATCCATTTAACATCTCGTGTATAACTATCATCTAGGATCGTTCGTTTAACATCTCGTGTACAACCATAGCATATCGACTCATCCGTTTAACATCTCGTGTATAACCATATCATCTCGGCTCGTTTGTTTAACATCTCGTGTACATAGAACAACACAATAATAACAATAAAAACCTAATAAAAACAGAAAACACCCTAGAAGAGAACTTATTATCCGTCCTAAATGACATGTTCAAGAAGCATATGAAATAAAGAGTAGTTACTCGACATGATATAGTTAAATGTCGGTCTTAGATTCATTTTGACTTTAAATGTCGGTTCGGTTTATATTGGTCGGTTTTTAATGCTAAAACCAAACCGAACCAAAAACTTCGGTTTTTTCAAAATATAGAAACCGAACCGTCGGTTTTTGAATCTCTTGTATAACCATAGAATCTTGGCTCGTTCATTTAACATCTCTTGTACAACCATAGAATCTCGGATGGTTCGTTTAACATCTCTTGTACAACCATAGAATCTCGGCTCGTTTGTTTAACATCTCTTGTACAACCATAGAATCTCGGATCGTTCGTTTAACATCTCTTGTACAACCATAGCATCTTGGCTCGTTCGTTTAACATCTAGTGTATAACCATAGAATCTCGGCTCGTTCGTTTAACATCTCTTGTACAACCATAGAATCTCGGCTCGTTCAACATCTCTTGTACAACCATAGAATCTCGGCTCGTTCATTTAACATCTCGTGTATAACCATAGCATCTCGGCTCGTTCGTTTAACATCTCGTGTATAACCATAGAATCTCTGCTCGTTCGTTTAACATCTCTTGTACAACCATAGAATCTCGGCTCGTTCGTTTAACATCTCGTGTATAAATAAAAATATTAATTTTAATTATATATTAAATAAAGTATTTAATTTATATATTATATCAAATATTTAACTTTAATTATATATTAAATAAAAGTATTTTTATTTAATTAAATTAGTTAATTTATAAAAGTATTTAATTTTAATTATTTATTAAATAAAAATATTTATATTAAGTTAAATTAGTTAATTTTATAAAAGTATTTTATTTTAGTTTTAGTTATATATTAAATAAAGTATTTATACTAAATAAATTGATTTATTTTGATAAACCAGCCCCAAAATTTTCACTATCCCGCCCAAATTTTCACTACGACTATACCGACGACTTGTCGTCGCTATCCACTTCGTTCTAAAATTTTCACCAGTATCAAATAAGCCCGCCTAATTCACCAAAATTTTTTATCAAAATTTCACCAAAATTCAAACAAATCCCACCTCCTTTATCTCATTCACCACCTCCTCTTTTACTTCTATCTCATTCACCAAAACTAACTCCACACTCCACACAACACTTTTATCTCATTCACCAACTCCTCTTTCACTACACCACTCTCTCCACCACACCTCCACACCACCACCGATGCCATCACTATCACCACCGCACCACCTCCTCTTTCACTTTTATTTGGTTTGTGTTTTTAGTTTGTTTTCTTGGTATGGGTTTTATTTTTAATTTGTTTATGAATTTGATTTGGTTTATGATTTTATTTACTTTCCCACAGCCATCGGCCGCCGTTCACTGCTGCCGTCGTGGACCCACCACCACCACCACACGAAACAAAAGGTAAATTTAATAAATTTTTGTTTATTGTTGTTTATATAGATTTGTGTTTGAGTTTGTTAATTTGTGTTTATGTTTGTGGTTAAAATTTTGTTTGTGTGGATTTGTGTTATTTATAAATGTTTTTTTATATAGATTTGAATTTTTGTTGATTTATTAATGACTTGTGTTTGTGGTTATTTTTGTTTGTGTAAAAGAGACCACGCAAAACCACTGCTGCTGCCGGACCACCGCTGCCACCAACCGGGCACCACAGCCGACCACCAACAAGTATAAAGATATATTTGTTTTTTTTGTTTAATTTGTGTTTAGTTAGTTTGTAAAATATTTGTATAAAATTTGTGTTTGTGTTTGTATATTTGCAAATTATTTGTACTCGAAATCAGGAATGAGATGGTTATTCAAGATTTCGGAAAATTTTTTGCAGCAGTGCTGCTTTTTTTTTTTTTTTTTTTTTTTTTTTTTTTTATCTCTTTAATTACCTACGACATGTCGTCGGCATAATAACGCACATGGTGACTAATTTCAAACGGTACCGACTATATGTCGTCGGCACCATTTACAAAAAAATTTGACTTTCGTTGACTATATTAAGTTAATCTGATTAATGCATTAAATAATTATTATATTACCGACGACCTGACGTCGGTAACAAAATGTCGGACAAAAACCATTCGTTTGACCAAAAATCATGTGGGTCCCACACTGTCGTCGGCGTCATTCGTCGGTAGGGACGTTGCCGACGCGGCTCTGTCGACTAGTTGCTGCCGACAACATGACGTCGAGAAGGTGTGTTGCCGACGTCATGATGTCGGCACGGTTAAAAAAAAGTCGACGCCGGAGGTTGTCTTTGTACTAGTGTAAACATGTAAAAATTAAATTTTTACATGCATTATTAAATTTGAACAACTTGCTCACATGTGAAAGTTAAATTTAAACAACTTGCTCACATGTAAAAATTGCTCACATGTAAAAATTAAATTTAAACAACTTGCTCACAAATGAAAGTTAAATTTAAACACCTTGCTCACATGTAAAAATTAAATTTAAACAACTTGCTCAAATGTAAAAGTTAAATTTAAACAACTTGCTCACATGTAAAAATTAAATTTGAACAACTTGCTTCTCATTTGAAAGCTTCAATATATATATAAAAAGTATAAAAAGGATAATTTTGATACATTACATTTATAAAGTTACTGCACCACATTTTTAAATCACTGCATTACAGTTAAAAATTTTAGTACATCACAGTTGAGTTTTAGCCAACTCATGGTGCTTCTAAGAGGGGAGGGAGTAATAACGCCTGAGTGGCGTTATAGCCTATGTGGCATGTTATTAACGCCGTTTCTGCGTTTCCACCACTCCCCAATCCTCTGCGTTGCTGCTTCGTTGCTTGTTGCGTTGCCATAGTAACGTACGTTACTAGCATGAACCTTCTATTAAAAAAAAAAAAAAAAAAAAAAAAAAAAAATCAAACACCCCCCTCCAACAAACCAAACGGCTATATTTGTTTTCATAAAAAAAAAAAAAAAAAAAAAAAATGCCGTTTAACAACGGCTAGATTTTTTAAAAAAGTTGTGCAATTTTTTTTTTTTTTTTTTTTTTTTTTTTTTTTTTTTTTTTTTTTTTTTAAAGCTTATAAATAGATGGGGTATTCTAACCCATTTGCAAACACAAAATATAAACATCTTATATCCAAAAAAAAAAAATATTTCGCCATGAATCAGAATCCAACTTATGCCGCACATGTAACCCTTGCCGATATCGAAGATGAAGCCGATGCTTTAGCAATTATGGCCGCCTATGAGTACCAACGAATACAAGAAGAAGAAGCCGAATCATCTTTCCGGTTAACCCGTAACCCAATTCACCGTGAGCGTGAGGTTGCAGAAGAGTGTTTGAAGGCCGACTATTTTAATGTACATTGTAAGTATCCAGATAGAGACTTTCGTCATAGATTTCGTATGAGCCGGAAACTATTTCTAGAAATAGTTTCCGGTATTGAATCATATACTGCCGATCCTCTCCCTGCTCATTTTGCATACTTTAGCCAAGAAGCCGATTGTACAAGTCGAATGGGTATTAGTGTTCTCATGAAATGCACTATGGCCATTCGCCAATTGGCATACGGCAACACACCGGATGCGTTCGATGAGTATTTGCAAATGAGTGCATGTACAGGGCGTGAATGTCTGGATAATTTCAATATGTGCGTTATTGATTTGTTTAAACCTGAGTTTTTAAGAAAACCAACTTTGCATGACATTGAAAACCTATATGCAAAACATGAAAAGGAACATGGTTTTCCGGGAATGCTTGGTAGCATCGACTGTATGCATTGGCAATGAAAAAATTACCCGGTGTCATGGCAAGGTCAATATGTTAGTGGTCATAAAAAATACCCCACTATATTGCTTGAAGCTGTTGCGTCACATGATTTGTGGATTTGGCATGTTTTTTTGGTATAGCGGGAGCGAATAATGACATCAATGTTTTAGATAATTCACCATTGTTCGATGACCTACTTAAAGATGAAGCCCCTGTAGCTCCGTTTGCGGTAAATGGAGTTGTGTTTGATAAGGGTTATTACTTAGCCGATGGGATTTACCCACAATGGGCTACTTTCGTCAAATCGTTCACAACAGCTTCAGACGAGAAACACAGTTTCTTTAAAAAGCGACAAGAAAGTGCAAGAAAAGATGTTGAACGTGCTTTCGGTGTTCTCCAAGGACGATGGGGAATAATACAACAACCAGCACGAGCTTACGAGGTTTCCAAGATACGTAGAATCATGTATTCTTGCATCATATTGCATAACATGATTTTAAAAGACCAAAAGTATGCTCTAAGTGAGTATAGAGCATTGTTTAGGAATCCGGCTAGAAACATGCAAGATAGATGGATTGACAGATGTGATGTGCGTGAGTATAGAGCATTCTTTTATGTCGTTTTGTGATGCTCTAAGTGAGTGAGTATAGAGCATTCTTTTATGTCGTTTTGTTTAAGGTAATGTTTTTTTTATTTCGTATTATAATGTTTAATTTTATAAATAAAGTGTTTGAATGTTTAATGAATAAGATTGTTGAGGGTAGAATTTGTAAATTTGTAGATAGATGGATTGACAGATGTGATGCTCTAAGTGAGTGAGTATAGAGCATTCTTTTATGTCGTTTTGTTTAATGTAATGTTTTTTTTATTTCGTATTGTAATGTTTAATTTTATAAATAAAGTTTTTGAATGTTTAATGAATAAGATTGTTGAGGGTAGAATTTGTAAATTGTTATTTTTAAAAAAGGTGGGTCTCTGAAAATGGTGTTATTTGGTGTTATGATTTCCTGGTATTTTTGGTGTTATGTTATTTAGTGTTAAAGTGATATAGCGCTGACGTGACAGTTGTGTTGGTGTTAATAGGTGTTATGACTCCTTGCTCTCTAAAAAGTATTTACCAAAACATAAGGGTGTTAAAGATATTTTTCCAAGTTATGGTAAATCTCAAGTAAGCCATGACATTTACCAAAACATAACGTTGATCCGATGTTTTTTCAACTACTTATCTTTTATATAATAAAAGAATTACATCATTTTATAGTGTTTATGCAAAACTCTTATCGTTGAAAAAAAAATTGGACCAATAGGAGAGCTCGATTTTGACACATAGGCGAAATCAAGCAATATGATTGACTAATAGAATGTCAAAATTAAATTGATTTTGGGCAAATTTTAATAAATTTAGTGGAGAATTTAATTGAGCAAAAAAAGCACATAAAAATACAGGTGTCAAATCTTTTATATAATAAAATAAAACCTCTATTGGGAATTTTGCATTTCAAAAAAATCAATTCATACCTGATTTAGTAATAATTTTATTAAAAAATATATATATTTTCTTATTAGGTAATATTTTATATTTATCCATAACACAAATAGAAGATAAATACAAAAAATATAAATAAAATATTTAAAAAAAGATTATTTATTTTATATTTATCCACAACACATAAAAGATAAATACAAAAAATATAGATAAGATGCAATTGATAGGATTAAAATTTTTAAATAATTATTTCAAAAAAATTTAAAAAAAAACCCGCGCGTGCGCGGGTATTATAACTAATTTATAAAAACAAAAACTTACAAAAAGAGGAGGTAAGTAATAAAACTCTAATGGTTGAATCTTAAATATATTATATAGAATTAAGTGTAAAATTATAAGTCTTAATATTTTTTTAATAACTTTAAATAATAAACAAATAACCCCTTATACTTTATAATATAACCTTTGTTTACAATTAAATAAGTATTAGTATTAGTTTGAAACTTTCATCCAAATTACGAAATTTTGTTAATATACAAATTAGTTTTAATATACTTTAAATATTTTAAAAATACTCATTTATTTATTATTTTTTTTACTATATACGTCAAATAAAGACTTATGTTATCCTATTTAAAAGTTTAATCTATGCGTACACGGGTTTGAATATTAAATACGGCTAAATTATTATTAACGGTAATATAAATATCAAATGCTAAGCACGAGTTACTGTAATATGCAAATAAATATATGCGATTATACTTATAACAATGACTCATGTAATTATTATTTAAAGTTCATATACGGATATCCGGAAAAACATTTTAAAAGACTTTACAGAGTATATTTTAACTTCATCAACGCTAATTATGTGCTACTAAACTCGCATATTTTGTACAACATGATATGAATAGTTAAACAACAACATCAACATCTATGTCAGCTGAATAAAGTTAAAGCTTTCATCCAATAATTTTTTTTACAAAATATTAATAAATATTAATACATAATCACAACTTTTATTAGTTATACTTATATCACAATTTTTACGGGTAAATTCTTATATGTCTATATATTAAATTAAATTTTAAAATAAATTTAATTTATGTGTAAACCCCGTGCATACACGGGACTTATAACTAGTAAATATTCAATATTAATTTTTAATCCTAAACAATTAAAAAATTCAATAAAATTTTTGACAACGCAAATTTATACGTATTAATTCGTTGATCTCGTAGTTTTTCAACTACTTATGAACATTCAGTATTAGTTATTAATCTTAAAACAATTTTTTTTTTCCAATATAACTTTGACAACACAAATTTATTATGTGAGGTGGTCTATAATTCTTTAAAATAATTCGAAATTAGCATCTTTGTATTCATTAAAACAGTTTTTGAATTTCGTTTATTGTTTGTCGGTTTTCCAGGTTTCAAATCAGATACTAAGCCAAATCATGTTCGTAATTACGTAATCCAAATGGAATTCTTTGATTAATTTCTGTTCTCAAATTCGGCTCATTATAATGCGGTCACTAGACATGATTTATAGAGTTCGATCATAGTCGTATCATATGTAGCTAGCATAATTAACTGGCCAACATTTTGGTCAAAGGTTTTGGCAAGGACATGTCCTCGCCAAACACCAAGCCAAGTAATCAAGTTCACTTAAATACTCATTAACTATAAATTAAACACATAATTAACTAGTCAATATTTTAGTCAAAACTTTTGGCAAGGATACGTCCCCTTCAAAGGTTTGGCCGAAAAAATAGAGAGAAATGAATAACGTAAATGAAAAATGGGGAAAAAAATTAAAAGTAAATCTTTTGGCGAAAACATCTCATCGCTAAAAGTTTTAGTCAACCTTCAATAGCGGGCGTAGTCAAAGTTTGAAGCCCACTTTTTTTGTCGTTTAGCGACCTTTGGCATCATCGCCCGTCATACTTTTTCTTGTAGTAGAAAAATTAAAAATGTTTTCCATAAACAGCAAGATGATTAGGTTTAATTTACATTACAAAAAAGTTCAACAGATATAAAATAAATGCATTGATGAATTTTTTGTTATAGATATATGAAATCATGGAGGAAATACGAAACAGGACATGCTAGTAACAGTAATAAAGAATGTTATTTAAAATATTGCCATGACGGATAATATTTTCAAGATCGCTATATTCTGGCAAATAATTTTTTGGAACACCACGACTTGGGTAAAATCTCCATCACAACTATAAAAAAGTTACTGCATCACACTGTAAGTCACAACTATAAAAAAGTTAGTACATCATAGTTATTAAGTTAATGCATCACATTGTAAGTCACTACATCATAATTATATATGGTAAAGTTAAAATAAAAACGTAAAAATCCAAAATAATTCAACAAGAAATTTATAAATCCAAAAATCCAAGTTTGTTATGTGAAACTTTTACAATCATTAACAATATATATTAAATCCCATAAGATACGCCGTCGTTTTACACGTCCTTTTCCCGCCAAAAACGTGTGGGCTGTTGGAGCCCAGGTTTGCAAGCCCAGACCCTTTTTGTTTCATGCAGATGCTGCTCTAGCAGTGGTCCACCAAAAAAAAATAATACAAAATGTGCTTCTTTATAAAGTTACCAACGTTAAAAAAGGATTTTTAATCTTAGAACATGCACACGCGTCGATCATCTACTTTGTATGATATACTTTTACACCTAACCTCCACCACATGCCGGTCAAGATTTCCTTAATGGTGCCTCATTGTTATAAGAAATTAGTTCAATTTGTATATAAAAAATTATATAAAAAGAGTTGACTTATTAAAAAAATGGATTTCAAAATCTATATATACCAGCTTACATAGACCATGCATGCATAACGCCAATCAAAATAACAAATCCTTACCTCCATTTGAACGAAAGAAAGACTTGATTCTTTCTAAGTGAAAAAGAAAGACAATGGCTTTTTTGCTACCCGCGATACCCGCGATAGAATGGGTGGTGGCAGCGCTAGGCTTGGCGGGTGCAGAAGCGGCGGTAGGAGTGGTTGTAGCAGAAGTGGCGGGGGCTGCGGGGGGGACGGCGGTGGCGTCGACGGGGGCGGTGGTGGCGGTAGGGGCGGCGGTGGTGGCAAAGAAGTACGCGGAGGCGGCGGAGGTGGTGAAGAAGGCAGCGAAGAAGGCGGCAGAGAAGGCGGCAGAGGTGGAAGCGGCAGCGTGGAAAGCGGCGATGCTAGAAGCGAAATCAGGGCTAGAAGCGGCAGTAAAAGCCGAAGCGGAGGCGGCAAAAGCGGCAGAAAAAGAAACGGGGCTAGGAGGGAGGATAGGAGCGGAGCTTATAGCGAGGATAGAAGCGGGGCTAACAGCAGCGCTAGGAATGCTAAAAGCGAAGACGGATGACCTATTAGTAGAATCTGCAAAGCTATTGCAAAGCTCTGTACCGACAGTGTATCGCAAGGTATTAGCAGGATTGTTGATGGCGTTGGCTGCCGCAGGCATAAAGTTGGTACTTATAGCGCTCGATTTCGTGGGACTCTCAGCCTCAGAGGTAGCAAAAAAAGTGGCTAAAGAGGCAAAAGAAATTGTAGATGAGTTGCATGAAAAGGTAGACAAGTTGACAGAGGACTCACCAAGCATGGTGCAACCAAATAACGAAACGCATGAGCAACTAATGAAAATAATGTACGACCATCTAGATTCAACTAAACGAGAGATAGCGAAACTGACACACAATTTGGAGGAACTGGAAGACTTGGTGAAGGATGTGGAACTCAAGGGTGGCGAAGCTGAGGGCCAAGAAAAGAAGTAGTAACAAGTTGAAAGGAAAGCTTAAGTTGTGGATCATATCCATCAAGTAAATGCAATGCATACAGTAATTTGTGTCTTACAGTATTTCTTACCTTAACACTTTTCTGTCCCCTTTTTATTTCTTTTATTTACCGTAAGTCAGTAAATTGATTTGGTTTCTTGGTTTTATAATTGAGCCGTGGGTATGCAGGAACCAAATAAAAGTTATGGTTAAAAAATTTTATATCTTAATTTTGTGACTTATTATGTATCTATACTACTATATAATGTATTTGGGACTATTCTATAATTAGAAAGGCTTAAAAATTCAGACTTTTACTTACTAATTATGGAAACAACCACCCCTAACAATCACCCTCAACAATTTATAACCACCTCAACAATCACCCCCAACAATTTATAACCACCTCAACAACCACTTTCCACCACACCACCTCCCTCCTCTTCACCCCAATAATCCTCCCTCCCTTTCACCCCAATAATCCGCCCCCGCATCGCGTGGGCACCTTTCTAGTTTGATATCATGTATCAATCTTGTTATTTGATGATTTGTTGTTTCATTAAAGTTAGTTTTTTTGTATGATCATATGAATTTTGAATTATATGTTCATAAAATTAGTTCTAATTTCTTGATTGATTACCATTTTATACAATAGCAAAGCAAACGACCGTGTTTTGTCCTTGCAAAAACGACGTCGTTTAAGGACCGGGTCGAAACATTTAAGACTGGGGTTGGGCCAAACGACCCCGTTTAAGGGTGCAACGAAGTCATTTAGGGATGAATGTTGATGTTTAATATGGTTCCTAAACTAAAAGATGTCGTTTTGTTGGATAAAAAAGTGACGTATATACACACTAGCAGAAAGAAAGAAAAAAATCCACACACAAGGAAACAAAAAATCGAGACATACACAAACAAGCTATTGAATCTGGAGCGAGAATACTAAAACAAAAATTGTTTGTTGCATGTAGATGATAACCTTTTATTTGTTTACTTGATTAATCGCTATGTTCCTGAAAACTTTTGTTTTTAATTTAGCTATTTAAAGTTGGAATTGTTTTGAGGGTTTTCGTCGAATGATGAGTAAAACACGTGATTATATGTTTGATGTTGATTCGTAAGATTAAGTTGTTGCATGTTGTAATTTTTCAGAGGTATTTTAATTTTTTTATTTAAAGTTAGAATTGTTTTAGGGGTGTTGATACAAATAATGTCTAAACTTTACGTAAAACTTTACGTATTGATAATATCAAAATGTAAAATCGTCGTACGTAAAACTTTACGTAAATAAGTTTTTAGTCGTAAAATTTCATTGCGGCACAACATCACTTAAGATATGAATAGTGATTATTAAACTAATTTATTAATGATCAAAGAAATTTAATTCATACACTTTACATTTTACATATTATATTCTAAAAATGAACTAGATTTTCCTTAAAAGAATCATTTTAGACGGTTCCATTATTGATAAGGGGACATGGAACTAGGGATGAGCATGGTACCGGTCCCGTATCGATCCCGTACCGAATTAGTGGTACCGATTTTTTTTCCGAGCATAAATTAGTGGTACTGGTACCATACCGAACGAGATTCAGATACCGGTACCGGGATTGGTACCGGTACCGGAAAATCGGGTTTTCCCCTTTTTTTTCTGGGAATTTTCCGATTTGGTACCGGTCCCGTACCGAATTAGTGGTCCCGATTTTTTTTCACCTTATTTCGTAGTCCTGGTACCGTACCGTATATCGGGATCGGTACCGTTTCGGTACGGTACCGGTACAGTTCCGGTTTGATTCCGGGATTCGAGTCGAAATGCTCATCCCTACATGAAACTGTCTTGGCGCGAACCTCTCCCTTTTGCCTATAATTAAAAGCTCATTTTTCACACCCAAAACCACTATTTTCAAATATTCTCTCTGCACATTTTCAATATCTTTAAAACACATTTCCTTGATCATTACACTTGTTTAATCTCATTTAAAGTGATCAAATCATCCATTCACTTTGAGTGCAAGTCAAGAACACAAGCTATTTAAAGATACGAGTTGTTATAGTCTAGTCTTAGTTGCCGTAACATTTGTTACATCCTTTGTGTGCATCAAGTTCATAACCACCAAATATATACCTTAGTTAGATCCGGTCAGTATTTTAGTCTTCAAAATACGTTTGTGATCCGGTTAGTATTTTAGTTCTCAATATACATGTGTGAAAGGTTTGGTTCTATCATGAGAAGAACTCGACATTTAGCTTAGTGTCGGAAAATATTATGAGCGACGTTGTACGGTTTTCTCCACCTGAAGGAAGATTGTGGATATAGTGCATTGAACTCCTGAGTCGGATACTCAGGGAGTAGAATAAGGCGAAGAGGAGCTTCGTAGCTGAACCACTATAAATCCTTGTGTTTTGGTTTGATCTTTCCATCTCTTATTTATTATTGTCTTATACATTGTTTACAATCTTGCAATTATATACTTGTTGTGATTGATTGATCTCATTATATACTCGAATCTAAAGCTTTAAAACAATTAATTCTAAACGAGAAAACGGTAAACTATTAAACCACCTTCTAGTTTTCCACAAAAGGTATCAGAGCAGAGAATCTTTACATAATATCTATTAAGGGTATTAAAGGTCGTTTCAACATGCTTCCTTCTGCTTGTGTTGGTGACATGGTTATGGCTACTGTTAAAAAAGGTAAACCTGATTTGAGGAAGAAGTTCATGCCAGCTGTTATTGTCAGGCAGAGGAAACCTTGGCGCCGAAAGGATGGTGTCTTCATGTACTTCGAAGGTATACATGTTTTTGTGTGTGTCTTTAATGTAATGTGTTTGTTTTACACTTTCACTAGATGTTGGTTACGTATTTGTTACTACATTTTAAGGTTACTGAATTAGTGTGTATAAGTGGGTGTTTTGTTTTAGATTATTTGATGGGATTGTTGAAAATATGATAACATTGTAAGCTTAGTTATTTGGTTTTATGAGTTTATTTGTGAAGTTTATAAGCTTATGTGGATAAAGGTCATAAGCGGACAAAAATGAGCTTACGGGTTTATCAAGTTCTCAAAATGCATGTTAAATAAGCTTATTTGATGGCATTTTTGAAAATTTGATTAGCTCATTTTTTGTTGAATAATGATCTTATCTACTTTTACGAGCTTATAAATTTGATAATGTCCTTTTTTTTCTATGTTTTTGTTTTGTGTTTATATATGTAACGGTTTGTTGTTATTGTTGTTTGCTTTGCTAGATATTGGTTCGGTTTTTGTTATTAGTGAGTAAAGTATAAGGCCATAAGGGGGTGTTTTTATAAGATTATTTAATTGTATTATTGAAAATTTGCTAGTCTTAGAAGCTTGGGTTTATGATCTTGTTTATAAAAGTGGATAAACTCATAACCCAACAAAATGGAGCTTATGAGTTTATCAAGTTCTCAAAAAGTCTGTTAAATAATCTTATTTGATTGGCTTTTTGAAAGTTGATAAGCTTGTTAGCTTATTTTTGTGAATTTATGAGCTTATCTACTTGGTTTTGACCGTATAAAGTTTATAAGCTCAAGTGAATAAGCTCATAGTTTCAAAAGTTAAGCATATGCACTTATCTGGTTTTTCATAAGCTCGTTAAATTAGCTTAAACAAACAGCCCCTGGAACAAGGTTCATCACTATGAAATGTGGGTTGAGTTTGTTGATTTATAGTTGCAATTGTATTTTTGGCTGTTTAGTGTAACTATTTGTTGATGACATGGTTTTTTCTGGTTTGAGTTTTTGATGTTTAAGACGAAAATTAACCAGACTAGTCAAGTATCTTTTCGTTTTCAGGGTTTGATACTGTTAGACGTTTCGGATATATAAGCTAAACCTATCGTTACATATGTTCTAATGCTCTTTAAGCACTCATCTGCTCCATGTAGGCTTGACATGTAATTCAACTTTTTGTAATGGCTTTTAGGATAATGGTGATAAAAGACCTAACTTTTTTTTGGTCTGCTTTGATTATTTCCACCATCATTGCTCATCGTGAATCTTTTCCAGATCTCAAGACTGTTCGTTCAATGCTAACTATGGAGGAAAATGCGATTGAAGTCACGGGTTCAAGAGGCTCTGGTAGATTCTATGTCATCATACCAATGGTATTATTGGCCAACTCCGGTTCTAGTATTTGGCATGCTACTTCCTCCATGGAAAAGGTAAATAAGCCATGCTTTAACTTTAATAATTGGGTGCAGGTCAATTTGGTGCTTCTTGCAAATTTTTACATAATGGGGTGCATGGTAACACTACACGTACTTCTAGCTCAAATACTTTACCATCTCAAATAATGTTTGCCATCTTCTCCACCCATAGCGTTGCGTACCAGCCTTAACGTTCCCAGCCCAGGGTATGCTTTAACACACGCCCACCTGGTTATCTGGACCAATCGGTTTTGCCTTATCAACAACTGATCCAACAGCATGTTCCTTATATACACGGCCCAACTGGACAGCGCATATACCAGTCACGCCCTACTCAGTCCAATACCGTGGGTCAAGCCATGCATCATTTTTTAAAATACCTCGTGATGTGATTTTTTGCCTCTTTATATGATCCTTGTTTGACATTGGAATGTTCATTTTTACATTGCACACGTTCGACAGTGAAATGTTCACTTTGACATTGCACACGTTTAAAATAGGTAAACCTTATTTCATCTCCATGTTATAAAAGTCTTTTCCTTGAAATGCCCTTTGATTGAGAAGGGGCATTGTTGAGCTGGACAATTATTTGCATTGTATTATTTGAAAATATACAATTTAAGAATGTGCATATGATATGTTCTAATTAATTGCTTATTGCAATTTATGGACTACACGATGTTTGAGAATATGTATATGATAATGTTATTATCAACTATTGTGCTGATAGTTGACAATATGTTATATGATATGAGATGCCACCCTAGCATCATCATGTGATGTTTAAATAAGACATGCTTTTTGGTTACCAAATATACCCATATCCATGTGAACACCATTTTTAAAATCTTAGTCATTTCTGCCTATATAAGTGAAGCTCATTCAATCTCTGATTCATAGCAAATTAAACAAGAAACATGGCAAAATGTATTGCTTTTTTCTTGACAACAATGTGCCTTGTCAGCGTCTTAACCGCTGCTGACTGGAACATTATGAATCAGAAACTTAAGTCGACCAAGTCAGGCCTTCAAATCACGTTAAAGAACTACTGTGAAGGTTGGAGAATGAATGTTGAGCTAAACAACGTTCGTGATTTCACCGTGGTTCCAGCTGAATGTACTAGTTACATTGGAAAGTACATGACCGGGTCTCAGTTCAAGATCGATTCCGAGGCCACAATAGATGAATGCACGCTCTACCTCAACACTCTTTGCGACTTAAAGAACGATGGCAAAGATGCTTGGATCTTTGACATTGATGACACCCTTCTATCAACTGTTCCTTACTACAAGAAACACGATTACGGGTAAGTAGCAATTATCTCTTTTTCGTTATCAAATCATGGAACTTTATGCTTATATAGTCAACCATGATTTAGGGGAGAGGCGCTGAACGTGACTGCTCTTGAAGAATGGATGATCAAGGGAAAGGGTACCGTGATGGACTACAGTTTAGGTTTGTACAATAATATTAAGAAGAGAGGAATACAAATCATTTTGGTTTCTTCAAGGAAAGAACATCTTAGAGATGCCACTATCGACAACCTTGTTGATGCTGGTTACTATGGTTGGAAGAGTCTTTACCTAAGGTATGCAAATTAACTTTAGGCTCTTTTACACAAACACAGATTCAGTTAAAACTGACACATTTGTTTTTATTGATTTAGGAGTGACGACAGTGATCTTAAAACTGTTCAAGAATACAAAACAAGTGTAAGGAGGGAGTTGATAGCGAATGGATACCGTATTTTGGGTATATTGGGAGACCAATGGAGCAGTATAAAAGGTGTCCCAACTGCTAGAAGGACATTCAAGCTCCCCAATTCTCTTTATTATGTCGCTTGAGTTGAATATGACGCACACCCACCCTTTCGACATTCTGTTTTTTGGTTTCCGTTTGTGGTGAAAAATATACAATCGGCCTGCTTGAGCTTTCATCATTCATTTGCATAATTGTATCTTTGGTATTTTTGTTTGTCAAGAATGTTACAATGGATTGAATAAAAAATGAGAATCAACATTTGATTTTTTGACAAAATTTGCTTGAGCTTCTATTTTTTTTTTTTTTTTTTTTTTTTTTTTTTGAAAATAACATAGTTTGGCACACGTTGATAGAGAGTAGACATTTTTGCAGGAAAAAGTAAGGAAATGCAACATTAAACTTTTATATCAAATAGTAATAATGTTGATCTTGACATTATAAGCAAAAACTGTTGCTTGAGAATTCCTAGCGATGTAATACTACGCACATCGAGCTACGCGATGGTTTGGTCAAAAAAAGGCGTTTCTAATCAAAGCAATACATACAGACCTACTAGACAAGTTCAAAAGATTCACATGTTAGTTATATACAACATGAAGAGTCTGCGTTTTTAACCAATGCATCCTTCAAGTGTGGTATCAAAGATCCCATATGTACGAAACTTCCAGAGGTCAGTATCATCCGTAGCATAAGATTTTATGCAGCATTGAACCCATGGAGGATTTCTTGGCTTTTCAACATCAGTTTCATCAATCCCAAGCAGCGCATTATGCATTCTAAACATCGTATTAATGGAGGGACAGCCTCCAAAAAACTTCTCCTGTAAGTAATCAGATAAGTTACCTTTGTGCCTATAAACTACAAAAAGTTTAAATATTTTGATAAACATATATCGATACCGCATCTTCTGCATATAGATATGCATGAATTCTGGCAGTAGGATCTTCAAGGGTGAGCCTAATCCTGTAAGTGCCACACCGAGAACGAAAGTAGCTAGGGTGACCTGGAAATATTGCCACTACCCGAACTACACATCTGAATTTAGCCGTCACCTGTATGCAACATTTTATTACTCAAACTCATTTTAAGGCAGCAAAATGCAATATGTTAAGTAATTTGTGACACATTCACACATCACAAGATGCTTTATTGACTAATGCTACTTTATCCATTTAAACATTTGAGATATAACTCCTACATGTGCTAGTCCTCTTTTTTAAAGACATTTTGGTTGAGATGGGTGACTATTATAGAAATATGATAATGTGTGAAGCAACGAATTAAAATTTGAGCAGAGAGAACCGTTCTTGCCCGAAGACAATAATGTGCACGAATAATATACAAAAAGGCCGCCAAAGAATGCAAAAAGTATCAATAAGAATTCCTGACCACTCAACTAGAGAAAACAAATAGAATGGCAAGCAACGTTTCACTCAGACTGTTATACAGGTATACCCTCGGGTTCATTTTATTCTATTTTATTATTTTGACAACGATATACCTTGCAAGCAATGGTACATTCATTCTTTTTGAAAAATTAAGTGTAAATGACAGCAATTTGTAGTAGTGTGGCCTCCATTGAAAAATTAAGGTATTTTACAGAATTAAATGTTGTTCGGCAAACTATAATGGTAGTGTTATATGAAGGGGGGAGAGAATATATGTTGCTAAATATGGACTGTTTGGAAGAAAGGAGGATTACAAACACTTCCTTCCCAAATTAAGGAGTTATGTCCCAACCTTCTCAAGTCATGGCAAAATGATACATTCAGCAATCAAAAAATGAAACAAGAGTTACCTGAGCAGCTTTATGCACCTGTCAAAGGAGTGATATTTGTTTGGAAACTAAACTTACTGTAAAAAAGTAATTAAGGGTTGGCATAGAATCTGATAATATACCTCTCGATGGGAGAGGATGTTCATCAATGTAAAAAAAGGCACGTCCTTATGCTCTGTATCTGACCCATTTGACCCTTTCTCATTTGTGTCACAGGTACTTTGCCAACATTTCTAGATTTCATGATTTGTTTGAAGTTAACCATTGGTTTGGGTATGTGCGAATGAAAGTGTATGCAAAGTATCAAAAGTAATAGAACAACAATTGGATACTATAAGGGAAAATTGTCCAGAAATGCATCAAACTTGTCACTTGTTCCTATTGTATGGTGTGAACTTTTTTTTTTCCTATTATATACACGGATTTTCTTAATCTTCCTATTATATACACGAACTTTCTTAATCTGACGTGGCATGGAGTTAATTAAATAAATTTACATGAATCGTCCCTGTGGCTCAAAACAATTACACCATTCGTCCTTGAAACAATTGCATAAAAGGTCCCTGTAGCTCAAGAGTTAAAATATTTGCATCGTTAGTCCACCCACCACCGCCACCTACCAACACCCACCGCCAGCACCCACCACCTCCACCCACCACCGCCACCACCACCTACCAAACCACCACCGGCCACCACCACCACCCACCACCACCACTGCCCACTACCGCCACCCACCACCATCACCGCCCACCACCGCCACCACCACTACCCACCACCACTACCCACCACCTCCACCCACCACCGCCACCACCACCTACTGCCACCACCACCCACCTCCACCTCCGCCACCCACCACCCACCCCCACCACCTACCACCACCACCACTACCGCCACCCACCACCACCACCGCCCACCATCGCCACCTACCAACACCCACCTACCACCACCACCACCCACCTACCACCCACCCACCACCACCTAATTCTATAGCCATGTAAATCTGTAGCAAGTTATCAAGTTCAAATTAATGGATTACTATTAACTGGGACAAACTCATAAGGTGTGGTAGGATCACACTTTATTTTAGGTTATGAAATGTAAACTTTTATGTTACTTAAGTCCGTCTCTTGTCTATAAACATCATTCCTGTTACATGAAAATTGTTTTTAACACATATGAAAATGGTTAACTTTAATTCGTTGATTAATTATCAGGCATGGAATGGAAAGAAAGTTTGCTAAGTAACTTTTCATAAGTTTTAGAGATAATTAACATTTGACATGGTGTTGATGGTGGGTGGTTGTGGGTGGATGCGGTGGTGTTAATGGCGTTGGGTGGTGGTGGCGGTGGTGGGTGGTGGCGGTGGGTGTTGGTAGGTGGCGGTGGGTGGTAGTGGTGGTGGTGGGTGGAGGTAGTGGGTGGTGGTGGCGGTAGGATCAAACTTGCCACTTGTGGTGGGTGGTGGTGGGTGTGGGTGGTGGGTGGCGGAGGTGGAGGTGGGTGGTGGTGGCAGTAGGTGGTGGTGGGTGGAGGTGGTGGGTAGTGGTGGCGGGTGTTGGTAGGTGGCGGTGGTGGGCGGTGGTGGTGGTAGGTGGCGGTAGTGGGCGGTGGTGGTGGTGGTTTGGTAGGTGGTGGTGGCGGTGGTGGGTGGAGGTGGTGGGTAGTGGTGGTGGGTGTTGGTAGGTGGCGGTGGCGGTGGTGGGTGGACTAACGATGCAAATATTTTAACTCTTGAGCTACAGGGACCTTTTATGCAATTGTTTCAAGGACGAATGGTGTAATTGTTTTGAGCCACAGGGACGATTCATGTAAATTTATTTAATTAACTCCATGCCACGTCAGATTCATGTATACAATAGGAAGATTAAGAAAGTTCGTGTATATAATAGGAAGATTAAGAAAGTTCGTGTATATAATAGGAAAAAAAAAAGTTCACACCATACAATAGAAACAAGTGGCAAGTTTGATGCATTTCTGGATAATTTTCCCATACTATAAATAAGGACTTGTATTAATATTGTAAATGTGTTAGTATGTTTTTCTGTGAGAAAAACATGTATATACAATTATGAAACGACACACTGGTTCCTAACCATTACAACCTTTCAAGTAGCAGTTATTTCCAAATGTTTTGACTGTTGGCAAATAACTGTCACATAACTAACTAAACCATATTAACTGTCATCTAATAAACGGGCTGTTGGATCCTATAATGACCCATACAACAACTAGAATTCGACCCAAATACATAGACATATAATACATAACTAAAAGTCTTAATATACTTGAAATAAAATGCTAAATGGTTCCTGCACTTCTTTGATATTAGACTCATTACAGGGTCTACATTTCCCCCCTAATGGTTTAATATCAAAGTTCTTGTAGACTGCTTCATCTTTTTCATCAAACAATGACTTCAAAGTCACAGTCTCCATTGCTGCTAGTTTCTTCATTCATTTGTTCTTCATTCCTAACACCAAGCCGAGTCACTTCTTGTCCTTCATGCCCATCCCTAACTGCTAGTCCATCCAAGCCCTATGGATTCCTTTGTTCCGCAGTCCAACTGCTTTCACCCTTTTCATTCTGTGGCTTCTCTGTCGTCCATGGAATCTGAGCGGTGTCATGGTACACTATGATCAAGTCAATGAATTTTTTAAAACACTCCTTGATTGTGTCTCCTTCCTCGGTTGTTAGTCCCTGCAAGTAAGCAACTGTACTCCATTTTCCACTTAAAGAAACTGCAGCATAGCCTCCAAGGCTTTCTACCGTCTTGTGTAATGCAAGCAAGTCGATCTTAACATTTCCAATAGTTGGTGGTATCTCCTCTAGGCTTTCATAATTAAGATACTCCATATAGAACCACTTTAACATATCAAGATATTTCCTACTAAACACATCCCAATTTTTGTACACTATGGCATCTTTCTTAAGTAGGTTAATAAAAGAAAGAAATCTATTGAATGAATTAACCTTCAAAGCGTATAGTGTACCGTTCCAACTTATGTAATCATCATCGATATAATTATGGACATCATTCCTATCACAACTCAGTTCTTCAAGACCTTTAATCAGGGAACATTCCTCCTTTGGATCCAATGATTCAAAGTAACTCTCCAGATATCTATTGTGATCTGTTATAGCCTGTTTTTGTCCCCATGTCTGATCTGAATTGTCTGTCCAACTTCCTTCTCTTTTTCAGTCCTCTTTTCATCAAACATATATTTGATTGTGCATTTGGTGTCGTCCAACTTTACCATGTATCCTTGCTCTTCCAATAGATCATAACTAAGTATGTTCAAAGATACCTCTGGAGAATATTGAACGTTTGGTATCACCAATTCCCCATCTTATGTATCAACAACAACACTTCCTAATCCATATGAAAATATGAATTTTTTTCTCTATCTCCTCCTTCCCTATCATCTTGAATGAATACTTGATTTTCTTGAATAGTTTCCTTCCGGGACATAGATGAAATTTATATTGATTGCTGATGTACCATATTTCATTCCAAGACTTCAAATACCCCTTAACCATATAATCCCAATAACATGTACTTTTTCTAGAAATTTCACTTCTTCATCAAGGACTTGTGATGTAGTAACAAGGTCTTGATTTGATTCTGCCACTGAAATCTTTTTCCTACTCTCACATGCCCAAAAGGCATGTCCTTTCTCTTTACAAATATAACACTTGGATCTTCTGTCTCTCTTTGTTTTCACCACTTCTGCTTTCTGTTTTCCTTTCACTTTGGTATCATTGTACGTCTGAGTTTCCAAAACTTTCTTGACAAGCATTTCTTTTCCCTTGGGAGAAATGCTCTTCCTTCTAGTGTTCCATTGGTAGACACGTGTGGGTGTCTCTCTGAGTAAGTACTTTCCAGTGTACAATCCGCCATTATTCTGTGTCGTTGGCATATCCCATGGTCGAGAGCCATAGCTCTGATACCACTGTGTCACAGGTACTTTGCCAACGTTTCTAGATTTCATGATTTGTTTGAAGTTAACCATTGGTTTGGGTCTGTGCGAATGAAAGTGTATGCAAAGTATCAAAAGTAATAGAACAACAATTGGATACTATAAATAAGGACTTGTATTAATATTGTAAATGTGTTAGTATGTTTTTCTGTGAGAAAAACATATATATACAAGTATGAAACGGCACACTCGTTCCTAACCATTAAAACCTTTCAAGTAGCAGTTATTTCCAAACGTTATGACTGTTGGCAAATAACTGTCACATAACTAACTAAACCGTATTAACTGTCATCTAATAAACCGGCTGTTGGATCCTATAATGACCCATACAACAACTAGAATTCGACCCAAATACATAGACATATAATACATAACTAAAAGTCTTAATATACTTGAAATAAAATGCTAAATGGTTCCTGCACTTCTTTGATATTAGACTCATTACAGATTTTACAGGGTCTACATCATTTAGCTAAACCATTTTATTTGAACCATTTAAGATAAAACACAGCCCAAGCCAACCCATTTATAAGTAAATGGGTCAATATTGCCACTTGTAATATCCATTACCAAGCAAGCGTGTTTGCGTTGCAGTCTCTGTCAATTGCTGTGCCAATAATTCATAGTCATAGTCCCACCCTCAAACCAAAAGTATATAGAAATTGAAATACTTTGTTGTTCTATTAGAGCTATATATGGGGTAACTGAAATGACGCATGATTAGCTAGGATTTGGTCATGTTAGTTGCCGCCTGTAGAGTGATGGTTGTAGCTTGGAACGAGATTCCAATGCTGCATATAGCGCATTTCTGGATTCAAATATGAGTCTCTTGGTGTTTGTAGTGGTGTTAAAAGATTTTGAGTTATGTACTTATATGTTGTAGCGTAAACAGGTATGTTTGTAACGACAACAATTTGCAGTAGTGTGGCCTAGATTGATCTTGTTGAGAACATCTGTAATGATAGGCTTGGTTTATTACCCAGTAACAAATCATGTGTTAGAAAAGATACTTGACTAGTCTGGTAATTGTTCCACTTAAACAACAAAACATTTAAAAAAAAGGTCATTCATTCAAGGTTATTACAAAGACAATTCTTAATGCAAATCAACAACAGACTCAACCGATAATAGTAAAGAAACTAGCCCGAATTACAAAAATTAAATGCAAATCAACAACAGACTCAACCGATAATAGTAAAGAAACAGATATCTATAATTTTTATCTAAGTTTTTTGTAATTCGGATATCCGAAATTTCAGTTACACTTTTATGTATCTGATTATCCAGATATCTATAATTTTTGGAAAACTTTTATAGATATCTGGATAATCAGATACATAAAACTGTAACTGAAATTTCGGATATCCGAATTACAAAAAACTTAGATAAAATATTATGTCTAACATAAAATAATCATCGCAAAATTTCGGATATCCAAATTTGTGATATAACTAGTTGTTGACAAGTTCCTTAAATTTTTTAAATTAACGAAAAAAAAATTGTCAAAAATGTCTCATTGCATATTTTTGCTTCAGTGGCCACTTAGATAGGAGATATTTCATGTCGGTGTTTTTTTTTCCTTTCATGATAGAAAAGTCACTAGTTGGGAGATGCTCGTGGTATATTAAACACTAAATTATGGGCTAAACAATGGTATCTTAATACAATCATTAAGCTTATTGGAGGGGGCCTAGCACCCGCTAGCCACCCCCTCCCTCCGCCCCTGATTATACTCACTCACTCTAATCCAGCCTTGAGCCTGGATTATTCCATTTATAGCGAAAGTGATGGTTAACCCTCGATTCGAGAGTCGTGTACAGGCTGAGTCAAAAAACGAAGGAAGGGCCCCCAGCTCAAGGAACAAATGGCGGAGGGGTGATTGAGGGGGGCTGTTGCTGTTGCTGCTGCTGCATTGGCATTCATCTTCACTTACTGGGTTGTTACCACGGGGTGGGTTGTTAGGGGTGATTGGGGTAGGTTGTTACAATCATCCTCAACTTCAACTTGTTGGTTGCTGTTACCATCATCATCATATGTACCAATATGAAGGGGTGAGGGTTGTTACGAGATGGGGGTGGGGGGAGTAGTGTGAGTTGAACGGGTAGTGGGGGAGAGTTGCTACCATCATCAGAGTTGTAGTCGTCAGGTCGGGGGGGGGGGGGGGGTGCGGTTTGTTCAGGTCGAGGGCGGGGGGGATGAAACCTTAGGTGCTGAGCAGCAGTTACCCATTTTGTAGTAGTGAAGAAAGATTGATTGATGAGAGTGATGAAGTTGTGGGGGTGTTAAATACATGATTTTGGTTGCCTCTGATTGGATGAAAAATAAACATAAGGATTGAAGATTCTGGCCATTGGATCGAATTTTAAATATAATCCAACGGTTTCCATGTTTGATCCGTGTGACATCCTTTGGACCAATCATATAGCCCCCGCCATTGCTGAAAATGGGGAGAGAAGAGGTGGTTCTGTAAATAGCAACCGGGGGGGGGGGGGGGGGGGAGTTGATTGAATATTTTTATTATTGATGATAGAAATTGAAACCCAGCACGCCAAAAACTGACCCAAAGATGTGGGCTTTTGGGCTTTTAAATGGATTTAGAAGAAATGCGGATAATCTTAAGTCCACTAATTATTAAAGTTTTGTTTTTACTAATTTCGGATATCCGAATTACAAAAAACTTAGATAAAATATTATGTCTAACATAAAATCATCATCGCAAAATTTCGGATATCCAAATTTGTGATATAACTAGTTGTTGACAAGTTCCTTAAATTTTTTAAATTAACGACAAAAAAATTGTCAAAAATGTCTCATTGCATATTTTTACTTCAGTGGCCACTTAGATAGGAGATATTTCATGTCGGTGTTTTCTTTTTCTTTCATGATAGAAAAGTCGCTAGTTGGGAGATGCTCGTGGTATATTAAACACTAAATTATGGGCTAAACAATGGTATCTTAATACAATCATTAAGCTTATTGAAGGGGGCCTAGCACCCGCTAGCCACCCCCTCCCTCCGCCCCTGATTATACTCACTCACTCTAATCCAGCCTTGAGCCTGGATTATTCCATTTATAGCGAAAGTGATGGTTAACCCTCGATTCGAGAGTCGTGTACAGGCTGAGTCAAAAAACGAAGGAAGGGCCCCCAGCTCAAGGAACAAATGGCAGAGGGGTGATTGAGGGGGGCGGCTGCTGCTGCTGCATTGGCATTCATCTTCGCTTACTGGGTTGTTACCACGGAGTGGGTTGTTAGGGGTGATTGGGGTAGGTTGTTGTTACCATCATCATCAACTTCAACTTGTTGGTTGTTGTTACCATCATCATCATATGTAACAATTTGAAGGGGTGGGGGTTGGTGAGTTGAACGGGTAGTGGGGGAGAGTTGCTACCATCATCAGAGTTGTGGTTGGTTCAGGTTGAGGGGGGATGAAACCTTAGGTGCTGAGCAGCAGTTACCCATTTTGTAGTCGTGAAGAAAGATTGATTGATGATAGTGATGAAGTTGTGGGGGGTGTTAAATACATGATTTTGGTTGCCTCTGATTGGATGAAAAACAAACACAAGGATTGAAGAATCTGGCCATTGGATCGAATTTTAAATATAATCCAACGATTTCCATGTTTGATCCGTGTGACATCCTTTGGACCAATCATACAGCCCCTGCCATTGCTGAAAATGGGGAGAGAGAGAATAGAGAAGAGGTGGTTCTATAAATAGCAACCGGGGAGTTAATTGAATATTTTTATTATTGATGATAGAAATTGAAACCCAGCGCACCAAAAACTGACCCAAAGACGTGGGCTTTTGGGCTTTTAGATGGATTTAGAAGAAATGCGGATAGTCTTAATTCTTAAGTCCACTAATTATTAAAGTTTTATTTTTACTAATTAAACACGTACAAGTTTATGAAATTCCAGACCAACTTAAAGTAAAATTATTAATATATATTCAAGTTTTTAGTTATTAGTTTTACTGTTCGTAAACCATACAAGTGCACAAATAAAGTAATCCTTAACAACCCGTATACGTAAATTCAAAGCCATGATTGTCTAGTAGTATATTGGAGTTGTTTAGATTTTGTTAATCATGATCTGGCCTAGCTAGTCGACGCCATCATGGTGTTGATCTTATGATTTTTATTTCTACTTCGAGTTTTATAAAAAATATTTTAGCTGGATTTAAACTAAGCTAGCTACACAATGTGTTCACCATGTATATGCATCTAAAAAGACTATCCATGAAGAAGATTTGTCAATTTTTATCCTCTATCATATAAACCATTACTCTCCAAACATCACCCTTATAAAAATCCAAAAAGACATGCAAGTTCTGTATAGACACAAATCATCATAATAAAATATTTATAAAATTTAAAAGTATAATATGGGAAACACAAATAAAACCGAACACATTATAATTAGTAAGTGCTACTTCAAAGACATAGAAAAAATAGAGCTAAAGACATCATGTCCAAAAATTCAATCACATTATACCGGATAATTGCCACCTGATACTAGTCTCTTCTGCAAGAGCCTGCAGGCTGTATTTTAAGAAGATTTATCGCGAGTCGTATCTGAAGTCATTGGCTATTCATTATGATGTCGAAGGTAGCATTCCTTGCACATTCGGTAGTATTTCTGTTTCGTATCTAAAGTCATTGGCTTTTCATTATGATGTCGAAGGTAGCATTCCTTGCACATTCGGTAGTATTTATGTTTCATTTGGAAAGTTGTGTTACTAGTTGATCGTGCTTCTGTCTTTTTAGCAAAGTCATTGAATAAAATGCTCCAACGCAATTGCTTGTCCTTTTTCCATATTTTAGTCACACACTTAATGATTTGGAGTCGACAAAAGTCACCCGAGATATTTACCTCCCCATTCTTTTCAATCGTGCACCATATTACTCCTTTTACCAAAAAAAGGAAATTGTTTGATTAATATTAGCTAGGAACACAAATATTCAAAGTATATAAAATAATGATAGATCACAAAAGCATACCTTCCGTATTATCACTTATTTTTTTTAGTACAACTGGCCACGAACCTTCCCTACTCACCTTCAAAGTGATATTCTGCAATAAAAAACAAACCATATTAGAACTATGGTTCCCTAGAAACAAAAGAAGTTTATACATTAGATGTTATCTACAAACCGTGGATACAGGGTACTCTTTTAGAGTTTTGCACTTGGGTTCCCTAGAACAAGCTGTGACACATTGGCTTGAGAAACGTGCAACCCCATGTAAAAATCCCTTGAAACTCTCCATGTCTTAGTAGCTCTCACTCGTTTTCCTAACAAGTCTCCCACAATTTCAACAAAATACATTCTCTTATCATATTCAAAAAAAGTAACACTCCTTGTTGATTGGTCGAGTTTATCAATAATGCATTAATATTGGAGGTGATACAAATAGTGTCATGGCTATATACACATATATATATATATATATATACATACTTCATGTACTCACATTTTCGTAACCAAACAGTTATTCACATTCTTCTACCACATATTTATAAAACTCGTCATATTACATAAACTATTACAGTAATACTCCGTAGTTAACAAGTCTTATCAAGTTTACATACGAATATAGACTTGTTCAAATATTAATATAACAAGTAAAGTAACTCACAAAAATTTTAGTTAACTAATTAATTAGCCAACTATCCCAAGTCGACTCCTTTTATGCTTCTTCAACAAAGTTTAATATAAGGTTATCAGTCGGTTTTGGGCAAATTTATCATCAAAATCGTATCATATGAAATTTTTTGGAAACATATATATATATATATATATATATATATATATATATATATATATATATATATATATATATATATATATATATATATATATATATATATATACTAATAGCAGAATAATGACAACGACCTTGTTTGTAATTTCCTGGAAGTTAAAAAGTGTTTTTTAGAGGGGTAAATTATTCCACATCAGTCTCAATATATATATAAATACACAACATTTGTTCCTAGCTTATTAAACTTGAACCCACAACTTGGTTGACTATCTCATGCATGCTACGAATTGAATTGAAGCCCTTTGACCAATATTATAATTCCAGATTTATTGGATAACTAATTTTGTGTTCCGAAAGTAAATTTGCAACTTTGACTGCACAAAGCCGACAATCAAACTATATATAAATTATATCATGCATACACAAGATGCTAATTATATGTTTTTCTTAATGATTTAAAAGCACGTAATTATCTTAACATATTATGTGATTCTTTCAGTTAAAATTACATGCATGCATGAGATCGAGTATTACCTTACGTACTTGGCGACTGAAACCAAAATAAATGCTTTGATTCTCCTCTATTGCTTCTCAGTTTCGTTCTAGGGTTTATAATGTGTAATGTGTTCGTGAATTATGTTAAGGTATTTAATTTATAAGGATGACGTGAAAATCTTTTCTAAATATTTTTGTATCAAACATGCAATTTTCGTTTTTAATCAAATCATTTCCTTTACAAACAACAATGCAGATTTTTAATCAAATATTTTCTTATTTTTTATGGAAGTTGATAGACTATGATCGATACTATAAGGATTTACGATAATAAAAAGGATTTAATTAAATCATTTCCTTAAAAAACAACAATGCATATTTTAGGATCTGGATTTTATTTATTTATTTATTTAATGATTTGAGTAAGCTAGATGGTTTTAACAGAATCACCAGCTTCCTGTATATATATATATATATATATATATATATATATATATATATATAGGGTAAAGTTAAAATAAAAAGACAAATATCCGTAAAAAGAATAAAAAGAAATTTTTTTAAAAAAAGTTCTCGAAAAATTCCAATAAAATTTCACAAGATCGGGTATGTTGGTGCATAAAACTTTTGTGAAAGAAGTTTTTCTAATTTTGAGTTTTTATACGTTTTTTTTTAATGCACAAAAAACGAATTTTAATGCGCAAAAAAAAAATTTAATGCACAAAAAAAATTTTAATGCACAAAATTTTCAACTTGTTTTAGTTAGATGCGCAATGTTATTTTGATGAAAAAAGTCAAAAGAAGTTGGGTCCAAAAATGATTTTTTGATGCACAAAAAAGCGATTTAATGCACAAACGTATTTTTTTATAATTTTTTTTCGGATAAAGTATCCACTTTTAGATAAACTTCCTTTACAACTTTTCCATGCACCAACATACCTGATCTTATGGAATTTTTTTGGAATTTTTCGAGAACTTTTTAAAAAAAAAAAAAATCTTTTTATTCTTTTTACGGAAATTTGTCTTTTTATTTGATCTTTACCCTATATATATATATATATATATATATATATATATATATATATATATATATATATATATATATATATATATATATATATATATATATATGCATTATGTAAAAAGTAATTCTAGTTAGCCTTAATTTTAATGTTTTGCTGGACCATCTTTGATCTTGTAAGAATAGAGGATTTCACAGATTTAGTAATACACGCACATTTGTTAGCCATTTCTTCATGATTTCGAATATTTTTCCCTGCAACAAATGCCATTTTGATGATGAAATTAACACTGTACGTAAAGGTTTAACAGAAGTCATCTGAATTGTTTTTATGTGCTAATAAGCGTTTTATGCTAGTTAGCTTATTTGTAGCGTAAACAAATTATGCACTCGTGATCATTACCTTGTGTTTGGTACTGGAGCATGAGAGTACTGTTTATATAGATTTTGAAATGATGTTCCAAATTGTAAAGAGACAAATGTTGAAGCTATCTTACATTCTTACTATTTCAAAATTAAGAAGCATAGACTGTATGATTTTGTCAAAGACTTGTTCTTTATTCAGATTGTTATGTTTCACCAAGTGATCAGGTACGTAGAACACTTTTACGACATAGGCCAAGTATTTAGCCACCGAGCCATTTTGGTTTGTTGACATTGCTATCTCCTTCTCATCATATCATGGACCTTTGATACATGGCAGGTGCTAAAGCTGGTTTGACCATTCATCCGGTTACTTCCACTAATCCTAAGTATCAGTGTTAGTGTTCAACTTATCGTTTTATTGCTGCAATACACATTTGGTCATCAATCAGGAGCTAACTATGATCGTCCAAGAGTTCTACTGAGAGGATTCTAAATTTAGCCCTCACCTGTATGCCAACATATTATTACTCAAACTCATTTCAAGGCAGCAAAATGCAATATTCAAGTAATTTGTGACACATCAGAAGATGCTATATTCATTAATGCTACTTTATCCATTTAAACATTTGAAAGATAACTCCTCCATGTTGCCAGTCCTCTTTTTAAAGACATTTTGGTTGAGATGGGTGACTATTATAGAAATATGACAATATGTGAAGCAACTAATTAAAATGAGCATTGAGAACCGTTCTTGCCTGTAGACAATAATGTACAAAAAGGCCGCCAAAGAATGCAAAAAATATCAATAAGACCACCAGACCACTCAACTAGAGAAAACAAAAAGAATGGCAAGCATTGTTTCAGTCAGTCTCGGGTTCATTTTGTTCTATTTTATTATTTTGACAACAATATACCTTGCAAGCAATGGTGCATTCATTCTTTTTGCAAGATTAAGAGAAAATGACAGCAATTTGCAGTAGTGTGGCCTCGATTAAGAGAAAATGGCATTTTACAGAATTTAAGGTTGTTCGGCAAACTATAAAACTAGTGTTATATGAAGGGGGAAGAGAACCTACAAATGATTGTCAAACAAGATCAACCATTTAGATCCAAGAATATATAATTCACTCTAAACTTAAAATACAAATACATTGAAACGCTATAAAGACACGTTGTCTAAAATTACCTTACAAATTAAGTTGAAGTCGTCCCCTTCCTTGATCTCTCTCATTGACAAGGAATCACTTGATGCTGTCATCGTGTAATACGTTATGGTCTACACATAACATTTAAAACGAAAGTAAACATAAATAGATAATGGAGTCAAAGTCTTTAGTCAAATACCTGTGTTGGGTTGGGTAGCTGACCATTGTCTCAAGCGCGTAAGAAACAGCTTCTTGTCTTCCCTCCTACCAATAAGCCCAGATGAAGCTTGATACGGTGAAAACCTTGAGGCGTCTCTTCCATCATATAGTGCAAAGGATCCAGAGTCTTTGTACAAAACCGCATTAACCAAAGACATTTTTTTTTTTTTTTTTTTTTTTTCACCTGAGATTACAAAATACAAATAGAATCAAGTCACCGCTACCATAATATCTAGTCAGCCATGATTTAGGGGAGAGGCGCTAAACAAGACTGCTCTTGAAGAATGGATGAGCAAGGGAAAGGGTACTGTGATGGACTACAGTTTAGGTTTGTACAATAATATTAAGAAGAGAGGAATACAAATCATTTCGGTTTCTTCAAGGAAACAACATCTTAGAGATGCCACTATCGACAACCTTGTTGATGCAGCTGGTTTCTATGGTTGGAAGAGTCTTTACCTAAGGTATGCAAATTAACCTTCCACTCTATTACACAAACACACGTTGAATCACTTGAAACTAATACATTTGTTTTTATTCATTTAGGAGTGACGACAATGACCTTAAAACGGTTCAAGAATACAAAACAGGTGTAAGGAGGGAGTTGATAGCGAATGGATACCGTATTTTGGGTATATTGGGAGACCAATGGAGCAGTATAAGAGGTACACCAACTGCTAGAAGGACATTCAAGCTCCCCAATTCTCTTTACTATGTTGCTTAAATCGGATATGACCTAAACCCATATTTCGGCATTTCCATATTTGGTTTCATCATTCATTTGCGTAAAATGTATCTTCTGTATTTTTTTTCGTCAAGAATGTTACAATGGATTGAATAAAAAATGAGAATCGACATTTGATTTTCTGACAAAATTGCACATGTTGATACTAAGATAAACATTTTTGCAGGAAAAAGAAAGGAAATGCAACACTGAACTTTTATATCAAATAGTAATAATGTTGATCTTGACATTATAAAGCAAAAAACTGTTGCTTGAGAAGTCCTAGCGATGCTAATACTACACACATAAAGCTACACGATGGTTTGGTCAAAAAAGGCATTTCTGAAAGTTGCATTGCTGATCAACGAGCAAAAAGTATCTAATCAAAGCAATATATACAGACCTATTAGACAAGTTCAAAAGACGCATATGTTAGTTATATACAACATGAAGAGTCTGCGTTTTTAACCAATGCATCCTTCAAGTGTGGTATCAAAGATCCCATATGTACGAAACTTCCAGAGATCAGTATCATCCGTAGCATAAGATTTTATGCAGCATTGAACCCATGGAGGATTTCTTGGCTTTTCAACATCAGTTTCATCAATCCCAAGCAGCGCATTATGCATTCTAAACATTGTATTAATGGAGGGATAGCCTCCAAAAAACTTCTCCTGTAAGTAATCAGATAAGTTACCTCTGTGTCTATAAATTGTAGAAAATTGTGAGAATTTCATAAACATATATCGATACCGCATCTTCTGCATACAGATATGCATGAATTCTGGCAGTGGGATCTTCAAGGGTGAGCCTAATCCTGTAAGTGCCACCACAATGAGAACGAAAGTAGCTAGGGTGACCTGGCAATATTGCCACTACCCGAACTACACATCTGAATTTAGCCGTCACCTGTATGCCAACATATTATTACTCAAACTCATTTTAAGGCAACAAAATACAATATTCAAGTAATTTATGACACATCACAAGATGCTTTATTGACTGATGCTACTTTATCCATTTAAACATTTGAAATATAACTCCTCCGTGTTGCTAGTCCTCTTTTTTAAAGACATTTTGGTTGAGATGGGTAAAATTTGAGCAGAGGGAACCGTTCTTGCCCGTAGACAATAATGTTCACGGCTAATGTACAAAAAGGCCGCCAAAGAATGCAAGAAATAAGACCACCAGACCACTGAACTAGAGAACACAAAAAGAATGGCAAGCATCGGTCATTCATAACATATCAATACCAGAAAGACTGTTAAATCGGTGTGCCCACTGGTTCATTTTATTCTATTTTATTATTTTGACAACGATATACCTTGCAAGCAATGGTACATTCATTTGTTTTGCAAGATTAAGTGTAAATGACAGCATTTGCAGTAGTGTGGCCTCCATTGATCTTGTCGAGACTTTATTGGCATTTTACAGAATTTAAGGTTGTTCGGCAAAATTATACATTCAGCAATCAAAAAATGAAACAAGAGTTATGTGAGCAGCTTTATGCACATGTCAAAGCATAGAATGTGATAATATACCTCTCGAAAGGAGAGGATGTTCATCAGTGTAAAAAACGGCGCGTCCTTATGCTCTGTATCTGCATACAAATGTAACAGTAAAAAGGTTTTATCAGCAGAAGAAAAAGAACTTCACACATATAACTCAAACGTGTAGAATAAATGAAACAAAATACATCGTCTACACACATAAATATAAGCATGTACGGAGTCTAAACCTGTTAAAGAAGAAGGCCAAGGGATGCACGTGTTTGGCATTCGACCCCGTTTGTGTTTCAACCTTTTACCATAATTCCTGCATCATCATATCATGATAAAACAAGTAAGAAGATCTCATCCACATACCAAATCTCGGTGTTAAAGAAGACATATAATCATTGTTTTTTACGAATACCGAACCTTTGATATTGTAAAACGTAGTCATCATCAACAGGTAACAAACTGAACTTAGATTTTGCGTGCACAATTCCACACCATAAACCGGAACGAGCTGCAAAACCAATATTCCTAAACTGGACCCATTTACCAGCCTCGAATAAGTGAAGGCCCAGCTTTGCATTGGATTGTTCAACTATCATTCTTAACACAGTTCCAACAGATGGGAATTTACGGAGAACATCTCTTTCTAAGGGACTTGATTCCAACTGCAGCGCAAGAGGGCTATCAAACTCTTCTTCAAGACTGCACATGTAGTAGACAGCAACAACATGTGAGTTCAAACAATGTATTTAAGACATGAGCTTAAAGATGAACCCCACCACACTCACTCTGAGTTAACAGTTAGCGGTGGAGCATCGGTTCCATCCCATACGAAAAGCATCCACTCACCTTCGTTTGAACAACAGATATGAAGAACCTACACATGATTGTCAAACCAGATCAAACATTTAGATCCAAGAATACATTGAAACGCTATAAAGACATGTTGACCCAATAGTACCTTACAAATTAAGTTGAAGTCGTCCCCTTCCTTGATCTCTTTCATTGACAAGGAATCATTTGACACTGTCATCATGTAAGACGTTAATATAGTATTATTTGAGTGAAACAGAATCCAACATTTAAAATAAAGCAAACATAACAGGTAACCACATCAAAATCTTTAGCTTAATACCTGCGTTAGGTTGGGTAGCTGACCATTGTCTCAAGCGCGTAAGAAACAGCTTCTTGTCTTCCCGCCTACCAATAAGCCTAGACGAAGCTTGATACGGTGAAAAACTTGAGGCGTCTCTTCCGTCATAGAGTGCAAAGGATCCAGAGTCTTTGTACAAAACCGCATTAACCAACGACATATTTTTTTTCAGCTGAGATAACAACATACAAATAGAATCAAGTCACCGTTACCAAGAATAACCAGCAGCTACTAGCTTAAAACCATCTGAGATGCATTATGCTGAAACAAAATGTAGTGGGCTCAAACTAGATATGATGGAAGTACAAAGGACGATACCACAAGACCCGAAAGGACGATAATGTCGCCGGCTGAGTTGACATGTGGGAGGTTTTGAAAATGTGGTTGAAAGATGTTAACGTAGATTCCGACGGTGGGAGATGAATCATCTACGATCTTTAGTGTGCAAATACAATCTACAAAAGGAAAAAAAGTAGAAACTCAATAATGGGCGACAAATCTAGTTTTTTATATTGTTTAAACAGGAGATATTGTCATTATGATTAAGTGGCAAGTGCAAATGGGTCATAATATATGTTGATTTTTTTTTTTTTTTTTTTTTTTTTTTTTTTTTTGAAAGGCAATTTATTTCAACCAACCAAAACCTTTACAAACAAAGGCATCCACTATATTAACAAGGAGATTAAGTATAGTGGCCCCCTGAAAGAAAACAAAATTACAAAAGAAGCTAAATACAAACTAAAGGATAGCTCCGAGGGGCTAGAATGTAAAATATATGAAGTGAAAATGAAGTGTTATTAGTTCATCCAAAAAAGTGGTTAGGGGGTGTTTGTTTAAGCTTATATGTGGGCTTATTATGAGCTTAGTTGTGTTTCGGCTTACATTTCATACGCCTCAATTTTCCGGCTTATTTTGAGACTTATGGGCTTATATAAGTTTATCACGGTTGTGATAAACTTATATAAGTCTCAACATAAGCCAGAAAATTGAGGCGTATGAAATGTAAGCCGAAATGAAATAAGCTCATAAGCTCACATATAAGCTTAAACAAACACCCCCTTACTTTTTGTAGGCACAAAACTATTTGAAATATGTGAATCTAATGGAAATTGAGTCTATTTTTCACATCTATACTGCTATATATATAATGCATTTGGGACTATTCTATAATTAGAAAGGATTAAAATTCAAACTTTTACTTGCTGTTTATTATGGAAGGATTTTAAAATTAATCGGTTAGGAAGCTAGTTGGTTAGGAAGTTGGTTACGAAGTTTGTTAGGAAGTTGGTTAGGAAGTTTGTTACGAAGTTGGTTAGGAAGTTTGTTAGGATGTTCAAACTAAAATTATTTGGCTTAACCATCTGTACTTATAAAGCATAAAGAAAACTAAATGTGTAACCAATAATGCAAAATATAGTCACAGGTACCGGCCGCCGCATTGCGCGGGTACCGTTCTAGTAAAACAAGTACTAGAGATACTGACCAGTGCCTTTGGTTCGTTTGGAGAAACCGATCTCAGAGACAACACCGACGAGATTAACTCGGTCATTGTTTCTCTTTGCGGTCAAAGCATCTTCAATCCGGTCAAACCCCCCTCCTACCATTTTTCAAACTTAAACTAGTTCCATTCCGTTCCTCTTTATGGATGAGAAGTAAGTACTGTAGTTTATATTATTATTTTAGGGTTTTAAGGTTCCTGATCAATTTATTTGATTTTGGAGTTGTGGAAGAAATGTGCATCTCACGTGATCTTATCTTTTTGTACACCAGTTTTATAAGCCTTTTATCATTTTTTTATTTTATTAAATAGGATATTGACAAAAGACCATTGACTTCGTCAAATGGGCGGAATTCATTGTTTATGTAATCCAGTACTTGTTTTGTTACAAGCAATGTTCTAAAAGGCGTGGCGCGGCGGCACAGCCACGCCTCAAGTTTTACGCGTCTTTGCGAAGCCTTGGTGTTTTTTAAGACGTGCTTAAGGCGGCAACAAAATATTTATAAATTTATGTATTTATAATTTTATATTATTTTATAAGAGCAATTTCAAATACTAAATCCCAAATCCCAAATAGCCAGGCCCAAATACAAGGCCCAAGAAAGAAATAACCCAAATACTTGAAATTCAAGCCCAAATCTATAAATCCCCTAAATGCTTCTAAAAATGGCGCCACGCCTTACTAAAAAGGCGCGCCTTTGCACGCCTTTTCGCGCCTTATTCCGCGCCTTTTCACACGACGCCTAGACCTCACGCCTTGGTCCATTTCGTGGCGTCGAGGCCACGCCTCGCGCCTTGGCGCGCCTTTTAGAACAGTGGTTACAAGGTTTAGGGTGCGTTTGGTTTGTTATTTGGAATCGTAATGAGGAGGTTTTGTATAATTTCTATTTCTTTACATTTTAGGGAAATGATTTGAACACTCACATTTTTTATTTGAATACTCTATTATATGCTTTATATACTTGTACAGTACTTACAGTGTGCTTTGACAGTTTGTACAATTGAGTGTCTCAATCAAAAGTGTGAGTGTGCCAATCACCTCTCTTACTTTTATTTCTCTTTACCGAAACACACTCGATTTCAATTTATCAGTCGACTAATTGCTACTTTGTACTTTATGAGTTTTTAAAACTTACATATTTAATTGGTTGGAATTCAATAAGAACTCATGTTTTAAAACACAATTTGACTCAACTAGTTTAACTGTAAATCAATTGAGTATTCTGACATGGGTTTTTGAAAGAAAAATTGGTTGAACCAACATTAAATCGGATAAACCACAACTTGATAAGATCGATTAGAAAAGGGAAAAATCTTTAATAATGTACCATACTTGTAAAAAAACTTACTTTCGTGTAGCGTACAAAAAAAATAGCTTTTTAATGTACTGAACTTTCATTTTTGTCCTTTTTGATGTATTTTCGTGACTCTTTTGCCCTTGGATTTTTAATATTTTGAGGGGCAAAAATGTCAATAGTACATAAAAAAGGCCAAAAAATGAAAGTTCAGTACATCAAAAAGCTATTTTTTTTGTTCGTTACACGAAAGTAATTTTTGTGACAAGTATGGTACATTATTAAAGATTTTTCCCCTTAGAAAACCAGTTTTTAAAATATTAAAGTGAACAACAATTTTTCAACAAAAACTAAAACTGGTCCCTACGGTCCATAAAAATTAACTCTCGGAATAAAAATCATCCCTATATAAAAAAAGTTCTAAAAATAATCAATCGTAATTACGAAAAGTCGAAAACCATTCTTATACGTTAAATGTATCATATTCTCCTCAAGTTTTTTAAAATTTTACATAAATGCTTCTAACTTTGGGTTCAAAAAATTTAATCATGTTCTCCTTTTGTCTTTTTAAATTTTACATAAATGCTTTTAAATATACATATTTGTAGTTAATCAGTTTTCAAGTACGGAGTATAACTAACTTTGCAATTTCTTTTTTAAAGTAACTTTTTAAGTATATACCAAACAATTTAGTATTATTAGTTTAATACTTAGAAAATATTTATATATGCTTAAAACATTATATAAGTGAAAAACTAAAGCCGATTTTAATGAGCTTTTAGAATAACTTTAATTTATTTTCACGTAACAGTCACGCCCCATAGCAGAGCACGGGTAAAAAAATCCTTCAATTTTCATATACGCTGCCAATGTTTTAGTCAATTTACCAAAAAGGCAAAAAATTTGGTCATATCTAGTCATTTTCTATATTAAAGTTTGTTTGTTCAGCTAAAGTTAAATTTCAGTTCTTACATATTACAACACAAATATACAAAACATATCATTGAGTTTAAGTTTTCTATTCATGTCAAGTGGTTGAAGTAGGATTTGGTTGAATCATATTAGTTAAGTGAACTTATGTTAGGCTTTCTTGCAGTTTGTATGTATGATGAGGTATATAATTTAAGCCAAACAAAGTACCAGGAGGAAATGAAAACGCTTGCCGATTTTTACCAGTAGCAGAAAGCCTACTTATTGCAATCAGTATAAAAGTATTACGAACACTTTTGTACCCTCTATGTGCTTTGTGTGTGGATTCATTGCTTTGGTAATACAATGTAGCTTTCTTAGTAGTTAATGGTCTTAATCGGAGAGATATTTGATGAGGCTAATGAGATGTGTGGTGTCGTTGTGAGAGTGCATGAAAGGCGGGACAAACTTTCATTATGGACCAAAAAATGCAGCTAACTAATGGGTTGCTCGGGTGTTTTTAACTCTACTCTTTGGTTTTAACCACACAGGATACCTTACCAAATGTTGGGGGTTTTAAGACACCTAAATGCGCTTTCATGGATGATCATCTGTATTCTTATTCGAAGCCCAAGGCCTTAACTTGTTTTTGACATTGCATTGGAAGGAAATGGAAGGAGATCACAGATGTTGCAGATTAGAGAACGTCTGCAAGTAGTCTCAACCAACTCCCTTTTCTTGACGGCACAGGCCTTTTCTCGAACTTTTTGGTGTGATTTTTGTGTATTTGCTTGATTCATTTCTACCTTTTGGTGATGTAGGATGAATCTAATGCAAGATCATCAAAAGGCCGATACAGCGTATAAAGTCATTGTGCTGAAGATGCCACCCCTAATGGCTAATACTATCATACATTCTGAAGATTATTAAGCAAATTAATGGCACCATTAGTTGAAATCAGGCCATTCTAAACTGACAAATACTAATCTACTCAGAAGTTATTTGAGGTAAACTGAAGTGTATATATGAATCTGGTTTACATTATCTGAATACATACTATAGACGTAAAAGTAAAAATCCTTTGTATATAACGAATCTGTTTTAAGCTAAGAATCCAAGTTTTTCTCCGTTCTTTTTGGCTACACGAATCAATCCTTGTCGTTGCTTCGAGTCTGCCCCTATTGATTTACAAAACTCAGTGATTACCTGCAAAACATATGGCTATAAGAATCAGTCCTTGACTACTTTACAAAGAGCTATATATATGAAATAATCATGGTGTAGGAGGGATGTGTATAGTACCTGTGAGTGTAAAGCAATTGCTTTTCCTCTAAGCTGGTTGAAGCGCTTTTTCCCAACGATGTTACGAGTGATAACTACTGCAGGAGCAAAAAGTCCTTTCCCTGCGTTAACATTTCCCATCATTGGACCATGTCTTAACGGCTTCCCGACTCTCACCCATGCTGGTGTAGTCTTTGCAAGCATGGTGGAATAGTCTTCACCACATATAGAGGACGTTCCCGACCTTCCGTAAAAGGAAGAACAAAGGCCATTTGCAGGTGCTGTGATTGATGAAGCTGCCATTAAAATATTTGTTTTGCTAGTAGTAGTTTTTAGAATGTATGAAATGTGTTTTGTTATGCCACAACCTTATGGGGTTGCAAAGTTGTTAAGAGCCACATATACTTGGTGGCTTATAATTTGGTTTCATATTTTTGTCTACGCGTTTTATTAGACTTCTCTTGTTTTGAATTCCACATGTACGTTGGTATGGTATATTCTCATCAACCATTGTGGGTACCACTAGCTGATATTATTGTTGTTGTTCAAAGTATTTAGACTTGGTTCATATTCACTTTAAAGATTTTAATTCAAATCTTGTCGTATTATTTGCTTGGATGACAAGTGTTTCACTTATATGTATGGTCTCTTGAATCTTAGATTACTAAAAATCCACTATTATAAATTTATAAAAAGGTCTAAAAATAACGAAAAAGTTTATGTTTTATTTCAACTATACTGGATGCACTATAATAAATTTGTCATTTTTACATTTTTTTTATTCGCACGTTATGAACCGAGATTTTTTTAAAAAGATATTCACACTTAAGAGTGTGAATCTTTGTTTCAAAATCCGTTCGTTCAAAAAGCGTTAAGAATTTCAATCTTAAACTTAAAAATGCAAAAATTAGTTCAAAATCAAAATTATTACACTTAAAATTATGAAGAATTATTTCAAAATAAAAATCATAACACTTAAAAGTGTGAAGAATTGTTTTAAAATCCTCATACTTAAAAGTGTGAAAAATGTTTATAAATATTCACACATAAAAGTGTGAAAATATTTGCTACACTCAATTGGTTTACACGCATACTAGTGTGAACTTTTTGATTCTTCACTTTAAAGTATGTAAACATGCACTAATAAGTGAGTATGTTACTATTTTGTAGTAGTGATATTTATTTCACGTCTATGTGCCATGAAGAGGTCTTAATTCTTGAACTTCTTTATAATTTTCAATACATTTAATGCATGTATTATATAAGACATTTTATATAGTTATAAAAGTTTATATCATAGTGAATGTAGATTTATAATTTCAAAAATTCTAAAAATTATTAATTTGATATTTCATAAACCTTATAAAAAAGTTTATTATAATGGATGCTATAGCCAAAGTTTTCAATTATCTTATAGCCAAAGTTTAGGTATGATCTCAATATGGATTATACATTTTTTCTAAGAGCTTAGATATGATATAGCTCCACACTCAATAGTGTCTTGTTAACATTATACTTTCTTAAGAAAGGTTTAAATCAATAAGAAACCTCCATCACCTTTAGATTAAGAAAGGTTTAAATCAATAAGAAACCTCCATCACCTTTAGATTAAGAAAGGTTTAAATCAAAAAGAAACCTCCACCACCTTTAGATGTCGACCGACCTTTTCTTATAAGCATAGCATTAAATAATACACACATGATGCATTACCTTTTAGCTAGGAGTTGAGATTAACCCAAGACTTGTATCTCTAAACCTCTCCTTTGGCGGTCAAGTGGATATTTGCGATATCACTTAAGCAATGACCACATATGGTTATTAACACTATACTATGTTTTATGCGAAATAATCTTTGTCATGTTATACATTACCTCCCAATACAATTTGATTTTTGTCAAAACAGGAAATACAACGAGTTATAACCATTAGGGCATTGCTTCAATGGTATCATTCCCTACCACAAACGTTTAAATGACCAGTCAATGATGGCTTTTGAATAAATAAGTCATGTCACAACGGGCTAGAGGTCACTTGAACGTGTGCTCTTTGCATGGAGCTAGGTCCTTATAGAAGGGTCAGTCGAAAACTTAAAAAGGTACATGTGGTCAAAATTTCCCCGCGATTTAAAACAAACAAATAAGTTATATCCTAGTAAATATTTTCTAATTATAAGAATAATTAACTTGACAAGAAACAAAGTATAAAGTGGAACATAACACTATTTTAACTCAACAACTCTGAAAGTTTCAAACATAGCAGTTTCAAAGTCCACCTTCTCATATTAAAAAAAAAAAAAAAAAAAAAAAAAAAAAAAAAAAAAAAAAAAAAACGCACGTCATGATCATGATCCCTCATCATCATTAATATTCAAAAGACAACCTTAAAAACATTTCATTCTTGAAAGAAATCTGATAAACATGGGTTCATTGGGAACACATTTCACGTCATTCATGTTCTTGTTTCCTCTTGGCATTCATCGTCTCGTCTCATCATTCTCAATCTATATCAACAACAACAACAGCCCTTCTAACTACCGATCCAAAACATGGTTCTTTTCAAACTCACCCACTTTCAAAAACCTTGACTTTTTTGCTTATATTATTGCTCTTCCAATTGCTTCTTTTTCAAATTTCTTCCTGTTTCTTGCTTTTTCGGGCCACCCAGTTTATAAGTTCTCATTCATGCAGCAATCTTTGGTTGTTTTTCTTTTCTGGGTGGTTCTTGTTTTCGTCGGTGTTAAGGAGTTTTTTGATCCCATTGCAATGCCGGAGCATTTCTTGTTTGTTTTCGCAGGTGTAGCGTTTTTAGTAGAGTTCTCGATGAATGGGAAAGGTGTTGTTGGTTTAGCTGAGCTCGAGTATAGTTTTTTAGGCGGGTTGACTTTAGTTTGTGCTTTTGCGTGTTTTTATCTTTCCATTAGGCCGTCTGCGTTTTTTGCTGATTTTTTGCTGTCTGGAGGGATTGTTTTGAAAGGTACTTGGGTTTTGCAAGTTGGGTTGTCGTTGTATAGTGATGAGTTTGCGTTTAAAGGGTGTGGTAAGGTGGTGATTGTTCGTGGTGAGGGGAGTGCTGATGTTAAGTGTGTTCTTGATGAGGATAAATTGAGGGGTGTGGCGTTGATGAATTTGTTGTTTGTTGGGCATTCGATTGTGGTGCTGATATTGTGTTTTGTGATTATGGGATTATTGAATCGTAACAAGGAGAGGACACGTGAACTTCCAGTGACAGCTCAAATTGAGTCTGATCATATGCTGATGGGCCCTCTTCCTGCTCTCGAGATGGAATGAGAGTATCTTGTGGTGTAAAAAGTAATTCTAGCCTCACTTTTAATGTTTTGCTGCACTATCGGATATTGTTTTGATCTGTCTTTCACAGCTATAGTAATACACATTTGTTAGCCATTTTGATGATGAAATTGATACTGTAAAGGTTTAATGGAAGTCATTTGAATTGTCTTTCATGTTCTAAGCGTTTTATGCTAGTTAGCTTATTTGTAGTGTACGTAAACAAATTATGCACTCGTGATCATTACCTTGTGTTTGGTACTGGAACATGATAGTACTGTTTATATAGTTTTTGAAACGATGTTCCAAATTGTAAAGAGAAAAATGTTGAAGCTATCTTGCATCCTTTGATACGTGCAGCTGCTAAAGCTGGTTATACTATTCATCCGGTTATTTCCACTAATCCTATGTATCAGTTCATGTTCAGCTTATCGTTTTATTGCTGCAATACACATTTGGTCATCAATCAGGAACTAACTATGATCGTCCAAGAGTTCTACCGAGAGGATTTCTAATTAGGACACAGAGCTATACTAATATTGACTTTTGGTTTCAAAACTAACTTGGGGTGAAGGGACGGGATCCATTAGGCCGTCTGCATTTTTTTTGCTATTTTTTGCTGTCAGGTGGGATTGTTATGAAAGTTTTGCAGGTTGGGTTGTCGTTTTATAGTGATGCGTATGCGTTTAAAGGGTGTGGTAAAGTGGTGATTGCTCCTGGTCAGGGGAATGCTGATGTCAAATGTGGCTTGACGAGGATAAAATTAGAGGGGTGTGGCTTTGATGAATTTGTTGTTTGTTGGGCATTCAGTTGTGGTGTTAAAATTGTGTTTTCTGATAATGGGATTACTGAATCGTAACAAGGCGAGGACAGGTGAGCTTCCGATGACGTCTCAAATTGAGTCTGATCATATGCTAATGCGCCCATCTCCCGTATAGGTTTAACAAAGGTCATTTACATAGAATGTCGTGTGCTAAGCATTGTATGCTAGTTAGCTTATCTGTAGGAGAAAACAATTTATGCACAGGTGGTCATTACCTTGTGCTTTTCCCCTCTAATACGGTTTAGATACAGAACATGACTGTACTGTTTATATCGTTTTGTGTGGATGTTTCAAGCGAGAAATGATAAGCTATCTTACGTTCTTACTATGTCAAAAGCAGCACATTTAATGTAATTCTATCAATTTAGAACATTGTGTCTCACCAGGTCCATGTTCTCCTAATTTACACATGCCTTGTATGTGGTTAGTTTCTTCTTTCCTGTGTATCCTGCAACATGTTAATAAACTTTAGCAGGACTAATCTAATGATCAACAGCTTCATCTTTGTTAGTGTAGGTTGAAGACCTGCAGGAATACTTGACTTGCAAGCCGCCTATCATGGGGTGCATGGTGCCTTTCACAAAATGATTTTCAGGTGCCATGCCTAGCCCTATAATTAGTCACTTATTTCACAGGCTTACTTGACTTGCTTCTAATTTGCTACAGTATGAGCTTGATATGTTATATTGGGCCATGTATAAATGAATTTTTTTTTTTTTTTTTTTTTTTTTTGGGTATCAGGAGAATGGTTAGCCCAGTGGACATGTATACAATTGTTACCTTTTTATGTTTAGTACATAAAAAAAAGGTTTTACCGAATTATAGCCAACACTTGGCGAGCTAGAACTCTCAACCTCTTGGTTGTAGAGCACCCCAGAATCTCACGGATACCATCGGACAAGAAGCCTGCTGGTTATCGAACACTTAGTTTCGTTATTTCTTAAAGACTTGACTTAATATGATGAGAAAGTGTTATGAGACTTTGGTGTAGGCTGTTTGCGATTGAGGATACTAATTAAGCTTGATATTCACTTTGATTATTCATTCTTGCTTTCATTTGAAAATAAAAAGATACAGAATAAAAAACCTGTAAACAGGCCATCTTGTATAGAGATAGTAGCTGACATTTAAGTTCAATTATGCTATCTTGAGCTTGGAAAACCATATGAGCCGTGACAATCCTATCTAGTATGCTGTTTTGAATTCATTATAGAAAATTCAGCAAGTAGCACACTCATAAATGTGGTACTAGTTATGCAAAGGAGTTGGTTAATTTAGTTTCTAAAAAGTAACAGATTTGACCTCAAAATTCAAAACTTTTAGCAAAGATAAGGACCTTACTGCTGGTTCATAAAAAAAAAAAAAAAAAGGTAAGGACTTACTTTAGAGGTCAAAGGGCTGATCAGTAAAGACCAGAATGTATTGTATCTATGTCATCCTTTTCTAGTTTCGTTATTAGTTAAGGTTAACCTTAACGAGCACTAAACTTAGATATACGTTTGAGCTTATGAAATCTTTCAAGTTTATTGCATTTTGAAAACTACTAGCTTTGACCTCACAGGTCAACTTTCCGGGAAAAGGAAGACGCTGATGATTGTGATCAAAGGGGCTAACTTTTAACTACATGAATGTCAAAACTATGATTAGCATTTTATAGCATGTTATCCTTGTTATATGATGTTTACTTTATGCATTTGAGAAGTACTAGATTTGACTTTAAGTGAAAAAGTCAAACATCAGATGTGCAAATATGTAAACTTTGTAAACACTGAAATTTACCATGTTTGACCTCAAAAGTCAAACTTACATCAATAACCACAAATTCTGGTTCTTCTTTTTCAGTGGAATGATATGGCAAATGTACCATTCTCTTTGGAGGTAATTCATGCATTGCAACTCCACAACACCATGATGGTAATCATCCATACCATTTGATGCTATTAGACAGTAAAATCGAGCCATGAATATAAGACATAAATATGCATATATTGTCTAAAATGTCAAATGTAGCATGAGAAACATAGATCTTATGTACTAGGATAAACTATCATCAAATGTACTAACACAAGCCAAATAGAAATTGCAAACAAACAAAAAAAATCATAGCATCCAAAGAAGATATCACATAATGCTGCAACCGGTCATCCCTTCATGATAATTACCATACGGGTCATGCTCTTGATAAGGATTCGATGGCACATGGTTTCTAATCTCACATAGAGAATTCGGGTTTTCTGAATCACTGGTGGCAGAGGATTTTGGAGGGCAAGCGTGTTATTGTAGGAAGAGGGGTATTCAATTTGAGGAGCTGCAATCCTTTGCATACCATAAGGATGGTATTGATCAGTGGTAACCTGTACGCATCCCTATAAGATAGCGGTGGCATGTTGTAGCCGCCACCATATGAACCATAGTAGTACGTATGAAGGAGCATAACAAGTCTGGTTTTGGTATCTTAGATGTGGATGTTTACCATTAACACCAACGGCTTTGCATGCGCACCTGCAGCCATAACTTGTTTTAGAGTAATATTATGCATGGATCAACTTCTCCTGCTATTCTGAAAAGCATATTTTCTTCATACCAATTAAATGAATAAACTAGTCCTGTAAGATGATTAATATATATATCATTAGTTGGTATAATAAAAAGATATAACCATATATGCGAAAAACAAAATACAATGTTGAGGAATGACAAAAATGGTTTTATTACTTTTATATATACGGAAAACATATGGCGTTATTTTTAGTTGAAGAAATTTGGGTGAATATCGGCATAAAATCTGGAAAAACTGCTAATGTAGGAGCTGTATGGGGTATTGGGGTTTGCTTAGTGAAACTGCTTATATTGGGACTGTTAGGGATTATCAAAGCGTGCTGCTTATTGATACGGCCATAGGGGCTGACTGGCATTGGTTCTTAATATACCAGATACTTGGCCTCTGTAAAAGTGTTCTACGTACCTGACTTGGTGAAAACATAACAATCTGAATAAAGAACAAGTCTTTGACAAAATCATACAGTATATGCTTCTTAATTTTGACATAGTAAGAACATAAGATAGCTTCAACATTTCTCTCTTTACAATTTAATTTGGAATATCGTTTCCAAATCTATATAAACGGTACTCTCATGCTCCAGTACCAAACACAAGGTAATGATCACGAGTGCATAATTTGTTTACGCTACAAATAAGCTAACTAGCATAAAACGCTTATTAGCACATAAAAAATAATTCAGATGACTTCTGTTAAACCTTTACGGTGTTAATTTCATCATCAAAATGGCATTTGTTACAGGAAATAATATTCGAAATCATGAAGAAATTAAATGGCTAACAAATGTGTATTACTAAATCTGAGAATCCTCTAGCTATTCTTACAAGATCAAAGATGGTCCAGCAAAACATTAAAAGTAAGGCTAGAATTACTTTTTACATAATGCATAGGAAGCTGGTGATTCTGTTAAAACCATCTAGCTTACTCACAAAAAAAAAAAAATAATAAAAAAAAAATAAAAAAAATCCAGATCCTAAAATATGCATTATATTGTTGTTTTTTAAGGAAATCATTTGATTAAATCCTTTTTATTATCGTAAATCCTTATAGTATCATAGTCTATCAACTTCCATAAAATTAGAAAAGATTTGATTAAAAACGAAACTTGCATGTTTGATACAAAAGGAAGCTAGGACACTATATTTAGAAAAGATTTTCACAAAATCTTTAGTCATCTTTATAAATACCATAACATAATTCACGAACACATCACATTATAAACCCTAGAACGAAACTGAGAAGCAATTAATAGGAGAATCAAAGCATTTTCAGTCGCCAAGTAAGGTACGTAATACTCTCATGCATGTAATTTTAACTGAAAGAATCACATAATATGTTAAGATAATTACGTGCTTTTAAATCATTAAGAAAAACATATAATTAGCATCTTGTGTATGCATGATAATTTATATATAGTTTGATTGTCGGCTTTGCCCAAAGATACAGTTTCTAACCGACTGATAACCTTATACGGAGTATTAAACTTTGTTGAAGAAGCAGAAAAGGAGTCGACTTGATAGTTGGCTAATTCACTACTACAAATGGGTAACTGCTGTTTAGTCCCACAACAGGAAAACGGTATGTTACGTGTGGTGGTTCTTGAGGTGAGGACAACCCGTGAAAATTTGGTTAATGTCACAACAAGGCTTGCGAATATTGAAAGGGTCCGACAAGTTCAAGGACAAGTTCATCAAGGAGATGGGGTAATCCGGGTGGACGGCAGAGTTATCCCCGATAACTTTCGCGCGGCGTTGCAGCCACTGATGGACCTTATGTCGGTAGTGTCGATGGACTTTTACCATTACGGCACTTCCAGAGTAGTTCCAATTAGTTTGCATGGGAATTATTAGATATTATTAAATACTCCCTCCGTCCCAAAATTATTGTCCACTTTGAATTTTCAAAGTCAAAATGGTATAACTTTGACCTCAAATATATTTTTTTTATTATATAATATTTGATGAAAAATTATACCATTGAAAAGTAGACTTAAAACCTAATCCATTTATATATTTTGCATCAAATATTATATAACACCCACAAAAATATTTAAAGTCAAAGTTAAAGAAAGAAAAACTAAAAAAGTCAATACTGGACAATAAATTTGGGACGGAGGGAGTATTAACCAATGTAAAATAATTTTTATTAGTTAGTAGTTGTGTAATGTCAATGTCGTTTAATTAATGAAAACATTTGTTAGCGGCTCATTTGCATTTACTTTGGTCAATGTTCGGAAATATGTTATTCAGATGAGTAATGTATAACACAACAAAAAAGATATCTTCCAATAACATTTGGTTAGTGTGTAGAGACCCTACTTTAGTATCATACCGCTATGCATTATTTCTGTAATGATTTTGCAAAACCTTTTTTATTGAAAAAAAAAAATTGATTAATAAAAAAGCTCGATTTTGTTACGTAGGTAAAATCAAACAACGTGATTGGTTAATAAAAAGTCAAAATTGAATTAATTTTGATCAAATTTTAATAAATTTGATGGAGAAATTTGGTTGAAAAAAAAAAACAGATAAAGATATCTGTGTCAAATTCGTGAAAACAAAAACTTTAAAAAATATGAAGTAATTAATAAAATTTTAGTGGTTGAATTTTACATAATATATATGGAGTTAAGTGTAAAATTATAAGTTTTTATATTTTTTAATAACTTTAGAAAAATAAACAAATTACCCCTTACACTTTATACCCCTTATACTTTATAATATAAACTTTGTTTAAAATGACATTAGTATTAGTATTAGTTTTATACTTTCATCTATTAAAATTACAAAATTTTGTAAATTTACGTTAAATATTTTTTAAAACTAATATTAGTTTTAGACTTTCATCATCAAATATTTATTTTCTATATACGTTAGATAAAGACTCATGTTATTTTATTTTAAAAGTTTAATTTATGAGTACACGTGCTTGAATATTAAATACGGCTAAACTATTATTAACGAGAATATAAATATCAAATGTAAGTACGGATTATTGTGATATGAAAATAAATATACACTATTGTATTTATTACAACGATTCATGAAATTCTTAATTAAAGTTTATATATAGACATTTTTTAAAAACTTTACGGAGCTAAAAATAAAAAATTTATGGAGCATATTTTAACTTCATCAATGGTGATTATGTGCTACTAAAATAAGATATAAATAGTTAAAGTTAAACAACAACATTAACTTTAACCTCAAAATCTATGTTAGTTAAATAAAGTTAACTCTTTTAACCTACAATTTTTTTTTACAAAATATTATTGTAAAAAAAAAAAAAAAAAAAAAAAAAAAAAAAAAAAAAAAAAAACTCCTGAACAAGTATTAGTTGTACTTATATCACAATTTTTACGGGTAAATTTTTATATATCCATGTACTAAACTAATTTTTTTTTTTTAAATTGATTAAAATTAGTTATGGATTTAAATATTTTATGATGATGATTTGTGTATTTACATGTCTTTTTTTATTCTCATAAGAGTGATGTTTGGAGAGTAATGGTTTATATCAGAGAGGATAAAAATTGCCACACACATTATTTGAGAGTAAGTTCTCAATATATTAGCAATCCAAACAACCCCTAATTACAAAAATCCGTAGATTGCTTGTATTAGGCTCTAATATGAAAGCTCTTCTCACTAGCTAAATATTTCATGGCAATTCAGTTGCTCAAAATTTATGCATATGAATATATAAGTATGAAGTACAAATTTCTATTTTGTAAACAACTAACATCAAGTCGTAGTATTGTAGTAATACTTTGGTAGAATATTTGGAGTATAGCGAAGAGTTAGCAAGCCCAGGCCCAAAACTCACTCACTCACACTCATAAATTGCTATTTACATAACACCTCTTGTATCTTCTCTCTCTCCCCCCATTTTCAGCAATGATAGCATGAATATGATTGGTCCAAAGGATGTCACACGGATCAAACATGCAAACCATTAGATTAACTGCTGCTTTCCAAATTTTGTGGGGTTGTCGTAACTTTAAAAACCACCCATCTTCTTTTACTTGAAATGAAAATCATGGAAGTAAAAGAAGATGGGTGGTTTTTAAAGTGACGGCAACCCCACAAAATTTGGTTAAAGTCAACACAGCTCTGGTGAATATTCCAGGGGTCAAAGAAGCTGTTGAAGGTGCAGGACCTTTAGGTGGTGGTAAGTTTATCAGGGTGGACGGCCACACAGTTTGAAGCCGCGGTGCAGCCACTGATAGACAAGAAGCTTATCGAGGTAGTGGGGTGCGACTACTACGACCATGAGCCTATCTTCGCCGATCCCTAATAGGCAGGCATGGGAATTATTAGAGATTTATAATCAATGTAAAATAATTTTTATTAAAGTAGTAGTGATCCTGTTGTAATGTCAATGTCGTTTAATTAATGAAAAAATTTGCATTTACTTTGGTCAATGTTAACATGTTGTTATTCGTAATGTTTGAAAACCAACTACCAACTTTAACAATTACTGTAGTATTTGGTCAATGTTCGCTCACTTTGCCACCATTCACTTTTATCAAGGTTTAATTCTTCTGTTTGTTTTGTTTCAATTGTATAATTTGAATGTATTTTGTAGTGATATTTTTCTCAAGATGGAATTTCACTGTATTTGATTTGTAAACTGCATTTGACTTATTAAACACCTTACCAAACACCTAAGAATTGCATTCATGTTAATGCAGTGTTTCAGGGTAGAGCATTTATTTAAAAGCTTATTTAAATTTTGGTTGGTGAGTGTGTTAAATTGCATAGTACTTGGTGGTTATGAAGGTGTTCTCAATTTGCCTATCAAATTTACACTCCAACATCAAACCTTAACTTGCCAACTATATAAAAATCTCACATCTAAACACTAAAAAAACATCTTAAATTGTTACGGAAAGTTCTACAAGTTTGCTTGGTTAAAGATTATTTATACTCTTTACTGGGTTTTAACACACACATACACAAATACAATGCTAAGATTTACTCTTTGATCTTTTTTTGCAGCAGCAGCAAACACCTCTTTCCTACCACTGTTTAATATGTTTGCTCAAACTGGTGATCAAAACCTTCTAGTTTTATTTTATTATATAAAAGCAAAACAACCTTTTTCTTGATGAAATAGGTTGTGTCGGAAATGAAAAGGTATAATTTCATTGTCTTTTTCTATTAATATTTATATCTTGACAAGTGATCATCGTTAATATAAAAAAAAAATATAAAAAAAAAAAAAAAAAAAAAAAAAAATTGACTTAAGATGTCTATAATATCTTTGAAAATATATGCCCAACATTTGTCTTTTCTCATAAGCTCATATTTAGTGTTGGATTAGATTATATGAGAAATGATTGAGAGACCTAAAAGTTATGCCTAATATTATGCCTAAACATGTGTGGCATCAATTCATTGGTTGTGTCAACCGGACCCACTTCTTAACAATCTAATCAAGTAATGACACATAAGTTAGGTATAAAATTAGTCATGTCTTTTAGGTCTCCTAATCTTTTCCCAGATTATATTAAACAAGTTGATAAAATTAAGGGGGTGTTTTGCTAATCTTATTAATCCATTGTGTCTGAAAATAGTTGTATCAAATCAGTAGTAACAAAGCAAGAATACCACGGCAAGGATGACCATATATAATGTGTCTGAAAATAGTTAAATAGAAATCATTTCCGAGCCAAAGTTTATATGATTTCGGCGTTGGAGAAATGTCCCGTAATTTAAATAATTTCTACTGAACCTTCAACATTTTTTTTTTGAGATTGTATCCTGTGAATATAATAAATAAATAAATTGTGTTTACGTACATGAAAGAGTAGCAATGAACCACTCTAAAAAAAAAGACAAACTACATGCTTTGAGCAATCTCGAATCCTAAAATCATAGCCTCAAAATTCACATCAGTTCACACATAAGGCTATGTACTTTTAACTTTAAGCAAGCACATTTATGCAATACGTGGTTTATCTTGTTTTGATCATTAGAAGATAAATTATACTTGTAAATTCACTTTATCTGATTTCATAAATTTTTAAGGCAGATTTAAAAAATCAAATAAGTAGTCATCAACCAAATATTTACGTATACGTAGTGTTTGTCTTGTTTCAAACATATAAAACCATGTGATTCTTTAATGACACTAGCATCGTCTTTTACATACCCTGAGCATAAAAGTATTTCCTAAATATATAGTACATGCAACACATGTATATATACCTTCCCTACTACATGTCACCTTATTCACAAATCCTAAAAAACACCTACCTCGATTCGACATTGGGAGACTTTGTTTTGAGTTTCGGTTCTTATTTACGGTCACGTTTTAATGAAGGTACGTAAACTTCACCCTTAAGTTCGACCGTTCGAATTAACTATCGTCCATATATGTATAGTCATTGAGCTTTATATTATCAGTATATATATTCGTTTTTTATGGGATAATCATAATATATCACATTCAAAGTTGTTTATCGAGTCAATGCTAGACCACATGCATGAACATAAGCTATGTTATGAATAACTACATATACTTGTTTTGGTAATGTAACAATAAAACATATATCAGCATGGGTCGAATTTAAGCTTTTTTGCGTTAACAATGTAGTCGGGTTAATGTTTTAGAAACCGGATTCGAAAAACGAAAACTAGTCTAAAGTATTACGTATTGGTGGTCGTAATCTTATCAGAAAGTTTAAAAGGTAGCCGAGACATCTTTGTGCCAATATCTACTTCTTTTGTAATCCTTGAAATTATGTGTATAAATTTAAGGTTAGGTATGTTAAAAGAAAACACAACAAATACATTTTCTAAATGTACCTCGATAATAAGGTGGGTTCAATGATTTGCGAAAATCAAGTACACGTCAAAACGTCCATTTAGAGCTGAACTTCTAATGCCATGATTTATTTGTTTGTTACGCGGTTCGACTATGAGATTGCCTAAGTTATGATGAGATAAGGTTGGTACAATTTATGTTCGCATATGTACGTTTATGAACAGAAAGAGATGATTTAAACATTCTAATGTTTAGATTTGTAAATGATGCAAAATTTACATTAATATATAGAAGCAAATTATTAATCTAACCTAATAAAATTGTTCACAACGTGGTCTTAAATATTTTTCTCAAGATGGAATTTCATTGTATTTGATTTGTAAAATGCATTTGACTTAACATTCCTCAATGTGATGAATTAAACACCTTACCAAACACATGAGAAGTGCATTCATAGTACTTGGTGGTCATGAAGGTGTTCTCAATTTGCCTATAAAATTACACTCCAACATCAAACTTTAACTTGCCAATTATATACAAATCTCACATAGACCCATGTTGGGACTCGAACTTGAGACTTCCCCTAGCCAAACATCCCCTACCTAAGGCATCTTAAGGAAACATTGGTGGCCAACTCATCTAGCTCACTTGGTTATGTATCTTTGTATGATAGGGATGAAATATGTGTGACTATAAATTGTATTGGGCCAAAAAAAGTCTTGTGTGATACTCATAAATTGTGGGTGGATAAATAGGATTTGTATATATCTTTTTAATCGTGGCCTTTACTTGATGCTTTAAAGTTGTTTGCACTTGATCAAGTTTGGGCAATGTTTTTAGACTAAACTTGATGCTTTAAAGAGTAATTGAGCTTGATCATGAAACTCAAGTAGCTTGAAAGTATCCATAAAGGCTAGTTTACAAAACAAACTTGATTCGACCAATCGTATAGAAATATGGGTTGTATAGATATTAGTATTCTTAATGATAGAAAAACTTGACGATAATTCAAGTCAAGGTTTCTAAATAAAAATGGACTTGTTATATGCTTCCAAGTTCCAAACAAAATACATTTCGCGACTTTTTGTGGATTCCAATGTGGGCCATGAGGCGAAAGCATGTCGGTTTATGAAAAAAGAGGGACAAGTGTTTGCGCGTGTCTCATGGTGGAAGTGCCAAGTGCATTTCGCACCACACCCTTTTGAGTTCATGAAAATCGACAATGTGTCTTCTTTTCATAAACCATTTCCCCCAAATGTCCATCTAGGTGATCTTCGCAACAAAAAATGCCTGGATGAACATATGGTGTTTGTTCATTTAGACGACCATAAATTGTGCCACTTTCGTTAATATGATATATATAGATGCACATCTTATTAATTGTCTGTTGAATGCCTTGCTAAGTGTTCACTTCGTTTACCAACGCAAGCAACACCAAAGATTCAAGTTCAATAGATTCCCAAGTGTAATATTTTTTTAATCGTGGCAAGACTTTTTTTTTCCTCAATTCTCGATCTTAATCAATATGTTATCTTGTTTTTCGAAAAAAGAAAAAAGAAAGTGTGCACTTCATTTACCACAAAACAAACAAATACCTACCCACTGCACCCATTTACTCTCATTCTTTTACTCATTCATTCACCACAAAACAAATAAATACCTACCCACTGCATGCACTCATTTACTCTCATGCATTTACAACACAACAAACAAATACCTACCCACTGCACCCACTTACTCCCATGAATTTACTCTCATGCACTTACTCTTTCTCCTTTATAAATAAACACACACACACACACCAAACAACAACACTCTCATTAATCCCACCATCACTGAGACTCCTACCACCGAAACCAACCACCACCCGCAAGTTTTTGAGGTATTCTTTAAGTGTTTCTTACATAAATATATATCTTTTTCATGTTTTAAAGATTCTTTTCTATATACCAATTTCTTTTTCTGTTGGTGCCCTTACCATCGCAAGAACTTGGCTAGCTTTTATTTAGGGTATATCATTTTACATTTTTAGTTAACTTGTGCTTTTGTTTGTTCCTAATAGTTAAATGTGGTGATAATATATGTGCTTAATTCTTTGGTGATATAAGTAAACTGATTCATTATGACTTTGTGTATATGTTTGATAAATGTTTTTCGTATGTTTTTTTAATTTTTAAATGAATGTACTCAAAAAGTCAAAAGCTTATTCAGTGTTTTTTTAGGTTAAACAAATCTATTTCTATGGATTTATCTAGAGAAATGCTTTTTTTTTAGGCTCATCAATCTATCTTTTTTTAAGCATTTAATGTTTATATAGAAAAATAATTAGATTTAAAAAAAAATAATGTATGTTTTCATGCTGATTTTTAATATAATAAAGTATGTTTTTATGTTGGTTTCATTCTTTTTTGAAAAGGGATGTATATTTTTTGTTTTTTCTATCTTATTCAGTTATTTGTATACAAGAATGTATTGTTTTTATGTTGATTTATTTGTGGGCTTCTGCTTTGATTAAAAACAAGAATTGTTAGTTTCATTTTTTTTGTAGTGTATATACTATATGATGAACATTAAGGTCTTTCAACCACCACCCAACTTACATTAAGCTTTCATCTACCAATATTTAAGGCTATTCACTAACGTTAAAGATTATTTATATTCTTTGTTGGGTTTTAAACGCGCACACAAATACAATACTAAGATTATTGAATCAATTATACTCTTTGATCTTTTTTTGCAGCAGCAAACACCGATTTCCTACCACTGTTTAATATGTTTGCTCGAACTAGTGATCAAAACCCTCTGCTTTTATTTTATGATACAGAAGCAAAACAACAATTTTCTTGTTGAAATAGATGTTCTCGGAAATAAAAAGGTATATTCTCACTATCTTTTCTTATTAATATTTATTTCTTGATAGGTGATCATCGTTAATATATATATATATATATATATATATATATATATATATATATATATATATATATATATATAAGTGACTTAAGACGTCTACAATATCTTTATAAATACATGCTCAATGTTTGTCTTTTCTCATAAGCTCATATTTAGTGTTGGATTAGATTAGATTAAACAAGTTGATAAACTTAAGGGGGTGTTTGGCTAATCTTATTGATCCATTGTGTCTGAAAATAGTTGTAATCAAATCAGTAGTAACAAAGCAAGAATACCGCGGCAAGGATAACCATATATATTGTGTCTGAAAATAGTTAAATAGAAATCATTTCTGAGCCAAAGTTTGTAATAACTTCTTCTAAGCATTCAACTTTTTTTTTTTTTTTTTTTTTTGGTAAAGAGATTGTACCCGGTGAATATATTAAAATATTTTTGTGTTTACGTAGATGAAAGAGTAGCAATGAACCACTCTAAAAACGACTAACTGCATGCTTTGAACAATCTCAACCACAATCCTAAAATCATAGCCTCAAAATTCATATAAGTTCACACGTAAGGCTATATACTTTTAAGCAAGCACATATATGCAATAAGTGGTTTATCTTGTTTTGATAAGTAGAACATAAATTATACTTGTAAATTCATTTTATCTAATTTCATAAATTTTTGCGGTAGATTTAATAAATCAAATAAGTAGAGTCATCAACCAAATATGTACGTATACGTGATGTTTGTCTTGTTTCAAACGTATAAAACCATGTGATTCTTTAATGACACTAGCATCGTCCTTTACATACCCGGAGCATAAAAGTACGTACAAGGTGACATACACTTTGATCATCTAGCATCGTTTAATTTTAACCAGGTGATGTTCGATCCATTGATCATCTTGCACTTCCAATATCCGGCCCTGCATATCGGCCCATAGTACAACACTTTCCTAAATAGAACATACGACACATGTATCTCATTGATCAAACATGCAAACCATTGGATTATATTTCAAATTCTATCCAATGGCTAGAATCTTCAATCCCTGTGTTTGTTTTTCAACCAATCAGAGGCCTCCAAATCATGTATTTAAACCCCCCCCCCCCCCCCCCCCTAACTCCCCACAGCTTCATCACTCTTTCTTCAATCAATCTTTCTTCTTCAGCTAGAAATGAGCTACTGCTTTCCAGTCCCAAAACCAAAAGGGGAAAATGAGGCAAATAATGGAAGGAAATGAAAGATGAGTAAAGAAGTAAAGAGAAAAAGAAAGTATATGAAAGAAAACTACTACATTTATTTATCTTGTGTTCTTGAGATTAAAGGAAAATGAACGAAAGTGAATAAAAAGTATGTTCTTTAAAAGAGTGGATGTAACAAAGTTACAATTACACCCTTTTGAAAAGGCATAAAACAATAAAAGAAAGATAAATGAAAGGGTAATATTGTCATTTAAATATTAGAAAACCACTTTACTCCCCTTCCATCTCAAAAATGGGATGAAACATTTGGCTAAAAAAAACAATGGGGTTTCACACCTTTCCACTTTCTTTTCTTCCTAAATAAAATCTTGAGAACATAACTTTTTTAATTCGTTCCACTTTCACTTACTTTCTTTCCTTAAATGCAGCTTGAGTAAACAGTGTAAAAGAAGATGGGTGGTTTTTAAAGTGAAGGTAACCAAAGAAAATTTAGTTAAAGTCAACACAAAAATTGTGAATATTCCAGGGATCAATGAAGCTGTTGAAGGTGTAGGACCTCTAGGTGGTGGTAGGTTTATCAAGGCGGACGGCTAGGTTAACACCACACAGTTTGAAGAAGCGGTGCAACCACTAATAGACAAAAAGCTTATCGAGGTAGAGGGGTGCGACTATTACGACGATGAGCCTAGGTTCGCCAATCCCTAATAGGCATGGGAATTATTAGAGATTAATAATCAATGTAAAAAATAATTTTTATTCCTGTTGTAATGTCTCGTTTAATTAATGAAAAAATTTGTTAGTGGCTCATTTGCATTTACTTAATAAAAGACCTCAGTGTGAGATTTCAAAGATCCTCTTAGATCTATTTTAAAAATTACTATATAGTATTATGTAATATGCATTTTTGGTACCATACTTTGGCAAAAGAGCCACAGTCCTAAAATCATAGCCTCAACCACAGTCCTAAAAAAACGAATAACTACATGCTTTGAACAATCTCAATTAGAGTCCTGAAATCATAGCCTCAAAATTCATTTCAGTTCACACATAAGGCTATGTACTTTTTGGCAAGCACATTTATGCAATACATGGTTTATCTTGTTTTGATTAGTAGAACATAAATTATACTTGTAAATTCACTTTATCTGATTTCATAAATTTTTAAGGCAGATTTAAAAAATCAAATAAGTAGAGTCATCAACCAAATATTTACGTATACGTAGTGTTTGTCTTGTTTCAAACATATAAAACCATGTGATTCTTTAATGACACTAGCATCGTCTTTTACATACCCTGAGCATAAAAGTATTTCCTAAATATATATATAGTACATACAACACATGTATATATACCTTCCCTGCTACATGTCACCTTATTCACAAATCCTAAAAAACACCTACCTCAATTCGACATTGGGAGACTTTGTTTTGAGTTTCGGTTCTTATTTACGGTCACGTTTTAATGAAGGTACGTAAACTTCATCCTTAAGTTCGATTGTTCGAATTAACCATCGTCCATATATGTATAGTCATTGAGCTTTATATTATCAGTATATATTCATTTTTTATGGGATAATCATAATATATCACATTCAAAGTTGTGTCTGGAGTTACCACATGCATGAACATAAGCTATGTTATGAATAACTACATACTTGTTTTGGTAATGTAATAATAAAACATGTATCAGCATGGATCGAATTTAAGCTTTTTTGCGTTAACAATGTAGTCGGGTTAATGTTTTAGAAACCGGGTTTGAAAAACGAAACTAGTGTCTATAGTATTTTACTGGTGGTCGTAATCTTATCAGAAAGTTTAAAAAGTAGCCGAGACATCTTTGTGACAATATCTACTTCTTTTCTAATCCTTGAAATTATGTGTATAAATTTAAGGTTAGATATGTTAAAAGAAAACTCAACAAATACATTTTCTAAATGTACCTCGATACTAAGGTGAGTTCAATGATTTGTGAAAATCAAGTACACGTCAAAACGTCCATTTAGCGCTGAACTTCTAATGCCATGATTTATTTGTTTGTTACGCGGTTCGACTATGGGATTGCCTAAGTTATGACGAGATAAGGTTCGTACAATTTGCACGATACTTTTATATGATCACATAAAGATAAAGAAGAAGAAATATACAGAATGATAAAGATAAAAACGATGTATGCTCACGAGTCACGATGGGACTTGACATCCTAGAAAGTCTTTGGCAATGACGTTTTTGGTGCCCGACCAAGATATCGGGATTACAAAGCCACTCGGTACATATGTAAATTGCACTTTGCGTTTCTCTCCTAGTAGGGTTTCCACATTCAGTTCTTTGTCTCGTGAGCTTACTCCTTGTGGTATATGACTAACCAAAGGGCACCCTGCATGGCTTACGATTTTTCAACACATGAGGTATAGATTTTCTCTACGGGTCGCGGGATGTTGACAACTATAGATTAAAGATAAAATATGAATCAAAGATGAATGACTTTGAAAATTAAGATTGATGGCCTTAGATAAATTTATGTTCGCATGTGTAGTATGCTATTTGAACCGTACTCACGATGTTTTATATTATTTAAAGTATCTTCATATAAAACACAAAGAGACGATTTTAACATCCTAATGTTTAGATTTGTAAATGATGCAAATTTTACATTAGTAGAAGCAAATTATTAATCTAAGGGGGGTGGCGGTCCATGCGGTTTCGAGCTTCGGCATACGATGCCGCTCGGCATCACCCAAAACCACTCGCTCGGCATGGGATTTTCGGCATGCAAATCGGTATCACATACCGATTCGGCATGGTTGTTTCCCCATAAAAGTCGAACGCTGGAGCATTAAATGGGGGATCTGTTTGAGGCTAATATTTTGCAGAAATATAAAAAAGCCTTTTAATTTCTTGATCTAATATTTTGCAGAAATAAACCCTTTTATAATTGTGTATTTTTCTTATGATGGGTTTTGGGGAGGTTTGTGAACTTGTGATTCGCCGATAGTGACATATGGCGGTGGTGGAGGTAACACGAAGTCAAGTATTTTTTTGTGTTAAGTTATTGAGGAAGAAGGGGAGACATCGAGGAAGAAGCCGAATGAATAATGAGTTTTTGTCGTGAGATATAAGGAAAAGAAATAGAGAGAATGAAAGTGGGGTACTTTCTTTGAATTATCATGTTGTTTTTTATTTATGTTTTTTTTTTTAAGTTTTATTTATGTTTTTTTTTAAGTATTATGTAATAATTATTGAATTATTATTAATAAAATAGTTGTTTTTTATTTATGTTTTTTTAATTTAAATTTTATTATTGATACACATTTAATGCTTGATTAGGCAAAAACTTAGGCAAGATTGCCACTAAAAAAGAGTGTTTAGGCAAGATTAGGCAAAAAATGTGTTGGACAAACTTGATTGGTTGTTTTCTTTAAAGAGGAGGCAAAGTGAGGCAAGGTTGCCACCCCCTAACCTAATGAAATTGTTCACAATGTGGTCATAAATATTTTTCCCAAGATGGAATTTCAATGTACTTGATTTGTAAAATGCATTTGACTTAACATTCCCCAATGTAATGAATTAAAACACCTTACCAAACAACTAAGAAGTGCATTCATGTTATTGGAGTGTTTGAGGGTAGAGCATTTATTTAAAAGCTCTTTAGTTGGTGAGTGTGTTAAATTGCATAGTACTTGGTGGTTATGAAGGTGTTCTCAATTTGCCTATAAAATTTACACTCCAACATCAAACTTTAACTTGCCAATTATATACAAATCTCACATAGACCCGGGTGGGACTCGAATTCGAGACTTCCCCTAGCCAAACATCCCCTACCTAAGGCATCTTAAAGAAACTTTGGTGGCCAACTCAGCTAGCTCAGTTGGTTATGTGTGACTATAAATTGTATTTGGCCAAAAAAGTCTTGTGTGATACTCATAAATTGTGGGTGGATAAATAGGATTTGTATATATCTTTTTAATCGTGGCCTTTACTTGATGTTTTAAAGTTTTTTGCACTTGATCAAGTTTGGGCAATGTTTTAGACTAAACTTGATGGCTTTGACCAGTGGAAGCTTAAACTCGTATCAAGAGTAATTGAGCTTGATCCTGAAACTCAAGTAGCTTGAAAGTATCCATAAAGGCTAGTTTACAAAACAAACTTGATTCGACCAATCGTATAGAAATATGGATTGTATAGATATTAGTATTCTTAACGATAGAAAAACTTGACGATAATTCAAGTCAAGGTTTCTAAACTAAAATGGACTTGTTATATGTTTCCAAGTTCCAAACAAAATACATTTGTGACTTTTTGTGGACTCCAATGTGGGCCATGAGGCGAAAGCATGTCGGTTTATAAAAAAAGAGGGACAAGTGTTTGCCGCGTGTCTCATGGTGGAAGTGCCAAGTGCATTTCGCACCACACCCTTTTGAGGTCACGAAAATCAAAAATGTGTCTTCTTTTCATTGACCATTTTCCCCAAATGTCCATCTAGGTGATTTTCGCAACAAAAAATGCTTGGATGAACATATGGTCTTCCACACCTTTATTGGTGTTTGTTCATTTAGACGACCATAAATTGTGCCACTTTCGTTAATATGATATATATAGATGCACATCTTATTAATTGTCTGTTGAATGCCTTGCTAAGTGTTCACTTCGTTTACCAAAGCAAGCAACACCAAAGATTCAAGTGGAAGAGCAGCAACATCAAATTTTTAGTTCAAGTACAAGGAAAATATCAAAGATTCAAGTTCAATAGATTCACAAGTGTAATATTTTATTAATCGTGGCAAGACGTTTTTTTTGCCTCAATTCTCGATCTTAATCAATATGTTATCTTGTTTTTTTGAAAAAAGAAAAAAGAAAGTGTTCACTTCATTTACCACAAAACAAACAAATACCTACCCACTGTACCCATTTACTCTCATTCATTCACCACAAAACAAATAAATACCTACACACTGCACCTATTTACTCTCATGCATTTACTCTCATTCATTTACGACACAACAAACAAATGCCTATCCACTACACCCATTTACTCCCATGAATTTACTCTCATGCACTTACTCTTTCACCCACATAAAGAAACACACACACACCAAATAATAACACTAGCATCCCACCACCACCATCGACACCCACCACAACTGAGCCTCCTACCACCAAAACCCACTACCACCCGCTAGATTTTGAGGTATCTTTTTTTAGCGTTTCTCATAAATTTATATCTTTTTCATGTTTTAAAAATTCTTTTCTATAAACCCATTATTATTATTATTATTATTATTATTATTATTATTATTATTATTATTATTATTATTAGAAACTAATAGGATTTACAAGAAATTAGTAGGTAGCCGAGAAACAATCTGTGCCCCCACTCCTCTAGCTATAGCGAAGCTAACCCTACTAAAAATATGAGCAGCAGCACGTGCTCCAATATCTTGAGTCACCGAGAATCTTCGAATACGTTTTATTATTATTATTATTATTATTATTATTATTATTATTATTATTATTATTATTATTTATTTTATAGATCTGTTGGTGCCCTTACCGTTGCAAGAACCTAGCTAGCTTTTAATTAGGGTATATCATTTTACATTTTTAGTTAACTTGTGCTTTTGTTTGTTCCTAATAGTTAAATGTGTTGATAGTATATATACTTAATTCTTTGGTGATGTACTTCAAAGCTTATTCAGTAAGTGTTTTTTTAGGTTAAATAAATCTATTATCTATGTGTTTATTTGGATTTATCTAGGCAAATGCTTTTTTTAGTTTGGTTTAAGCTCATTAACCTATCTTTTTCTTAAGCATTTAATGTTGATATAGAAAAATATAATGTATGTTTTCATGCTGATTTTCATATAACAAAGTATGTTTTTATGCTGGTTTTATTCTTTTTTGAAAAAGGATGTATGTTTTTTGTTTTTTCTATTTTATTTGTATACAAGAATGTTTTGTTTTTATTTTGTTAGATTTATTTGTGGGTTCTGCTTGCATCAAACACAAGAATGGTTAGTTTCATTCTTTTTTGTAGTGTGTATACTATATGACTAACATTAAGGTTTTTCAACAACCCACCCAACTTACATTAAACTTTCATCTGGCAATATGTTAGGCTATTCACTAACGTTAAATATTATTTATACTCGGGTTTTAAACATACACACAAATACAATACTAAGATTATCGAATCAATTATACTCTTTGATCTTTTTTTGCAGGAGCGAACACCGCTTTCCTACTACTATTTAATATGTTTGCTCGAACTGATGATCAAAACCCTCTGCTTTTATTTTATGATACAAAAGCAAAACAACCATTTTCTTGTTGAAATAGGTGGTCTCGGAAATAAAAAGGTATAATCTCACCATTTTTTTTTTTTTTGTTATTTTTTATTTTTGTTTATTTATTTTTATCAATATCTACATCTTGACAGGTGATCATCATTAATATAGAAAAAAGTGACTTAAAACGTCTACTATATCTTTGTAAATATATGCCATTCATTTGTCTTTTCTTGTACGCTCATAATTAGTGTTGGATTAGATTATATTAAACAAGTCGATAAAATTAAAGGGGTGTTTGGCCAATCATATTAATCCATTGTGTCAAAAATAGTTGTAATCAAATAAGTAGTAACAAAGCAAGAATCCCAAGGATAACCATATTGTGTCTGAAAATAGTTAAATAGAATCATTTCCGAGCCAAAGTTTATATAATTTCGGCATTGGGGAAATGTCTAATTATTATTATTATTATTATTATTATTATTATTATTATTATTATTATTATTATTATTTTATTATAATCATCACTTTGTTACAATGAACCACTCTAAAAAAACAACTAACTACATTCTTTGATCAATCTCAACCACAGTCCTAAAATCATATCCTCAAAATTCATATCAGTTCACATATAATACTATGTACTTTTTAGCAAGCACATTTATGCAATACGTGGTTTATCTTGTTTTGATCAGTAGAACATAAATTGCACTTGTAATTCACTTTATCAAATTTCATAAATTTTAAAGCTGGTTATAAAAATCAAATAATCAATATTTCTATGCTTCGTGTATTTCATTTCATGCAATTTAAGTAGAAATATAGGGTTGTATGCATAAAGTAATTTACCTTTTCATTATGCCTTTGAAAAATGATATTTTGTAAACGTTGAGTCATTTTGTAACTTACTTTTTTTAAAGGTTGGGGCATTTTATAATTTATAATTGTAATATCATATACATAATCAAAATTGCGTTTTGATTAGTTTTTTAACCAGTTTTGAAAAACTAATTTCACAGTTTGTTTGGTTATGCAATGGCCCAAACTAGCTATCTTTTAGTGAGTTTCAACGTACGTTTTCATTTCAACCATTGTAGTTATTTCTTTTTTAACTTCTGAATTTAAGTTGATAAAAGATAATTTGTTTGTGTCACCAACATTGACAAGTCAAGTTTTATATATAATTTAAACGAAAGTTTCAATAATGTTAGGTTTTATAAAGAATTGCTAATATTAGTATTTTCGAAATTACCCAAACGTGACACAAAAACCATTTATTATGAATCGGAGTTTCAAGATGTTTCCCTTAACCAGCATGTATAAACTATGTCTTGCAGAAGTGTTTTGCATGTCTAGTGTATACATGGCAAGGACTATAGTTATCTAAAATTTAATTTTTTATTTTTTATTTTAATTTGTGGTTGTTGTTTTGATTTTCATCAGTAGGAATTCCCGATTTGAGGTGTTCTCCATTCGTCCCTTTATCAGACAAGTATGGGTTAATACCAGATGGGGATCTCACTTATTGGAGCCTGATTTTGCTTATGTCCCTCTATTCGACCATGAATGGTGTCATCCGATAAACATCACGACGATGAGTATATATGCCTTGGCAACCCTAGTTCTACTAATTTAGTTGCATTTTCTTCTTCCGTTGAGATTATTATGGAGATCTATGTTACTACAGAGAAGAAATGTTTTGAACTTTGCAGTAGTAAGTTTAAATTAGACTTGTTAACTATTTGGGGCAAGAATTTGGATAACCAGTGCTGTTTTATTGATGTTAAAGACGAGGATGGGTTTACAGAGATGCATTACATGCTAATAAAGGATGCGGTAGATGTTGCTGTGTAGATAAGGTATAAAACTACTAATGAGGTTCAGGGTTGTAAAGTTCGTGGACAAATATATGCTTACTACGGATCTGATATTCTCGGTCATTGTCGTGCTTCAACGAGGCCTTGCTATTGGGCATTGCTCTTTCGAGCTGATGTTTCTTTTGCTTTGGAATTATCAAAATAGCCTGTGTTAATATCTTTTATGGCCTAATTTATATCTCCTTATTAAATTATATGGGAATGTTTGGTAGATGGGTTTCGAAATGAGGGAATGGTTTGAATCCAATAAAATATGTTTTGTATGCATGATTCAGAATTAAATGTAGAAATAAGAATGATAGATTGATAGGAAGGGAGAGGGTTAGGTTTCCATCACTTAGGGAACTTTGAGTTGTTGGATGAGATATATAGATGATAACTATACCTCAACTTTAATACTAATAAAAAAGGAATGGTAATCATATATTTAATCCCATTTCATTAAATTCATACTAATTACGATTCCAGATAGAAAACCAAACACGCTCTAAATATTATTTATCATCATATTTTATTCACTTTTTAATTCATTCGACCAAACACTTTAAATTACGATAAGATCAAAATGAGCATTTAATTGAAGCGAAGTATTGTATATTTTGTGATTTAGATGGTACCCATAGACAAAAAAAAGTTGTAGTAAGTCAATGGTTCTGCTCTTCATTCCAAACAAGCAGTAAAATTAAATCTAAAGTTAATATCTTAATGAATTTTGTTTCGATATTGGCCATATTTTCTTGTATGCAATACTTATTACAAGCTGTAATGAAAGTTAGTTTCCGAGTTATTCTAGAAAACCAAGAAATCCATATCAGTTTTGAAGTTATCTCCATTGACTCCCAAGAGTGCAAATCATATTTATAATCGTTAAAGCACCCAAAAAGAGAGTCGTGTAGTTTTGCTTGCTATGGATTATGCACAACCTTAAATAGTTCCATCGAAGGCTATGCGTCTTACAAAATAGCTGTCCGTTGGTGCTAGCTCATGGTGATCATGATGAATCATGTATGAGTATGATAGGGAAAACTGCAGAACTCGTTACCACTTGATGATAATGGTTATAACTTATATATAGGTTATTGACAAGGACATATCCCGTGAATTTTGAGGGTCTTGTTCGTTATTTCAAATAAGGCCCTGGCCCCTTCAATACGAATAGTTTGAATGCATGCATGACGTTACTCACGTTGATTAAGTTGAAACAAGTATGCCAAAACACGAATAGATCAAACAGCACTACTACACAAAAGGCCATAGAAACCTCTTAATAGAAACCGGTTTAAGAAAAACTAGTTTCTATAGTTAAAACGTAGGGAGCATGGGAAGCATACAAACCAGTTTTTTCAAACAAACAAGTCTCTTTAATCCAAATCACACTAAAACTGGTTCTATTATAAGAAACCAATCTCTGCACAAAATGAAAGACACTGGTTGTTTTGATGAGACAAGTCTTTACGTTTTTCTATGATAGACACCGGTTTTTTACATAAAAACTGGTATTTTTTCTCAATTCATAACGGCTCTTTTTTCCTTCTACATTTATAAATCCCGAGGACGCCATCTGTTTACTTTTCTTATGTTTGTTGTATGACTGATTCTTATTAGATAAGTGTTATGCAAAATTATTTAACAAAGTATCAACTTCATCCTGTGGTAAAGAGTATTGTACATAAGATTTTTTGAAATAGATCTTAAGTTCGACTCCGACAAAAGATATTCTAAAACTGTTTCTAACTTGATCATAGTTCAGTACACTATAAATAATTAAAAAATATTTTTTATTGTATCCGCGTAGAAAAACAATGTTTACTAATTATGTCGCATATTATTTTTGTGTGAATGCTTACTAAATATGTCGCATATGTATTAGTTGGATATTTTTTACTAATTTTGGTGTGAATGCGTAGATTCAATATCGTTAGCAAAACTTTTTTAAAGTTTTTTCTCGTCGTTAAAAGTTAGATGCCGTTTAGTTGGTGAAAATTTTTCCATTTTTCCAGAAATTTTTTTATATAAAAAGGGAAAAATTAAAAATCCGTTTAGTTACACTTGTTTTTCAACATTTAAAAAAAATGAAATTATCATTCTCTAAAGTTAAACTAAAAATTTGAAAAGCCCATTCTACTCTTTTTAGTTTTTCCATTGTCATTTTTTTATATGTTCGTTCTTAAACATTTTCATCTGTTTTTAAACTTTTATACATTTTTAACCGTTTTCACCCCTTTTTATACGTTTTATCCGTTTACATCTGTTTACGTCCGTTTTATACATTTTCATCCGTTTTCATTCGTTTTATACGTTTTCGTCCATTTTTATATGCCTTTATACGTTTTCGACCGTTTACGACAGTTTTTGTATGTTTTTATATGTTTTCGTCCGTTTATACATTTTCTTCTATTTTTTACCGTTTTCGTCTGTTTTTATATGTTTTTTTTAGTTTTTATACACTTTCATCCGTTTTCTTCCATTTTTTTTATGTTTTTATTCATTTTTATACGTTTTCATCCTTTTCATCCATTTTATACGTTTTCGTCCGTCTTTGTAGTTTTTTATAAGTTTTCGTTCGTTTTATACGTTTTCGTCCATTTTTATACATTTTAGTCCGATTTTATACGTTTTTGATCGTCCGTCTTTTTACATTTTTATGCGTTTTATCCGTTTTATACGTTTTCATCTGTTTTTACACATTTTCGCCCATTCTTTTATAAGTTTTTATAGGTTTTCGCCTATTTTTTATAGGTTTTATCAGTTTTCATATGTTTTATACGTTCTTACCCATTTTTATACGTTTTATCCGTTTTCATCCGTTTCGTCTGTTTTTATACTTTTTTCGTCCAGTTTTATATGTTTTCGTCTGTTTGTATACGTTTTTGTCCGATTTAACGTTTACATTCGTTTTGTACGTTTTCGTCTGTTTTTGTCTATTTCCATCTAGTTTCGTAGGTTTTCGTCCGTTTTGTGCGTTTTTGTACTGGTTTTTGTTTGTTTTTTCTTCAGTTTTTACCTTTTATACGCTTTTGTTGTTTTAATACATTTATCCGTTTTGTGCTTTTTTGTACCTTTTTTTTTTCTCTCATACGTGCTACTGTAATTATAAGTAAGCAAAATGACGTATAATAAGTCATTAGGTAACATATGTTACTATAATTATGAATGCGTAAAATGACGTAAAATAATATATACATATTTAAATAGAATGGTTATATTTGTAAAATAGTCGCGTAAGACAACATTGTTATATCAAACCTTCATGTTACTATAGCAAGATAACATAGAGATGCAGACCGAATTAGCCTAAAAGCCGAGACCGAGGACCGGACCGAATGTGGTCGGTCCGGTCTCTGTCGGTCCGGTCTAACAAGGCAAAATAGTCGGCTTGTGGTCCGGGCTAGACCGACTAAGACCGAGACCGAATTAGCCCAAAAGCCGTCGGTCCGGTCCGTTCGGGTGGTTTGCTTAGCCCTACTTGTACGAGTGTGTCACTTCCCTTTTACAAAAGATCACTCATTATCAAAATTCTCATTGTTGGCGGCTCTCCCTCAAAAAGCTTCTCCACACTAAATATATCATGTCATTTATATTGTTTCACACAGAAGAAATTATTACCGCGCTAAATACACCGCTCCACTCGTTCTCTATCTACTCTCCGTCTAAGGAACGATCCAACATTAATGGAGGTTTCTCAGTAGATTTTTGATGAATTTCATCAAATACGTACCCCAAGGTAATTATTTTGACACGATTATGCCATAATTAGGGGTTATTCGTGCCTAAATTTTGTCATTACATGTTGAATTTTTGTTAAATATATTTTGATTTTGATTTTGTGTCGTGAATTTTAGGGTGATAAGTGTAGATAATACTTGTATTTTGAAATGTTATGAAGTAATTAGGATATGAGTTTGGATATAGTGTAATGTGTTACAATTGTTCCGAATTTGATGTGTAGACAAAGTGTTCGATGAAATGCCTAACCAAGTTGTGTGGCTTTTTTGTTTAAATTGTTTTTGGATAGCATGTGTAGACCAAGTGTTCGACAAAATTCCGGACTTAGTTGTTTGTATTTTATTTGTCGAAAATGGCGTGGATTAATTGTAGACAAAGTGTTCGACGATATGCTAGACTCAGTCGTGTGTAATTTTTGATAAAAATGTTGTGAATGCATGTGTAGAACAAGTGTTTGACAAAATGTATGATCGAGTTTTGTGCCTTTTTTTTTATTTTTTTTTATTTTTTATTAATGTCGTGGATTGTACGTGTAAAGTTTTCTTCTATTATCTACTCATGTAATGTAATGACATATAAAAGCCTAAAAAGTACCATGTTGAACTAGCTAAGTGATTCGTCTTAAGTGTGACCTATCGATGATATATTGCTTACGTCACATATGAGATACTTTTTTTTTTTTTTTTTTTTTTTTTTTTTTTTTTTTGGCATTACATCCAAATACGGTCTTGTCATGAGAATTCTTAAGTTCAATGTAATTTAGTGTTCGAAATTGTTGCTTTTTCTCCTAATAGTTAATACTGAAAGATATGCCTTATTATAACTCTATCCTTTTACATTTTTTAATCCTCTAGTTACATCAGTTTGTTGAGCTAAGTAAACAATTAGGCATCGAGTAAGTTTATGTGTTTGGTTGTTGTAGGCTTTAATTGTACTAATTTTGTTTATGCACTAAACAATATGATCCACATGCTTATTTATATGCTTCTATATAGCAAGTGAAGTTTAGATTGTTTCGTGGAGCAGTGATCGATGTTATGCACATGCCCACATATCTACTTAACTATTTGCTTACATTGTAATAACTTGCTTTCTTTTCGATGTGGTACAAATTAAATTATTAATAGGCAGCCATGTATATGTTGCTTTGCAGATTGGGTGTATCAAATCCCTTGGAACTTATCGTCTTGTTAGTTTTTTTTCTAGTATTTTCTGCATTTCACAACTGTACTATTTCTCACGGAGACCAGCCACACTGTGGATTACAATAAAAGGAATTTGAATAAAATGTGGAGAAATTGGTGTGCAAGGTTTCTTTCAAGTGAGGATCACAAGAGTATTTAGCCAAAAAAAAAATAGAGGTAAAGACGCTTGACAATCTAATAAGCGTTAATGTAATCTAGCTACGGAGGCCCTTTTGGTGGCTAACCAGCTCGATCTATATAGAAGTAAAGTAGGTGGAAAGGTACGCCAATATAACTTATAGTTTGAGATACGAGTTAAATGTACATGTAGCTTGTTCAATTGTTGTAGTACTATTTTAACTTCGTATTATTCTGTATCCAGGAAATTGGTGTGGTTTATAGAAGATGGCATCGTGGAGGAGGATTTATAATTTGTACTTGGGAGTAAATTTTTTGATTGAGGCTATTTTTAATAGTAACTTGGTTTATTATATATATATTCTAAAAGGGATTTGGGGTATGTGAGTGTTTTGCACTGTTCATGCTACAGTGCAAAACAGTGCAAAACAGTACCCACTTTTTTTTTCGTTTGTTACAGTGCAAAACAGTGCCCAATTTTCTTTTTTTTTTTTTTTTTTTTTTTTTTTTTTTTTTTTTTAATATAAAAGAGATGCACCACCCTCTAATTAAATTTTCATTTTAGACCATGAGGTTATGAATCTATTGCAAAGTTAGTCCGGCCGTTTCCTTAAATACTAACTTTGCAACATACCAACAATCTCAGGCCGTAAAAAAATACTATTTTCAGAAACACTTTACGAAAATAGTACTTACGGTTATCAACCTTTTGCATATTTAGTCCTTAATAACAAATTTTTTTTATACAACCGTTTAATTTCGAGTTTAGATTAAACAAAACATTCCCGCAGCAACGCGCGGGTAAACCCACTCGTTTATTACTATTATTATTATCATTCATTTTTTATTTATTTTATTATTTTTTGGGTGCAGAAATGAGCAGTTTGCAGCAGTTGAGAATCCTGGCTTCTGGAATTGGGCATTTACTTAGAAGGGTAGTGAGGGTGAGGTTCTGACAGAGATAGATCGTGACTGGCGAGGTTTTGGTTTTGAGGTTAGTTCGAATATTTTATACACACGTGTAGTCATTTTGATGCTAAGTTAGTTGCCTAAAAATCTGTAGAGGCTTATTTCCGTATCTATCTCATCCAAAATTGTCTATAAAGTATTCCAGAAATCTTTAATAAAATTTAATGAATATATAGAACCCTCTATTTTAATCACTTTTGGATAAACAACAAATGTGAATTTACTAGGCTAGAATGTGTGGCAAATGTCTAAAGATCGTTGATAAACATTAAACATTTTGTCTAATTACATTCGTAGAACATAGGTGAACTTATTACATTATTTCTTGAGGTAGAGGATGCATCTGTAGGTTTGCTCTAACTTATAGTTTCATCTTATAACTTTGCAATTTATTTATGTTAAAGTATCAAAACGACAATTTCCCCAACATAGTAAGTGCTTGTTAAATAACTTTGCAATTTGTTTATGTTATGAAATGGATGCATGAATTTGTAAATAGCGAGCCATTTGCTATGTGTATCTTGATTTAGTATGTTTCTGTTTGTGTGGTGAGTTACAGTTAACATATCAGATAGTAGTATAGTATAATAAAAACTTTGCAATTTGTGTGTTTGGTACTGATGTGTTTGGTACTACTGTGTGAATATATCATTCACGGACCACATAGACGGAAACACACTAAATCAGCATACACACAAATTGCTTAGCCCCTTTCATTAATCAAACCAAATTAGTACTTTTTTCATCGTCATCATATTCCAATCTCAGTAACTTTCATAGTGTATTGTATTAATTTAGTGTTTGCTCCTCGTTTATGCTCACTTCGGGGGTAACTATTGCTATTCCAGGGTGTTTAGTATTACTGCGTTAGTATATCATTTATTTAGCAACTGATGGATTTCTTAGTGGACAACATCATTCTTTTAGCAACCTGCTCTTGTCACATGTTTAAACATGCAAAGATTTCTGATGTGTTTTTTTTTATTAATTTACATATAGGTACCTTGGAGTGATGAGTGACTGTTAGAGAACAAAGAGTTGAACGCCATCATTGATGCATGGTTTACATTCTCGCATGATTGATTCCAGATAATTTGGCTAGTTATGTTGTATTCTAGTGTTTTTCTCTAGTTTGTTGAATTCTAGTGTTTCCATTTTGATCTTGTCTAGGATTTATTTTTTGCTGAATTGAAGTATTATCTTAATTTAACTTATTGATTTAACATTGTTGGTGCACTTTATTATGGTGAGATAAATTGTAAGTTATGGAATTTCAAGAAATTGGAATTTCAAAAACATTTTTTTTAATAAAATAGATTTACAAAAAGACAGGTTTTGATATAAAAACATATCTTTTTACTCTATATAAAGACTGGTTAGAATTTTAAATAAAGATATGTTGTGGAAGAACCAGTGCCAATCTTCAATAAAAGCATGTGTGTTTACTCTAATATGTTGACTAATTTTTAGGATAAAACCAGTGTCGATGCTTCTAACAGAGACAGGTTGTGCAACCGGTTTCTATATGTTTCGATCATGGAGATACCCCCCTTAAGAGAGTGGTCTAAAAACCACTCTTCATGGGCTATTTTGACCGGTTTCTGTGTGATTTTTTGTAGTAGTGCAGTTCAATACGTGGTTAAGTATTAAAAAAAATCAAAACCATAAACCACTAAAAACGTACTTGTCTAAAACTGTTAATACCGTCTTCGTTGAGTCGAAGTTTATAGTGTTGGACGTTTAATTTTTGGCCTTATAGTTACTACAAGGTATTCGAGCCCAGATCAATCGAATATGAATTAATCAGATTCTTGACATCACTGAAAAAAAGCTTGAGCCATAAGCATCAAGGTCAAACCTTCAGGAGAAGAGTGAACGGATGTCTTTGTGTAGAAGTGTTGGCCCTTATAGTTTTAAAAAAACTTAAGATAATTTTTAAAGTTATTTGAAAAGTTAAAGGCGCATTTTGAAAGTTCTTTTTACTTAAAAACAATATATACTAAACTTCAACATTTTTTATAAAACCGTGCGTACGTAAAAAACATATCAATATTGGGCTTGTTCTGTTCGTAATCGAAAGGGTTTTTTGGCAGTATTTTTTTTATTCACAAAATTAGCAGATATCTGTTAATTATTTGGCAAACAAAATTTGTTATGTAAAAATATTGTAAATATTAAAAAGTCCAGAGTATGTTTTGTAAGTTTTCTTCTTTTACTTATAAAATTTATTGTTTTTTATTTGAAAAATTAATTTTTTAACTGGACACGAATTTCGAGTCCATGCCTATAGTATTTATATCGAATATAAGTATAAAAATTATTTTAAGGCCCCAGTAGAATATAAAAGTGCCTTTATCTTAAAGGACGATATATGCTTGTGTCATTAATTAAAGAATCACATGGTTTTATTACTTTTATATGTTTGAAACAAGACTATTTTAGTTGATGACTGCTTATTTGATTTTTTAAATCTGCCTTAAAAGTTTATGAAATCAGATAAGGGGAATATACAAGCATAATTTATGTTCTACTACGTGTTGCAAAAATGTGCTTGCTAAAAAGCACATAGCCTAATGTGTGAACTGATATGAATTTTGAGGAAATGATTTTAGGACTCTAAGAGGCAGGGAATCGTAACGCCGCACTGGCGTTATTGCCTAGCTGGCATCGAGAAAACGGCGTTATCATGTTTTCACCATCTTGTGCGTTGGACGTGCATTACCATTTGTGTTACCAGCTTAACTCGCGTTGTGAACATATGAATTGAATAAAAAAAATTACAAAACAGCCCCTTCAACCTTTAAACGTATACATTTGAATTTCAAAAAAAAAACAAACACAATAATAGATCCGTTTGAAAATAACGACTATTTTTCAATATATATATATATATATATATATATATATATATATATATATATATATATATATATATATATATATATATATATATTCTCACCAACAAAAAAAGCCACTAAAATACTTATATTTTGCGCGAACAAAAAAAATGACTTGCAAACTCCCTCATTCTGTCAAACAACTCCAAACGTATATCCAAAAACAAGTTGAGAAAGACGATACGCAACGGCAAGAGGCAATTATCGAAGTCATTCAGAAGTTTGAGCTCGCAAAGGCACTCAAACAACGACTGAGAACACGATACACAGAGTGCAAAGACATCTCTGAAGATCGAAAAGCTGTGATCGATCAGTTTTTGTACGATGAATATTGCAAAGACGCTGTGGTTGCTGATACATTGTGGGGTTGTGTGAATCAGATACAGGCCCAAAAATCCAACTAGATCCGTTGGACTTATGAGAGAAATGTGGCAGCTGGTGATGCACCAAGAGTGGAAGGTGCATCAACTTCATCTGATGCACCAAGAGTTGTTGAGCAGCAACAACAGCTGCCTCATCTGGATAACCTTCAGCTAAGTTTTGAGGAAAATGTGACAGCTGATGATGGTGGTTGGAACTCTGACAAAGTGCGGGAGCTGAGCAAGTTGGAAACTCAGTTAGAAGCAGAGAAGTTTGCGAACTTTGATCCTTACGACGACGGTTACCGCAATGACAACTCTCAAACCTGGGATCACTCAGATTACAATTTAAGTTTAAGTTTATTTTTATGTGATGCTTTAATTAGTATCGTTTTTATTTTATGTTAATGTAACGTTTAAGTATGTTTCTTTTAAATAAATTCATTTCCTTGAAAATAAAAATACATTACAATACGATACGAAACGAAAACAAATCATACATCCTTACAATACGATACGATACGAAAATAAAAATACCGTTAAGTAATTTATTCGACCCATTTGGGGTGGTTTCTCAAAACCTCCCACACGTGAAAATATTCGAATCTTTTTTCCACCATAGCGTTCTTTAAAAATTGTCATTGCATTCATGAGACAAACACTATGATTGTCCCCGGTTGTAAGCCGCAACTGCTTGTAAATAGGACTGAATTTGTGACATTCACAGTTGATTTTTCTCCATTTACCCGAGACCATAGCGTTGTTTCGATTGTCACCGTGTTGAACATGGCTACAACCCGGTTCCAAAAAGAGTTTGCATTGTAGTTGACAACGTTGATACGTGGGAATCGCACCAGGTTTTACCTCTCAGGGGATCTTGACAAGCTTACAACCCCCACCAGGCAGTGTACCTGATCGTTGTAGTATAGTATAGTGACAAGTACCGGGGGATTGATCGTTCAACTCAGGAATAGTGTCGCTAGAATTAGAAAGCCTAAAAACTAGGTCTAGAGGTGAGGGATGATTCTTTTTGTATTTTTATATTTTTATAAAAGCAATTAAAAATCTCGGTTTTTGGAAGAGTGGGCGGAATTAGTTGCTAGTCAACTAACCCAATAACTAAGATGCAATCAAAATAAAATAACAGAAATGAAAATAAATCTAATTAAACTAGTGGTGTGAACAATAATAGGGAGAGTTGTGTTTACTTAGGTTTCATTACTCTCTAGATATCTTTTACAGGTTGATAGTTTGTTACAATTGCATGGATGACGGGTTATATTTCTTAATACCATTCGTGGGGTGGCGTACGTACTTCCCCAACTCTATAAGCTCCTACTTCACTCCTATGTCGAGCCGTTAAAAGCTCATAACATAGGATCATTAGAATTCGCTCATGCATTAAATACAACCATAATAACCTAGTACACATTGGTTCATGTTTCTTAAGACGTTCAAGCATGTTACCATATGGAAGTCTGCCAGTTTTCTTAAGCCTAACATCGAAATCATTCATCCGTAACAACTATAAACAAACAATCAACCCATAATTAACATCTAGGTTTCACTACATCTAAGCAAACACACAAGAGATCTAGCCTAGCATGTTGAATTCAAGACAAGTGTAAGATATATTCAAGCAACACATAGACATATTGATTGAATTGAAAGAGTACTTATCTCAAATTGACATGAAAGGTTTCAAAGGGTAAAAACCCTTGAAAAAGCAGTAAAATTCGTGATAGGGTTTCTCCAAAGTTACACCCTACTTTTCTCCTCTCTTTTGAATGAAAATTGCAAAACTATATATAGATTTTACAGGGTGACGGCGTCAAGAAGGAATTTCTGACGCCGTCAACTCGCTGCCCATAATGAGATCGGATTGCCTAGATCCAGATTTGACGCCGTCATGTGTAATATTACTCTGGGCCGTCACCATATCTTGAGCCATGACGGCCAAACGTGACGCCGTTACGTTTTCACTGGACCGTCACCACTTCCACCTCTTGTTTTACTCTTGACGTCGTCACATGGAGACTCTTGACGCCGTCAGGTACTGTTCCCAGCAAGGAAAATTAAGACTTTGCCGTTTTCTTCACTTTTATGCTCCAAAAAACGTCAAAAATGCTTCCTTTTCCAGAATTCACTCCAAAAGTACCTAAAATGACAAAAAGAACGATTTAGGGCAATATTTGATCAAATAAATTCAAATCCGGGTTTAAATGACCCCCTAAAAACGGTTCATTTTTCGCCTCATCAAACGTCTTCAGTAACTGCAACTCAAACTTGAGCTAACAAGTTTTCTTCTTCTACTGACTAACGATTATTCATTTCGAATGTTTTGAAGTTTGAAACAATTTTGTAAAATAGTATGATATTTATAGCCGTTTGAAACAATAAGAGCGGGATATATTTAAAAATCAAATTCAAATACGAGCGGGATATATTTAAAATTCAAATTCTAATACGAGCGGGATATATTTAAAATTTAAATTCAAATACGAGCGGGATATATTTAAAATTCAAATTTTATTAATGAAATGTTTGAATGTTTAATAAATGAAATTGTTGAGGATAGAATTAATAAATTGTAATTTAAAAAAAGGTGAGTCCTAAAAGGTGGTGTTATTTGGTGTTATGATTACCTGGTGTTTTTGCTGTCATGTTATTTGATGTTTAAATGACGTGGCAGCGGTGTTGGCTCGGAAGTGATTTCTATTTATGGTTATCCTTGCGGTGGGATTCTTGCATAGTTTGTTACTACTGATTTGATTACAACTACTATAGTACCATGCATTAATATTAATATGACTTATTTAACAACTCGTATATATTCCCCATACAAATCGGTCACCTCATCACGAGTTCACCACCTTAGGCTAAGTGTTATCTCACCAAACACAAAAATGCTACTTGGTAAATTTCATAACTTTGTAAAGTCAATGTATTCATTTAATTAAATTCAAAGTTTATTTATGTCATCTATATATATTTATTTGACCGACAATTTCTAAAACTTTTGTTCGTCCTTACAAGCTATACCTTCGCAAAAATTTGGAGCTCAGGATATACACCATTGATGCAAGAAACCCACGGGACCAACCTAACGATCATGTTATAAACTACAGAGACGGGAATATTTTAAACAAACAACCAAACTTTACAAAGGCAGGAATCTGAAGATACATCTTGATCTTGTTCGTATCATTTCTGATGTTCGTTTACCGTGTTATTGCAACTTTCTTATGTTACAAGACTATTGCTTGAACACATTTTTTGTTAGTTCATTTTGAATTGCAATGTATCTTATGTATTATGATCATATCTTTGTCTGATAGGGATGAAATATGCGCGATTATAAATTGTATTGGGCCAAAAAAGTCTTGTGTGATACTCATAAATTATGCGTGAAATATGCGTTTTCATGTTTTTAATCGTGGCTTTACTTGATGCTTTAAAGTTGTTTGCACTTGACCAAGTTTGGGCAATGTTTTTAGACTAAACTTGATGGCTTTGACAAGTTGAAGCTCAAACTCATATCAAGAGTAATTTAGGTTAGCTTAATCCTGAATTTACTCTCGGCCATACTTTCAACTACCCATATTCATAATACTCCCTATTCCACTTCATTTACCACATGCAATACAAACACATACACACCAACCCATTTACTCTCATGCATTTACTCTTTCTCCCTCATAAATAAACACACACCAAACAAAAACACTCTCATCCCACCACCACTGAGACTCCTACCACCGAAATCCACCACCACCCGCCAGTTTTGGAGTTATTCTTTTAGTGTTTCTTATATATTTATATCGTTTTCATGTTTTAAATATTCTTTTCTATAGATCCATATTTTTTACTTTTTTTTTGTAGATCTACTGGTGCCCTTACTGTCGCAAGAACCTGGCTAGTTTTTAATTAGGGTATATCATTTTACATTTTTAGTTAACTTGTGCTTTTGTTTGTTCCTAATAGTTAAATGTGTGATAATATATGTGCTTAATCTTTGGTGATACAAGTAAAGTGATTCATTATGAGTTTGTGTATAAGTTTGATAAATGTTTTTTCTATGTTTTGTATTTTTAAATGAATATACTAGAAAGCTTATTCAGTGTTTTTTAAGGTTAAACAAATCTACTTGATATGAATTTATCTAGAGAAATGCTTTTTTTAGTTTGTTTTAGGCTCATCAATCTATCTTTTTTTAAGCATTTAATGTTTATATAGAAGAATAATTAGATTTTTTTTTTAATAATGTATGTTTACATGCTGATTTTTTTATATAAGAAAGTATGTTTTTATGTTGGTTTCATTCTTTTTTGAAAAAGGATGTATATTTTTTGTTTTTTCTAGCTTATTTATATACAAGAATGTATTGTTTTTATGTTAAAAGAGTTTTTATGTTGATTTATTTGTGGGCTTTTGCTTGGATCAAACACAAGAATGGTTTTCATTCTTTTATGTAGTGTGTATGCAATATGACCAACATTAAGGTCTTTCAACCACCCTCCCAGCTTACATTAAGCTTTCATCTACCAATATTTAAGGCTATTCACTAACGTTAAAGATTATTCATACTATTTGCTGGATTTTAAACATGCACACAAATACAATACTAAGATTTCCGAATCAATTATACTCTTTGATCTTTTTTTGCAGCAACGAACATCGCTTTCCTACCACTGTTTAATATGTTTGCTGGAACCAGTGATAAAAACCCTCTGCTTTTATTTTATGATAGAAAAGCAAAACAACCATTTTTCTTGTTGAAATAGGTGGTCTCGAAAATAAAAAAAGGTATAATCTCACTATCTTTTCCTATTAATATTTATATCTTGACAGGTGATCATCGTTAATATAAAAAAAGTGACTTAAGATGTCTACAATATCTTTATAAATAACATGCCCAATGTTTGTCTTTTCTCATAAGCTCATATTTAGTGTTGGATTAACTTATATTAAACAAGTTAATAAAATTAAGGGGGTGTTTGGCTAATTTTATTGATCCATTGTGTCTGAAAATACTTGTAATCAAATCGGTAGTAACAAAGCAAGAATACCGCGGCAAGGATAACCATATATATATTGTGTCTGAAAATAGTTAAATAGAAATCATTTCCGAGATAGTGTTTATATAATTTCGGCATAGGGGAAATGTCCCGTAATTTAAATAACTTCTTCTGAGCATTCAACTTTTTATATATAATTATTATTATTATTATTATTATTATTATTATTATTATTATTATTATTATTATTATTATTATTATTATTATTATTATTATTATTATTATTATTATTATTATTATCCCATCAGGAGTTTGATTAACACATTGGACCTCTTCTGCAGTCACATGCCTTGATGTGACTTCCAACGCATTTTCGCGGGTTGTCCTCACCCCAAGAACCACCTTACGTAACCCATCATTTTCTATATGTTATGAGACTAAACAACGCTAACCCATTCTACTTACTTACCTAATGAAGAAGAAGGGGTTTAGTTTATATAGATGAATGGAGGCATGTGATTGGTTAAAAAAAACACACACAGATTGAAGATTTAGACCATTAGATTGACTTTGAAATGATCCAATGGTGTATATCTTTGATCCTTGTGTCATTGTTTCAACACAAGGTTTCATTGAAGAAAATGGGAGGGAATGAAAAAGAAGAGAGGTGTTTACAATGCACTTGAAAATAGGAATATGACAAAGACGACTTAAGTTATGTTTTGTTTTTTAGCTCTTATGTTGTGGCATATGCAAACTCAGTTCGCAAACCAAAGGTAGAAGCGAAGATGCTATTGAAGGGCTTGAGGGGACAGAATGCTCTTTGAGTCTGAAAGTTGATTGGACATACCAAGCTCAATATCTGAGATAAGGTTCTTACAATTTGCACGATACTTTTATATGATCACGTAAAGATAAAGAAGAAGAAATATAAAGAATGATAAAGATAAAGAACGATTTATGCTCGTGAGTCACGATGGGATTTGACATCCTAGAAAGTCTTTGGCAATGATGTGTTTGGTTCCCAGCCAAGATATCGGGATTACAACACCACTCACGTATAGAAGTAGTTAAAGGGAGGGGCGTACGACCAGCACATATAGGGTGGTACGTAGTAGGGGTTTCCTCATTCAGTTCTTTGTCTTGTGAGCTTACTCCTTGTGGTATATGACTAACCAAAGGGCACCCTGCATAGCTTACGATTTTTCAACACATGAGGTATAAATTTTCTCTACGGGTCGCAGGATGCAACTATAGATTAAAGATAAAATATGAATCAAAGATGAATGACTTTTGAAAATTAAGATTGATGGCCTTAGATAAATTTATGTTCGCATATGTACGTTTATGAACAAGTCAAACTGAATACGCTATTTGAACCGTACTTATGATGTTTTATATTATTTGAAGTATCTTCATATAAAACACAAAGAGATGATTTAAACATCGTAATGTTTAGATTTGTAAATGATGCAAATTTTACATTAATAGAAGCAAATTATTAATCTAACCTAATGAAATTGTTCACAATGTGGTCATAAATATTTTTCTCAGGATGGAATGTCATTGTATTTGATTGGTAAAATGCCTTTGACTTAACATTCCTCAATGTGATGAATTAAACACCTTACCAAACACCTGATAAGTGCATTCATGTTATTACACTGTTTCAGGGTAGAGGAGTTATTTAAAAGCTTATTTAAGTTTTGGTTGGTGAGTGTGTTAAATTGCATAGTACTTGGTGGTTATGAAGGTGTTCTCAATTTGCCTATAAAATTTACACTCCAACATCAAACTTTAACTTGCCAACAATATACAATTTCACATAGACCCAACATCTAAACACTACAAAAACATCTTAAATTGCTACGGAAAGTTCCAAAGGGTTGCTTCTTATTTCGTAACGTCTAAACGGTTTTTCTTGTTTGTTTTTTCTTTTTCTTTTTTGTTCTTTTTTTTTTCATCTTCTCGACTTTATTTTAAGCTTGGATCTTCTTTTAGGTTTGCTAATTTCCTTGTTTTGTGTTATGTTGTTACCTTCTAAAGCAAAAGGAACATCAGATCGAAAGAGTAATGCCAAGTAGCAAGGCCTCATTCAAGCACAACAATGAGAATGTCATAACCATGGTAAGCATATATTTGTCCACGAACTTTGCAACCACGAGCCTCACCAGCAAGTGTTTTCGTTTTATACCTTATCTCCACAACAGCGGCTACTACATCCTTTATTAGCATGAAAGGCATCTGTTTAAACCCATCCTCGCCTTTAACATCAATACACCAACATTGGTTACCTAAATTCTTTCCCAAAATATTTAACAAGTTTTATTTAAACTTGCTAGGGAAAAGTTCAAAACATGCCTTCTTCTCGGTAGTAACATAGATCTACCTAATAATCTTGATAGAAGAAGAAAATGCAACTGAATTGGGAGAACTAGGGTTGCCAAGGCATATATACTCACCGTCGTGGATTTTTTTGAGATGAAACCATTCATGGTCGAATAGAGGGACATAAGCAAAATGAGGCTCAAATAAGTGGGACACCCCATCTAATATTAACCCATACTTATATGATACTGTAATAAACCCAAACATCTTACCCTTTTCAAACTTAGGATCTATTGTAATATAGGGACGAATCGAAAACAACTCAAATCTAATTTTACGGTTTGTTTGTTATGAAATGGCCTAAACTGGCTATCTTTTAGTGACTCAGAGTTCCAATGTACATTTGCATTTCAACCATTACTATTCAACACAATTTTTGTTATCTATAGTTTTTTTTTTTTTTTTTTTTTTTTCATCTTGGACCCTTAGAAATTCCAGATTAGAGCTATTTTCGATTCATCCGTATATTACAATAGATCCTAAGTTTGAAAAGGGTACGATGTTTGGTTCATTGCAGTATCACATAAGTATGGATTAATATCAAATGCAACGTCCCACTTATTTGAGCTTCACATAAGATGGGTTAATATCAAATGCAATGTCGCACTTTTTTGAGCCTGATTTTGCTTATGTCCCTCTATTCGACCTTGAATGGTTTCATCCCATAAACATGCATGACGGTGAGTATATATGCCTTGGCAACCTAGTTCACCCAATTCAATTGCATTTTCTTTTTCCATCGAGATTATTATGGAGATCTATGTTACTTCCGAGAAGAAAGCATGTTTTGAACTTTTTCGTAGCAAGTTTAAATTAAACTTGTTAAATATTTGGGGCAAGAATCTAGGTGACTAGTGTTGTTGTATTGATGTTAAAGGCGACGATGGGTTTACACATAAGCATTTCATGCAAATAAAGGATGTTGTAGCTGTTGCTGTGGAGATAAGGTGTAAAACCAAAATGATTGCTAGTGAGGCTCGTGGTTGCAAAGTTCGTGGACAAATAAATGCTTACTACGGTTCTGAAATTCTCTATCATTGTTGTGCTTCAATTAGGCCTTGCTACTCGGCATTACTCTTTCGATCTGATGTTCCTTTTGCTTTAGAGGGTGACAAAATTCCGCTAAGGAAGTCGGTGTTGACTGTAACCAATGACGGAGCTGATAGGGGGGCTGGCCGGTGCTTAGCCACCCCCAACTAGCCCATAAAGCCCAAGTCTATTTAATGTAAAATTAGCCAACAACCTATTATTTGAGTGGAAATTTTAAACTAGCCCCCTTCATATATGTTATTACTAATACTAAATACCAAAGTAATAAATAATAAGGTGCTGGATCCACTTTTATTTATTACGAGTCTACGTATAGGAATATAGGATTGGTTGTCCATTGATTTTCCATGTATATCTATTTAATATACTCTTGTTTTTATCTGTATTCATTAGTTGGGCAAATTTTGTTTAAACATACATAATAATTTTAGAACAACTCAGTTTTATTTCAAATGTAAGTTGAAAAGCATTAGTGTGAATTTCTTATATTTCAACAAAATCTTGTTTTGTATAGAATATGCTTGTGGACATATATAGTTTGATATATGTATTCAAATTGATTTTTAATACCAGCAACGTTAGTTTGTAACTCAATTGATTCACATGTATTAACATTAGAACCATAGGATCGATGTGACTTTGTTACTATGTTTCATCTCATGATTTATCCGTTTATTGTTGAGGTTATATAAGAAAAAAAATTCGAGCCCCCCTCAACTTCAAATCCTGGCTCCGTCCCTGACTGTAACCAAGGATGCCCCCATCAAAATCTTTGCATACTTATATGATGTTGAATCTGAGGAAGTGATTTTGGATGGCATATGCGAACTCAGTTTTCAAACCAAAGGTAGAAGCGAAGATGCTATTGAAGAGCTTGAGGGGATAGGATGCTCTTTGAGTCTCAAAGTCGATTGGACATACCAAGCTCAATATCTTTGATATCTATGTTGTTGATATGTTAAGTTATCATGTTAGTTGTTAACCAAAGATGATAACTATGTATTAAAATATCAAAGGTTCGGTATTCATAAACGCCGCCGGATATATAGTCTATTATTAGTCCGCCCTTAAGTAATAGTTTGAGTTGGTTAACATTTTGGGTATTGGTTTTTGAATTTAGAACTCAACCTTCCTTAAGTTACGATCTTGAACGAGCACGGGCCAACGGGCTCTAGCCCGAAAGGTTTACAACTCTTAGCTATCACTTTTTCCTTTTGATATCGTTAACATTTATTCCCGCCGCTACAATGCGCGGGTACTCTACTAGTAAAGAAAAACGCATTTGGTCATTTTTAAACCACAGCAGAAGATCTTTTCAAAAGCAGGTAATATAAGGCCATACACATAAGCTGTTTGGCTTAAACCAAACACACAATAAAGGGCTTTGATGTATGTTGTCATCCCAAATATTCACAGAATCGATTGACTTGAAAACGCTTCAAGTGTTACGGATGGAATCAATTCATTGATGGGGATTGGTATATAATGGCTATGGAATTTTGTTGCTCTCAAAGTATTTTTGCTGATGTTTACATTTTTTTGGTTAAAAAGTGAGAATATTACATCTCAGTGAGAAGGAATGTATTACATGGAATTGATATGGTTCCAAAATATTATGTGTGCACTAAGTAATAAACAAAATCTCAAAAAAGCTTTGTTTCTGTGATTATATTCTTCTACTTTCACATGCTCCAAGTTGAATGTAAAGCCTAGCTAGTTGGGCTTCATATGCTTTATACTATATATTGTGAATTTAAGATGACAACAAATAAAAAAAGAGATAATCTTTTGAACCAAAGTTAAGTACGCACGATGAATTCGAGTTGTGGTTATGGAATATATGTTTTTTACTGTTGAAGTAAAAGTTTGCTTTCACTTCGAACAAGCGAGAAGAATCCTTCGGACTAGAGTAGGTCCTTCGGATTCAAGGTGACTTCGGATATCTGCAAAACAAATACGTCCGTTAGACTCGCCCCGGAAACGTATCCCAGGACCAACCTCCGGCGTGAGAGTAAGTATATGTTCTTAGTGAGAGAAAGTGTGGAGTAAACAAGAAAGTAAAGAAGAATTAGTTAACCTTAAGTGAAGATTTCCTCTCTATTTATAGACTTTTCACATGGGGTGCCAGGCTGTTTCGTACTTAGCCCATAATGTTCGCTAGTTTAAACTCCATTATCGTATACTTTGGCGTACTTGTTTGTACTTTGGCTTAGGTACTTGTTAGCTTATCCGAAGGGCTTGTGATATCCGGACGGTTGCGATCATGCGGATACTCGTAACCCATCGGATATCAGTCCGTGTAGTCTGGGCATATCTAAGTACATTTTACTTGATACGGATCCGGAGGGTATTCCCTTGTACGGCATGTATCCGGAGGGTACATACGTTAACATGTCCCCCCCCAGTATCATAGTATTGGTTATGCCAATGGTGTGATACTAAGTTTATTTTTTGCGATTTTCCGGAGGGTAGGTCATGGCTTTGTTCTTTTGCTAGTCACGCAAAATGCCAAAAGTAATTAAGGTGTCGTTTAAGGTGCGCCGTCGTTTTTTACCGCGTCGTTTGGATTGGAACACGTATGCATCTTCTGAGAGACACGGTGTGGATGGTTGACACGTTAGCCCTACGGGTGACGTGTCCCTTTCCCGCCCATTTTGACTGCCTATAAATAGTCCCATTTCTTTTATTTACAGCACCGTAATTTTATTTCACACACATCTCTGACTCGTCTCATCTTCTCCGTATTCCGAACGATTATTCGCGCCGTCTTTGAGGTACGTTTCAGCCCGTTTAGTTTTTTTGTTGTTTGGCTATTCTCCTCTCCTCTTCGTCCATTATGTCGGAATCTACAGCATCGTTTGAGTACGAAGATGTGTCTAATCCGGACGGTTCTCATATGAAGAAAGATATGCACTTAAGAATGTCCGCGATGGACGATTCTGATGTGATCGCAGTGGTGAAAGCGTTCGGAATACCGGAGGATTTACATCCAAGGATACCTCCATCGGGTATGACGATGAACCGACTTCCGGAGGATGCCATTGGTTTATATGCGGAGTACTTTTTTGAGGGTGGTCTCGTTGTCCCTTTTTCCACCTTTCTTTTAGAGGTCATTAGATATTTCAAAGTTCACATTTCTCAGCTGGTTCCGTTGGGTATGCACCGTGCTACCCTTTTTGAGGTGTATTGTCGTAGCATGCACATTCCTCCTACCACTCCTTTGTTCCGTGTTTTCTATAAGCTTAGCAAGCAGGGAGATTGGTTCTCTTTCGAGAAACGCATTCATAGGAATAGGAAGGTTTGCTTTGGGGAATTTCCTTCTTGTCTGAAGGGTTGGAAGTATAATTTTTTCTTGATCGATAGGCGAGCTATTCCGTTTGCCATGCCATGGAGGCATTCGGATTCAGACGTATCGGATCTGTTTCCAAAGGCAAGCGAGTATGATGTTACTCACGCCGAAAGGCTTTCCGAGACGATCATTGAACCTTGTCAAATTCCGCAAGCGTTCTTGTATGCCCTGGGTTTATCGGATCATTGGGAGATTCCGGGTTATCGTCCGGCGTTGAGGGATGAGCAGGGGAGGGGTATAGCCTTTGTTATAATGTGTGTTTTTATATTGCTCATCTCTTTTCGTTTTTAACGCTGAGCTTTGCTTGTCCGCAGGTATAACAATGTCAAGTTATCTAAAGAAGCCTTCGATCCGAAAGACTGCACAGATTGTCCAAGGTGCCCCGTTTCCGGAAGGGCATGTTCGTGAAGTGCACGTTACTCCTCCCTTGGCCTCCAATACTCAAGTACCGGAAAAGACGGGGGAGCTGAAGGGTGTGGAGGTTGCTGATGATAAAGTGATAGCTGCTAAGGATAGGAAGAAGGAGCAAGCAGCGAAGGCTGGTTTGAAGAAGCCTCCATTGAAGAGAACTGGGGCTGGGAGTGTCTCCTCCCGCCTTTCCAAGAGAAGCAAGATTTCCGCCGGCGACACGGTTATTGATTTGGATACCGGAGAGACCGTGGAGAGGCCGGAGCCCATCCGTTCCGTGCATCCGAATGTTTTCTCATCTGGTATGTTTGGATGATCTTGCACTTTCATTGCTTTTTTTTTTTATATATATATATATATGTTTGACGGAGGTTCTTTTATTGTCAGGGGGTTCAGAAGGTGCATCCCGGCGTCCGGGGAAAGAAACACTTGTGGATGAGGATGATACGGAGGTTGACAAAGAGGGGGATGGTGAGGATGATGCCCTCCATGTACCTGCGTGGACTGTGACCAAAGGAACTCGTCTGAACACCGCCACTGCTTGTCGAGACATGTTGATAAATTTTGCAACTCCCAAGGAGGAGAAATATCTGGACGAGCAGGATGATGAAGAGGCTGTCCGCAGGTCGTGGTTGTTGCTGGGCAAGTGTGTCACGGCTCAGACGGACATGATTTTCCGTTTTGAGTCTCTTTCGAAGGAGTACAAGAAGCTGTTTGATACTCACCAGATCTGTGATAAGACCCTTGATGACAACTGGAAGATGTTCCAGCAAATGTCCAGAGAACTTCATGAGTTGAAGAAGGTTCATGCAGAATGTTCTGAGGTAAATCCGGAGGGTTTGAGGAAGCTTCGAACGGAGAATGCGAGTCTGGAGGAGATGGTTGGAAATCTTGAGTTGGAAAAGAACGAGTGGAGGAAGGTTTCTGGCGAGCAGGCCGAGAATATTAGGTTGTTGGAGGGGCAGTTAGCCGAGGCTAAGCAGAAGCTAACTGATGAAGAAAAGGCTTACAGGGAGCTTTGTCAGGAGAAGGTTGATATTGCTGTGGCTGCCGGCAATGCCGAGGTGGAGAGGAACCGTATTGTGAATGAGTTTATCCCGGAAGCTATCCACCGCTTTCTCGGGAGTCACGAGTTCCGAACAGCCTTGGCAGAGCCCTTTAACTTGTTTTATCTTTCGGGGCTAATTGATGGGGCAGGTTTGTTTGAGGAGCCGGAGAAAGCGGCCAAGTTTAGGAGAGGTTGAAGGAATGGATATGGAGGCCGGGGCCAAATATGGTCCGTTGTACGACAAGGCTTTGTCTCAGGATTATCCGTACATTCAGAAGATCCGGGAAACTGTGTACCGGAAATTTGATGAACTGAGCGCCTTAGTTCCTGATCCTGCTCCGGCCGAAGAATCAACTACTGAGGGTCCGGCGGTTGAATCTCACATCGAGAATCCCTCCGACACTCAGAATGCCTCTGTCTTTACTTGAAGCTGCTCATGTGTTTTAGATGTATGTTGGAGTCCGGATACCTCCATTTTGACTATGGATTTAGGTATTCCGGATTCCTTGTGAAGCTTATCAATTGATGTAATAGAATAGGGTTGAAGTTCAATTTTTGTTATTCCGTTATTTCGGAATGTTTGATGTAACCGAATTTTGATCATATAAATATATCACTTTCTTTTCTTTTTATCCGTATTGTCTTTAACTTACATATGTATTTCTGAGTAGTATGTAATTTATGGAACTTGGCTTTTTTACTATGTACCTGTGGGGTTTCGTTTAATCCGGACAATATATGCCTTACGGATCTAGGCCTTAGCAGCACCCACTTGGGGTTTTTTTTTCTTTGACGGGGTAACCTGTACCCTTCGGCTCTTGGCCTTAGTAATACCCACTTGGGGTTTTCTTTGACAGGGTAACCTGTACCCTTCGGCTCTTGGCCTTAGTAATACCCACTTGGGGTTTTCTCTGACGGGGTAACCTGTACCCTTCGGCTCTTGGCCTTAGTAATACCCACTTGGGGTTTTCTTTGACGGGGTAACCTGTACCCTTCGGCTCTTGGCCTTAGTAGTACCCACTTGGGGTTTTCTTTGACGAGGTAGCCTGTACCCTTCGGCTCTTGGCCTTAGTAATACCCACTTGGGGTTTTCTTTGACGGGGTAACATGTACCCTTCGGCTCTTGGCCTTAGTAATACCCACTTGGGGTTTTCTCTGACGGGGTAACCTGTACCCTTCGGCTCTTGGCCTTAGTAGTACCCACTTGGGGTTTTCTTTGACGGGGTAACCTGTACCCTTCGGCTCTTGGCCTTAGTAATACCCACTTGGGGTTTTCTTTGACGGGGTAACCTGTACCCTTCGGCTCTTGGCTTTAACGATCCCCACTTGGGGTTTTATTCACTGGACAACTTGTGCTTTACGGAAAATAATTTTATATGGTGAAAATGCATCGGATTTTTTATTGATGTGAAAGTGGCTCATGCCTTACAATAGGTCCTGAAAAATCAAAGTACATAATAGGTTACATAAAACATTTCTTCAAGTTAATTGCATGCCACGTTCGGGGTACTTCCACGTCATCCATGGTTTGGAGCTTGTATGTGCCGTGCTGATAGGCCTCCGTTATCCGATATGGGCCTTCCCAATTAGGTCCCAATTTTCCCTGATCTTCCACTCTGCTCGCTTCGTTTTTTCGGTACACGAAATCTCCCACTTTGAAGGCTTCGGGTCTAACCCTCCGGTTGTAATATTGCTCTACCTTCTTTTTGTATTTTGCTTCTCTTATGGCTGCCATTTCCCTCCGTTCTTCTAGTAAGTTTAAATTTAGATTTAGCTCATCGTCATTGTTTTCAAGGTTTGCCATCATAGTCCGGAAGGTAGGCATACCAATTTCTGCCGGAATGACTGCCTCACTTCCATAAGTTAGACTGAAAGGGGTTTCTCCGTTGCTAGTTTTCAGAGTGGTCCGGAAAGCCCATAGTACGTTAGGTAATTCGTCTACCCATCCTGCTCTTTCTCTTCCTAGCCGGGACTTAAATCCCTTCATTAGGCTTTTGTTGGCTCTTTCGACCAATCCATTGGCTTGAGGATGAGCTACGGCCGTGTTGATTTGTGTAATATTTAGCCTTTCGCACCAACTTTTGAACGGATCTCCCACAAAATTACTTCCGTTATCCGTAACAATTATCTTGGGTAGTCCAAACCTGCAGACGATGTTGTCCCATACAAACTTTTTAACCTCTTTTCCGGTTGTCTTGGCCAACGGTTTTGCTTCCATCCATTTTGTGAAATAGTCTATTGCCACAATAACATACTTAACCTTTCCTGGAGCTTCGGGCAAAGGTCCCAAAATGTCCATTGCCCATTGGAAGAAGGGCCATGGTGCCATGACGGAGGTTAGTACTGTTTTTGGTAACTTTGGGACCGGAGCATGTATCTGACAGGCATCGCATTTCCGGATGACTTCCCTAGCGTCCTGGTGCATAGTTGGCCAATAGTAGCCTTGTCGCATGAGTTTAGCTACCACCGTCCGGGGTCCGGAGTGCATACCACAGGCTCCTTCGTGCACCTCTCGGATTATGTAATTGGCTTGGAGAGGTCCGACACATTGTAACATTGGTCCTAGATAGGATTTTTTGAATAGCACGTTGTCAATTAGTGTGTAGTGGCTTATTTTCATACAGAGGTTTCGAGCTTCATTCTGGTCTTCCGGCCATATACCTTCGTTTAAGCATCGGAATATGGGGGACATCCAATTTTCCTCCTCTTCTTCTACTATTGCGTTGACTATTTCTTCTTCGGTGGACGGTTTCTCCAACACTTCCACCAGGACCTCTTTTGTTAAGTGGTCAAATGCTACGGATGCCAGCTTGCTGAGCACATCTGCTTTTTGATTCTGAGCTCTCGGGATGTTTTTTATCCTGAAGCGTTTGAAACAAGCGATATATTCTTTGGCCTTTGCGAGGTATTTCGCCATGCTCTCCTTGTATGCAGTAAACTCTCCATTGATTTGGCTTGCCACTAAGTTAGAGTCAACTCGTACGTCCAACGTTTCTATATGCATCTCCTTTGCAATTCTTAATCCGGCCAGGAGTGCTTCGTATTCTGCTCCGTTATTGGTAGTTTCAAAATTTAACCGGAGAGCATATGTATATTCTTCTTTCTCCGGACTAATTAACACTAATCCTGCTCCGGCACCCTTCTTGCTTGAGGCCCCATCAGTATACAAGATCCATTCTTCCGGTTGAGAAATGTTGCATATCTCTTTACTTTTCTTTGGATCCGGGGAGGTTGCTCCGATGGGTATTTCATTAATAAAATCAGCAAGCACTTGCCCTTTGACAGCATTTCTGGGTACATAGGTAATGTTGTAGGCCCCCAGTTCTACGGTGTATTTGGCTAATCGTCCGGACGATTCTGCTCGGTTCAGTACTTGTTTGATGGGATGGTCCGTTATGACCTTGATGGGGTGGGCTTCGAAATACCGCCTCAGTCTTCTTGATAAGTGCAGGAGGGCTAGAGCCAATTTTTCGACCGGAGCGTATCTCTTTTCGGCATCGTGCAAGGTTCGACTTACATAATGGATTGGGATCTGCCGTCCGTCTCTTTCGACCATTAGCACTCCACTTATTGCTTCTGCTGCGGCTGACAAGTATAGATACAAATCTTCTTTAGACTTCGGAGTCGTTAGGCAGGGGAGCTCCAGGATCATCTTCTTCATATCTTGAAAGGCTTTCTCAGCCGCCTCCGTCCATTGATATCTTTCCTTGTTGTCTTTAGTGATATTTTTTAAAGTTTCAAAGAAGGGGAGAGATCTTTCGGCCGATTTTGATAAAAAATGATTGAGTGCTGCGAGTTTGCCACTTAAGCTTTGCATTTCCTTAAGCGACTTCGGCGATTGCATATCGGCGATTGCTCTGGCTTTCTTGGGGTTAGCCCTAATCCCTTCGGATGTCACCATGTATCCGAGGAACTTTCCTTCTTCTACTCCGAAAGAACATTTTTTAGGGTTTAATTTCATGTTTATTTCTCGGAGATTATCGAACGTTTCGGCAATATCGGCCAACAGTTCTTTTTCCGTTTGACTTTTTATCACCATATCATCTACATATACCTCCAGGTTCCGACCAATTTGCTTCCGGAAGGCAGAATCTACCAATTTCTGATAGGTTGCTCCGGCATTCTTTAAACCAAACGGCATTTTTACGTAGCAGTACGTTCCCCGATCCGTATAGAAGGCCGTTTTCTCTTCGTCTTCCTTTGCCATTTGTACTTGATGATATCCCTTGTAAGCGTCCAAGAAACACTTATACCGAAATCCTATCACCGACTCAATCTTCCAATCTATCTCCGGCAACGGATAGTAGTCCTTACGACATGATGAGTTTAGGTTTTTGAAGTCAATGCACATTCTCCAGGTGTCATCCGGCTTCTTCACCAGTACTGGATTGGCAATCCAGGTCGGGTATCGGACAGGCCTGATTATTCCGGCCTTTAGCCATTCCTCTACGTCTTGATTTATGGCTCGGTTCTTTTCTTCCGAGAAGAATCTTTTTTTCTGTGCTACCGGTTTGTCCTGGACGTTCACGTTGAGCTTATGTTCAGCTACCCATCGGGGGATACCAGTCATATCCGAGGGTTTCCATGCGAAAACGTCTCGATTATTCTTTAGTAAAGTTATCAGTTGCCTCCGCCCTTCTTTTGAGAAATTCCTTCCTATTGTCACTAGCTGCTCTGGATATGCAGGATGAACTAGCACATCTTCGGTTCCAATAGTTTCTTCGATGGGTGCTTCCGAGGAGGTCTCCGTCTGGGCCTCCTTTTCCATTAAGAATTTTTCTTCCAGCTTTCGGCACTCAGAGATGATGACCGATCGGGTTACTAGAGTTGCAATGCCTCTCGGCGTTGGGAATTTCATCATGAAGTGTATAGTTGACGGGATGGCTCTTAGTTTTTTAATTGCGGACCTTCCGAGTATCACATTGTACGGAGAGGGAGACCGAACCACCGCGAACTTCATGATAGTTCGGCGGTATAATCCTTTGTTTCCGAAGCATACTTCTAGTTCTATTTTCCCCAGTGGATTTATGCTTTCTCCTGAGAATCCCACTAATGGTGTGTTTGTCTTGGATAGACGTGACCGGATGGAAGAGTCTAGATTTAGGAAGCAGTGCTCGTACATTACTTCCACCGATGCGCCTTGATCGACATATATCCTCCGCACAGTATATCCCTCAATCTCAGCTTCCACTATAAGTGGCTCATCGGAAGCGTCTCCCGGAAGGATTGGAGGAAAGCTTATGGGGGCCCTCATCCACGCCTCTTCTTGATCCATCGTTTTTCGCTTCGGATTTCTTTCTTGGCATCGGACCATATTAATGATACGACCTTGGTTGTTTTGGTGATTATTTCTGGGTGGTGCCCTGTCTCTTTGTCGGACGTCTCTGATCAAGTGGTCCAGCTTACCGGTATCCAGGGCTATCTTGAGTTGTTCCTTCAAGTTATGACAGTCATTGGTGAGATGGCCTTTTTCCCCATGATAATCACAGTATTTATCCATGTTTTCCCTCGAGGGCCTTCCTCGGAGTGGCGGGGGTGCCGGTAGCCTGAGCTGATGTTCTGTGGATAGGATCTCCTTAGGGGCCTTCGTGAGCATATTCAGGTCCAGCGGTCTGGTGTCTCTTCTATTCCCATCGTCACGCCGGTAATCCCTCCGGTAATCCGTTCGGTAGGTATTATTGTCATTTCGTTTGGGCACGTATGGCGCAAAATTATCATTTCGCCTGGGTTTAAAATCTTGAATATCTCTCCTGTGGCTTCCTCTAAAGGAGGACCGTTGTGTGTTTTGGTCATTTCGGCCGTATGGATTAGGTTGATAATCCTTACGAGAATTATCCATCCTTTCTCCCTTCGGTACTTCTGTCAGTCGATACGCTCTTTCAGAACGGATGAAATCATCAACCCGTATCATCATTTCGGTTACGCTCTGGGGAACCTTCTAGGAGAATCTCTTCGCTAACTCCGGACTTTTACAACCATCAATAAAAGAGGATATCTGCATTAGCTCTGGTACTCCTGAGATGCGACTAGCCTCATCTGTCCATCGTTCCTTGAATTCCGAGAGGGCCTCGTTAGCTCTACGGATGATCTTGGTAATTTCCATCGGATCTCTGATGCACTTTCTACGAAGGGCGAATCTCTGAATGAATTGCTCACTTAACTCATCCCAATTATCAATGCTACCTCGCGGAAGATGATCAAACCATGCTCTAGCAGCATCATCTAAGGTTTGCTGGAACATCATGCACCAAATTGGCATAGGCCATGCACCCTGATTGGCCGCTCCTTCGAATCTGGTGATATGGTCGTCAGGATCTGTAGATCCACTGTAGAGCTTTAAGTGAGAAGGCATCAGATACTTTGAACCCTTCGGTCCAGAAAAATCAATGATCCTCCGGGTAAAAGGACTTTTGGACGCTGCCTTGAAAGGTTTGGATAAGTCGTCCGTCCTATCTTCTTCGGCTTTTTGGGCTTCGACATCATGAGATCCGGCAACCTCAAAGTCGAGTTGGATGGGGTCAATCGGTGTTTCTCCTGAGACATTGTATTGTTGGATGAGGGATTTTAGAGCAGCAAAGTGGCTTTGGATTTGTTCAAGGTTGACAGGATTGGTATTATTATCCGGACGATTTCCGGACCCTTCGGGTGTTGTTGGGGAAGGGCCTGTCATTCCTGAGCTTCGGTAGAGTGAATGACGGGTCCCACGGATGGCGCCAATTTGTTGAAGTAAAAGTTTGCTTTCACTTCGAACAAGCGAGAAGAATCCTTCGGACTAGAGTAGGTCCTTCGGATTCAAGGTGACTTCGGATATCTGCAAAACAAATACGTCCGTTAGACTCGCCCCGGGAACGTATCCCAGGACCAACCTCCGGCGTGAGAGTAAGTATATGTTCTTAGTGAGAGAAAGTGTGGAGTAAACAAGAAAGTAAAGAAGAATTAGTTAACCTTAAGTGAAGATTTCCTCTCTATTTATAGACTTTCCACATGGGGTGCCAGGCTGTTTCGTACTTAGCCCATAATGTTCGCTAGTTTAAACTCCATTATCGTATACTTTGGCGTACTTGTTTGTACTTTGGCTTAGGTACTTGTTAGCTTATCCGAAGGGCTTGTGATATCCGAACGGTTGCGATCATGCGGATACTCGTAACCCATCGGATATCAGTCCGTGTAGTCTGGGCATATCTAAGTACATTTTACTTGATACGGATCCGGAGGGTATTCCCTTGTACGGCATGTATCCGGAGGGTACATACGTTAACATTTACATGGGTATGTATATATGCATGTATATTTATTGTTTTAGTTAGGAGTTTTTATAGCATTAGTTTTACAATTAAATATATTTTCTTATAAAATTTTCAGTTTAACAATTTTGTTAAATGATTCTCTGAAAAAGCGTTCCACTTTTACCGTTTAACTTTTAAGATTATAACTTGTTAAAAATACTAGAGCTCGGCCCAATTGATTGAAAAATCAGTTTTAAGAAAAGAAATGACAAGTCTACAAAGATTTAAAATGTTAATTTGTAGATGCAAATAAGAGAAAAAAATAGAAAATGAAGAAAGATAATACCAAGTTAGCATGACACATCATTTTATAATTTTTTTTTTTTTTTTTTTTTTTTTTTTTTAAACTTATGTGGATCTTAGGGTTGAGCATTATAGACTAGGGATCGGATCGAATCGAGAAATTGGCTCGAGCCAGACCGATCGGTACAGTCCTCGGTCTATCATTTTAACCATTTTTGGTTCTCGGTCCGGTCCAGTCTGGTTCGATCTTACGCATAACCAAACATTATGCTTTGTTGGACCGGACCGACCGACAAACCAGACTGGACCAGACCGACCTGGACATGGACCAGACTGACCCGGACATGGACCGAACATTTCAATCCGGTACTCGGTCCAGTGTAGTGATGTTATTCGGGTTGACCCGGGCGGGTTCGGGTCAAGGCTCAAAAAAACATATCAGAACCCGACCTTGTTTAGAACTCAGGTCACTTCAGGTCGGGTCAACTCGGGTCGGATAAGCTCGGGTTTGGGTCTAGGTCGTTTAAAAATTATACAATTTTGGTGTTAACATACAAATTAAATTAAAAAGAAAAAAAAATAAAACTTTGGTCAATTCATTTTAACCCAATTGACCCGAATGTAATTCTGGACCCAAGTAACCCAACCTGAAACCATATTCAGGTTCGGGTCAGGTCTTTATAACACCCTAGTTGAGTGTTATAAGCCAAATCAGTTTTGGATCCCGTCCAATTTTAATAGGTCCAGTCTGGTTTTTGGACCGTGTTTATTATTTTTAAATATTTTATAGATATAACAATTTTGTTTAAAAAAGTGTGGAAATATCTTGTGAAACCTAAAACTTATTAGATGAAACAAGAACCGTTGGATGAGAATATAAGTATCAATCCACCCCCAATCACTTGTTGTGTTGACCTCTTTACCCATTCATTCATCATCATCTACATACTTTTCTCTCTCATCACTTTCTAGAGAGAGAAACAAACAAAAAGAATGGACTCGTTATCGTCATCATCAGATGAGGGGAAGCTGTTCATCGGAGGGATATCTTGGGAGACATCTGAAGAGAAGCTCAAAGAGTATTTTGGTAATTATGGTGACATCTCTCAGACTGTTATCATGAGAGACAAGATCTCCGGCAGGCCACGTGGCTTTGGTTTTGTCGTTTTCTCGGATCCCTCTGTTCTTGATAACGTCCTGCAGCAGAAACACACCATTGATGGCCGCACTGTAAGATCTCTTTTTTATTTATTTTTAATTAAATCCTAAAAAAAACAATAACCCATTATTGTTTTAGCTTAAAGATTCAATTTTTATAAAAACCCATTACTTTTTTTAATAAAAAAACATTAAAGATTCAATTTTTATAAAAACCCATTATTTTTTTTTAATAAAAAACATTAAAGATTCAATTTTTATTGCTCAAACCCTAAAAAAATTACAAATTTTTTCAAGATTTTTAAAACCCATTATTGTTTTAGCTTTTGTTTAATTGGAAAACCTAAAAGATTCAATTTTTATAAAAACCCATTATTTTTTTTTTAAAATAAAGAACCCTAAAATATTCAATTTTTATTGCTCAAACCCTAAAAAATCACAAATTTATTCAAGATTTTTAAAACCCATTATTGTTTTTAGCTTTTTATATTAAAAAGCTAAAAAAAATTCAATTTTTATATTAAAGTTTTAATCTTTTTTATTTATTTTATACTTATTCATTCATAAACCCTAAATTAGAGCAGTTTTTACTCAAGATTTTTAGAACCCATTATTGTTTTTAGCTTTTTGTAATAACCCTTTTAATTTAGATATGTATGTGTGCTTAATTGTTGGTGTTTTTTGAAGGTTGAGGCTAAGAGGGCGTTATCGAGAGAGGAACAGCAGGTGTCGAAAGCTGGAAATGGAAGTGGGGGAAGAAGTGCAGGTGGGAGTACGAGGACTAAGAAAATCTTTGTTGGGGGATTGCCGCCTACGTTGAGTGAAGAAGGTTTTCGTCAGTATTTTGAAGCGTATGGACAGGTAACTGATGTAGTTGTAATGTATGACCAGCAGACTAATAGGCCTCGTGGTTTTGGGTTTATTTCGTTTGATTCTGAAGACGCTGTCGATAGGGTTTTGCACAAGACTTTTCATGATTTGAATGGTAAGCAAGTAGAGGTTAAACGGGCGCTACCTAAGGATGCAAACCCTGGTGGTGGTGGCGGTGGAAGGTCTATGGGTGGTGGTGGTTATCAAGGTTATGGTTCGTCTGGAGGGAGCACGGGTTCTTACGAGAGTAGAATGGGGGATTCTAATAGGTACATGCAATCTCAAAATGCTGGTGGTGGTGGAGGGTTTCCTTCTTACGGGTCTTCGGGGTATGGTAATCCTGGATATGGCTATGGTCCTGGAAGTAATGGGATGGGTGGTTACAATGGGTATGGTAGCTACGGTGGTGGAAATCCAGGGTATGGGGCTCCAACTGGTGCGCCGTATGGAAACCCAAATGCACCAAGTGCAGGTTATGGAAGCGCTCCATCTGGTGCAGCCCGAAGCTCGTGGAATTCCCAGCCTTCTTCTGGATATGGTGGTGCTGGAGCTTATGGAAATGCTCCATGGGGTGCTTCTGGTGCTGGTGGTCCACCACAAGCAGCGGCACCTACGGGTCAGTCTCCAAGTGGAGCTGCCGGCTATGGGAATCAAGGTTACGGTTATGGTGGTGGGTATGGTGGTAATGATGGGTCTTATGGTAATCCTGCTGCCGGATATGGTGCGGTAGGGGGCCGTATTGGTAGCGCTCCAAATAGCAATTCTGGTGTTGGTTCCGGGGGAGATATGCAGTCTGGTGGCGGTGGCTATATGGGAAGTGGTTATGGTGATGCCAATGGAAATTCAGGTTACGGGAATGCAGGGTGGAGAGCTGATCCGTCACAAGCTGCTGGGAACTATGGTGCTCAGGGAAATGGTGGACAAGGTGGCTACGGTGGTTATGGAGGTGCCCCAACTCGGCAGGGCTAGCCAAAGTGATTTTGATCTTGGAGGTTCTATGGGCATGCAAAACGATTATTCTGTGTTGCGGGTGCAAACATGATGACCCTTGAGGATATCATGCCCACAATAGGACTGGTTGGCTTGCTTGATTCTCAGTAGTTTGCAGTATCTATTTTACTGTTTTTTCTTAAATAAGCAGTATTTTTGAGGAGTAGGGTTGCTTAATCATTTTGCTTCTTAAGTTTGATTTCTGTTTGGCTTGCTTATTATAGTGTGTACTAGATTTTATTATGGTGTTGCTTTAAAATGGCGTTCTAAGATTATTTCCTTAATTTAACATATCAAGTGATGTGCTGCTATTTGTTGTGACGTGTCAATCTCTGAGTCCTTTAGCAGGTGAAGCTCATATTCAGTAAAGCTTGTATACAGCTGTTCGGTTTTGGTAGTCTGTAATCATTGATGGTGACTGGTAGGAGTACGAAGATGTAAAAGCTATTTGTAGGAGTAAGGCTACCTTAGGATTGATTAGCTGTAGTGGATAGTGATAATGATAGCGGTAACGGTAGTGGTAGCTGAACTTTAACAATGGCATAATCATTTGTCCCCTGTGCCCTTGTGTTGTACAGGAGGTGAGATGCTCTGCTCTGCTCGGCTTTTAAAGTGAAGTGACTAAGCTGAGTGTTGTCCAAGGATTTGATACTTGAAAGTGGAGCTCACAACTTGGATGCATTCTTCCTTCGGATGGAATTTCCGTTTCTGGATAGCTTGTGGTATGTCAATTTGCGAATGTTCATAAAGCTAGTTAGGATTACTAGTTATTATCTTGGAGTGGTATGCTCACCAATCTCCGTAGTTAATAGATGGTAGTTGGAAGTTGGTTTTGTTGTTATCCGTGGTTTGGTGAAAAGTAAGCTAAACTTTAAAAAGTTCTTATGGCTTGTGGAGATTTGACATGCTTAGTAGCTTTTTCATGTTAAGTTTCCGTTTTATTCAATTATATTTCAAAGCTTGATCCTAGCATCTGTTCTCCACATCTTTGTATTAAAGTGCTCATATCAAAAAGTTTGATAACGAGCTTTCCTCAGTAGCTGATGGACATAGAAGTTGTAGTTATGTTTAGGATCTGTTTCTTACGACCTCAAAACTTGTGGGCTGTAAGATGTACTGTTGCTGCTATCATATAGGAACAAATGGTTATGAAAATCAGTACAGCAACACAAAGTGTCAGATTTAGGAACATTTTGGATTTGGTTTGTTAGATGCTGAAATAGTGCAAAAGAATGTGTCCATTATCATTGTTTCTAAGCTAGCGACCAGCTTATGTTTTATTCTAAACTATTTTAGTATTATATCAAACAGTTTTGTTGGCTTTGTTAAGTAGATTGTCTTAAGCATGCCTTTTCGATATGTACATGCTGGTGAATCAATGGTTTAGATAGGAACTCAGGTCGTAACTGGTATGGTAGGTACGTAGCTCAATTTTAAGTTATTGAATTAGCCGGTAGAATTTTCGGATTATATAGCCAAAAAATCTGGCATTGAGTTTTTGGGTGTGTTAACGCCTTAAACATTGGTTAGTATATAATGCATTGGCGAAACAGCTCAGTAACATACGCAACGAATTGTAATATAACAATCATGTGTTTTGCCTTTTTTTTGGGAAAAGGAGTAAAATAGAGCTGACGATACAAGATAGTTGGCAACACGAGAGATAAGAATTACATTCAATTTAAAGAATTAGCCGAGGGGAAGCCCTTGTAAGGATCTTGTAGTGCTGCACTATTTCCAGGCCTTGAGAACACAACCTTCAGTCAACCACCAAAAATGTATGTATGATTAGTTAGCTAGTATTACAGATACATGGGGCAAGTTTGTAGAAACATTCTTTATTAACGTGCCAACAAAAATATGTCGTGATATCTGCAGAAAATTTACCTGATAGTCCCCAAGTGTATGGGTCCTAAAACCAGCAGCACAGTAATCAAAATAATACTCCCAAGTACGAATGAATTGTTGGTCGAAACCCAAAGCAAGGATTTTGCTACAATAGATTACCACCCAATCAGCGAATGCAACAAGTCATGTTTTGTGTTGAAACGCATATTTGACTCTAGTCACTTTTTACCTTTGTTTTTCCAAGAAGTTAGTCCTCCAATATCTAAGTGTCTGATAATAATGTATCCCTATGTTTTCCACATGCTCAACACTGTGATTTTAACCATTCTGGTGAGTGATCAGATGACATGAAAAGTAAAGACAGAATCTATTCGACACTTACCAGAGCCTGGATGATGCAGCCATGGCTGATGTTACTCTGCTAAGAGATGGCAAGCAGCCACCAGGAAATATGTATTCTTTTATAAAGTCTGAGCTTCGCCTGTACTCGTCATACCTCTGGTCTGGGATTGATATGAACTAAATACTCAAATGTCAGCAAAGCCTTCACATTATAATTCATTTTTTTAGGGTGTTACGTTTTTAGTCGAAAATATACCTGTAACACAAAAAGGCCGTCATCCGCCAATATTGATTCACAACATCCAAAAAACTCTTCCATGTATTCATGCCCGACCGCTTCTAGCATTTCACTGCAAACATACATACATGTCTATCAATGTTGCACAATTGTCATGAAGAAATTTCATAGATATGAAAGAATGTAACTGACCATGATATTATTCTGTCGTATTTGTTAGTCTCTGGCACTTGCCTATAGTCGCATAGTAGGAATCTGATTTGGTCCTGATAAAACATGGAGTCTCAGACAAATCTAATTTCCGGATATTCAAAGATGAATAACAACTAACAAAGACAAATCTACCTGTAAACCAGCTTCCTTCACCTTCTTTTCTGCATATTTCAGTTGCTCTTCAGATAAGGTGATTCCAGTGTATGAGCACCCAGTTCGTTTCACCAGCTCGATTGCTAAAGTTCCCCAACCACATCCTATCTCAAGAACTCGATGGTTCTTTTTAACTCTTGCCTACACAGGTTTAAGTGATACATGTCAGCATGACATAGGCGTAGGATAAATGACAGCTATGTATGTAAACACTCACCTTCTCAATCAAAGAAGTGATTTTTCTCATCTGTGCTGATTTTAAGTCTTCATCTTCGCTCTATTCAATTTTCACATGATGAAAGGGTTATACTTGAACGCAGTAGAAATAATAAACGAAAGCTTTTTGATTTCGAACCCTTACCATGAATACCGCACACGAATATGTCATGGTATCATCCAAGAATAGGGCAAAGAGGTCGTTACTCTAAAAAGCACACACATGAGAGAATTCAATAACGAAAGTCTTTACAACTTAAAAAAAGATTATTTAACAATTTGAAATACCAGATCATAGTGGCGAGATATGTTTCTGCGTGCTTGAGTAAGAGAATTTTGCCTCGAAATATGATGATAAAAATATTTAGCAGATGCTACTCCCGCTGTTAAAAACATCGGTGTCCACCAGCCTCTAAAAAAGGTAACACATAATCATGAGTAACCATGAATTAAATGTATGAGAAATGAAACTCGGTTATTAGCTATAACTACCTTTTGCTGGACCTCGAGGCTGAACTTTCTAAATCTTTGTTTAAAATGAAGATCTATAAAAGAACGAGTTCCATGAGGAATTGCAGCACAAAAGAAGGGACGCTAATTAGATATTAACCATAATAAAACCATTTATGTTACCTTAAACATATTTAAAAGGCCTTCCTTTTTATCAACAAAGGAGAAGTCCCCATTTATATAAGCATCCGCAAGACCTAAGTCAGCTTCCGTAGCAATCTGCACAGGGTAGGGTAGCAGACAGAATTAGCAACTAATTAATGGGAATGAATGTCGGGTTGGTTCTATAAGAAAAAGCAAAAGAAAGTGTATTAACCTTCCAATAAAATTGGGGATTGTGAACTTTCAAGTAAACTTTCAAAGGGCACTTCTTTTTTGTTCCCTCGAAGGTGAACATCGTACCACCTTCTTCCAATAAACTGTTAGAAATAGATAACGCATCGTTAAGCCAAAATTAAGAGAAATCGTCTATGTGAAGAAATTCACTAGGGACAGATAAGGTGTGTATTCGGCCTCAAGAGTTTAAAGGTATGAGAATGTTACTCACATCAAACTGCCCATACCAATATAATCTTGAAGGAACCTAGAAACAAAAAACCGAGCACCAGTTTCCATCAAAGAGGGTACCATATGTTTAGGGTTGTTGAGAATTTCACAACTCATATTAAGCAGGTCGTTTGCAGCAAGCATGCCAGCCTGATTCACAGTAAAAAACTTAGATTAATACTCTTAACTCTTCTTCACAAGCCAATATTGTGTGCCAACTTAAAGCCAATGATCCACCAGATACATTAGTAGGTAATTTCACTAGAGGTTTACGAATTTTAAGAAATTAGTTACCTTTAATCCATCCTCGTGGAACCCGTAACCTGCAAAGTAAGATAGAATCAATAATGATAATCAATAGTTGAACCAGTTCCAAACGATACTACTTTCATATCTCTCATTGGTACTTTGTGACTTTGCACACTTAATTGTATGGAACTCGACACAACCTTTGACTTCATAAAGTCAATCATCCTTTTGTGAGGTTTGTTGGATTATATACAAGTAAAAAACCGCTGACTTTATAAAGTCCTTCATTTTCTAAAAATCTGGAAACTACAGATGTTGCAGAATGGGCGTCACAAGTTGATTCTGTTATTCCGCCTCATAATAAATTTTCATTTACCAAATAACAGGAAGAGTCGAGAGGAAGAAAAGTGTGTACCTTGGTATGCTCCACAGAACCAGATTCCTCTCTTCCCTTGAATGCGATGAAGCTCAAGTGAAGCCTTTGATGCAGCAACTGATGGCATTGGATGTCCAGTTGTCCACTTTAGCAGCATATTATCTGGTGTTCGCGGTGGATTTAGTGTAACCAAAAAAGGTAGCCCCTGATCATCAATGTTCTGCATTTTAATGTTAATTGTTAAATATATCGTACATCTTCGTTATTAACTTAAAATAAAAAAAATAGCATCTTAAATTTCCAATTCTAGCAAACCTGAAGAATATTCAACCAGTATGTTAAGCAAGCTTTGTTGTCCACATTTCCAAGAAAGTTCCATGAACTCCACGCTGCTGGGTTCTTGGGCATTAAGCTTTTGTCACGATGTAGAAAAATATCACTGCAAAAATATGAAAATAGAAGTAGCTGTGAACTTTTATTTCAATATTTGAAATTATAAAAGTAAAAGGCATTGCAATAGACAAGTCCACTAATATTTTTTCGCTTCTAAGAAATTCCCAAGCAAGTGCAGTGTGTATAAGCATAACGTCGAAGATTCTGCATAAATGTCTGAAGATATATAGTCAGAGTCGCATACCTATAGACATAATTAAAAGAGCCAAGTATTCTTGTTTCGTCGTGTGTAGCTTGTTCTCCTAACATCCTAAGACTATCCGGTGCATGGGTGGCTAGTATGCATCCAGAATACCTTTCTTCAGATCCATCTTCACACGTGATTAAACAACCTGCTCATACCCAACAACCAAATTCAAAAACTTTTGAACCTAAACATATATTATTTTCAAAATCATTTAAAATAACGAATGACCGGGACAATGCCTAATATTGAGAGCGATGACTTAGTAACTTACCATCATCGTGTTGTGAAACAGATTGAACACCACAGCTTGTTCTTATTTGGCAGCCTCTATTCTCGAGCTCTTCTCTGACCTTTTAGTCATATGAGCACATATTTAACTTTTGAATGTTAAGATTATGATTAAATAAGCATGATATGATGAAAATAATGAAGTACCCTTTTAACGTAAGCCTGTGAACGCCATCTGACAGTAAACCACTGAGGGCGACCAAATAGCTGATAAAAGATGGACAATAAGTAAACAAACATGAAATAATTCGAATGTGGTTTTATATCTCCCATCCTCATATATGCAAGATTTGCGTGTAGTGTAAGTTTGTAATACCTGAAGTAGATGATGATTGCGGCAAAAAGAGAGTATAGAAAAGGCAGAGAAGCTCATAACCCCTTCTGCAGGGCAGGACCAGATGGATGAACATATTGGAACCTGTTATATAAAATTAGCGTCACACATACGTTCCCACTTAAATTCGCTGAAATACTTAATATAGGTGTATTTTTGAAGTTTTAATTTCTCACAATGTAAGCCTTTTGAAACAATTCGGAGTAACCGTGTGTTTTGATGAAGTCTCCCAATGTTTGGTTGTGACTTATGTCTTGATTGTGTTCAACCTCTTCAAGGTACCTGTACGTCGTGTCACTTATAAATTTAGCTTTGGCGTACGATGTTTGAACCTCATACCTTTGTTATATATTGTTTATGTTTTTTCTTTTTTGGGGTTTGTACAATGTTATGGATAATAAATATGTCACAATGCAACATCCAAAGTATAAACTACCTCAAAACATCATGTTTAAACTTTGTGATTTCTCGAATCATCTGCCAAAAATAAGGATTTAGCATATTGCTTTTTTGTGCAAACAGACTTGATAAAGCGTTTCGACTGCCCCATTCACATCCATTGCCATCGTCTAAGCTCACTGAGAAGGACATATCAGAAAGCTCAATATCAACTCCAAGCGTCTCAAACAACTCCAACATGTTCGGATACGTCACCTGCATGCATATATTCATATATCTCATTCTACACTTATGTACTTAATTAACAACCTCAAGAGTAACTAATGACATCATTTTTATGCAACTTACAAAATGAAGTTTCTTTACAATTTACTACTGTACTACCTTATTCCAAAGATTAAAATGTGACATTAATTTACTATTGTTAATTAGTGGTGGGCAGGGACGGAGTCAGGACCAAATATGACTGAGTGCACAAATTTTTTTGAATTGTAATACTGGAAACACATTTCGAAGGACCGGGTGCATTTAAGATGCATTTAGGAAAAATTGGTGTTCTTTTCAAAAATTAACACTACATCGAAAAAATCTATGAGGTTCCCGGGCACCCGCAGAAACCCCTAGCTCCGTCCCTGGTGGTGGGGATGATAATGAAATGGAAGTATGTGTGAGAACAGATGGACCATGCATATATGTCCAGTGTTGTTGTTTTCTTTACAAGTTGAAGAATAATGATATTTGTATACACTATCTATCATCATCATCAAGTTGTTATATGTATGTATTCTAGTGGATTTGCTAACATTCTATGGATTATACTATCTATTATCACCCCGGCCATATTTGTTTCCTAATACATTTTTATGCTTAGTAACCGGCCTATTACAAGTTTATTTAGTTGTATTCATTAAAAAAAATTTTGATTATTATTTAGCACATAATGGAGTAATAAAATTAGCACCTCACTTAATAGCAACCAACTTTTATCAATATGTCTTACATTAAATGTTACTACTAACTTTTGAAAATTATTTCCACATTTGTGGATGCTGTGTCATAACCGAAAATGTAGCATATGTGACTGCTTTTTTATATATTAAAACACTTTAGAAAGTTTATACTTCATAGTTCACATACTAAAACAACACTTAAGAAAAATTTCGTTACTACTATTTAACGAAATAATAAAAAGCTAACGAAGAATGTGAATATCTATCTAGCTAGCTTGTTGCCTTGTTGTGTTGTACATTGTAGTACCATACTACTTGTGTGTGTGGTGCAAATTAAATGAGATATATGTTGGATTTTCGCAATCCAAAAGAAACACGTGACATGTTCTTAACAAGTACAGTAGATAGCTAGCTTTGAATCCAGACGTATATGTAAAAATGTAGTTATGTAAGTATAGGTACGTACCCGATTGAAGACCATAAAACCAAGGTCCAAGTCAACACCATCGAAGGTTACAGTCTTTGCATGACCACCAAGATAGTCTTCCTTCTCGTATAGCACCACATCCACGCCTGCTTTCGAAAGTACGTACGCAGACACAAGCCCGCTAATCCCCGCACCCACAACCGCCACTCTCATCGTCGTCTTAATTAGATATATATCCTTACTTTCCTTAACTACGCAACTAATAACATTAGAAGATATGATAATGTTACACGTACGTACTATATAGATAGATAGACAGATAGATAATGACGTACCTTACCTTAGTTAACAAATGAAAAGGTGCCTTGCTAGATATGGTAGATTTAGAAGGTTATGAGAGTGAGTGAGAGAAATTATGGAGTACGTTTGATATATATAAAAACAAACAAAGAATCTGGATATTTATGTTAAGTGATTGGATTGGCATTTAAACATGCACCATATATATGTTATATATATACTTCCCTAGTTAGTACATGTTCATTTAATCAACTACATTCTTTGTCAACTACGGAGTACTAGTAGATACTAATTAATTACTTGCATATATTAGCTCCACGTCTACGATTTTGAAATATGTTACTGGCCACATATAATTCATTTTATTTACTTAGGTGCGTTTGCTAGTAGATACTAATTAATTACTTGCATATATTAGCTCCACGTCTACGATTTTGAAATATGTTACTGGCCACATATAATTCATTTTATTTACTTAGGTGCGTTTGTTATATCTTATGTGAATGATGGAATCATAGTGGTAATGATTTCAAGTATATGGTTAAGATGAGAGGCTCACATTACATGAGAATGAAACATGGATATTATTCATACTCCATATGAGTCCAAGAGGGGAGAAATGACTCTATCTATCATATGCGAGGGTCCACCACTACTATCAAACTCATACTCATTATGATTTACGAGAGCATACCAAACGCACCCTTAGTATAACACTACTTATATATAGTATGAGTACTTCATAACTTTGATATGAAACATATATGTTTGCATATTTTTGAAGGTATACGTGGTCTACTGTTTAAGTTTCTAGCTTGTTTTGTTTGCTCTTTATTAGAGTTGCATGTTAAGGAAAAAAAAAAGGTTATATTAATTTGAGGTTTCTTGGTTAATTAGTTAAATAATACTGTAGTAATTTTCAAAAAGATGCGATGCTAGAGACAAAGTAACGAAACAAAGACAACGACGAAGAGATACATGGCTGACCAACTCATTTGTTAATTAATTTTGTTTATCTTTCTTCTAATTATTCTAAATTTGTAATGTATAGTGTCTTTTAGTTAGATAAATAACTACTTTCTTTTTTTTTAGTTTTAAATTATTTGTTTTTCTTTTTCCTCAAAGTAATCATGGCTTCCGACTTTCTGATTGCCTAATTTACAAGGTTTGAACTTATCGTCACACATATTCAAACTAGATAAAAAGTTAATAGAAAAAATAGTATTTTTAAATAAAAGATGAAGGAAAACGTGATGTTATATCTCTTTGGTATTCTCAACTAAATAATTACGGGTTCAAGTTTTGTATAAACCATACGAGATAGATTTATAGTGTAAACATTGTTAAAAAAAAAAAAAAAAAAAAAAAAAAAAAAAAAAAAAAGCCTCTTTGCTTTTATATATTTATGTGATGATTATTTTACAAACGGAAAATTCAAACATAGTTAAATGGGATGTTCTTGAAAATGTAAGAATTTGAGGACGTGGTCCAATGGAGACCCTTGAATGTTTTTGGTCGTAAATGAGTTTTGGTGAAAAGAAAGGACTTGTGTAATTAGATTCCAATCTGATCCAGGCCCATACTCTACCCTACTTGCTAGTATACTTTTCTTAAATCATTTTATGAACTACGTGGGTGTCGGGTAAGGCTAAGCAATCCCGACTGACACCCGCGTTCCGTCCCGATTTCGACTGTCCCGACTGGCCCGATTCTGATTCTGATCAGTCTCGGATTGGTTTTCTGACGAAGTCAGTTTCAAGACTTGTCGTTATCGGGTCGGTTCGAGATGAAAACCGAAAAATAACACATAAAACCGACAAATCTGACTGATCCCGACATGTCGGGACTGTCCCGATACCAAACCGACTGGATTCGGGTCGGGAGTCGGTTTGGTTTTTCGGCGAAGTCAGTTTCGGGACTTGTTGGTATCGGGTCGGGACGGGACCGGCCCGATGCTCACCGCTAGTGTCGGGTGTGACACGAGCTACACTCGAAAAATCAAAATTGTTGTTTTTTTAGCATGTGCTAATAAATTTTTTTGTTACTTTTATTTTTTACGGTATAATTTTAGTTAGTCCAAAAACTTTTTTGTGCAACACTCATTCGAAAATCTTGGATGCGTCTTTGACCAAAATATATAAAGAAAAGAAAAGTAAAGATCCTAGCTTTTGAGGTTTGTTTTCATACGCATTAAGTCATTATCCATTTAAGCTAATCTAGTTTCGCTTATTATTCCTTTCACAACTTCTTGCAGCTTATTTTTGGAATATTATACCTTTAGGCCAATGGTAACTGTGATCACAATTTTCATGTAGTATTGTGGTTACCCCTGCCACATCGGCTTTCTCTCTTCAAGATTACACCCAACCACAATTTGCTAATAGTGACAATAATGACCTCCGACCTAAGCTATGGAACAATGAGATCGTCCTTGATCCTTGCCGGATGTGCTTTATTTATTTATTAAAAAAAATAAAAATAAAAGCGATTTAAATGGATTATTAGCCAAAAGCATAGTTTTTAGGATCCCGATCCTCATCTTAGGATCTTACGATTTTACGATACTGCAAAGCAAAAACGATCCGGATCCTACATAGGATCTTTGCAAGCTTAAGATATTTTGACCATACGATCTTAAAATCTAATCCGATCCGATCTTGCTTTTCTCGGATTACAACTTTCCAGCCACATAAGATATCGAAACGAATATAATTTTCGAAAATCGTACACGAACCAAAACCAACACAAATCCCCTTTGTTTCTTTATAGCCACGAAAACCGAGTAACAAGAACACACTCTCTTGGGTTTTCTTTCTTCTTTAACTTCGAACAACAAGCAACCCTTTAACTTTCGAGCCAAATAAGATATCGAAACGAATATAACTTTAGGGTAATGTGTTGCCATGTTCATCATATATTTTGTTATTTTTACTAGTATAAATAAAAGAAGAAATGTTACCTAGTTACTTATTTTAGTATCTTGGTCTCAAAACTCTTATAACACGTACTAGCTAGCATTACTGACCGATGTTTAAGGACAATATTTTAACATGTGATAAATAATGTCTTGATGAATATATAGAAAAGGGGTAGAAAATATATGAATTGAAGTCATGGTGTTTTACCACAAACGAATCCTTAAAATATGCAAACCTCATAAAATTTATTAAAAAAAAAGTAACTTCCATTTGAGAATCCACTTTTTGCATGTTTTTCTCTCTTATGTTTTGTTCCAGATATTGTTTTGATTCATTACAATATATGCCACATTGTGTGTCTTTTCCGCCAACGATCGACTTAATCATTTGTGTTGGACGGAATTAGACAAAGCCGGCCTTATTAGCTAGCGCCATGCACCAAGACTCAGACCTTTGTTCCCCTTTCGAAATCAGCCTGCAAGACGGGCTTGACTCAGATGACATCCGCATGACTGCTTACGAGATATTCTTCACCTCATGCAGGTCCTCCCCTGGTTTTGGAGGTCGTAACGCCCTTCAGTTTTACTCCTCCGATCATGACAATGCCTCTGGATCTCCTGCAGGTGCTCATGGCACGGGGACAGCGGTAACTAGCAAGATTAAGAGGGCCCTTGGGATGAAGATGCTTAAACGATCGCCTACTTCTTCTGGTTTAGGACCGGCTAATTCTACCCCTACCCCAAGCATTGGGTTCTCAACTGTCCCCGGTGGGAGGTCCAGGAGGCCTTTGACGTGCGCAGAGATCATGAGACAGCAGATGAAGGTCTCAGAGGCCAGCGATAACAGGCTCAGAAAGACACTCATGAGGACGCTCGTTGGCCAGGTACATGCTCGTCACATTTATATTTATATCAAACTTTTAATGAATAGATTTTTCACATTTAAATTTGCATGAACTACATACCAAGGCTTAACTAACAGTTGATTTTGAATACTAATAAATAGATGGGGAGACGTGCTGAAACGATCATTCTTCCGTTAGAGCTTATTCGCCATTTAAAGCCTTCTGAATTCAGTGATTCAAACGAGTATCATATTTGGCAAAAACGTCAACTCAAGATCCTAGAGGCCGGACTCCTCCTTCATCCCTCTAACCCCTTGGACAAAGCCGATAATTTTGCAATGTGTCTACGAGACATCATTCATAGTAGTGATCTTAAACCCATCGACACAGGCAAAAACTCTGAAACCATGAGGACCATATGTAACTGTGTCGTTTCATTGGCATGGAGGAGCGCGGATGGCTCCCCAACTGACATTTGTCATTGGGCTGATGGTTTTCCTTTTAACGTCACCCTTTATGTTTCCCTCCTTCACTCTATCTTTGACTTGAAAGAGGAGACTTGCATTCTTGACGAGGTGGACGAGCTTTTGGAGCTAATGAAGAAAACATGGACTACTTTGGGGATCAACAAACCAATACACGACGTGTGTTTGACTTGGGTGCTTTTTGAGCAATATGTAATGACTGGACAAGTGGAGAACGATCTGCTTAGTGCCTCCCAGACCATGTTGACTGAAGTGGCTAACGATGCCACAAAAGTTGATAAAGAGCCTATATATGCAGAGATGTTGTCATCAGTACTGACTTCAATGACCACTTGGTGTGAGAAGCGATTAATGGATTACCATCAAAGTTTTAACAAGGAAACGATTGGGGTTATGGAGCACATTCTTCCTCTAGTTTTCTCGGCCACTAGAATCTTGGAAGAAACTGTACCCGAGTATGAAAGAAATGCAATAGAGAAAGGCTATGTAACTTCAGATTCGGCAGGGAATAAGGTTGATAAATATACCAGATCTTCTTTAAAGAACGCATTTTCCAAGGTATGATATGATTTAAGTTACAACATATGGATATTAACTACAACGTAATTTGTTTGGTAAATTCTTCGGGATACTTAATTATGTAACAGATGGTAGAGGACGGAAACATGATAAGCAAAACAACACCATCACAACAAGTGTGTGAAACACTTGTCCGATTGGCCAAAACAACAGAAGAATTAGCGCTTAAGGAAAAAGGCAGTTTTACCGTCGTGTTGAAGAAATGGCACCCTGTATCAGCTGGAGTTGCAGCTGTGACACTACACTCGTGCTATGGTGCCTTGTTGAAGCATTTCTTGACATGTAACTCTGAGATAACCAATGAGATGCTCACGGTCTTGCAAAGGGCCGACAAGCTTGAAAAAGTGTTGGTTAACATGGTGGTTGAAGACTCTGTGGAATGTGAGGATGGAGGTAAGACTGTCGTGAGGGAGATGGTTCCTTACGATGTTGACGCCATCATTTACAAGTTTATGAGACAATCGATTACAGGGAAGCTCAAGAGAATAAAAGAACTTGTTCAAAGAACTAAAGATACTGAAGTAAGTAATAATATATCAGTCAGCCGATTTACTTGTTTGGATCACATGATTTTACTAACTCTCTTTTTTTATTTCATTTATGAACGAAGACATGGAATCCCAAGTCAAAAAATGAACCGTATGCGCAATCAGCAGTGGAACTATTGAAGCAGGCAAGAGATCTTGTGGGTTCCTTTTTTGATATTCCGATCCCTATTTCTGAAGATTTGGTTCATGAATTAGGGGATGGCATTGAAAAAATCTTGAGAGATTATACTACGTTTGTTGCGTCATGTGGTACAAAGATATTCCTACAACTTTTTATCTTATTTCAGGCTTAAGTTCTTACTATTCAAAATCATTTTATAAATTGTTTGTTGATTCAGGTTCGAAACAGAACTACATTCCTACCCTCCCTCCCCTAACACGATGTAGCAGAGGCTCAAAATTTGTCAAACTTTGGAAAAAGGCGACTCCTTGTGCAGTGGCAGGGATGAGTCCGTATCACTTGGGATTGGAGGAAGAAAGCGACAATCCACGCCCTTCAACAAGCCGTGGAACACAACGTCTCTACATCCGGCTGAACACCTTACACTACATTATTTCCCAACTCAACTCACTTGATAAGTGTCTCTCTCAATCCTCTAAAATTGTTCCTTCTCAGAAAAACCGATTAGCTGGCAACAGTAGCAGTAGTAGCAACCGACACCCTCACTTTGAGCATATCCGATCTGCAATTATGGCTGCCACTCAACACGTATCTGAGGTTTCAGCCTATCGTCTCGTATTTCTTGATTCAAACTCTGTTATGTATGGGAGTCTTTACATAGGTAATGTGGTGAATGCTCGGATAAGCCCTGCTCTCAGAGTTCTCAAACAGAACCTGACTCTCTTGAGTGCTATTGTCACAGAGCGGGCTCAACCTTTGGCTATAAAAGAAGTAATGAAGGCTTCTTTTGAAGCTTACCTTATGGTTTTAATAGCCGGGGGAAGCGCCAGATGCTTCACGAGGGCAGACCATGAGATGATTGAAGATGATTTAAAGCATTTGAAGCGGGTGTTTGCAACTTATGGGGAAGGCCTGATAACAGAAGACGTGGTGGAAAAAGAGGCCGAGACGGTTGAAGGAGTGGTTGCCTTGATGGAAAAGTCGACAGAGCAATTGGTGGAGGACTTTACTGTGGTGGCTTGTGAAGCTAGTGGTATGGGAGTGAGCTTAGAACAACCACAAACACTGCCTATGCCTCCCACAACCGGGAGGTGGAGCAGCAGTGACCCAAACACTATGTTACGTATTTTGTGCCATAGAAAAGATCGTGTTGCAAACTTATTCTTGAAAAGAACTTTCCATCTAGCGAAGCGAGCCTAATGTGTAAAATTTTGACAGCTTAAAAGAATACGATAGATGCATATGAAATCAACTAAGTTCGATGATGAGGTGATGAAAAGCAAAAGTACAACTGAACGAGGAGATCCACATGTTGTAGTTTTTTGGCTTATCGGGGGAGGATAGCTTCGGGTTTTGAGAGAGCTTGTACTAACCCTTTGGTCTTTCACTATTTGTAGCATATTAGGCAAATAATATTTGATGAAATGTGCAATATATGTATATACACACTTTCATAATTTGTATCTGTAATTTAAGCCTACAACAAATCAACTAATAGTGCAGATTATTTGTATACCAAGTCCTAAGACATGTAAAGGCAAAACATGTTATTAACAATAGGAATCAAGGAGACAATACAATAAACTAATGCTTGTTTTAAGTCAAGTATACTCGTATATAGGACATATTTACACGGCAAATTATTGCAATCAACAAATAGTGTCGTCAAGTGCTGAAGATAAAATCCAATCTCGTCAACTGGCATAATCCAATCTCGTCAACTGGCATTATTTATAGACTTTGTGCCTATAAATGGATTTGATGGTGGTCGTGGTGAGGGTGGCGGCGGCTGATGAGAGTGGTGGCGGCGGCACAGGGTTTGTTAGGTGTTAGTAGTTATCACAAATAATATGAGTAAAAGATTTATCAAACAAAATGAAAACCTTCAAAGAGTATAGGGATGAACGGTGTAAAATTAGTACAGAGTAGAAATTGTAATTTCATCATTCTTTTAATAAAAGTCTATTTAATGTATCAAACTTGTGTTTTAAATTACAAGACCCGCGGCATTGATTCCTAAATAATTTTTTCAATAAAGACAAGTATAAACACTTCAATATTTTCCCCAAGTCAATTTAATTCAATATATTTGACAAATGCGATACGATTCGAGTTTTCTAGGTTGTGCCGGCTCGATAACGGAATAATGCTCACATTAAATAAGATATTTCACGGTTTTTCAAATCCAAACAAGTTCAAAGAAACTCAAAAGCTAGGGAAAATCAAAAGTAAATGTTTTGGCTCGTAAAATAGGTTTAGAAAAAGTGTCGGGTGTTACACGAAACATACCAAGTAGAGCTGTAGAGGTGAAAAATTAGGCTGCTGAACACATGTTGGGTAATAGCTTGTAATGCATTTGGGTTATAATAGGTCATTGTTAAAATGTGGTTCTAGCAGTCAAGCTGACGAGTATCACTTTTCTAACTTTTTTGTATTAAAAGGTTTAGAATGTGTAATTGTGTTGAAGTATTATTACAAACAAATCTATTAAATGAGAGGTGGTAAGATGAGAAAAAAAGGACAGATTGTGTTATATGTCACTACGGGTTAGGTAGAAATCGGTCATTTCTTTAGTAACTGTCGAAATGGGTCATGCTGGATTGCGTTGACCTGCAATTATTTATTTTACCATTATTATTATTTCTGCATAGATTATTTTTGATTAAAAAACATAATTGTTATAATAATAATCAAATTTTTGCGGAAGATGAAGTTAGAGGTTGTATGCATTAGAAATAGACTTTAGGTAGGCCGAAATTGCCATTCACTAAATAAAGCAGAGGTGTCCCTTTAGTTACCTGCAAGCGCTATGTAATCTTGATATTTTTTTAAAAATATTTGTTAATTTCAATTTGTTTTGTTAAGGTTGAAGAAAATAATCTGGCATTGACGACATTGTACTCAATGGAATCTACACTTGCCCAAAGAAAAGAAGAATTGTCTGCACCTCAAGAAGGCAAACCATTGTGGACGAAACGTTTATTACTTGACGATAAGTTACTGTGCTCAAAGACCCGGTATGTTGGTCTTTTCATTATGTGCCATTTTATTCGTTTCTTTTCATATTTAATTTGTAAAACCTGCAATCACGTCTTCATTTTTCTCGCAGCATGCAATCAAAGTTTTGAGCTTAACTTCAACAAAACTTCATTTATTGCTTTTTTTCAGTGAAGAAGCGGATGAGTTTTATAGAACACTTGAAGAGAATGAGGACGAATCACGAACTGTATCAGAGATGGCGGATGTACTATACCATGAAATGGTCCTTTTAACCAGTAGAGGCTTAAAGTTTGAAGAAGTTCTTGAGATTCTTAGATGCAGATTCTCTCAATCAGGTGCTAAGGAAAAGAGTAGCCGTAAAGTTAAAAGTGTCCAGTGATTGAGTCGTCAACAGTGGCGGACCCAAGATTTTAGAAAGGGGGGGGGGGGGGGGGGAATTTTTTTTTTTTTTTTGATAAAATTCGTGATGCACTTTAATAAAAAGGTTATATTTTTTTACACTAAAAACTAAGGTTTTTACATTTTTTGCTTCAAAGTGGGGGACAATTTGAATTTTTTTTTGGGGGGGGGGGGGGGGGGGGGTGCACTTTAATAAAAAGGTCCAATTATTTATTTTTTTACACTAAAATCTGATATTTTTCGGCGAATCGTGGAGGGCACCGCCCCCCAAACCCAACACTTAGGTCCGCCCCTGGTCGTCAAAGACACATGGTGTTATTGTTGTTTTATTTCAAGTGCCATCGTTGGTGTCGGTGATGCAGCAACAGATTCGGTGATGCAGCAACAGATTCAGGGATTACAATATTGTTTGTCTTGGGATATACTTTAACATTATCATCATCAAGCTTCTTATAGTCTGGTTATATAGTCAAACATTTCTATATGGCAAAAGATTTTATCAGCCATTACAACCACCTAAATATTCTACTTTGTTTACACAAAATTGGCCTGCCAAAAAAAAAAAAAAAAAAAAAAAAGGGAAAAAAAAACAGGCCCGCCCGCAACGCGGCGGCCTGTTGCCATTCTCGTTCTAGTTGTAATCAAGATATTTTTATTGTTTTGTCAAAAACTTTAAAATAATTGTAGATTTTGTATACATAATCGTTAAAACTTTTTCCTAATTGTAAACTTATTTTATTTGGTGTATTTAATTTAATTTTTGAAATTTTTTGAATAATAAATACAAGCGAAACCGAAACCATTAAAGAATACAAGCCATGACCGAGTTGTGGATCTCCCAGCATGTACCACACTTGATTCAAGGAGTTTAGTTTGCTCTGTATACATAAACCTCAAAATCACATGAAAGAATTACATTTCACTGAATAAAAGCATACCTTTGTTGATCACGTGAATTTTGTTTCTGTCATGCAACGAACTTGTATTTAATTCTTAGCGGGAAAAGAGGCAATTGATAAAATCTTAATGCCTTACCTGTATCGTTAGTTTTTAACGAAGCTAAGTTATGTGATACTATGTGACCGAGTCAAGGACCAATTTAAATCGAGTTTACAAGTTTAAGGTACTAAACTGCACACTTAATAATTCAGGGTAGTAAAAAACCCGGTTAGCCAAGTTTGAGGTACCAAAATACACTTTAGCCGAGTTTTAATATGTGTTTCAGTAGCGCTGGAATAATGCGTTTTTGATCGTTTACCGCAGAATAATCTTTTAATTAAAAACGCTAAACACGCTAACTATTTCAAAATATTAAACGAATCACGGGATGTGACCTTCTCAAATTGAGAGGTATAACTTGACTAATGTTGAGGCATTACGGGCTATTGGATTTGATCCAATGGCTCGAATAAAAAGAAATGTGACTCATTTAATCAAAACCAAAAGTTCCATGTAGATCTCAATTTAACCATAGAACCCAACATTTAATCTCATCCATCCATCCCTTTTACCATCCACGGTGCACATAAATCCAACTTTTTTTTTCGACATCCTTTCTTGCAGACTCTTGTAGCTTTTTGAATTTCTTTTCTTTTGGGTCAGTAGGATACGGATATGCTTTAACAAATGTTGAATACCTAGGATAGATTCCATCGGGTATTGGTGATCACCTCTCTTATATTGGCCTCTGAAATACTTAGGACAATTTCGCCAAACGAAATGTGTACAATCAATGCTACCAAGCATACCAGGAATGTGATGTTTTTCTTCATGTAACTCTCAATCAATCCTTTTATGTCACTTCATTAGCTTACTTTTTCTATCACTCACTTGAATTTTGTTGGCAACACCATCACTCACTTCAAAAAAAATTTTTTTTAAACAAAACTAAAATTCCATTCACTCAAATCTCATCCCGCTCCTTCTTCCTGTGCGTGAATCTTTCACTCAAATCTCATCCCGTGAGGAATCACGCAGGCACGACGGCGGTGTTGCCGTGCGTGATGCTTCATGTCCCGTGCCTTCATCCATATGTTGCCAACCCCTAAAGCGTGCGTTTTTATTGGACAATTATTTTATAATGAAAAAACACATATGTTCTAAGTTTATAAAACAACCAATTTTAACATAATTTAAATGTCAATTTTATCATTTATATTTAATTTATATATGTGAATAGTAATTATGACTATTTTCTTATATTTTGCCCGTTCTAATCTCTTTTTATATAATTTTTAAACAAAATTATTTGAAATTACTAAAATTTATTAAACATAAATACAATTCACTCTCTTTATTTGTCATATTAGCGAAAATATTGAAAAATGTCTTTAACTGTTTCTTAATTTCAGCAGATTTTGTGTAGATTGTCTTTATCTAGGGGTTTCATTTTTTTGAATCCGAAGACGCTTAATTGGATTGGGTTATTTAGATTTCAAAACTTTAAACAAGTTATTCAGATAAATTGACTCAAACGTTAGTCGAGATAGGAATACATAGGAACAGGCTCGACTTAGAACATGCTAGTTTTTCGACCATGCCAAACACGAACTACTGAATTCGAGTAGTTCTTGATTCATACATAGGATAAAAAAAAAGTACACTAGAAATTAATCCTTTTTCTTCGAGGGAAGTATACTTAAGTTTCACCTGGCATCACTTTTGTGCAATAAAACTACATTTTTACAACTAAATAGCCAAAAAGAGTAAATTTTATGAGTTATGCTAGACCCACATAACGAATTCACAAAAAACAAATGCACTCTTTAACGTGTCAGCGGGTGATTGGTGTAATCATAGAGAGGAGAGAAACTGTCACAAAATACACCAATAACTCGTTGACATGTCAGTGAGTTGATTTTTTTTTTTTTTTGTTGATTCTTTATGTGGGTATAGCATGACTCATTTTATAAATGAGAGAAAAAAACTAAGCTTTTACAATGCATTTCTTTTATCAACATGACCTAGCTAGCTAGATTGGATATGATCCAGCTTAATTAGTTACTAGCTTCAAGTTAAGTTGAATCTTGATGCAGCTTCTTTCTTAGCAACTACCTCGATATCAGCAGTAGCAGCTGACTTCAACTTCAACTCCTCTTCAAGAATGATCATAGAATCTGAGACCTCAGCCTTGTAAACATAAAACTTGGTCATTACCAGGAAAAATACGAAGTTCAACAAGTTAAGCACTGCAAAAAAGGCATAGTAGTAGTCCAGATGAGATGCATTGAGGTTGTTCCGAATCCACCCTTTGTGACCATTTCTCTTGGTGAGACGAGACACCGTTGACAAAAGAAAACTACTAAAGAAACTCCCGACTCCTAAACTTGTCATGGAATAAGATGTCCCAAGACTCTTCATGCTTTCGGGTGCTTGATCGTAGAAAAACTCAATCTTGGCTACCTCTAGAAATGCGTCCGCCATTCCCATTAATACAAACTGAGGAAGGATAACGAAGATTGACAAAGGTATTTGTTTCCCGCTCTCAACCACACCATGATCCTTAGCAACGCTTAGCCTATATCTGTCTGTTAAGGATGCTACCACCATTATTATAATATGAATAACCATGCCTGTCCCCATTCTTTGGAGCAGGCTGATCCCTCTTGGGTTCTTGGTCCATTTTGCCATTATTTTAACAAAATAACGATCGTAAAGTACAACACTTATAAGCATGGATAGGGTCACAAATCCGGCTAAGCTGGCTGGTGGAATTTCAAAGCTTCCGATATGCCTTTCAAGAGTAGTTCCTTGCTTAACAAAAAGCGTACTAATCTGTGCGATCATTGTGCTTGGGACGAAGGTTGCTACCAAGATAGGTATCATTCTTAGCATCTGTTTAGTTTCCTCAACCTCGGTTACTGTACATAACATCCATGGAGCAGAAGTTGCTTCTGTTCTAACACAAGCTTTGTTCAAGAACCTAGTACATTCCATAAATTTATGTAAGAGATCGATGTATGGTCAATGTATATACATGTATGTAATAGATAGCTAGCAAATACGAGATGCGCGTGAAAATTTAGTCACCTGAGTGAGGGAGTGGAATCGATCCTATATTTTCCTTTCTTAGCATACTCGGACAAATCAAGTTCATGGAGCAGTTTTGGATCAGACGGGACAGGAACCTTCCACTTGTTTAGTGCTGCAAGAATGACTCCAGCCATCTTAGTAAAGGGGCTCCCTGTAGGAACTTTGTGCCTATAAAAAGGTGTTCCAGCTAAGAAGATGATGATAGATATCAAGAGTCCGAGCGTGGGGAGGCCATAACCAAGGGACCATCCGACATTGTCTTGTATGTAGACAAGAACTGTGTTGGCAAATAGGGTACCGAAAAAGATGCTGAACATCCACCAGTTGAAGAATGAGAGTTTTTGGTTCTTCTCTTTGGGGTCAAAGTCGTCGAATTGGTCAGCTCCTATGGTGGAGATGTTAGGCTTGGTGCCACCAGTGCCTACTGCAAGTGTATAGAGGGCACCGAAGAAGACAGCTAGCTGCAAGGTCGAAGCTTTCTTGCAGTTGATTCCGGAATCACAACTCGGAGGCTTTAAGGCTGGTAGTGAAACTGCTAGTGTCAGTAAGCACATTCCCTGTTTTCAATATGACACACAACCTTTATTTTCTTTCCAGTGACAGAGTTTCGACCATCATATACGTCCATTAATCATATTCATTCTTTGTTTACAATTACAAATTTTCCTAGAGTCTTAAGTAAACAGTACCTAACTTTATAAAAGTATAAAAAAGATCCCACCTAAGCATAAATCAATATCATTATATCAAAGAGAGTCAAAATGAGATATCTAATAACCATATATATTGAAACTAACTTTCACATGGTATATAACAGTGCTGGACACTAGCTGAGCCCGAGCCAGCTGTCAGAGCTCGAGCTCGAGGTCGTTTAACAAATAACATATGACCCCCAACTTAATTAGGCTCTTATCGGGCTCGTTTAGACTAAGCTCGTTGGAGATTTTATATAGCCGATCATAAGGAGATATTGACTCAATTACACTCGTAATCTCCCTTTAAACAGGGACGGGAGCTAGGGGGTTCCCGCGGGTGCCCGTGCACCCCATGGAATTTTTAGATACAGTGTTAATTTTTGAAAAAAAACACCGGTTTTTCCTAAAGTTATCTTAAATGCACTCGGTCTATCGAAATGTGTTTCTAGTATTATTGTTCAAAATTTTTTGTGCACCCGGTCATATTTAGTCCTGGCTCCGTCCCTGCCTTTAAATATAGTACTACGTATTGTATTGTCCTTAATCAAGAGTCGACTGATAAATAGTTTGTACTAGTAGTGTATGAATTTTATTTTCAGAAACCAAAGTCCTAGTTAAAACATTGTTTTCATTTTTTATGAAGTAACAGCTTGAACCTTATGTCAATTATTTGATGACTGTTTTGTTTATTTATTATTGTTACCGGACGTATACAATAATACAAGACAGGCTTGGTTAAGTTAAGGTACGAGTATTATTTATTGCGGATATTTAAAGATACGATAAAGAATCTTGAGAAATCAACCATATTCAATGTGTATATCCATATTCGTTGTTTCTAGCTTTAACATAAGTCCATGCATGTTGACATGTTGTGCACAAGTTGTCATAACAGACACAACAAACACATTTAATATATATCAACCTTTCACACGGTTTCCACATAAATCAAAGTAGCATTAATTTGAAGAGATTAATTACTTAATTAGAGTTAAGATAATTACGACGTACGGTGAGATATATCGCGGCCGAGATGATGAAAGTCCAATAACGGCCAAGGACGGCATCAGCAAAATAAGCTCCGAGAATTGGAGTCATCCAAATAGTACCAACCCAATTCGTGACATTGTTTGATGATGTTACAGTCCCTTGTCTAAGCTTGGTTGTTAGGTATATTATCAGGTTTGATGATATCCCATAATACGCCATCCTCTCAAACACCTCATACACTGCATGCATGCAATAACCACATAAGCATCGTAGGTAACTTTTTAATTGTTACTATTATTTCGAACAATTAATGGATGAAATTTAAGTTATATATCATTTTCAGTATGAAGAAAAATGGTTAAGATATTTGTTCAAAAGGATATTTAGATATTTCGATACGTGACAAGATTTATAAAAAGGCTCATATTAATTATCCTTAAATTTAATTTAATTCGGATGGAACCGCTTTTGACCAAACGTTGTTTTATCTAGTAGCTAGCTAGCGTAGTACGTGTGGAGACAAATGGGTCAGTCAAAGATAAGTAGCTAACTAGGAAGCACAAATTAAATAGAAAAATATATATGTGGTTCCTGAGTAACGCAAAGTTTGGACATGAATCGTATGGAAATTAAGGAAGGTAAATCATGATTTAAGGTTAGGTACATGTTGCCACAATAGATTCATAGTTAAATACTACCTTCTTGATGATGTAAACAAGGAAAGTAAATTGATACGGAGTAATATGGAAAGTAAGTGAATTAAAGTTGGAAAAGTGATAATAAAAAATTCCAAAAAGGTAGGAAGAAATTAAAGATGAAATTTGGAAAGTATAGAAATATACCAACGATAAAAGAACAAGCTTTCCAGCCACCACGTTTGGATCGAAGAACAGGGTTTCCTTGAAGATCAACAGTCCCATCTTCTGTGTATCCTCCTCCGTTGCCCTCTCCACTACTACTACTACTGTTTGATCTTCTTCTTGTTCTTCCTTCATCATCATTATTAGTATTATTTAACATCATGACGTACTCTTTTAATGGTTTTTAATTATGTTATTATATCTAGCTAGCAAGTATGTATGTGCTCTAACTGTGTTGCTCCATCTTGTTTATATACAGCAAACGTGTGTACTACTTATTCAGTAGCTTAAATTACTAATTTCCACATGACAGGGGGTCCATCATCTTTTACTTCTACTTGCGTTAGTTGTTTATTATTCAACTCGATCATGACCCACACTACCTAGCTACGGAGTACCTTCACACTAGAGCAAGGGGTGTACCGGTGTAGTGATGTAACAAAAAAGGGTGTCACGTCATGACAGTTAGTATTTTCTTCTTTCACTTTCTTATCACTCACATACATAAAAACTTTTTTTTTTTTTTTTTTTTTTTTTAATTACTTAAATCAAAATACCACTTTTAAAACATATTATACCCAATTAAAACAAAACTCAACACAAAAACTAAAAAAAACACAAACATTTCATTTGGCGCAAACAGTTAAGTCACTTTGTCAATGGCACATGAGGCCGGGGGAGGGTTATAGTGGAATGGCTTTGGCTCAAGCCAAAAACGTACGTGCTACGTTGTTTTGGCATGGGAGTGGCGCTACTACACCCCATGTTCTTACAATCATATCCGGGTCATATTAATTATCTTCGCATAAACGAGTTTTAAAAATATATACATATAATTTTGTATAAATAAACTCAAAATAAAAACACAAGCCGGCCTATTAATTAAGCCGACTTTGATTCGAGCTTTATTTCGTCTAATTTATTGTAAAAATGAACCTCGAGCTCGCGCTAGAAATACAAGGCTCCAAACGAGTTCGAGCTCGAGCTCTATCATTATAAATGAGCCGAGCTCGAGATTTAATAAACTCACACTTGACTCTATCATTATCAAGCACACATGCACTTGCCGGAAGTCTCGCTGAAAGCAGTCTCTCTACTCTCGGATATACCCTGTGATAGGGGTAGGATCTATCTACATTCTACCTTCCCCATACCCTGCCCTGGCGGGATTGGGTTCGTTGTTGTTGTGTACACTTGTCTTTGCTTGATTAACTTTACCTAATATATATGCATTCATTTTTTTTCCAGCCTGTTTATCTTAACAAGAACTAATAATCCCAAAATCAAACTGCATTATTATATCATTAAAAAAAAAAAAAAAAAAAAAAAAAAAAAAAAAAAAACCAAATCATTGATCTCTAACATTAAATGATACACACTGTTTTAACTTGTAGCAGACAATTAGCATATAAAAAGATGCGACACCTTAAATTACTCAATGATAATGGGATGTGTTGACCGCACCCTCCCTATCAGGGGTCCACCTGCTTTTAGTCAGAATATACAAGTTTTAATGCAGACAGTACAAGCGGCGGCAGCTGGTCAAATAAGGAGGGTGTGGCTTAGGGAGGGTGTGGTTAACTCATGACATGATAATACATGGACACACAAATATCTTATTTTTAGATTCCAAAAATTAGCTGAGTTTTGTTTCCATCTTCATATTCTACTGTTGAATAAGACAATTAAGCAATAGAGGATCGGACGATGCTCAAATAAGAACCAGTCGATCGGGACTGGTTGATCGAACCGATCAAAACGTACACACGTCATATAAACATGCACATACGTATTCATGTTGGATTTTAATACCAAAAGGCAAAAGATTAAGATAAAAGAATACGAGGCGTGAAGTTGACAAAAGCTATAGTTGTATATGTTCATGTGGACTTTCTATATATACGAGAAGAATTTAAGCGTAGTATTTGGACTTCGTAGCAAAAGCTACAACTGACTTGATCGATGATCCATTGGTCTTTGATTCCTTCTGGATGACAACGACTAAATTAATAAGTTGAAAAGTTTTTGGTGGTTACTATTTTCCATAACCAAGCTAGCTGTCTTTGGACTTGAGAAGCAACGACTATAATTAGCAACGACTAATTAAAATGCGTGCTTGTATTTTCCCTACTAGAATCCAGAATCATATCTCAAATTACGCATTATATTCTTACTTTTATAGTATGTTATTTCGTCACTTAACAAGTTGATTTAATTTAATTATATATAGATCATCAGAAATTAAAATATGCCAACTTACTTACAAAAATAAAATAGACACTCACCAATTTCTTTGACCACAATCACATATTCACATGCATTCAGCCAAAGATAAGAACAAGGGTGTAAATTTAATTTGTTAATAAGTTAGAAGTTTTAATTAACATAAGAATTTTTATTTTATTTTATTTATTTATTTTTTAACACACAGCAGGTAACATGCATGGTTGTTAACCCACCAATAATGCTTTGCATGTATCAAGGATGGAGTCAAGAAACTATGTTAAAATGGCCGTAAATAATTTGTACAATAACCCACAACTCATAAATCTAATTACTTTGCCGGTTCAATGGTTCAACTAACCCAGTAAGTCTTCAACACAAATGAAATTACAACTAGCTCTTTGAGTTATGGTGTATGACCTTAAAATATTTGAGATAGTTTGTATCGTATATTGTAAGTTATTTAGTGTCGTTATAAAAAAATAATATAAAATAAACAACTAGAAGCAAACAATAAAAAATAATTTCCCTTTTTTCAAAGGAATCTCAAAAAAAAAAAAAAAAAAAAAAAAAAGTTAGTTACTAGTATTACTCACCCAAAACATATTTTATATTAATATTTTCAATATTTCTTTCTATCCCTACCAAACTTGCATTCATGGTATTCGCTCTACCCTTTTAAGTTATTGATTTGAAAATATTTTCAAACACTCAAATATTCTCTAAATTATTTACAATGATAGAACAAAGTGTTCAATAACTATTTGAAACCATTGAAAAACCTACTCAACAAGTTAGAAATTGAAGAAAACGATCGGTGGCTTAAAGCAGCTTCAAGACTTTAGATAAAACGTTTGCCGGAAAACTAGCTAAAAATTGGGGTTGTTGAGCCGGTTGGGGGTGGCCAAACACCTACCAGCCCCCTACTGGCTCCGCCTCTGCTTGCATGAATCACCGAATAATACCCCTTAGACTATGACTTTTGGAATACATTTCATAACATAAGAACCACCATATCATTATTATACATGACTGGATATAAGAAGGATAAATAAAAATGAATACATAGTCCAATCGCGATCAGATAAAATGATATATTAGAACCAACAACATCTTAATCAAGGTTTAATTTGATTACAATATATACTAAACCGAGATAGACATCAAAGTTGACAATAATGTGATGTGAAGTATGAACATTGAGATTTAAATATTTTGAGGAGACTAATTTGAAGTGTTGACCAGCATATATGCATAAGACTCGCAATGATAGGTGCACCTTTGACTATCAAGCTAACTCATGAAATCAACCACAGATATTTTTAAATGGATAAAAAAAGACAGATGATTGTGATAGAGGACGAATGTCAAAAACTATGGCAAAGAGAACGAAATTGTATGAGCTATATCAAAAATAGATGATTGTTTACTATAGAAGATACAATTTTTAAAATTTTTTTATTACTTTCGATCTAACCAAGGAATTTAATTTACATGCAGAATATGTATTTGCAAGTTGCAAGGGATGCATGGCCCGTAAATAAATTCGACCAAACGACTAGTTAATTTTAGGTTTCGTCTTTTATGGTCATTTTTATCATTGTTTACAAACACAGTAAACGTGTTCACGTTTTTTTAGGTTGCTTATAGATCACAAGTCACACACAATTGTTTTCACTGAAAATTAAACGTACACAGCACCTCTTAGTGGAAAGGCACATAATTTAAACCCTACATGCAGTTTTATTTCTAACTTCTTACAACAACTTGTGTTGGTTTTATTCATGCGGTTAACCTTATGTTTATTGCCCTTTTTAATCTCCAATCATGTTATATGTGTTAAAAGTTACGTATAAATATTAATAAGTAAATGACTAGTATCGAACCCAAGACCTCGGGATTGCACACATTACAAACGAGAATAAAGTAAAATAAATATATATATGTTATATGTATCGTATATATATATTTATAAACACTTGAGGGACTAAATAATCGTTAATTATTAAACGTAAGTATTAACTATTATTTGGAACGAAAGAACGAGGACTAGAGTGTAATTTGGAAGACAAGAAAGTTCCGGAATCCCCTTGTGGGATGCATGGCCGGTCGACCTAGGGCCATATGGGTCGACCCATGCTTTGCTTGTCCTCCAAGATTTACAACTAGTATATATACAAGGCCAAGGGTTAGACCTAATCATCTTTTGTGCACACACACAAACCCTAAAAGTTTTCCTTGTCTCTTTTTCTCTCTTGGCCGATCGGCATCAACAACCCACAAGGGTTTTGGGTCGATTTTGGTTGTTCCAAAATTGTGTTTACGTTTACTTGCATAAATCTTTATTCGTTGGTAGTTTGTGTGTACAAGAACGAGGTAATTACTCACTATAGTAATTATCAAGAGATCGATAAACAAAACGGTAAGGGGTTTATCATTGATCTAATTTACACAAGTTCAAGGTTTATTCAAGTGCATCGGGTATGTTCTTATTTATGTTTTAGTTATCTTTATACGTGTTATAATTGATCCTAGCTTCCGCAATATGTGTTATTTGATTGTCAAACTCTAATAGTGGTATCAGAGCCAGGTTTAACATGTAATTGATTACTAAAACGTAATAAAAATCGGATCTTTAATTGTTTTAGATACATGTTTTTTCTAGGGTTTTTCTTTAAATTTTTTTAAAAAAATTTAAACCCTAACCCTAATTTTTTTGGGGGGGGGGGGGGGGGGGGTTTCGATTTCCACTTATAACCCTAATTAGGGTTTGTGGTTTTCTTGATTAAATTGTAATCACATAGAAACCCTAGGTCTTAAACCGGTTACGTGAACGTACTTGTGACCTATGTGCTAATTGTTAGGTTTATTCCATGACGAAACATGCATGTTAGTAATGGATCTTGTTTGTTTTTTTTTTTTTTTTGTCACATGTTTTATATAGATCTAAAATTGGGGAAGACTCCAATTAATATATATTAAAATCAATTTATATGCTATGTGGTGTGTATATTGATTTTGGCCTACGCAATTGATTCGTCAATGTATGTGACTCTCCTCCATTAAGAGGAGAAGGCCTTAATTGATTACATGCGTTATTATACCTAGAATTGATTTTATTAGGATCTTTTTAACAAGGTTTGCATGTGGCTATTTGTTTCACGTTATTATTATTAGTTGTTTATTTTTCTTTAAATTACTTGTCTTTTTATTGTTTCTTAATTGTTGGACTAGTTGTAAGCAATAAAAAGGGTGATTTTCATAAAAGAAAATAATATAGACTAATAATGGTGAAACCCTAAAGTAATAAAGATTGAATCTTTATTACATGATTTTGAGATTGAATCCATAAACTTTTGCTTGAATGATGTTTTGTACAAATATGATTTTAAAACTAAATCTTTTAAGACGATATTCATAACCGTGATTTGAAGGCTTAGAAAAGAGCCTTAGAGTCTGCCTTGGTTATCACAATCTTGAATATGTCTTAAACGAATTACTTTTAAAATCATAATTGTAGAAAGTCATCTTAGGGTTTATTAAACCTCAAGTAAAACTTTATGTATTAATTTCACGAATTGGTAATAAAAAGGTTTTGAAAAATTATGCTATAAAGATGAGTGCATGCATCTTTATACATATTTTGATTTACATATCAAAATTGAATACCCTTATAATTTAAGTTACATGCTATCTATCTATAAAGAACACTTGGAATTTTAATTTAGTAAACGTGAGACCTAGGCTAAATTACTATAACAAGGTAAAATTCTTTTAACGCGTGAGACCATAATTGTAATTTTACAGTTTCTAAGGTAGACGACTTAATTAAGTTGTGCGTGAGACCTAGAACTTAAGGCATGAGATGGGATGAAACATGCTTACAAGGCAAATTGATGAATCAATTTGATGTAATTCCCATAATGATCTAGGAATTGGAAATCTTGTTTACCAATTATTGTTCGACATATTACTATCTTTTGTACTTTCACCACTAGCAGATCAACTGATGTGGTGGAACTATGTAAAGTTAGGTCCTAGGTTTTCAAGAAAATTTTAGTGGTTATATGAATATAGCTATGGGTATTTTATTTTCTTGAAGATATTTATTATCGAAAATACTAATGTTTGAACTTTTATCTGTAGATATGGCTCAACCCGATACCCCATCTGTGATTTCTGCTTTCAAGAGTCATCTTGAGAGAGAAAAACTGACTGGAAAGAATTTCAATGATTGGAACCGTTCGCTTAGAATTGTCTTGAGGTCGACCGGTAAGATGAATTACTTGGCCGATGAATGCCCAGCTGAGCCTGCTGCTACTGGATCAGAAGCAGTTAAGGCGGCTTGGAGGGAGAAACATGCTAAGTTTAATGAGGTTGCTTGTTTAATGCTCACTAGCATGAGTGCTCAGTTACAAAAGAAGTTTGAGTACTTTTTCCCAAAAGATATGCTTGAAGTACTTCAGCAGTCTTATGAGAAACCTCCTGCAGTTGAATTGTATGATGAACTTGACAAGCTACACAACTGCAAGCATGGTGATGGTAAACCAGTTGAAGATTATGTGACTGAGATGAAGGAATCCTTTGATCAGCCTCACAGAATTGGATTTGGTTACCCTGAGAATGTGCAAGTGCACTTGATCAACAGGGCCCTTAACAAGGACTTTGCTGGTTTTGTGCAGAATTTCAACATGCACTGCTCGGGGAAGACAGTCTCAGAATTACTCGCACTGCTTGTTGATTATGAGAAAAGTCTACCAGCCAAGGTCAAGGCTCCTACCCCACAAGTGTTGGCGATTCATGGGGGGAGAATCCAGAAGAAATCGCATGTGAACAAAGGCAATGGGAAAGGTAACAAAGGCAAGCAGGTCATGGCCTATCAACCTGAACCCAAGATGAAGCAACATCAGCCTAAGCAGAAAAAGGTGAATCCACCAAACAAGAAGGATCAGGCTTGTCACCATTGTCATGAAAAGGGCCATTGGAAGCGCAATTGCCCTCTCTACATTCATGACTTGCGACTCAAGAAGCAGGGGAATGAAGCTGGTAACCCCAGCTCATCAGGTGCGTTCTTTATGGTTGAATTATTCACTCTTACTCCTAAATTGAATTCATGGGTATATGATACGGGATGTGGCATTCATATTTGTAATACCTTGCAGGGGTTTAAAGTTGAGAGAAAGCTGGCCTATGGACAACAATTCTTGCACGTTGGTAACGGAGCGCATGCAGGAGTTGAAGCTATAGGAGTTTATGATTTAGTGTTGCCTTCGGGCTTAGTACTATCTTTAAATAATTGTCATTATGCACCGTCAATTGTTAGAGGTGTAATTTCATTTTCATGTTTGTTGAACCTTGGTTTTGAGCATACTATTTCTAGCAATGGAATTTCAGTTTCTTTAAATGGTGTTTTTTATTTTAATGCTATTGCTGTGAATGGTGTCTTTGAAATTGATATGAATAATAATGATAATGCTTTTGTTAAAAATAATTCAATGTATAGCATCAACAACAAGAGAATCAAGAAAGGTCTGGATTCGTCTTATCTTTGGCATTGTCGACTTGCTCACATTGGCAAAGATCGCATGAAAAAGCTGCAACATGATGGGCTTTTAGAAAAGATCAATGATGAATCATTTGATAAGTGCGAATCTTGCATTGCTGGGAAGATGACAAGGAAACCCTTTAAAAATAGGATTGAAAGGGCTAATGATCTACTTGGTCTTATTCACACAGATGTGTGTGGACCACTTAGACATGTGTCAAGGAGAGGTGCTAGCTACTTCTTAACATTTACGGATGATTACAGCCGTTATGGTTATGTTTATTTACTTAAACATAAACATGAGGTATTTGAAACATTCAAAGTGTTTAAAGCAGAAGTAGAGTTGCAACTTGGAAAGAAGATTAAAGCTCTTCAATCCGATAGAGGTGGTGAATACCTGAGTCAAGAGTTTATAGATTACTTAGCAAAGGAGGGAATTGTCCAGCACCTTACTTCTCCATATACTCCACAACAAAATGGTGTATCTGAGAGAAGGAATCGTACATTGCAAGACATGATACGATCTATGTTTAATCTAACAACTCTTCCTTACTCATTTTGGGATTATGCCTTGGAATCTGCGGTTCGCATTTTAAATATGGTTCCAACAAAGAAGGTGGATAAGACTCCATATGAGGTATGGACTGGAAAAGCTCCTAACTTGTCTTATCTAAAGGTCTGGGGTTGTGAGGCGTATGTGAAACGTGACTCAGTAGACAAACTCCAACAAAGATCTGTAAAGTGCATCTTCGTAGGATACCCTAAGGAAACTATGGGATACTACTTTTATTACCCAACTGAAAACAAAGTTTTTGTTGCAAGGTATGAAGACTTCTTAGAAAAGAAGCTCATATCTCAAGAATTCAGTGGGAGAGTATATGATCTGGAAGACGATCATGAAGATGTAGCACCTTCTGAAAACACTAGCCAACTTCCTGAAGAACCTGAAAGTTTAGGTCCTCCACCAGAAGTTGAAGTGGTTCCCGTTCGCAGGTCATCTAGATCTGTGAAGGCTCCTACACGTCTATGTCTTAACATGGAGTGTGATGACAACTTGATAGGGGAACTTGATGAACCTACAAGTTATAAAGCTGTTATGAATAGTCCTGAAAAGGAAAAATGGCAGGGAACTATGAATGGGGAAATGCAATCCATGAAAGACAATGAAGTCTGGGAAGAAGTAGACCTACCTTCGGGTGCCAAGCTAGTTGGGAGTAAATGGCTCTACAAGAAAAAGACTGATATGGATGGCATTGTACACACCTATAAGGCCCGTTTGGTAGCTAAAGGCTATACTCAAACTTTTGGTGTTGACTATGAGGAGACCTTTTCTCCTGTAGCTGAAATAAGGGCTATTAGGATTCTTATAGCCATAGCCGCTTACTATGACTATGAGATTTGACAAATGGATGTCAAAACCGCCTTCTTAAATGGTCGCCTAGATGAAGATATCTATATGGCGCAGCCTGAGGGGTTTGTGAATCCAGAATTCCCAGATCGTGTATGCAAGCTTAAAAGATCCATTTATGGATTAAAGCAAGCATTACGACAATGGAATAAGAGATTTGATAGTGAAATTAAGAAGTATGGATTCACTCAAAATCTTGATGAGCCATGTGTATATCACAAAGCTAGTGGGAGTAATGTAATTTTCCTTATATTATATGTCGATGACATATTGATCATGAGAAACGATATTCGAAGTTTGCAAAAGGTTAAGGCATATCTTGGAAGTTGTTTTTCTATGAAAGATTTAGGGGAAGCTGCATTTATTCTGGGAATCAAAATATATAGAGATAGATCTCAGCGATTAATTGGATTAAGCCAAAGTGCTTACATTGATAAAATATTGAAGAGATTCAATATGCAAAATTCCAAGAAAGGATATTTGCCAATGCAAGAGCAACATGGCTTGAGCGAGAAAGTTTGTGCTTCAACACCTGAAGAGGTGCAACGCATGAAGAGAGTCCCTTATGCTTTGGCTGTGGGATCTATTATGTATGCGGTGAAAAGCACAAGGCCTGATGTGGCGTTTGCTCAGAATTTAACCAGTCGATATCAGCAAAATCCAGGTGAAAAACACTGGACTGCTGTTAAGAATATTCTTAAGTACCTTAGGGCTACTAAAGAGATGTTCTTGGTTTATGGGGGTACTCCATCTGCAGAACTTGATGTTACAGGTTAATGCGATGCTTCTTGGAAAGGTGATAAAGATGATACGAAGTCTCAGACTGGTTATGTTTTTGTCATTAATGGAGGAGCTGTGGATTGGAGGAGCAAAAAGCAGAGTGTACTAGCGATGTCTGCTACAGAAAGTGAGTATATAGCTGCTTCAGAAGCTGCAATGGAAGCTGTTTGGATTAGGAAGTTTGTTTCAGGGCTTGGGGTTATGCCTTCGATTCAGCGACCTATAAAAATGTATTGTGACAACTCAGCTGCAATTACATTTGCCAATGAACCTGGAATCATGAAAGGCACCAGACATTTCCCGATTAAGCACCACTATGTCAGAGAACAAGTTGAGATAGGTGAAATCAAAATGCTCAAAGTTCATACAGATGAAAACTTAGCTGATCAATTTACAAAGCCTTTACCTGGCACCAAGCTTTACAAGCATGCTGAAGGAATAGGACTTAAATTAGCTGAAAGTTTCATGCCCATTTGTGATTAGTATTTGGATAAAGGATGTAATGTACACTTATTATTTTAATGAAATAAAGTATTGTTTATGTTTATTCATTCATTGTCTTAATAGTATATCCTATATTTACATGTTTAAGATCCATGAATAATTTATTATTCTAAATAGTCCGTTGTCGATTAATGATATGGGAATATCATTAAACTAAGACAATTTTGAGTATTGGTTAAGGATATACTTGAAAGTATATTGATGCGTAGTCATACCAATTTCACATGATATTCAATGAATTAAGTATTGGACTTATCCCAACAAAATGATTTAAAATTTATTGTGAGAATCATATTTACAGTTATCCTCAGACTTGAGATACCAGATAAGTGTCATGGATGTAGTGCATTTTTGTGAGACAATCTACCGCTTACCGTAATTGGAAGTCATAAGGGTTGTTTTCAGAAGTGTTGCAAAGTTCATGGGTTATTCTTGTAGTCAAGAGAGAATTCGTTCCTTCTGATTTGTTCAGAAGTATAATACTGTTGGGCCCCTCGTAGGGTTGACAAAATGTTTGCGTGGCCACGCCCTAAGTCTATCTGGAATACGTTCAGATGTTTTGGTAATTTTGTTCAATCATAAAGAGACGAGAAACAAAATTTAATAAAGAACCTCACATCTTTATTAATGTAGTATTAGAAGCGAAAGGATAATAATAATGATGAATCATTAAAGGTTTTTCCAGGAAACCTAGCTCGAGTCGAACTGGGGGCATTGGAGTGTTGCAAGACGCCAACCAATGTCATTTTACTATTAATAGATATACGAGTGGGAGCTGTTAAAAGTTACGTATAAATATTAATAAGTAAATGACTAGTATCGAACCCGAGACCTCGGGATTGCACACATTACAAACGAGAATAAAGTAAAAAATATATATATATATATATATATATGTTATATGTATCGTATATATATAGTTATAAACACTTGAGGGACTAAATAATCGTTAATTATTAAACGTAAGTATTAACTATTATTATGAACGAAAGAACGAGGACTAGAGTGTAATTTGGAAGACAAGAAAGTTCCGGAATCCCCTTGTGGGATGCATGGTCGGTCAACCTAGGCCCATATGGGTCGACCCATGCTTTGCTTGTCCTCCGAGATTTACAACTAGTATATATACAAGGCCAAGGGTTAGACCTAATCATCTTTTGTGCACACACACAAACCCTAAAAGTCTTCCTTGTCTCTCTTTCTCTCTTGGCCGATCGGCATCAACAACCCACAAGGGTTTTGGGTCGATTTTGGTTGTTCCAAAATTGTGTTTACGTTAACTTGCATAAACCTTTATTCGTTGGTAGTTTGTGTGTACAAGAACGAGGTAATTGCTCACTATAGTAATTATCAAGAGATCGATAAACAAAACGGTAAAGGGTTTATCATTGATCTAATTTACACAAGTTCAAGGTTTATTCAAGTGCATCGGGTATGTTCTTATTTATGTTTTAGTTATCTTTATACGTGTTATAATTGATCCTAGCTTCCGCAATATGTGTTATTTGATTGTCAAACTCTAACAATATGTGTCTTGATTGTCTTAACACAAACAATCTTAATGGTTGCAAAAATGGATTTATTTATTACCGGCCTTAAGTTAACATTTTATTTAAGGGGTATTATGGATGGTACATCTTTGCACATAACAACCACAAGGTTAAGGGTTTAATCAATCGCATCACATAGCCACTACCGATAAGTGAGTCATGCATATATGTCCCGTACATTATGAAAAGGAAAAGGCAGCCGATTGTGAGATGGTTTGCATTACCGGTTATTAACCTTTTGCACATAGCAATACAAGTTAATTAAGGATATATACCAAACAATACATATCTGAGATGATTTAAGCGTGTGAAGCTAACTTAGTTGTATGAAATTATTGATGATAGAAAGCTGGACAATAAGCTCATGTTTGTTTTAAGGGTTAATGGCTTCTAATAGCAATGAACTTTCTCAAATATTCACATATCAGTTATGAACCCAATAAAATACAACAATACCCATCAAACTTTCTTTGTTTTATGTTGATATCAACAAAAGCTCGTTTTTTGCCTCTATAATCCACGTCAGCGACAAATGTACATGCCACGTCATAAATATGTATCATTACAATCCACGTTAGATTGGGTTCATGAATGATAAGTGAATATCTGACAAAGTTTGATGGGTATTATGAAACATTTGATAAAGTTTGATGGGTATTTTGAGATAGTTGACTTCATGTAATTAACTTAAAAAATAAATAAATAAATCCATGCATGCAATTTAACCGGTGTAGCCCGTTGCCGGTTATGTCAAGTAAGCAAAAGTATGATATCAAATTAAAATTTGAAAGTTCGATGGGTTTTATGGTGTTTTTTTTTTTTTTTTTTTTTTTTTTTTTTTTTTTTTTTTTTTTTTAAGATCGAACAAGCTAGCTAGGACAAAAAACTAAAAAGGAACACGACTGAAGTTAAGCAATAAGCACATGAGATACCCCTCAATAAACCCATTATTAAAAAAAAAAAAAAAAAAAAAAAAAAAAAAAAAAAAAAAAAAAGTTTACAATTGAGGTAAAGAAGAAGGTTTAACTAGCATCTCATCACCTCTATTAATAAAGATGAGGGGTAGAAACATCTCCTAAGCCGAATGGGATACGTCCCACGAAACCAACCTTAAGGTGTGCATGAAAACGGACGAGACGGGTGTCATCATGATAGTAATGAGATCAAGGTGAAAACGGTGTAATTTTTGGGAAGAATGGATGTGCGTGAGAGTAGTCTATTAAATAAAATGATAAATAGGTGTGCAGTGGGTGTAGAATGGTAAACTTAACGAAACATGATTTTGTGTCCTAGTTTTAGTAATATACCACAAAGTTAAGTCAAGTTGAAAATAAGTGTCATCTTATATGTGACTATGTGAGTTATGCAAATCTCCCAATATTAAAACAATTGAGTGAAGGGCTTCGTTTATCTGCGAGAAATGCATATATAGTTGAATTTATCTATATCTATACTACTTATAGTGGAGGAATGACTCTCTCTCCAAAAAATTCATATGTACAAAAAATGATGCATGGTTTATAACACTTTAAAGCAAGCAATTTTCATAATTACAACAACCAAAGCATTATGTACAACAAAAACTAGCATGGATCGAAATTCAGACCACTTTCCTTAGAATTCTACATTAATAGCATTAATAACACCCCTACACCCAATATTACAATCATTTAAACACAATGTATAACTCTCATTCTACATTAATAACATTAAAAACACCCATACACCCAATATTACAATCATTTAAACACAATGTACAACCCTCATTCTACATTATCATTAAAAACACCCATACACCCAGTATTACAATCATTTAAACACAATGTACAACCCTCCATCTTAACCTAGACACGAACCTGTGACCAAGACTCGACTCAATAAAACTCGACTCGATACACAAGGCTGTAAGCTCCAGCTCACGACATCCCTTGTTTTCGCTACTCAATAACAACGACAACAACAAAAAGAAAGAAACTGATACCAAACAATTATTTAGTTACATATTTATTAGTTCTAATCTTTATTTAATCAAAAACTCTTGAAAATTCATGTACTTTATCCCCACCGTCGCTAGAACGACAAAAAGGGTGGTGGGTTTTCCTACATTCGACCGCCGGTATCAACAAAACGAGAGAGAGATGGTTTTGGTGATGAACTCGAGCTGTGGTGCTGTTAATCGTGGTGTTGGGAGGTGTTTATTTGCGCGTGATGTACGTCAAAATGATGGGGAGGTTGTAAGGAGTGTGGTGGTGGTGGTGGTGAGTTGAAGTGGCCGGCAGTGGTGTTTGTTTGGCCGGAAAAACGATTGGAGAAGAAGAAGAAATAGGGTGCGGCTGGTTTGAGAGAGAAAGGGTGTCAAACCCTAAGTGAGAGTATAATGAGGTTTATATAAGAAAGTGTTTTGGACCTTGTGTGAACCCTTTTGCACCTTTAGGGACTAAGATTGTAAATATATGATAGGGTGGGAAGTGTAGTTTACCAAATCTTTTAGTATTTCGTTCTCGAAACAAATTTAGGTGTCGGAATGACTTCCCGTGACATTTTTATTAATTCATCAAAAAAATTTATTTCAGAGTATCCGCCGCTACAACACGCGGATACCGTGGTTGTATGTAAATAATAAAACATACTTGTAACGCCCACCCGAAACGTCAAATGTGACACTTATGACACCAAACGAATGTAAGCGAAATACTTTATTGACAAAATGGTTCAACAAAGCTTATCAATAAATCTATGAAAAATAACAAGTCTAGAACATATAATATCTTTCAAGCAAAAGATAATTCCAAAATCTAAAGTCTAAAAAGCTAAAGTTAAAAATGGAAAAGCTAGGTATTATCAAGTTGGTCCACTAAACGCTCCTAATCACTGTTCACTCATATCACAACTATCCTTTATTACCTGCCGTCAGGAGCAGAGCTAGTAAGGTAACTAGTGGTGCTAAGTCACATCTAATAAACTCACTTTATTCATTAGTTATTCAATACAATAACTAGTTTCTTAATAACTTTTTCAATCAACTCTATTAATCATATATATATATATATATATATATATATATATATATATATATATATATATATATATATATATATATGTTGATTAAAGTTCAAAACCGAACAACTTAAATAATCAAATACGTAGTACAACATTAAAATGAATTTACTTGTCAAACTATGCTATTTTTTAATTTAATTTATTCTTAGTCATAATTGTGTTTGGTTGAATCATGATTTAAAAATAAATAAAAAATAAAAAATAATAAAAAAATAAAGATACATCATTGAACAATATTTTTCGTATAGTTTTTTCGTTAAGTTTGGCCCTCTTCAACATAAAATTCTAGCTCCGCTTTGCCTGTCGCGGAGAAAAGAAATACGATTGAGCTAGAGACTCACTGATCCAATATAAATAAACACATAGATCAAATATCTATAAGTTAACGAAATAGAATCGTAATAAGTAATAACCAATATAGACATCAAAGTTGACAATCGTAATGTGAAGTGAAGCGTGAACAATGAGATAAATATTTTGAGGTGACTATCTAATTTGAAGTGTTGACCAGCGTGCATATGTATTGACAAACAACCATCATCTTTCACTTTAAAAAACCAGCAATGATTGGTGGACCATTGACTATCTTATCAAAGCATACTCTTGAAATCAACCACAAATATTTTTAAATGGATAAAAAAAGATATGTTGACAAAGAGAAGGAAAATGTTTGAGCCGTGTATCTTCGTTTGCCGTATACAATAAGAAGTTAAAAACATATTTTGATTATTTTTTCAACAAAGAAATTTCCATGTAAGAGTATTATAAATAGCACGTAATACTTACGTAATAAGGATGCATGGATATTCTCAAGTTTGATCACGGACTCAAATCTCCCATGAATAAATTCGACCAACTATATACGTACTAGTTTTGGGTTTCACAGAAGATAAGCAGTTTAAAAAATAGGATGATCGATGTTGACAAGGTTTAATTTCATGAAAAACAAATTAACACATGTGGCATGCATGCTTCAATTAATCCATTGTGATAGGCTGCACATTTCATTGCTATAACTCTTGTAATAACCGAATATCAATAAATCAATATATGAATATATAGTTTAAAAACTAGGATGATGTGGAAATTTATTTATTTATGGAGAAGTTTTATGCGCTTGATACTAGAAAGGTTAAAGTAATTATATTTACTTTATGATAACATATTTTGCGCTACATAGAGTTTTGTAACATCTTACGACAACTTGTGTTGTTTTATGGCATGGGGTGTTTGGGATTGCAACCGATTATCTAATTAACACGGTTTAAAAACGCAATTAAGCTATCTTATGTGTTTAGAAAAAGTGATTTGACAATCACTTCTAAAACGCGCAGTATTGGAGCAACAACCTCCAACCTACTGGACACGACTTTTGCCTGATGATTTAGATTATGAAAATGCCCTTATCAGTTGTTATCTAAAATCTTGTCGACTGTCGTATGATAATATGACATATACAGACAATAAAAATCACTGGAAAGGCATGCAGTAGGAAACGTAGGCGTAGAGGCAGAGATAGAAAATGCATAAATTTTTTCATAAAATTAGTTTTATAAACCTTGCATCTTAGTTTTTCTTTTTACTAAGCCCAACGTCGAATAGTATATATGCTTTCACTGAAAGGCCCAATAAGTGAATATATCTTCTATGAAAAAGAAAGTTCATCCAAATACTAAATTATAGAATCACGTTTTGTACTAAACAAGGTTTTAAACCCGCACGTTGTCGCGGGATGTTTCAATATTAAGGTATGCATGCTCACCCGGGTCCGAGTAATCTCAAAAAAAGAGCCCACCCAAAAAAAAAAAAAAAAAAAAAAAAAAAAGGCCGGTTACTGTAGCAAACCCAAAAAAAAAAAAATGGCCCAAGGCCCGTTACTGTAGATTACTGTAGAAAGAATAGTAAAATGGGTACTATTCATCAAAGGCCACAGGAAATGTATATATTTATAATTATAGAATCACGTTTTGTAAGAACAGATTATCTAATTGAAAAATGATTTGGTAACATAAAACTTAAACCTACAATTAGACCTAAAGATTGTTTTCAAAACGTATAATATATTTTCAATAAGCAATCTCAAACACCTCTTAGGAGGTGTTTGATTGCGACTTAATTGACTTAATATGAAAAAAAAAAAAAAAAACTGAATTAATTAATTCATATAAAAACTATTTGTTTGTGATTTAATAGAGAAAGATAACTGAAAACAAAGTAATAAAACTGATATTGTCTGCATTAAGTCATCTGTTAATTAACATGACTTAATGAAAAAATTAAACAAACAGACCCTTAGTCATTATGTGAGTATCTATTAGCAAATTCCTTTATAAATTATGATTTTCAAATATTTTTGCCTTTTTTTTAAGTCCTCAATCATGTTTTGTAGTGTAAAAAACAAGCGTAATGATAATAATAGTAGAAGCCAAAAGATGTGATAATTTAGTTACGGCAATTGCATAACAATAATTGTGATAACTCGTACGGAAATTTTCACTATTTATCAACGACCCAACGTCCTCCTCTGCCACCACTAAATCCACCTCCAGACCTCCAGTGCTTTCACCTTCGCCAGATTCGCCTCCCCCAATACCGCCACCTTTGCCAAATCCATGGTTTCTGACTACAGTACGTTTGGCCACTATATATTGATTTGTTTATGAAGAATTATGAAATTGCGATCGTACATATATATATGCATCTCATGATATCATGTATCTTGGTTAATATATAAGAAATATAATGAAGCACCATGCATACATGCAACACCATACGTCCATACCATATAGGAGTACTTCATAATTTCATATAGTTGACAAGCTCAAGATGAAAGTACGCAAGTGTTATCTAGTCTCTCTTTTTTCTTTCAACATACTAAATGATTTCTATCCTAGTCGACCAACTCTATACGATCATACATATCATTTTTAAGAAGATTAATTGGTGGTTCACGACGAATGGTGATAACCGTGTAAATGAACACACAAGCTACATCTACATATATGGATGCGCTGTATCATAGTTCTAAATACTGTTCCTTACTCTTTTTGTCAAACATGGATCCGGAGCTTGGGGTTCGTTCTTATCGTTTGACCGAAGCGATTCGGCTAGGGTCATTCGGTAATTGGGTCGTTCGTTTGGCGTGCGCCGTTCGACCACATACACCAACACATGCACATACGTATTCATGTTGGATTTTAATACCAAAAGGCAAAAAGATTAAGATAAAAGAATTGAATATATACGAGGCGTGAAGTTGACAAAAAAAAAACTAGATTAAGATAAAAGAATATATTCATGTGACTTTTAATATATAGGAGAGGAATTTAGGCGTAATATTTGGACTTCGTAGCAAAAGCTACAATTGATCGATGATTCATTTGGTCTTTGATTCACGCTATGTTTGATAAAAGTAGATGTTAGCAGTAGCAGTGAGTAATAGCAGTGAGCTGTGAGCAGTAGCTGTGAGTTGTAACTACAGCTCACTGCTCACCGCTCACCGCTCACAGCTTCTTAAAGAATCATTGGAAAAGTGAGCTTTCTTAAAAAATATCAAAGTTCACCGCTCTTTTGCCAAACGAACACTAAAAATCAAAAAGCTCATTGCTCATCGCTCCAAAAAAACTCTCCACCAAACATAGCCGGATTCTGGATGAAAACGACTAATAAGTTGAAAAGTTTTTTATGGTAATTATTTTTTCCATTAGCTCTCTTTTGGACATGAGAAGCAACGACTAATTAATATATGAGAAAATTGCAAAAACCGTCCTTAAAGTTTTGCTAAATTGCACGTTTCGTCCAGGATATTTGGAAAGAGCAAGGATCGTCCCTGTGGGGAAACTTTTGATACAAGTATCGTCCTTTTGGGGAAATCCTTTGGAGCAAGTATCGTCCATGTGGGGACGATATTTGCACAAAAGTTTCCCCACAGGAACAAGCCTTGCACTTTCCAAACATCCGGGACGAAACGTGCAATTTAACCAAACTTTAGAGACGATTTTTGCAATTCTCTCTTAATATATGCTTGTTTGTATTTTCCCTACAAGAATCCAAATAAATAAACAAATAAATAATAATAATAATAATAATAATAATAATAATAATAATAATAATAAATAAACAAATAAATAAATAAATAAAAATTTATAATTTTAATATAATAATAATAATAATAAATAATTAATAATTTTAATATTATAATAATAATAATAATAATAATAAATAATTTTAATATAATAATAATAATAATAATAATAATAATAATAATAATAATATTTCTCGTGCTATTCTTAGATGGAGGGATCCCGTAGACAGGCTTGGTCTGGTGATGGATCGGTTAGCCGAAGTGCCTTCATCTGTCAAAAGGGTGACGAAACTAAAGGATCAAGATGGTGTCAACCTGGGTCAGTGCAAGCGTAAACTTGGGGACAGGCATTTCACTGCTGCTATTAAGGTGCTCACGTCTTCTGGCATCGCCCCACCGACACCTGACACTCTATTGGAGCTCGAGGCCAAACACCCCTATGCCCCCCTGCCGACCCCGTCCTTTTTTTCACTTGACGAGGACGCCCTCTCTGTCGACAAGGACTTGGTACTCAACAGGATCCGCAGCTTCCCCAAGGGGACGTCTTGTGGTCGTGATGGGCTACGGGCACAACATCTGATGGATATTTTGGGAGGGGCGGCGTCTGCTATTGCTGATGACTTGCTTGGGTCCATTACTGGAGTTGTTAATCAGTTCCTTAGTGGAAAGTTCCCTAGTCAACTGGGGGAATATATCGCTAACGCCCCCTTGACTCCCTTAGTCAAGCCTGGCGGCGGTATACGACCTATTGCTGTTGGCACTGTTTGGCGTAGGCTTGTGTCAAAGGTTGCCTCCTCTTTGGTCAGTGATTCCATGAACTCTTAGTTGCAGGATTTTCAATTCGGGGTTGGCGTCCCTGGGGGGGGGGGGTGCGAGGCTGTCCTCCACTCTGTAAATAGGCTCATTGAGTCTAAGGGGCGTGAAGTTGGACTTTCCATGTTTTTAGTGGACTTTAAGAATGCTTTTAATCTTGTTGACAGGAGTGTCTTGCTTTAGGAAGCTAGGGGCGATGCCCTTCTATTGCCCCGTGGGTTGAGTTCTGTTATGCAAGCCCTGCCAGGCTCTATTATGAGGACTCCATCCTTCGGTCATGTCAGGGTGTCCAACAAGGTGATCCGTTGGGCCCTTTGTTGTTTGTCCTAGCTTTGCACCCTTTGATTCATGCTATCAATCAGTCATGTGAACTTACCCTTCAGGCGTGGTACCTCGATGATGGTACTATTGTTGGAGATACGCTCATGGTCGCCAAGGCACTTGACATCATTAGGACGGAGGGCCCTGCTCGTGGATTGTTTTTAAATGTTGACAAGACTGAACTCTTCTGGCTTGTCGAAGACCCTAGAAGCAGAGTGGAGGGCGTGTTTCCTATAAATATCGCTCGCCCGCTCAATGGTGTCAAACTTCTCGGTGGTTCGGTTAGTTTGGACGAAGGTTTCTGTCGGGATTTGGCATCCAAAAGGGTCTCCAAAACCATACATTTAATCGAGGCAATTAACAAACTCAATGATCCGCAATGTGAGCTTCTCCTTTTGCGTAGTTGTGCATGAGTTTCGAAATTGTCTTATGCTTTGAGAACATGCTCCCCCTTGCACTTATCAGAGGCCCAAACTCAGTTCGATCAGACGTTACGTGCCTCTTTGGAGAAAATTGTTACTGCTTCGGGTCCGGGGTTTGGTGATTGCCAGTGGAGGCTTGCCACTCTTCCAATAAAGCTCGGTGGTCTTGGCATTCTTTCAGCGGCAGATATCATCCAATATGCTTTCCTTGCTTCTCGGATGCAAACGAACGACTTGCAGGATAAAATACTCACCAAAACGGGTATTGTCACACATGGCCCTTCATTCCAGCATGCTTTGGACATATTCAACGCTACTTGTAACACCGACTTCCTCACTGTCGCCGGGGGCGCTTCTGCCCCCCAAATGATGAAAACCTTGGCAAAGTGTTATTTCGGTGTCATTGAGAAAGACCTTGTTTCCAAGTACTCACTAAGTCCAAGGCAGGTGGCTATACTTAGCGGTATCCGCGCCCCACATGCGCAGGACTTCCTCTTCGCCATCCCTATTGACGGTCTCGGACAAAGGATGAATCCTTGCCAATTTCAATCGGTGTTATGCTACAGGCTCGCGGTTCCTATGTTCTCTGAAGGCAGCTTATGCCCGAGTTGCAATGTACACCGTTTGGACAAGTGGGGGGATATTATTATTATTTTTTATTTTTTAAAATTAAATAATATATTAATAATAACGATGAAAGATAAATAATGATATTTAACTTTTAAAAATCTGGATTCCGACGTAATTTAACACATTCCATCAAGTTTGCTATGTAATCTGAATTACATCACTGGACGTAATTGGTTGTAATCCAATTACGTTTCTTTGCAAACCAAACATGCAATGTAATGTAATCTGAATTACAATTACATCCATCCTGCCAACCAAACAAGATTATAATATAATTCAGATTACAATTACGACGAATTACACCGAATTCTAGCGAACCAAATGCCCCCTTACTTTTTTATTATGTTATTTCATCATTTCAAAAGTTGATTTAGTTTAATTATATATATATATCATCAGAAATTAAAATATGATAACTTACTTAAAATAAAATAAAATAAAATAAAATAAAAAAAAAAAAAAAAAAAAAAAAAAAAAAACCTACTCGCCAATTTCTTTGACCACAATCACATGCATTCAACCAAAGATAAGAAAATGTGTAGATTTAATTTGTTACTCTCTCCGTTTCTAAATAGATATTCACTTTTGACTTTTGAAATTTTATTTTTCAACTTTTGTTTTAAATATATACATATTTTTTTGTGTTATATATTGATGAAAATTCTACGAGTCAAAATACACTTAAAACACAATTTATTCATATATTGTAATAATCTCGTTTTAATTTTTTATAGTTCTCTCGTTGAAATTTTTAGAATATTAATTTATATACATTAACATTTTGACGTTTGAAGTGAATTATGAAGCCCTAGATATATAAAAGGATGTATATTTGAAAGCCTCTAAAATTGAGAGACCCTATACGATTACAATCGGTCTTGTGCCATATTTATCGTCTAATAATAATGACTATGACTTTTGCAATACATTTTGATGACGTACCCTCCAAATCGGCTCGAATGCCTCCCCTCCTAGCTCGACCGGGATCTACTCCCAATGACACCTAGAAACCTTTGAATAGTTTCTAGTTGCGTAAAATCATACCTACGATGGTTACAAGTAAGGGTATTCGCCACTCGAAGCCCAACAAACCTTTGGGGGTGCGCCCTTCGATGAAACTAACGTGAAGGCTAGGTCTGACCAAGTCAAAACACACGTTCTATCCCTACAAGGCTTCTCCGCCAAGGTTAGGATCATGGTACACTTTCTCCTGTAATCCACTAAAATTGCGGGATAACCCACGATCACCGGTTCAAGTGCGTAGGCATGCTCTAGCCTATTTCATCACCTATAAATAGATGGGCATGTCATTCAGGTTTGATTACGCTCTCAACACCTACATTTCATATTTATGCATTTATTGCAATCACATTCCCATACTTACTCTCACGCTAGATGTGATTCGCAGGGTCACACCCTTGCGCTTCATCTCTCATCACTATACTCTTGGATCACCATCGAAGCCTGGTCGTACCAAATATTGCCCGATCACATTTCATAATATAAAAACCATGTACCAATGTACCATATTATTATTGCCGCACGTAATTGAGAAAGAAAAATAAAGATGATGAGTACATGCATAAACACGTAATTAATCACGATCAGATAAAATGATATATTAGAACGACCAACAACATCTTAATCAAGGTTTGATTACGACAAGATTGGCGAGTGAATAGTAGAACAACAAAGTGTGAACAATGAGAATAATACTTTGTGGAATAAGAGCACATTCCAGTTGATGCCCCACTATGCCAAGAGAGACTTTGTGGAATAAATAAGAATTCAGGGGTCCGAGTCTTCGCTCGTGCTCACTGGAGTTGGTGCCCCACTAGGCTAGAAAAGTTGTTGGAGCTATTCTTTATGGGGTGGAAAATTGTTGGTGCCAAAAAGCACACGGGGTCAGGATGTTCTCGTCAATCTATACCTTTTTGTTTGTATGGAATGAGAATAATGCTATGACTCTAGACTACTGACCATGGTCACTTAGTTTTTTAGCATTATCACCTTACACATAAGCGTCACATCAATTTTCTCTCTCCTCTCACTTACTCATCACATTTTATTAAAATACTAACTATATTCAAATATACTCTACTAAATACCATATACACACTCATAAACAAAATAAAAAATAATTACACAAAACAAAAAGACCCACATCACTCCAATGCTAACTTGGTGACCGAGTCACCTTAGGTTTGCAAAAATACCAAAGTGAAGTAAGAAGGGTGAGGGGCATGGTTACTTAGTTAAAATGGGAGTCTCAAAAATACCAAAGTGAAGTAAGAAGGGTGAGGGGCATGGTTACTTAAAATGGGAGTCTCCGAATTCCATTCTCACTTAGCCTTTGTAGTTTTATAATACTAACCAAGATAGTAGACATCAAAGTTGATAACCAAACCAATAATGTGAAGTGAAGTGTGAACGTGTTGACCAGGTGCACATTTGACTATCAAGCTTACTCATGAAATCAACCACAAATATTTTTAAATGGATAAGAAAAAATATGATTGTGAATTTGTGACAAAGAGAAGGAAAATGAGTGTAAGAATTTGTAAGAGGAAATGAGTGAAAAAAATATATAATATTATTGTGTGTAGAAGGATATATTAAGATGCTTTAGCAATTCTATATTTTTATTCATTTATTAATGTACTACTAATAGTAAATATGTTCACGTTTTTTATGTGGGTTTTTGGGTTTACACACACTTATTTAGGATCCAAACTTAGTTTAATTTTAAACTAATCATCGGTTGCATTTTCAAGATATACAACCCTAAAATATTGTAACCTATGGCTATGTTTGGCAAAAGTACCTGTGAGCAGTAGCAGTGAGCAGTAGTTGTGAGCTGTAAGCAGTAGCTGTGAGCAGTAGCCACAGCTCACTGCTCACCGCTCACAGCTTCATAAAGAAGCATTGGAAAAATGAGCTTTCCTAAAAAATAGGAAAGCTCACAGCTCTCATGCCAAATGAACATTAAAAATTAAAAAGCTCATTGCTCACCGCTCATCACCCCATAAAACTCCAAAACGCTTTGCGCCAAACATAGTCTATATGTTTTGTGATTATTATAGGTCTCCTCTTGGGATGTAATGTTTTGTCTTTCATCCCTTGGCTCATCCTATTTATTGTATAACACAGTGTTTTTTTTTTAAGTATTTGTTCTGTATATTCTGTCAATTTACAGTAATATTTTTTACTTATTTAAGTTTATATTTTTATTTCGTACTTTCAAGCTTATAGTTTTATAATATAAACAAGATTATAAAAGTAAAAACAAAATAAAAAACCAAAAAAATAAAGGTACCGTTTGTACTTTTTGGTTTTTTTGAAAGGCGTTTGTACTTTTTGGTGGTCTATATTAGGGCTGAGCACAGGTTCGGAACCGACCCGAACCGAACCGACCCGAAAAAACCGAGAACCGAATTTCACAAAAGACCGGAACCGAAACCGAACCGACGGGCCGTCGGTTCGGTTCGGTTTTCGTCGGTTCGGTTCGGGTTTGTCGGTCCATATGTATTTTGGCATGTTTTTGTCGGTTTTGGGCCGAACCGGACCGAACCGAACCGACCCGAAACCGAAATTCAATAAAAACCGGAACCGAAACCGAACCGACGGGCCGTCGGTCCGGTTCGGTTCTTGTCGGTTCGGTCCGGTTCGTCGGTCCGGTTCGGTTTTGAACATGCGATGCTCAGCCCTAGTCTATATATATCATGCCCCATATGTTTCACCTATCTATCATAGAGCAGCTGGCTGCCAAAAAATTAAAATAAAAATAAAGCAGCTAATACACAGTTCGGTGGCCCCACCGTGTTTTATTTGGTTTGAAAGTTCGCCTTACATAATTGAACAGGTGCCGGTCATCGAATAGAATGAACTTGAATGAAATGTCTTACATACTAGCTGTGCAATGGCCACCTGGGGTTTGCACTGGAAATTCAGGTGTCAGTTGTAAGATCAACCCAGTGCCAACTGAATTTACAATTCACGGTTTGTGGCCACAACCTAATGGTGCACCATCAACAGAAACTTTTAATGCTCAAGAGGTATATATACTACAGACTTGTATATTTTTCTAACTTGTATACTATGTTGATTCCTTCCAATTTAATGCAGATAGCTACCTTAACTTCGGAATTGAACAAGAAATGGCCAAATTATAAGAGTGCACAGCAGCAGATAAGTTTAAATATAGATTTTTGGAAACATGAATGGACTGAGCATGGAAAATATTCTGGCTTGGGAGTGCGTGAATACTTTGAGAAGAGTTTAGAGTTGTTTAAAGTTGTTGGCGAAGGACTTAAGGGAAAACTTGCTGCTGAAAACATAACACCAACTATCTATAAGACCTACAAGCTACAAGCCATAGAAGATGCACTGAGGAAGATTAATGGTGGCTTCTCTTGTAAAGTTATATGTAAGGAAAGAAATAGCCGTAAAAAGGAGAAGCAAATTGAAGAGATTTGGTTCAAGTATAAGAAAGACTTCACGAAGGAGAATAATGGTCCTTCTTCAACATCTGGTACTACTGATGTTATGTTTCCTCTAATGAAATAAAGTTGCTTTCATGCTTCCTTTGATTTACTTTTTGAATGGTGTAGTATTTACTATAAATAAAGTCGATTGTCTTCGGGGTATTTAATCTATCACTATATGTAATCTGATAATAAAAATTGTATCTCTACTCGAACTCGATTTAGTTATATCCAACTATCATATCCATACGAATCAAAAACTATTAAAACTATTAACAAAATGAGTTTCTGATCTTACCAAAATATCAATTAACTAATACCAATTAAAAGATCGATCATGTTAAAATCTAACCCTTAGTATGAATATCTTCCAATTTTTTAACCTATGTTGTACATGTCAGCAGCCAAACGACAGTTCTTATTACATGATAAATAGACCCAAACCCGGTCTGTGAGTTTAAAATATCTAGGGTTTTACCATTAAAAAATAAAGTAATACTTACAAGGTTTATAATGTCTAACATGGTATCGGAGTTGGTATGATCCTAAGACCTAGGTGGCTAAGTTGAACCGCCTATTTTATATCACTCCGTCAAACCCCTAGCTGCCACCATTTATACATTATTCAAATAAATAAATAAAAGATATTATTCATCGATTATTGTTCATCACCGGAAATACTATTCATCCCGGAGTTTTGTTCCTCTTCATCGTCGAAAATACTATTCATCCCAGAGGAAGTTGTGGCTAAGATGTTTTGTTGACATCTGTTTTTATGGTCGACTGTTCGTACGGCTTTGTTACCAGTCGACTAAAGTTGACTATTGTATCAGTCCCTAAAGTCGATCGATGGTACGGTTTTGTTAATAGTTGATTTAGCCGACTGTTGGTACCAGTCGACTAAAGTCGACCGTTGGTATGGTTTTGTTACGAGTCGACTAAAGTTATATTTTTATCATGTTAATGTTAATTTTTTTCTTGTCTAGTTTACTACTCTAGTCTGAGCTTTCGCGATTTCACCGCTCGGATTGCGTGGGAGTATTAGAGGATAAATAGGCCTAACCCCGGTCTGTGGGTTTAGGGTATCTAGGGTTTATCATTATAAATAATGATCAATAATAAAGTAATACTTACGGGGTTTACAATGTCTAACAGTTCTAATCGTCTTAGCAAAAACTATTCCCAACATCTTTCAATTAAAAAAATCCAAATTATTTAGGTTTTGGTCACCAAACTTTAGTACTAGTTAGATTTTAGAATTGTTTTTATTTCATTTATGTTCTGGGCATCAACTGTAAGAGAGCTCGGTACAAGGACTGTTGGCTTAAGCCAAAGCCTTCGGCACCTCCCTTTGGCACGAGACACCACACTGCAAGTGGGCTGCTTAACTACATTTCCCATTTTTCTATGACACATGATTAGCTAGCAGTCCCATCCTCACTAGATAAGCAATGAACCATAAGAAAATAGGCCTCATTAAACATATAGATTTCTCCATTGTTATACCTTCCATCCTCCTTTGATAGTGCAATGCTAGGACCAAGAAGTCTCATCTTTCACGGCTCTCTATTCCTAGCTACTTGCACTATCCACCAGTCCATAGTACCCTTCACAAGTTGGAAACCTACTTTATGAAGAGGTTTTTCATCCAATCTTAAATGAACCCTTGATCAGCCTCTATTACCTTACCAAGGCCTATAGATACTAATCAAGGGATCCACTAAAACTAGACCGCAAACATTTAAAATACAAGGCCCTCAGCTGTAATGGACTAATTAAGACTCAAAACTTATTAAATTAGCAGTTCTGAGTGAATGGTAAAACCAGATAGGAGCAGGATATTTCTTGAACCTCATCACCTGCAATGAAGATATCTCTTCAGAATGGATTCATTTAGATCCATTTTAGTTAGATAAGCTTGTCAAACTAGCCCATCTAGACAGCATACAAAGATTCAGACGATCACAGAACCTCAACTTCAGCAGGAAACTACATTTTGTTTGCAGACTGACTTTAGCTTAGGAGATACATTTAACCATATTGATGTCCCACCAAACCCTCAACATGAGTTAAGAACTCCTCTAAAGCTAAAAGAAGCCACAAAAAAGGTACTAGCCATCTGCTATGCTTTCCAAATGAATTCCAAACCTTAATACCAAACACCCTCATTCTCCATATGCACTACAATTAATAAGCAGATCTTCTAAACTTAACCTCCCATGTATTTTCCACTTGAAAGACTACTTTAGAATCCTTGACACAAATGCTCATAAACCTCATTTTAATGGTCTCAAATATTGCATTACACAAATCCTCCACCTTCCCACTTTCATTTCTAATGAACATTCTAGCATTCTTTTCTTGCCAGATAAAATACACCGGTGCTCCCAAAACTATCTTCCTGACTACACTCCAAGTGGACTTAGTACTCTTTATTTTAATCATTTCATGAATAACATCATTCCAGACATCTGGTAACTTTCTTATATTCATTCATCTTCTCTTGCACCCTTTTTCATACTTGCTTTGAGTAGTCACATTCAAAAAAACAAGTGTTTGTGAGAATCTTGTGTTCTTTTACATAAAATATCATCATTAGTATTCCATCTCTTTATTCTATATATATGTAATCAAACCTTGGATGGCCACCCACATGATAAAATGTGTAAATTTAGTTCGTTAATAAGTCAAAAGTTTTAGTTATATATATATGAGATTGATATTTTGAGTATACATAAACATTCAAATAGCAGATTTTGGTGAATAATATGGTGAATATAGTCCGTTGGGATAAGACTCTCCATTATGCATTATGCTGCACTTTTTTTTTTTTTTTTTTTTTTTTTTTTTTTTTCAATGTTTGACTGCTTGCAGTTTTGTATCTCTTTAGAAGGTTTGGGCATGTTCAAATCCTTCTTGTTATTTGTTGTATAGTGTTGGTATTAATGTATATTCATCATTTTCACCTAAAAAAACATTCGACTACACTACGTACCAGCATGAATCAAGTTGTTCGTTTTTTTACTACTCCAAGCATGGATTGGTTGTTAACCCACTAAATAATGCATGAATCACCAAATAATATATACTTCTTATAATGACTATGACTTTTGGAATACATTTCATAAATATGGGAACAGATCCGGTGAGAAGAGAAACCAAAATGAGAAAAATAAGAAGGATATCTGAAATGTATGGTTGTGGTTATTGAGAATATAATTGGTCGGGGTATCGATGCCTAGACCTTTCCACTAACAAAATTATCCTTTCTCGCCATGTAACCTTTGATGAACTTCAATTTCCATATGCCTTAATTACATCCCCTAATCCACCATCCTATACCTTTCTAGACCCTCAACCTTCACCTATTATTCATCATGCTATATTTAACTCAAACCCAAACACAATGACACAAGACACTCCTTCGACCCAACAAGAACTGACTTCTCCTATTTTGGCCCAACATGAACCCGCATGCACCAACCCACTATTCATTCGGCCCAATCTACTTCGGGCCCCAATACCGTGAACCAACCCACTCGAACTCATCCTATGGTCACACGAGCTCAAGTTGGCACAGTTAAGCCTAATCCTCGTTTTTATGGTCATACCTCTCACATTTCTCCTCTTCCTAAATCTCCCGCTGCTGCTTTGTATGAATCTAATTGGCGAGATGCTATGTACGATGAATATAATGCATTAATTAGAAATGATACTTGGATTCTTGTTCCGAAACCACCCAATGTTAATGTGGTTCGGTCTATGTGGTTGTTTCGGCATAAATATCATGCTGATGGTTCTTTGAGCAGGTGTAAGGCTCGTATCGTTGCTAATGGACGTAGTCAGCAGTGTGGTGTTGATTGTAATGATACATTTAGTCCGGTTGTTAAGCCGGCCACTATTCGTACTGTTCTCAGTCTTGCATTATCTCAGAATTGGCCTATTCATCAGTTTGATGTTAAGAATGCATTTCTTAACGGGGATCTTACTGAGACTGTTTATATGTACCAGCAACCCGGTTTTGTGGATCCTAGATTTCCACATCATGTTTGTCGATTACAACGGTCTTTATATGGTTTAAAGCAGGCACCTCGTGCTTGGTTTCAACGGTTTGCAGGTTATGCGCTACGAGTTGGGTTTTCTTCGAGGCGATGTGACTCATCATTGTTTATAGAGAGAACTGCAAAATACATCCCTGTAGTTTACACATTTTGGCATCTTACATCCTTGTCAGAAACTTTTGGCAATATACATCCTCCGTTAGGCAAACGTTTGCCACAATACATCCCTCGTTAGACATGAGGACTAACGGTGCAAAATTTTCCTCCGTTATCTCTTAACGAGACTGGAAATATTACACCGTTAGCCTTCGTTAGCCAAACATTTGCACCGTTAGTCTTTTTATTAGAAAAAAAATTAAAAAATTTTAAAATTAAAAAAAAAAAAAGTTAAAATTTCAAAAAAAGGAAAAAAAATTTAAAAATTAAATTTTTTTAAAGTTAATATTTTAAAAAAAATCAAAATTTAAAAAAAAAAATATTTGCGAAAATAAAATAATTTATTTTTTATAAATATGCATTTTTTAAAAATATTAAAAAAAAAGGAAAAAAATTTTAAAAATTATTTTTTTTTTAATTTTAATATTTAAAAAAAATCAAAATTTTTTTAAAAAATTAATATTTGCAAAAAAAAATTAAAATTTTTTTATAAAGACGCATTTTTTAAACATATTAAAAAAAAGGAAAAAAATCTTTAAAAATTAATTTTTTTTATAAAAATTAATTTTTTTTAAAAACATTAATGTTTTTATTAAAAAAAATTAATTTTTTTTTCTCAAATATTAATTTTTTAAAAAAAAATTTGATTTTTTTTAAAAATATAAACTTTAAAAAAAACTAAATTTTTAAATATTTTTCCTTTTTTTTAATATTTTTAAAAAATGCGTATTTATAAAAAAAATTTAATTTTTTTCGCAAATATTAATTTTTTTAAAAAAATTTTGATTTTTTAAATATTAACTTTAAAAAAAAATTAATTTTTTAAAATTTTTTTCCTTTTTTTTAATATTTTTAAAAAATGCGTATTTATAAAAAAAATTTAATTTTTTTTCGCAAATATTAATCTTTTTAAAAAAAATTGATTTTTTTAAATATTAACTTAAAAAAAATTAATTTTTTAAATTTCTTTCTTTTTTTAAATATTTTTAAAAAATGCGTATTTATAAAAAAAAATTATTTTATTTTCGCAAATATTTTTTTTTTAAATTTTGATTTTTTTTAAAATATTAACTTAAAAAAATAATTTATAATTTTTTTTCCTTTTTTTTTAAATTTTAAAATTTTTTAATTTTTTTTTCTAATAAAAAGGACTAACGGTGCAAATGTTTGGCTAACGAAGGATAACGGTGTAATATTTTCAGGCTCGTTAAAAGATAACGGAGGAAAATTTTGCACCGTTAGTCCTGATTGTTAACGAGGGATGTATTGTGGCAAACGTTTACCTAACGGGGGATGTATATTGCCAAAAGTTTTTGACAGGGATGTAAGATGCCAAAATATGTAAACCACAGGGATGTATTTTGCAGTTCTCTCTTGTTTATATATCGACATGGTTCTGAGGTTGCATATTTATTGATATACGTTGATGATATTGTACTGACCGCTTCATCTACAGATTTACTTCATCGTATCATCTCTTCTCTGCATACGGAGTTTGATATGACTGATTTTGGGGCTTTTAATTATTTTTTGGGTATTTCGGTTACTCGTGACTCTACAGGCATGTTTCTTTCTCAAAATAAGTATGCAATGGCGCTTTTGGATAGGGCACATATGGCTTCTTGCAATCCTACTCGGACTCCGGTTGACACAAAATCTAAGCTTGGTGCTGATGGGGATCCTATATCTAATCCTACCTTATATCACAGTCTTGCAGGTTGTTTACAGTATTTGACGTTTACCCGTCCTGATATTTCTTATGCTGTACAACAGGTTTGTCTCTGTATGTATGATCCCCGAGAGCCTCATCTTTCGGCTCTTAAGAGTATTCTTCGATATGTTCGTGGTACATTGGACTTTGGGCTTCAACTATATGCATCATCCACCGGATCTCTTGTGGCTTATTCTGATGCGGATTGGGCGGGTTGCCCTACCACTAGGCGTTTTACTTCAGGTTATTGTGTCTTTTTGGGGGATAATCTACTCTCATGGTCATCCAAGCGGCAACACACTCTCTCTAGATCTAGTGCCGAGGCTGAATATCGGGGTGTTGCTAATGCAGTGGCTGAAACTGCATGGCTTCGCAATCTTCTTCGTTAACTTCATATGCCATTGTCATCTGCTACTCTTGTTTATTGTGACAACGTCAGTGCTATTTATTTGACTGCCAATCCTGTTCAACATCAGCGGACTAAAAACATTGAGATTGATATACACTTTGTTCATGATATGGTTGCTCGTGGTCATGTTCGTGTTCTTCATGTGCCATCGCGTTACCAATATGTTGATATATTCACTAAGGGGTTGCCGTCTGCTTTATTTGAAGAATTTCGTTTCAGTTTGAGCGTTCGGTCATCTCCCGCTCCAACTGCGGGGGAGTGTTAGACATTAGCTTTATTAGTAATCATGGGCTATGTTAAGTTTGTTAGGCCTAGCCTGATATTGTGGCATCTAGAATAATCTACAGGATGTTATATATTGTAATGGTTGATTCAATAAAGGGGAAGCCAATTATATTCTCAATAGTGGTTTCTTCTCAATCTTTTCATTTTAATTTTTTTTCTCATTTGATCATAATTCTCATAATATAACAACCACGTACTATATTATTATGAGTTATGACCTTATGTAATTAAGAAAGAAAAGTAAAGATGAATATGTTAGAATATAAGTATCATGACAATCATATAAATAGGTAAACACATATGCGGAAGCGTAGGAACATCTATAACATATAAAAGATTAACGTAAATTAAATAGGAACGTACCTTTAGTGATTCTAGGCTTCTAGCAAAACAAGAATCAAACTTCAATAATCTTGAACAATTGGATGAACCCTAATTAGGGTTTATAAGGATCAATAATTAACCCCTTACCGTTTTGTTAATCGATCAAAGATACAATCAATAGTGTGATTGTACCATATTCTTGTACACACGTACTATTAACGAATTAAAGTAAATGCTAGTTTAAATAATACACAAAACAATTTTTGTTTTAAAAAACAAAACCATTCGACCGAATTAAAACAAATCATCAAAACATTTATGATATTGTTGTTGTCTTGTTGATGTCGATCACAGAAGTCAAAGAAAAGAAAAGATAATCATATAATATACTATACATGATGTATATATGTTACAGTGATTCTTGTCGACAAAAGCAAGTAGCAAAAGTTTGTTAAATAAAATTAACGTGTACAAGAGAGCTATCAAAATAAACCCTTGACCTTGCTTTTATAGGATAACAAAACTTAGGGAACAAGTTAGGGCTTGTGTTCTAGATCCTTCTTGTTCTATATTTTTTATCCTTGGTCCTTATCTTTGAACATTAGTCAATTTTCGTTAATTACTAACATTCTTTATTTGTTTTGTGTAATTAATAATTAAATATAACTCTTTATATTAAATTATTAAACTTTAATTCTCATACGTAAAGTGTGCAATCCCGCGGTCTCGAGTTCGATACTAGACATATACTTGTTAATATTTATCCATAAACTCTAACAGCTCCCACTTGGATATCTATTAATAGTATAATGACATTGGTTAGCGTCTAGCAACACGCCAATGCCCCTAGATCAACTCGAGGGAGGTCTCCTGGAAAAACCTTAATGATTCATCATTATTATTATCCTTTTGTTACTAATACCACGTTAATAAAGATATGGATCTCAATCATTCTTTTATTAACAATTCTGTTTCTCGTTGTTTATGATTGAATAAGATTACCAAAACATCTGAACGTATTACAGATAAACTTTGTGCGTGCGCACGCAAACATCTTGTCAACCCTACGAGGGGCCCAGCAGTATTAAACTTTAAAACAAATTTGAAGGAACAAATTCTTTCTTGACTGAGAGAATAACCCATGGACTTTGCAACACTTCTGAAAACAACCCTTATAACTCCTATTACGGTGAGCGGTAGATTGCTTCACAAAAATGCACTACATCCATGACTCTTATCTGGTATCTCAAGTCTAAGGATAACAAATTCATGATTTACTTACTGACAAGATCCATAAAGTAAAATCATGTAGTTGGGATAAGTCATATATTCAATTCATTGAATATCATGTGAAATTGGTATGTCAACGCATCAATATACTTTCAAGTATATTCTAACCAATACTCAGATTTGTCTTAGTTTAATGATATTCCCATATCATTAATCGACAACGGATATTTTAGAATAACATAAGTTATTCACGGATTTAAACATGCAAATACATGACACAATTTATTATTAATGAAAACAAACGTACTAAGTACTTTAATTCATTATAAATAATAATTGCTTAATGTCCTTTATCCAAATACTAAATAGATCAATGCATGATAATTCTAGTTAATGAATTATGCCTCAAGTCATGTCATTCAGACTTGTTGACAAGGCATAAATCAACTAACGTTGATCTATAGAAATTTTGAGAATACTTATTTCAAGAATTCAATTAGTGAAATTCTGGTATGTGTATATCCAACTATTTTGATATAGCCACATAATATTCATAAATGGTGTGACATCCTCAATCACTTATTTTATGACAATCAGACTTTCAAACATTTTTAAAGTTCAAAGTATTCTAATTCTTTAATGTTTAATGCAACCATGCTCTTAGTTGAGCACAACTAGTTCATATGGCTATTAATAAGGATAAAATCCTTCCATGACTAGTTATTGAGTGTCATCTCAATTATACCAGGATCATTGTATACAAACAACAATATGCTCTTTAAAATCCCTTAAACTTAATATCCATTGTGTAATGCTTGATGCCTTCCAATCTTTCAAGATTTATTGTCTGCTAAAACAATTACGCAACAATTTGCCATATTGTTTATACTTAGAATTTAGGAGCAATTCCTGGCTGAGGATTATTTATTCTAAGTCAAGACATATTCCATTAGAATATTCATTATACAAGTTATATAATAACTTTTAATTGATTTATTTACTGCACATGTTTATTAAATAATAAACTTTAGTTCCATGGTTGTATGTTTTATTTTCTAAATCTTTCAAATAAAGTTTCATTCCAAACTAAGTCTAACCTTTTACTTATATGGAATGTTACTCTATAACATATATGATTTAATAAATCGAACATAATACTCTCACTAGCTTTCATGAATACTTAGAAATTATCTTATTTTAATTATAAATCAATACATAGATTCAATAATTAAATATAAGAGTAATCTCCTAGATACATGCATTTATCCATTAATGGATTATTGCACTTTGTATACTTCCAAAGATTTATTTGAATTCATAAACTCTTTTTTATTACTTATCGTCCTCGCTCAAGTAATTATTCAAGAAAGAGTTTTTGATATTCATTGTCAAATTTCATATTCATATAAATTTGACAATTACCATCTTTGTATCTTTAATGTGCTTAGAAAAGATTATTCAATCATAGTTAATTGCTTAAATACGATTAATATTCTTTTCATAAGCCGTGCATTAAGATATGTATACAATTTTGTCCATATGATTTCTACACAAAGATTTAAACCACTAGGGTTACATTATCTTTAAATAAACTCATCATCATTCTCTAACTATTAAGAATTAAGATAAACCAAATTTTAAATTTGAATATCTTTATGAACAGCATCTACAACATTCACAATATGAGTAATTTACCCAATTCATTATTTGGTAATACTACATCATATAATCGTCAACATATTAATCAAATATCTGAGATATCCAAGTGGATCTATGAATGATAATTCCATCATCTTGAGGTTTATCATTTACATGATAAGTCTCATCATGATTTTCACTAGTGTATTTTTAGAAGATTATGTATCTTGTAATTCTATCTTTTCAAGATAAAAACTCCCACTTGCTTTTAGTAATATATAGACTATCTATAGATACTTAGCAATTAGAGCAACAATCCAATTTTCTCTTTTAGGATATTACAAATACATATTGACATTTTCCTGACATTCTTTTATTAATGACCTACACATAAGTAGTTTAACAAATTCAGGACTTCAATTTAAGACTTAATGTGATTCCAAACATTTCATAATTCAATAGTGTCTTATTAATCTTCTAGGAGTCTAATTGAGTATATTCAATCCATACTCAATTTTCTAACCTTGATAACATTTGGAAGATTAGAAATCATAGTTTTCTTTAATCAAACAATCTAACAAAAGTTGGATTTCTCTAACTGATCATACCATAAATATGTGGTATTTCAATTAGAATTAATATTGTAAGAAGATCTAACAATATATAAGATAACCATATTCCTGTTGGCATACCTATTTACCAACTAAGTCAACTTAATGGTATAATAGTATTTCCAAACCAATTGCATGCTTTATAACACAAATACTTTTGAACAAGTCACTTCATGTTTATGTCACATAAAAACATAAACTTCTTATAATCCCACTATACGTTATTAATCATTGATCAACTCAATGACTTCTTGTATATGTCTTAATTAAAAGACCATAACAAGCTAACGTCTTACTTTATTATAAGTCTTGTAATACTTAAAAGACTTCATGTTTATAACTATACAATAAAGTATAAACATGTATAATCAAAGTAATCATGAACACCATCATTTGGTTTCAATAATATTTTCAAGTTAACACACTACTTCATTTATTTATGTCATTCTAAGAGTACATAATTATTGAAGTAGTATTATATTACTTCATGCATTTATGTCATTCCAATAATACATAAATGTTAAAGATTGAAGTAGTTTTATTATTGACACATGTTCTAATTGATGTCTAATTTAAAAACAGTGAATTATCCATGTTGGTCTCACGTATACATGGAAATTCACCTTGTTGTTAATATTTAGCCTGCGTCTCACGTTTACTAAATTTCAACACCAAGTGTTTCTTAGATTAGATGTATATTAATCATATTAGAACTATAGTCTCTTACTTTGCAGTTAAGAGAATCCGTTAAATCATATTCTTATGTGTTGTACCTTGCACACAATGTAGATTTCTCCCACTTGTGCATGGAACAACATCATGTACCACATAAACAACACGCACGCATTTGTTAATGTGAACAATATGATTTGTATCATTAGCATAACTAGTAGATATAGAGTTTACTCAATCAATCAAGGAAACGCACATGACTATCCTTGAAAATATTAGTGTCTATATTTAGAAAGTAATTATCTTGAGACATTTAAAAGATAATCTGAGTTACAATTAAGACAATAAGTCTTATAACTCCTACTGAATTAGAGAACATTACAATAATCCCTTATTCAGCCATAAGAACACAATACTCCCACTGAATTTGACAACATTGTAAATGTTTCATTAATCAGTGAAAGGAAATAGTGTACTATTTACTTTCCTACATCTTTTAAGAAAACCCATTTCAACAATTATATATAGGTTTTAAAAGAATGTATTCTACTACGTAAATGTGATTCATCACATTCCTAAACTTTTAACTTGAAAGAAGAAGAAAAAAAACTGGGCATGCAATTTCTTCCTATATCGATCTACCATTCCAACAATTATATGTAATATCTTTAAATGGTCAAATCAAAACAACTAGATAAAATAATCTAATTCGTCTTTTACCATTGTGCAGTAATCAGTCTAGCTTCTAATTTAATAACTCATAAAGTGCAAATAATCTTACTATTAAATTTTGCTATGAGTTATGTATTTAGAATTTAGATAATTCTAATCATCCTATGGAAAGAATAGGATTAAGTCTCACACTTCTCCTAATGGAAAGAAGACTTGGTTTATTCTTTTAGTAAAATTGACTCTAACCAAAGAACCCATACGGGTGTAGATCAATTTACTTGATAAAAGAATAACTTACGTTTACGGTTTTAATGTTGCATTAATACATTTAAAAGAATTTACAAAATTCAATTTTTTGTATTTTCGATAATTTATATTTCCAAGAAAACATAATACCCAAGGATATATTCATATAACCAACATATTTTCTTGAAAATCTAGGATCCAACTTTACATAGATTCCACCACATCAGTTGATCTGCTAGTGGTGAAAGTATTTTTTTTTAGAAAGGCAACAATATATTAAGAAAACCAAACAAGGGCAAATACAAAAAAATGACATCCCTTCTCCTCAACAAGCTAATTAAAAAGAAAGGGACCCAAGAAAAACACCACAAGGTGCATACCTCATATGCAGGTAGGAAACAAAATGGGACCAAGATAAAACAGACACAAATATGTTGGAAAATTGACACTTAACTCACTAACATGCATGTAACAGCAGAAAGTGCAGCAACTTGAAACATGGACCTGCTGCACACATATGCTAAACTGGACTAGATCAAAACTGACATCTCTGAAGCTTCCAAAAATATTGCAACAGACATGTATATCACAGAAAATATATTGTAGCAGCCACACTGAGGTTATGTTGTAGCAAACATGAATCTCACATCAACCAAATATCAGACCTTACTGTAACCCAATCTTAAGTGGTTCCCATAACCATTTTTGCCACTCAATCTCTTTATATTTGTTTGATCTTCTCACGATCCATTCGAAACTTTTGAGTTGGATATCTTGAACAATCTTATTCGTACTTGAAACTTTTTTACCGAACACACGTGCGTTTCTTTCTTTCCAAATGAAGTAGCCGGAAGTCCAAATAACCGCTTGCCAAACACGAGATAGAAAGTTGGGAACATTAACACCTCCATTAGATGAGAATAATTCATGAATAGAAAAGCATTAACGTTCCCCACTTTCCACCAATTGAATATTTTATCCCACACGCTCATCGCCAAATCACAAGTGACTAAGCAATGAGTGCAAGTTTCCACACTATTGTTACAACTAGGACAAAGAACCGAGTCCAAATCAATGCCTCTTCTATCTAACTCCACGCGAACCGGAAGTCTTCCTTTTAGCACTCTCCACACGAAAATGTTAACTTTTTTAGGTAACAATTTATTCCAAAGTGTCTTGTGGCCTCCACTTTCTACATGTAAGCTCTTCTCCTCCACCAACCTAGTTAGCTCTTTGACCGTAAACTCGCCGTCTTCACCAAGCATCCACCTCCATTTTTCCCTACAATTAGAATTCACAACAATATTTTGCACAACACCTATAAGCTCCTCGAAATCCCTACTTACTCTACCCCTAATGCCTCTAACCCAATCCTATTCCCAACACCACATATCATTTACCCATGCCCCCTTATCCCACACACAACCCTCCTTTCTCCTATCTAAGTGGTATAACCTAGAAAATCTATCAAAAAGCCTCCGATCATCAACCCACCTATCTACCCAAAACCTAATATCCCGTCCGTCCCCCAACACCCCGCGCCAAGATGAAGAAAACTCTAACCCCAACCCATCAATATCCTCACCAATCCGCACAATATCATTCCAAACCCCACCACCCGATCCCCCCTACCCGACACCCTTACCTCGCCCAACCCCCCACTATTCCCGTATATACTTTTAATCACCCGAGCCCACAAGCTCCCACCCTCTCTCCAAAACCTCCACCACCACTTTCCTAATAATGCCAAGTTTTTTGCCATTAACGACCCAATATTAAGCCCCCCCCCCCCCAAAGAAACTTTTCCTAATACTCTCAAGAATTTTAAGAACACTCAAAGGCACGCGAAACATCGAAAAATAATACAATGGCAAGCTACCAAGAACCGATTTAACCAGTGTTAAACGACCCCCAAAAGACATCGTTTTAGCTTTCCAATCCGCTAATTTATTTTTAAATTTCTCCACCACGGGCTCCCAAGCGTTTACCCGCCTCATGTTCTCTCTAATTGGTAACCCCAAATATGTAAACGGGAATTCCCCGATACCACATCCCATCCATCTCACCATTTCCATCATTTCCCCCTCGTTGATTCCAATCCCGTAAATCTTACTCTTATTATAATTTATGATGCATGGGAATCGCAACAGGTTTTACCTCTCGAGGGATCTCGAGAAGCTTACAACCCCCACCAGGCAGTGTACCTGATCGTTGTAGTATAGTATAGTGACAAGTACCGGGAGATTGATCGTTCAACTCAGGAATAGTGTCGCTAGGATTAGAAAGCCTAAAAACTAGGTCTAGAGGTGAGTGATGATTTTTTTGTATTTTTTATATTTTTATAAAAGCAAGTAAAAATCTCGGGTATTGGAAGAGTGGGCGGAATTAGTTGCTAATCAACTAACCCAAAACTAAGATGCAATCAAAATAAAATAACAGAAATGAAAATAAAGCTAATTAAACTAGTGGTGTGAACAATAAATGGGAGAATTGTGTTTACTTATATTTCACTACTCCCTAGATATCTTTTACAGGTTAATTGTTTATTACAGTTGCGTGGATGACGGGTTATATTCCTTAGAGGAGTGCTAGACTCACTCATATTTTACAAAATTTCTCCCACACAATGAGGTGGCATGCATCTTAGCCACTCATGTGAGAGCATTAATTGACCAAGTGAGAGCATTGGATGGCTAAGATGCATTCCACCTCATTGTGTGGGAGAAATTTTGTAAAATATAAGTGAGTCTAGCACTCCTCTATTCCTTAATACCATTCGTGGGGTGGCGTACATACTTCCCCAACTCTATAAGCTCATACTTCACTCCTATGTCGAGCCTGCAAGAAGCTCCTAACATGGGATCACTAGAATTCGCTCATGCATTAAATACAACCATAAAAACCTAGTACGCATTGGTTCATGTTTCTTAAGACGTTCAAGCAAGTTACACTATGGAAGTCTGCCAGTTTTCTTAAGCCTAACATCATTCATCCATTACAATTATAAACAAGCAATCAACCTATAATCAACATCTAGGTTTCATTACATCTAAGCAAACACACAAAAGATCTAGCCTAGCATGTTAAAATCAAGACAAGCGTAAGATATATTCAAACAACACATAGACATATTGAATGAATTGAAAGGATACTTATTTTAATTGAACATGAAGGGTTTCAAGGGGTGAAAACCCTTGAAAATACTGTTAAACACGAGCTAGGGTTTATTCAAGTCGACCCTAAAATTCTCCTATTTTTAGAATGAAAATTACAAAGACTATATATAGATTTCCAAAGGTGATGGCGTCAAGAAGAAAATTCTGACGCCGTCAACCCGCCGCCAAAAACATTCTCGGACTGCCTAGATCCAGATCTGAGGCCGTCAAGAGCAAATTTCCTCTGGCTGTCACGTGTAATGGGACCATGACGGCCTTTGGTGACGCCGTCACGCCCTAATGCAAAAGTGTTCTGGACCGTCATGGACTCCATACTCTTCACCTCTTGTTTTTCCTCTTGACGCCGTCATTAAGAAATTGGTGACGCCGTCAGGTACTGTTCCCCGGCAAGGAAAATTAAGACTTTGCCGTTTTCTTCACTTTTATGCTCCAAAAACGTCCAAAATGCTTCCTTTTCCAGAATTCACTCCAAAAGTACATAAAATCACAAAAGGAACGATTTAGGGCAATATTTGATCAAATAAATTCGAATTCGGGCTTAAATGACCCCCTAAAAATGGATCATTTTTCGCCTCATCAATTTACCTTTAAACCAGACACCTCTTCAAAATATTTGAGAATGCACATAAGAGATTTAGCATTTTCTTTATTCCATTCTACAAAAAATATTGTATCATCCGCATATTGTAGATGCTAGACCACGACCTTATTTGCCCCTACATCAACTCGTCTAAAAATTCCTTTCTCTACCGCCTCGGTAACTATCGCGTTAAGCCCCTCTGCCGCCAAGATAAATAGAAAAGGGGATAGCGGGTCTCCTTGACGAACTCCCCTTTCAAGACCAAATTCCTCCGAAGGGGAACCGTTGACCAAAATGGACATAGAAGCCGACCTAAGGCAAGTATCTACCCATTTACACCATTTTTCTCCGAAACCCATTTTTTTCATAATATCTAATATGAATCTCCGATTAAGGCTATCGTATGCTTTCTCGAAATCCACCTTGAAAATTAGGGATCGTTCTTTTTTTTTCTTCAAAAATTCCATCGTCTCATTTGCTATAAGAACCCCATCAAGAATAAACCTCCCTTTTATAAATGCATTTTGCACTTCCCCCACCACATTCCCCACAACACGTTTAACCCATTCCGCTAACATTTTTGCTATTATTTTGTAATAGCACCCGATTAGGCTGATAGGACGAAAGTCACCAAGCCCCAAGGGGTCTGCTACCTTGGGGATAATAGTGACGAAAGAAGCATTGCACCCCCTAGAAATTTCCATCCTACTCCAAAACCACTGGATCGCCCGAAGAAGATCAGATTTTATGACCTCCCAAGTTTTTTTTTTTATAAACCTGAAGTTGAAACCATCAGTCCCTGGTGCTTTCTCCCCCCCCCCCCCCCCACAACTACTAATAGCTTCCCACACTTCCTTTTCACAGAACCCCCTCTCCAACAATCGCGCCTCCTCCACCGAAATTCTCTCAACCTTCCCACTACAGAAAACTGGTCTCATCACCCCCCCCCCCTATCTGAAAACACATTCTTGTAGTGTCTAGCCATCTCCTCTTTGATTATTAAAGGATCCTCGCACCATACTCCGTTAACCATTAGACCTCTTACATTGCACTTATTATTCCTCCTCCTAACATATGAGTGGAAGAATTTAGAATTTTCATCACCCTCTATATCCCACCTAATTCTAGACTTTTGATGAAGCATGTTACCGTACTCCCTTTCTTTCTCCTCCCATTGTTTTCTAACCTCCAACCAAGTGGATCTCTCACCATCAGTTAACGTTCTATTTTCCGCCTCTAATTCCCATCTCATTGCTTCATCTCTTAGTTTTTCCATTTTCTCTTTATGCCCGTCAAATCTATCCTTGCTCCACATCTTAAGACTTGCCTTGACGTTTTTTAATCTATCCCTAAATTTACAGTCCGGTCTCCTGCTCTTGACCTCTTTCCCCCACGCTTGCTCCATAACACTATAGAAGTCCGGTTCTTCCAACCAAATATTAAAAATCCTAAAAGGCTTTGGTCCGAAGTCCAACTCCATATCCTTTATCACTATCGGGCAATGATCCGATAATTTTCTATCCAAGGCAACTACCGATAAATTACCCCGTAATTCATTAAATTTCTCATTCAACAAAAAACGATCTAATTTGCTAAACTTCATTCCATCATCGCTTACCCTTGTAAACTTCCTCCCACCCACCGGTATCTCAACTAAACTCATATTATTAATGAAGTCATTAAACTCTGTCATTTCCTTCATATTCACCTGGGAATTAAGTCTATCTTCGTTACTCCTAACCACATTTAAGTCCCCGAATAAACACCACGCTCCTTGCCATCTATTCATCATCCCCATTAATCTATCCCAAAGCGAAGCTTTTTGTCTACTCACGTGTGGCCCATAAATACATACCAAAAAAACATCATCATTCTTACCCTTCCATTCCCCATTTACCACAATAAATCTGTCGTCCCGAACCGCCTCTTTACACACGAACACTGTCGTATCCCAAATCATTACTATACCCCCAGAATTTCCGTTAGCTGGCAATTTAGAATACCCGTACCTTTGACCCACATATGTCCTCTACCCATGAATCATCCACAACACCACACTTCGTCTCTTGAAGACCAATAACATCTGGCCGTTCCTCTCTAATTATCGATCTAATCAACCCTTTTTTCCCACATTCCCCCATACCCCTAACATTTATCGAAATCATCTTCATAGAAACTAAATAAGAACAACACGATATGTACCTTAGGCCTAATGGAGCTGTTGATCAGCCGCACCATCCGTCTTATTCCCCTCACGACAACTCTCCTTTACCTTATCCTCTTCTTCGGCTCGAACCCATGACACACCAACCATTTCCCCAATTTCCTTGACTTGTTCCATGTTCACAATACATCTATCACTATCCACTTCGTCATCAATGCCACACCTGAACTGAAAAATTCCATCATTCTCTTTTACTTCTTCATCATGATACTCCTTATATGCATTAGATACCCCTTTTATATTTTCACCTAGCCCTTGTACCCCGGTCTTCCTTGCTATCTCCTTTGCCTTCGTGATACTCCTCTTGCCAATTTTCTTTTTATTCTCACACTTCTCTCCGAGCGATTTCCCTTGGTTAAAAGTCATCTCATCTTCGAGGTCATCAAACAACCCCTCGCCGCTAGCCTTTCTCTTTTTCCTCATCCTAACCCCTCCGCTGCCAGATGAACAATAAGGCGAAAGTATTCGTTTCTCATTTCTGATCAACGGGCTATCACGAACTTTCTCATCTAACTCCACATCTTGTCTGTTACTCTCATCTCTTTTTTGTTGACTGTTATTGTTTAATATAATCTTTTTCCTCATCCACTTGCCTCCTCGAGTATTATTAGTATAGTTATTATTTGGATAAAGTGTATTGCAATTATTTATTTCACCATCCTCTTTATTTGGGAGCCCACGTATATCTATCCCATTTGAGTCCATTTGAGGCCCAATCTCACCTGTGTTGCATCCAATATTACATTTCCCGTGTGTGTTACTAGTACTTAAATTCCTCCCAACCTCATTCACGTGTGTTGTATTCTTGTCTCCTTTCTCATTAATGAACTCACCACTCCTGTCCCCTTCCTTATTATCAAAATAAATATTTTCATCTACTTTTTTCTGCATATTGTATTCCCCATGCAACCCTTTATCTTCCCGATGCAACCCTTTCCCATGCTCGCCGTCGAAGCTGTCCACAACTTTTGTTTCCCCCGAGAACCTAGATCCTTCATCTACCCCGTCGTTCCGATCGTCGGAACCCGCTGCTAACCCACCAACACTTCCGCGACTTAACGTGTTTCGAACGACTTCTTCATCGTCACTAGATTCACCCTCATCGCTATTTGATTCCCCCCCCCCCCCCCTCATCACCTTCCACATCGTCTACCTCCATTCCATTATTTTCATCAAAATATCCCTTACTTTATTCGTTCCTCATTTCATTGTTTGTCTCATGCATTTTCACGTTTACAATATCTCTTATTTCCTCTACTACACACACTTTGTGATTTTTCCCCGTCACATTCACGTTGAGAACTTCATTGATCAAGCTTTTGTTTATAGTGTGAATCTGAACCCTGCCGTAAACCAAATTTTGATTACCTTCCATCCGACAGTTGTGCATACCGAGGATCGTCCCATGTAAAGCCGCGATCGTTTTGAACGTGCCTTCACCCCAACACGAGAAAGGTATTCCGATTATGTTAATCCATGTGATCCTACCCGACGTTCGATCGACACGGTCACCCCTTCTCAGTTTATGGAGCCACCTCCTTAAACCAAGCTCCTTATCATTTAACACGTTGGCCGCCATGTGTTCGTTCTCCATCACCACCAAGACCTCTAACCCTCCTAATAACTTTACTTCGATCCCTACTAGTCCTTGCTCTTCGCAAAGAACCAGGAGTTTCGGAAGAAAGTACATGGCTTTCACTTCACCCACTATACTCCGCCCTAACAGGTCACTGTTGACGTCCATATCATTCACCACTATGGTTCTCTCCGACCCCAACCCACCCATATTAAAAGTGGGTGCCTCCTTGAAAGGCGTCTGTACTCCCTTTTCATTCGCCATATTTTCTCTGTTGTTTACCCCACTTCTGTTAACCCCGCCATTTACCACATCCACAAACCTACGCTTATCTATATTGCTTACATTACTGTACCTACTAGCCCCCTTTTCCGCATATCTGTTCTTAGTGCCCTGCCTTTCAGTACCCTCCCTGCCCGTACACCTTCGATCGTATGCCACATAAACCCTCAACCATTCCTCCCCTATCTTGATTTTCTGTAGTCGTCGCAACAACCCCTCCACATCCCTAACGAATTTGAATCGAACAAACCCATATCTCTGCCCATTTCGAAGTCGTTTTTGTGCCATAAACATGTCGAAAACTGTCACGTACTTCTTAAAGATCATCCACAGCCTACCCATTTCCCACTCGTCCAGAAAGTTGAAAAACATGAACGATATTCTCGAGTTTTGTTTCCCACCGATATAGTTAGATCCTAGCCGCTTGCCATTGTATTGTCTCCTAGATCCAACGTGCCTGAATATCTCATTGTCACTGTCTCTTGTCATTTTTCCTCACAGTTCAATCTCAAATTTGGGTTGGGAACCCAATTTTTCTCTCTCACAGTTTAATGCTAGTGGTGAAAGTATAAAAGATGGTAATCTGTCGAACAATAATTGGCAAACACTTTTCCAATTCCTAGATCATTATGGGATTTACATCAAATTGATTCATTAATTTGTCATGTAAGCATGTTTCATCCCATCTCATGCCTTAAGTTCTAGGTCTCACGCATCAACTTAATTAAGTCGTCTAACTTAGAAACTGCAAATTCTCAATGTGTGGTCTCACGCACACTCGGAAATTTACCTTGTCATTAGAATTTAGCCTACGTCTCACGTTTACTAAATAATAACTTCAAGTGTTTCTTATAGTTAGATGACATGTAACTTAAATTTTGATGTGAAAATCAAAACATGTATAAAGATGCATGCACTCATCTTTATAATATAAGTTTTCAAAACCTTTTATTACCAATTCTTAAGATTAATACAAAAAGTTTTACTTGAGGTAAAATTACCTTAAGATGATATTGTACAAGAATGAAGTTAAAAGAAAGTTGTTTAAGACGTATTCGTAAGTGTGATAACCAAGGCAGACTCTAAGGCTCTTTTCAAGCCTTCTTATCACGACTATGAATTTGTCTTAAAGGAGTTACTTTTAAAACCATGTTGTACAAAACATCAATCAATTCAAAGTTTTTGGATTAAATCTTAAAACATGTAACAAAGTATGAATCTTGCTAGTCTCGCCTTGGAGCGAATTACCGTGCGAAGCGAACCGTTGTTGGCACATAAGACTCCGCAAGATTCAATCTTTATCACTTAAAGTTTCACCATTATTAGTCCATATTATTTTCTTTATAAAAATTACCCTTTTATTGCTTACAATCATGTCAAACAAATAAACAATAAAACAAGTAATAAAGACAAATCAAAACAACTAATAATCATAACAATTATAAAGGTGAAACACATAGCCACATGCAATCTTGATTAGAAAATATCCTAATAAAATCAATTCTAGGTTTCAATATGCATATAATTAACTAGGGCCTTCACCTCTTAATGGAAGTGAGCCACATACATTCACAAGTCAATTGCGTAGGCCAAAATCAATCACATACCACATAGCACATAAATTGATTTTAATAATTATGGGGTCTTCCCCAATATAGATCTATCTAAACATGTGACAAGACTTAACAATTAAAACAATTAATAACCCATGACTAACATGCATGTTTCGTCATGAATCAAAGCATAACAATTACCAATTAGGTCAAGGATACGCCCAATTAACATATAAACATGTAGGCAACCTAGGGTTTCTAATCCAATTAATATTAAAAACCACAAACCCTAATTTGGATAAAGAGGTAATCGACCCCCCCTCCCCCCAAAATTTTTAGGGTTTAGGAAATATAAAGAACCCTAGATCTATAAAAAAACAACCTAACATGTATCTAAAACAATCAAAATTCATTTTTTATGTGTTTTATGTAATCAATTACATGTTATAGCAAGCTCGTGATATCACTGTTAGAATATAAGTATCATGACAATCATATAAATAGGTAAACACATATGCGGAAGCGTAGGAACATCTATAACGTATAAAAGATTAACATAAATTAAATAGGAACGTACCTTTAGTGATTCTAGCAAAACAAAAATCAAACTTCAATAATCTTGAACAATTGGATGAACCCTAATTAGGGTTTATAAGGATCAATGATTAACCCCTAACCGTTTTGTTAATTGATCCAAGATACAATCAATAGTGTGATTGTACTACGTTCTTGTACACACGTACTATTAACGAATTAAAGTAAATGCTAGTTTAAATAATACACAAAACAATTTTTGTTTTAAAAAACAAAACCATTTGACCGAATTAAAACAAACTATCAAAACATTTATGATATTGTTGTTGTCTTGTTGATGTCGATCACAGAAGTCAAATAAAAGAAAAGAGAATCATATAATATACTATACATGATGTATATATGTTACAGTGATTCTTGTCGACAAAAGCAAGTAGCAAAAGTTTGTTAAATAAAATTAACGTGTACAAGAGAGCTATCAAAATAAACCCTTGACCTTGTTTTTATAGGATAACAAAACTTAAGGAACTAGTTAGAGCTTGTGTTCTAGATCCTTCTTGTTTTCTATATTTTATCCTTGGTCCTTATCTTTGAACATTAGTCAATTTTCGTTAATTACTAACATTCTTTATTTGTTTTGTGTAATTAATAATTAAATACAACTCTTTATATTAAATTATTAAACTTTAATTCTCATACATAAAGTGTGCAATCCCGCGGTTTCGAGTTCGATACTAGACATATACTTGTTAATATTTATCCATAAACTCTAACAGAATACGCGTATAAATAACACGTAAATATATTAATCACAATCAGATAAAATGATATATATTAGAACAACATCGTCTTAATATATCAAGGTTTGATTACATTATATATACTAACCAAGATAGTACATCAAAGTTGACAACCAAACCAATAATGTGAAGTGAAGTGAATTGAAGTTTGAACAATGAGAATAATATTTTGAGGAGACTAATTTGAAGTGTTGATCAGCATATGCATATGTTTTGACAAATCAATCGTCTTCTTTCACTTTAAAAAACTCGCAATGATAGTTACTGGACCTTTGACTATCAAGCTTAATTACTCATGAAATCAACCACTAATATTTTTAAATGGATAAAAAAAAAAAAAAATGATTGTGACAGAGAAGAAAAATGTTTAAGCTGTGTATCAGAAAGAGATGATTCATTTGCCGTACACAATAAGAAATTTAAAACTTATTTTGATTATTTTTTCAACGAAGAAATTTACACGTACAGTATTATAAATAGTGTATGTAATGCTTAACTTTTTTTTTTTTTTTTTTTTTTTTTTTTTTTTTTTTTTTTTTTATAAACGAGTAATGCTTAACGAATAAGGATGCATGTATTTGCAAGTTGCATGGGCCGTGGGGATATTCTGAAGTTTGATCACGGTCAGATCTCCCATAGACCAACATGATCACCCTATTTTTTTACAAGATAAGCAGTTTAAAAAAAATAGGAAGCTGTTTAAAAAAATAAGATGATCGATGTTGACAAGGTAATTTCATGAAAACCAAAAACACATGTGGCATGCATGGTTCAATTAATCCATTGCTCCACATTTCATAGCCGTGCTACAACTTTTGTAATATCGAATATTAATAAATTAATCTATATATGAAGAATAGTTTAAAAAATAGGCTGATGTGGAAATTTATTTAATTATGGAGAGGTTTATGCATTGTATTTATTTTTTTCTCTTGTAAAAATGACATATTATGATGCGGCAGTGTATGAAATTCAAAAGAGTTTTATGCGCTGGATACTAGCTAGCAAGGTTAAGTAACGAGATAAGTTAAAACCACGTCAATTTCATAAAACAAATCCGCAAAAGAATGTGTCTTAGACTCTACTCTGTTCCCGAGTTCTAATTTGAAGAGAAGAGAAGAGAAGTGGAGAGAAAACTGAAAAAAAGTCACATTTCAGAGTTTTTTTTGGAGAGAAGAGAAGAGAAGAGGAGAGAAAATTATGCCAAAACTTCTCTCCTAATCTTCTTTCTAAATTGGGATGATTTGGAGAGAAAGTTGTTTTTAAGCCATTTTTTCCGACATGCCCTTTCTTTTCTCTCCAACTAGGGAACACAAAATTGAAAATCATTTTTTTTTGCCTCTCCTCTTCTTTTTCCTCGTTTTTCCTCTCTTCCTTTCTCTCCTTTCCGTTTTATACTCGGGAACAGAGTGTACTATTGGCTAAAAATGTGAAATGATTTTAAAAGAAAAAGAGAGAATACTACGTATTAACATGTAATTATTATTTTGTTGATTTTATTTTGTAGAACTTATGTGGTTCTAGCTCTAAAGTAATCATATTTACTTTATGATAAGATATTTTGCACTACATAAAGTTTCTAACATCTTATGACAAGTTGACAACTTGTGTTGTTTTAAGGGGTGTTTGGGATTGCAACTGATTATAACAAGTTTTAAAAAATCAAAGGGCTAGTGACTTGTAAATGTATTCAAGTTGACATTTTTTCTTGTCTTATGTAGCTAATTTTTTTCCCCTTATTATAACACAATCTTTTCAAATTTCGTCTATTGTGCATTTGTGTGTATTTTGTAACTATTCAGCTATGTAAAATGACCATTTTACCTTTCGAAATTTGAAAAAGTAAGAGTAAAATCGTCACAAAATACACGAAATAGACGAAATATGAAAAGATTGTGTTTTAATAAGAGGGAAAAAGAAGTTGGCAACATAGAACAACAAAAATTATCAACTTACATACATTTACAAGCTATTAGCTCAAAATCAAATAAGCTACTTTAGATGTTTGACAAAAGTGACTTGACAATCATTTTTTTCTTCTTCTTATTTTTGCGTTTTAAGCCTTCCAAAATGCAGTTTTGGAGCAGCATCCTCCAACCTACTGCTGGAAACGCACTTTTGTCTGATGATTGAGTTACGAAAAGGCCCTATCAGTTGTTATCTAAAATCATTCATTACTTGTTGTATCTTCACAAGTTCAAGTTCGACTGTCGTATGATAATATATGATATATACAGATAATAAAAGTCACTGGAAAGGCAGTAGGAAACGTAGGCGTTGAGGCAGAGATAGAAAATGGATAGAATTTTTTTTTCAGAAAATTAGTTTTATAAACCTTACATCTTAGTTTTTCTTTTTCCTAAGCCCAACATCGAATAGTATATATGCCTTCACTGAAAGGCCCAATAAACGAATATATCTGATTATATATATATACTAAAAGAGGGGAGGATGCTTGGGCCATAGGGGAGTGCATCAAAGTGTTGTGCATAACAGTTGTTTCTACAGTGACCCGTGCTTCACATTAGTTGTACCACTATTTTGCTCCTATTGCTTCATGTCCACACATATCTTTCATAAAAACATATCTCCTCTCCCACAAATTCTAGAACACTCACAGATTCCACAACCCACAAAACACAAACACAAAACACACATACAAACCTCTATCTTCTCTCTCAAATGTACAGTTAAAACCAATATACAAAACCAAACCCATTTTCCAGATTCATCGAACAATACCCCCATGAGATCCACAAATGAAGATGAAGACGACGAATCATCCTAACACTTTAACCAATCTAATTTTGAACCCAAGATTTTTTCCTTAAACACAAAAATCAAAACACACGATTCAGAGAGAAAACCAACAATTTGGGTTTCAGTTATTGTACGAGCTGTTCATCACCAACCAGTTCATCAGCAGCAGTTGGTTCCAACAAAATAATATTGCATGTAAGTGATTTCATTTTGTTGTGTTTTGGAATACATTATCAGAAATTTCTTTCAAAGATTTCTTTTGAAGGTTTCAGTTTTACCTTTAGTTATGGGTTTCAATAATCTATCATGATTGTGTTATGCCCTTTTGTAACAGGAAGAGTGAAAGATGAGGAGTTCGAATGTGGTTGACAATGGATAAACAATGGGAAGAAGGGGTTGTGGTTGTAGTTAATGGTGTAGAAATTGTAGATGGAGTTGTGCCTACAACATGTTTGATGAAATGCCTAAGAGAATTGTAAGTGTGGTAAGGTTGTTTAGCTTCTTATTTTTCTTTAATCTTTGTTGTTTTTAATAAGAGATACATATTAGTTGTGAAATAAAAATCTATAGCGGCTGTGGCCAGTACTTGGTAAGTCATTTAACATTTGGCCGAAACATCCGGTCACACATCCGTTAAAGTTTACTATTACCCAATGTCAGTTTATTACGTTTTAAGTTTCCTAGACCGGTCACACATATAAAAAGTATTTAACGCAGTCTCTGTTGTAAAAATCGGTCCAGGCGGCCGATTAATCCCCGCATAATCGCTGATCGCTCACTAAGCGCCTTGATTTATCATAATCGGCCTATTTAATCGCTTTGGTCAAAGATTGCTTAAAAATTGGTCAACAAACCGATTAATCGGACAAAATCGGTCTAATCGGATTAATCGAACAAAATCACTTAAAATAAATCAACAAAATCGCATAAAAATAAGTCAAAATCGCGTAAAAATTGGTCAACAAACCGATTAATCTGACAAAATCAGTCAAAGATCACTTAAAAATAGTCAACAAACCGAGTAATATCTATGTTTGACTTTAAACTTTGTAGAATTATGTATTATGTTTATATTTGAACACATTAAATATTTGAACTTTGATGCATTATGCTTATCTCATACATATAATATAGTATAATATCTAAAATTACAATTTTGTGCATAAAAAATCCAATCTGATTAATCCTCGATTAATCCCCGCCTAACCGATTAATCGCTAGGCCCTACCCGACCGCCTCACTAGCGCCTAACGATTTTTACAACCTTGCGCAGTCATGACGGTTGTTTCGGATGTGTGAAATCAGCTCTTGATGTATTAAGATAGAAAATGGAGTCATTTTAAATGACCATTAGGATGTTTTATAATCTGAGTAAGCTGATGAATCTCATTTCATTTCAGTTCTTTTAATGAACAATAGCATTGCCTTTTAAACATATAAAGAATGCATTGTATTGTTAATTATTAAAGAAGTTTGTTTGTCATGGTTAATAGGTAGAAGGTAAGAACTTTATTATAAAACTTAATCTGATGTCATGTTTCTCGATGAATGTAGGATCATAGTGAAGCCTCGGTGAGGAATACTGTTAAAAAATGACCAATTTACCTCAACGGGGAATCCGGATTCAGAATATGAAGAATGCCCGCAAAAAGTAACATTGAGGAATACTTAGGTAAACAGGAGCTGAAGTATCTCTTAACTTATGGGTTATTTCCAAAAATTTCAAAAACTTAATGTTGATTTTTTAGAGTGCAAGGTAACTCCCGGCAACTTTTAATTATCTATGGGTTCAAATGTGTTTGCAATTAGTAGTATTGGCAGTGTACATTAGTTTTTTAAGCAATTAATACTGAATAACTAATGTTTTTTTCTTATTGTAGCAGCAGATGATGCAAATGAATGGTGCACAAAAAAATGCAAATGAACTAAAACTGAAATCCACTGAATTGGAACGTGAACTATTATACATACTGCGTGCTTCAAAGAGTTGTAAGGTATAGTTGTTTGTACAGTAATCCCCGCAGATATAAATGTGAAGCACGGGTTTTCATGCTGCCAATGCTGAAGCTATACATTCTTAATGTGGCGTAAATAACGGTGAGTGTTTTTTATTTCAGGAAAATGTTTTTTTAGATTATTCATGAGTTATTATGAATGTCTTCTCATTCCAATTTTCCCCCATGTAATAAGCAGCAAATACGTCTCTCTCAACTGATTCCAATTGTGTGCTTGGAAAAAGGAGAGCATGTCCTACCAGCAACAATTACCCAATCCCAGTCCTATAGTCATGGTGGTGAACGGAATGTTTAGAGGTGAGTTGTCGGAGCTGTCGGGCAAATCAGTCCGGAGGCAGTAGTTTTTCCACCTCAGGAATGACCCACTTTAAACGTAAACCAAGGTATGCGTTTCAAAAAGATTTCACGCTTCTTCAGTTTTAATATTCCTTTTAATTTTTCCACCCACTTCGTGAACTGCACTGAAAATTGTATTTATGACTCCACTAATTTACTATGCACAAATGTTATTTTCATATACATAAACCTGCTTTTTTATTAGTTTTTAAAACGGCGTTTTCACACCTTATATTTTTTAACACCAGCAACTGTTGGCACCTCTGATTCCTCAATGTGCATGCCTGCAAAAAGACTGCCATCATAAGGCGTGCCAGGGTGCTGCTCATGTGGTCAGGGCAGCACAAGGAATGTGCAGCGCCGTGTTCCCGTTTGCAGCCTATCATCAGCGACCTGCAACTCTATCAGCTGTCATCATAAGGTAACCCAACCTTAATTTCATTCACAGAGGTCAGCATAAATGCCGTTTTAATGTCATATTGACCAATCCACCTGGTACAATACATCTACTCCTTTTTTTTCCCTCTCTTTGTGTAGTGTCATATGTATAGACATATGAGAAATGCATTTACAGTTTCCTCAAAACACATCTTAAACTTATACGCTTATTATTTGTAGAAAGACCAAGTGGGCTTGAAGTTGCGGTGAAAGATCAGCAGCGTGCAATTGCATCTTTGGTTCTATGGGTTCCATTACCATTCTCAGGTATAAGATTTTGTATTTTGGTTTTGGTTGCAAAATTCAGTAGTTTGTGCGAAAATGTTACTTTGCGTGAATGAATGATTTTTCACTAAGGTTGTTAAGATAGTAATGTACCAATATTATTGATCTTGACATAGTGTAATAGTTTTTGGTGGTTTTTTTTTAGCCCAATGTAGTTTCAGGGGTGATTGACATAGTGTAGATTTAAACGTTTGCCATATTGTAAATTTAGAAGGTTAAGATATTATAAGAGTTGTAGTTTCAGTGGGCGTTTGGCATAGTGTAATTTGAAGAGTGACATGAACAATCTATGCAAAATTTGCAATTTAAGTAATTATTTTGTTATATCCTTTAGCTAAAATGAGGGCATTTTCGCTATTATAATATGAATAGTTTAACGTTTATCAAGTAGGATATCTTTTTTGGCTACTCCCTTGAATTTAGATATGTTCAAGTTGGAGCCATGACAATCTTTGAATATTGGTAATTATGTTTACAAAATTTTTTCAATAAAATGGTATATGCCTGTTTCGTTTGGTCTACAATGAATAGGTGGATAAATTGGATTTGTAGGTACTTAGTTGCTTACAGCTGAAGTTGCCATTTTACTACTGTGTCATATTTAGTTATTTTTCTTTTTCTTTAAACAGCATAAATTCATAGAAAAATGCAAAAGTGGAACTTCTGTAATGGCGGCAATGCTCAAGAAGGCAAAGATAAATAGGGTTGCAATGACATACATTGTGTACACAGCACCCCCGCACAGTGTTGTAATGTGTACATGTTTAGCATAAACTCATCTTCACCTACGTTATTGTCATCATGTATATACCACAGCAGCACCGTACAACCCACAAAACACAAACACACAAGACATACAAAACCCCGCCGCAACGCGCGGGCTTACCCCACTCGTTATCTTCTATGAAAAAGAAAGTTCATTAAAAAGAAAATTCATATATCTATACTACATATAAAGGAAAAATAGTCAATCTTGAAAAAATGGTCAATCTTGAAAAGTGGAAATCTTGAAAAATCTTATTAAAGGAAATTATGAAATATAATTAATACTCTTATTAAAACACCTCATTACTTAAAAGTACAATGATTTATTCACATTATACAACCAATTAAAAACATATCTACCAAATCAAATACAACCAATTAATACAAATCAAAAACCGGGTTGACCCGGGACGCTTCAAACCAGACGGTTGAACCGGTTTAATTTGACCCGTTTTCGACCCAACCTAGCAAATTGACCCGGTTTAAATCGACCAATTTTTCGACCGGAACGGTTCACCCGGTTGAACCACCCGGGTCAAACCGGGTTTCAAGACATTATGTTTAATTCCTAAATATTCAAACTTTTATTATTTTTCATTTATAACCTATAAACTTTTTTTGATGAATAAACTATTTGTCGAATAAACTATTTGTCGCTACAAAGAATGTATGGCCAAATCTTGAAAAGTGAAATCTTGAAAGTTAAAGGTGAGAGAAATGCATAGTATAATTAATACTCTTATTAAAACACCCATAACTTTAAAGTACAATAATTTATTCACATTGTACAACCAATTAAAAGTATATATATCAAATTAAAAACAACAAATTAAAACACCCCTTACTAAAAAGTACAATAAAATTTTCACAATATACAATTTAAACAAGCTACAACATAATCTAAATATAAAATAATTAACACACTAACTAATGTTATTTTACACATTATACAAATTAATAAAACACACAAAGCTTCATACAAGCTAACAAGTTGATGGTACATATAGTTTTGAAAACTGGACCGGACAAACGGGTTCAACCGGGAACCGGTGTCGCCACCATTCGTTTAACTAATAAAAGCCATACGAAAACATATATTTCAAAATGAAACTATTAATACACATAAAAAACCGGGTTGACCTGGGACACTTCAAACCCGGCGGGTTGACCCGGTTTAATTTGACCCGTTTTCGACCCAACCCGTCGGGTTCACTCGATTTAAATCGACCCATTTTTCATCCAGAACGGGTCGAACCGGGTTTCAAAACATTATGTTTAATCTCTAAATCTTCAAACTTTTATTATTTTTCGTTTATAACCATAAATTTTTTTTATCACTAAACAATCTATCGCTATAAAATCCCGTTCTATGCACGGGTACTCGTTTAGTCATAATTAAAAAATTTTAGAATCATGTTATGTAACAGCTAATTATCTAATTATTCATTTTTAAAATCGTTAAGTAAATAGACAAGGATCAAGGAAACGTTTATGTATGGATGTATACGTAGAGGTAGAGGTAGACGTAGATGATACATTCACATGGCCTCAACGTAAAATAAGTACGTAAGTAGTGTCATAATAAACATGAAGAGTAGATATTACGTATGGAGGGATGCTACATCCACATAAGAAATCCACAAAAAAACTTCACACGCTGACGTGTCATGCACTGATTGGTTTAATCATAGAGAAGAGAGAGAAACTATAGTAAAATCCACTAATCACTGACTGACACGTCAGCGTGTGGATTTTTTTTGTGGATTTCTTATGTGGATCTAGCATTTCTCATTACGTATACCATGTGAAAGTTAGGTTCAATACTTACAATTATATATTTATTTTTTCTATTCAATATCAATCATACATGTTCATCATGCGTTAATTACTGTATTTTGCACCTGGAATAAGATCGATGTGTTCCTGTACCAGTACATACTTGTTACGACAATGTCTTAAAGTTTAAAGTTATCATCATCCTCAAATTTAATTAAACAATGTTATTAGTTTTTACTATATTAAGAAGTTTCAAGCATGTCTTTAGAAACCAGTTGATTCATCATTCATGTACAACCAAAGCTTGATCCACATCGGACAACGAGTTTCTTAAAGGAGTTTTTACTATGACAGAGATCTCATTAATATATTTAGCTTTACTTATTGTTATATAGGTAGTTTAGTTAACGTAAAGTGTCTATCTCATTGTCATGATTGACCCGACAAAAGATATATATGCAAATGCTAACAAGGGTCATTTTTAGGGAAGTGCAAGCGGTGCCATTGCATAGAGTCGTCGCTTGACGAGAGTCACAAAATTTCATGCACTATAATATGAGCCTTGAGTTTAATTAATTCATGCACTATTAATAAATGTGTATTTTATTTGTGTGTTTGAGGGCCTCTTTATAGTAATAGCACGGGGTCATCGAAATCAATGAGACGGCTCTGCTAACGATAAGCAACATATTACACACGGCCATATTGTCTCATATTTACTTGTGATATCATTTTTTTTTTCTAAATTCAAATGTATATTTAGGATTTTTCATTGTAAACACAAACCATAGCATGATAAATGAATGTCTGGTTGGTTTTTTAAATGGCAATAAAAAACAAGTGTTTAAAAAGCAAAAACAAAACTATCAACCCAAAAGGCTAAAGTAATCTTGATGGGCTTTGAATCTAAGGACCTAAAAGTGATGCTGGGCTTAATAATCCGCCTTTGCAAAATAAATGAATTTATTTTATAAGATTTATGTATGTATTAAGCCCAAAAATTCAAAATTACGTTTTATTAGCATTGATTTTTTGTTGTAAAAAGTAAGATCGAGAAAGAAAAAGAAGAATAAGAAGCGATTTATATTTCCATTTTCGTATGCAAAGTTGTTGATGCATAACCAAACAAAAAAAGGGTAAACTTATCATCGATCGATCATCATTGATCGAGGCCTATACATAAATTATGCATGACCATTCAATCCTTTCATTTTTTATGCATAACTAAATATTGTGTTAGGATGCAATTGTTGGAATTTATCTTGTGTAGGGGCCGATCAAATGTTCTATATGATCAGTAGTGTTTTAGCGGTTATAACTCGTAGTATCTTTCATATTCATAGATAAAAGATCTCCTTGATGCCCGTGGATGTATGTTGATAATCCCGGATAGACTTTATCAAGTTAAATCCTTGTGTACGTAGTTGTGTGATTATTGATTCATTTCTTGTTATTGTTATTATTGCGTTTGGACTGTCGGCTTGCGATGAAAGTGATGAAATTTGCTAGTTTTAGAATGTGCAATTAGGCCTTTCCAATACATCAAAATGGCCCAAATCAAAATGTGGATAAAGTATAAGACTCTTTAAGTTTTCATAGTATAAAAGGTTCAATATATGATTCCATATATATGTGATTTGTTTGCTGGCATCCAATAAACCTAAATTTCATCTGCAAATTAGGTTGCACAATAATACATACATACATTATACACCTTTACGTTCCACATAAACAGTTTTCCTGTTCTTCTAATCAAAGCATCTATTTATCTTAGTTAGTGTTCCATTCAATTATATTCTAGTTAGTTTGTAAGTGGTGTTGATGTAAGATTTGTAATAATGTGATTGATTATTGTGTTACATACTGTACAGTTTTCGTAATGGCACAATGATGATGATACAATAGTACCCTTTACTATCGATTAGCAATGCTAATATGCTATGTCATGATTTATGTACCCAAAGATTGATTGATCATTCAATCTTTGGATTTCTATCCTGCACTATCTTTATGTATTAAGTCAACCACACGCACTAACTTGGTACTGCGCGTTAAGAAATCAAACATTCAACTTGATATGTTCTCTTTTCCTCTCTGTTGCAATCAGAGTTAACCAACTAGCTAAATGTAAAAGATCTTCACTAGGAGCTTGTGTCGGCTTTTTGTTCTTCCTTGAACCCACTTGTTTTCTTTTTATTGTTGATTCTATGGTTGTCCATCTCTCTACGTTTTTAGGAAACCGTCCACTAGAAAGCACTGTCCAGAGTGGCTTTAACTTTCCTTATTTGTCTTACCTCACTAATGTGTGTTCCCCGCACTTTGTCCTTCGCTCAGAAAGTTCTGAAACTACTCACTTGGCAATCGAGCAACTCTTGTGTTTCAAACCATAGGATGCCAAGTGTCCCAAGTTGCCCAAAAAATGGAGGCGTTGCCCAAAATTTCGGACACTTGGCGTCCCCTCGTTGGTTAAAAAAAGTTGCCCGGTTGCCCAATGAGTAGTTTCGAAACTTTCTGAGTGAAGGGCAAAAAAGCAAATCAATTGGGCAACTTGGGCATTTTTGGGACATACCCTTTTTAATATATGTAATCTTATAACCCAGAATATGGAATTTCACTCCATTGCACTACAGTTTATGATCAAAACTGTGATTGCTGCAAAGGGGAAAAAGGATGGAGATTGTACTGAATAGACTATGGCAACATTTTAGGGTCAATACATTAATGCGAGGTTTTGCATGGCAATTAACTTGTTTTCTAATACTATCTCCATCCAGATTTCAGTATGTTAAGTGCAACATGAATATTCAAAATGCAGACTATGTAGAGCAGAAGAACAACGGTGTGTTAAAACATACGTGTAAGATCCCAAGCATTAGTCTAGAACTTGATTAGCCATACCGTAAGGTCACTAACTATCTCCGTAGTGCTTGGAGAAGAAACTTTACCATGATCAATGGTTCCATGCATCATCATAATATTCAATGCATTTGATTGCACAAGTCATTATCTTTTTATGAAGAACATATCTATCGTCCCCAAGCCTGTACATGTGAACTGTGGACACATAGTAAAAGCGACGTTTGGATCAACATCCACTTATGCAGTAACAATGAATAGTGACATTCTAACACATGCAATGAGTAGCAGCCCCTTGGAGATCAAGTGTACGTTCTGGACTGACTTTCTATAATAATAAGAGAATATAATTTACTTTTTTTAGTGTTGTTTCTTATCGAGATAAGAGAGTTATGCTGATCATTCGTTCTTATAACAAGTTGCGCGCTTTCTTTCTTTTTATTGACAGGATGAAGAGTGCGTGTTGATCTCATGGAGACAATGTCACAGTGCATATTTGGGTTGAAGCTAGCTAGCAAGCTAATGATGGGCCGCGTCATGTGGCCGAGCTTGTAGGTATTTGTCACAAGCTTATTTCGAAAAATACTATCAATCCAAACCTAAATTAAAACCATAATGTTACATGCGATCTTTTTTATTCAGTTAAACTATGATTAATGTAACTTAATTATGAGAAAAAGTTAACAGTTTGCCAATTATAAGCTATAAATTTTTAGTTTGGAAAAGAGGTATCAAGGTATAACTAGAAGAATATGCTATTTGGGATCTGGATATCCAAGTAATGGGATAATATTATTTTTACTTGAATGCTTTAGTGAGTTTAGTCTATTGAGGATCCGATTAACTTTATAAATAGGGTCCATTCTAATAATTGCATATATGTTCTCGATCAGTCACATTTTGGGCACCTATGATAGCAATGAAACATAGTTCAGGCAGTAATATGTACCAAGTTAACAGTAAAGAGGCTAGGATTCATTGGGATAGACTTGTGTTTCCATGCATGCATACACGGATTATATATGATCACGTACACACATGGTTCTGTCTGGCTTCTAAATTGACTATGACTGACATATGCATGATTGAGCCTGGGAGTTGGGATAACCGGAAAAAGGCTATGTCGATATGAGCAACGGGTTAGATCAAGTCCCAAAAACTGGCTCTTTGTAACTTGCTAGGAAAAAGACAACCCTTAAAGGAGATTTTCTTAAGTGCACCAATTAAGGCAAAGCCATAAAAAGCATACTACGTTATATATTAATAATGTTCTTTTCACTACCAAATACCAATAATATTTATCCAATATATGTATGATTAGCTAGTATATTAATTTGATGCATCCAATCTAACAATGAGCTAATTGTGGCCAAAGATGTTCCCACTAGCATAGACCACCACCCCACTCAAACTCAACCCATTCATTATTTTCTGCCAATTCTATTTGGTTGGTTCTGAAAGAATTAAGTGGACATCTTTTAGAGCTAGCTAGGTAATGGTGCTACCACCTTCACCAGAAATAATTATAGTATAAAACTAATCACATTAGTGGAAATCCCTGTTTTAACCTTCCATCTTTACTAGTAAAGATGACGTACGTGGTTTTAGCCATCCTGATTGAAAGATTAAATATTTAGTATGTTCTTGAGGGTCAATGTTTAGGTGAAATCAAATCTCTTGATATCTATCTTCCAATTAATTTGATTTACGTGCTCATAAGAAATGAAATGCAATGTTATCTCCTTCATCTTTAGAATTGGCTTTACGTACACCTAGATTGTACCAAATTTCATTTTGAGACGTATCTTTGTCTTTTGTTTCTTAAGCTAAAGATTAAAGATAAGTAATCATTACCAAGCTTCCTTTCTTCCTTTTCTTCATAAAACACACGTGCGCGTGCGTTATTGTTTAAGATCTTTAACCTCTTATATATGTGTACGTGAACATATTCACAATTTAAAGACAATACGGAATGTCCCCCACTGATCGATTAACCATGTACATAAATGATAAGACTTGGTTAAGTATATATGGTTTATCTTGTATTTCTGTCGTTTAATTTGTTAGTATCCATACGGAGTTAAGTGTTGATAATGACAATGTTGAGTTTGTAGTTTTTGATTAGAACTACATGCAACTTATTCAAAAAGATTATAACTTGCGGTATCTGTGAGAAGTGAGATGCTCCTCAATCTAGTGGTTGTGGGTTTAAGTCTCGCCTAAAATACATAAGTGAATCATTTATATGGTTTATAATGTGATTACTAGTTGTTTATTAAGAAAAGTAAAACAAAAAACCGGGCTCTAACACACATCATAAAGCCCGTTCCTACAACCAGGCTCTATAGCAATTTCTCATAGAGTACGTCCCTCCTCTTTGTGCCCTCATGCAAAACCGGGCTCTTTGAACCTTTTAAACCGGAGTACTCTATAGATGTCAATTTTTGTAGTAGTGTATTAATGTAGACCTAATTGTGTTTATTTTAAAGAGGTATTAGCTGTGCTGTTATGAAATACCATGAACAAGAAACTGTTTTATGATTTGTAATATTTCATTTAAATATAGTTTCTAGGAGTGCCATAAACGTACTAGTACATGAAGATGGCATTTAATTCGTACATGATTAGTAGAAAATGCAATAATAAACATTTTTAAAACATATTGCAAAGGTGACGTGGACCACACAAATGAAATGAATAAAAAATTGTGGTTGTCAAAGAAATTTAAGTTTGATAGAGAAGGAGGTCAAGAAGATGAGATTAATGGATGATTAGGATGCAACTTAGATTAATTACAAAGGCTGCTTGAATTGCTTGCTTGCTACATGAATCGATCACCTAACTAGCTGGCTGGTCCACTATTAACTTGGTAGTATTATATTATGCAAATAAAAACATAAATTATATAATGTAGTGCTAGTTGGGCCTGGGTTTGATCGATCATATCATCTTTGAGACGTCATGCATCTGCACTATCAATGGTAAAATTCCTCTAAATTAAATGTTGTAATTATAGGATGAAATAATGGGCTTCGATCTTTTCTGGAAAATGTCTATCAAGGCACTGAAAGGGTACATATATATAAACTAGAACGGTACCCGCGCAATGCGGCGGCGGGTACTCTTTCACTAAATTTTGTGGGAAGCAAATGTTTTTCATTATGTAATACAATATTACTCTCAGAGGTTGTTATTAATTTTGTTATTTCTGTTAAGCTTATTGTAATTCTGTTATAGTTAAAATGAGTGTTTGCCCTAATTGAGACTATTCTATAAGTAGTAAGTTTGAGTCTGAATTTTTAAACCTTGCTAATTATAGAATAGTCTCAAATGCATTATAATGTAATATAGATAGATATCATAATACTAACATAGTAGAGCACCCCACTACTTATTACTGATATATAGTTACCATTAACATTAACATTAACATTAACATGAGCATAACATAATTTATACTATCATGGTATCCGCGGTATGCAGCGTGCTAGCAAGGACCGTCGATGCTGTCTAGTTGATATTTGATACTTCATGCATGTGACTGTTTTTCAATACCTTTCTCTAATTAATTGGCATGTTTCTTTAAAAAAAAGAGGTATTTTAAAGCAGCACTTCAGGCTGATCAGCTAGATTTTAACTGGCATGTTTCATGTCATGCATGCTAGCTTTTAGTTTATACATGATTAGAAATTAATTCTTCCAGAACGTACTGACTGATTTAACCTTGTATACCCGAGCTTTACAATGGATTCTGTAGCTAGTCTCGTTTAGTATGTATGTGGCAATGACATATATACCGCATGCATTTTATGCATCTGATGTATGCTTCGGTTCGAAGTGAAAAGATCGAACTCACTAGCCGAGGATATACATATGTAGCTACAATATCTACTCCATATAATTAACCTCAATTTTTCTTTTCATCTTGCAAAAATTGATTATCAAATGGCTGTTGTATACCTCAAGTCTAATGCACTAATATACTTAAGGTATGCCAAATATTATTGGGAAATAAAAAAATAACACTTACAAACATCTCTTACATATATTTACACTCATTATTGTTACTTTTATACTTATTTATTGGTTCTTTATATGAAATTTTGGTACTTAATAGATCATATATATTTGTGACTTTAGATTCCATGAATGCATTCGAGAAAATTATGGAAGAAAAGTTGAAGAAATGATGCGAAACGAAATAAGAGATACCAAATGATGATCAAGGCGAAATGGATTCAGGAAATCAAGTCCATTGTAGGTTTTAGATAAAGGAATACTTATGAAATGGTGAATTAAGAGTTGTACGTTGATAAACGATGGCTCGTGAAAGAATCAAACGAAGAAACGAAGCACGAATGAAGAATTTATGTTAATGTGACGTATGATAAATTAAGTTGCTTCGGTATTTTGGTCATAACTTTGTCATACAAACTTTTTTTTGGTTTATTCAAAAGGCCAATTAATGAGAAAAAAGAGATCTACAACTTCATCATAGAAACTTTTTTATACATATTTTAGATATTGCAATATTGCATCCTTTTGGGACTGTATATGCAAATCCCATCGTTCACGGCTTAACGCTATTTGGCTTGTGGCATCTAATTCTTTGTTGAAACAAATATTTTGTTTCGTTTATAAAATGCGAGCACGGTGTTTCAAATTATATTATTGTGAATGGTGGTGAATACTTTCAAGTATTGGGTGATTATTGGAATAAGTGTGTAACTTAAAAGTAGCCTATGTTCATACGCGAATTGCTTTTGGTGAAACGTTTATAAAACGTCTTCAGTTGATTGCAAGGCCAATAATTATGAGAACAAAAGTATTAGTTTATGGGGCATGTTATAAAATATGAATTCGCATATTGCCAACAATTTATAATGAATCGTCCCCATTAGAATGGTTTTTGGTAACAAACCATATTTCCCATGTGAGATTTTGTAATTATGCGAAATGGGATGTTGAAATTGATAATTCATTCAGCGGAAGAGAATGAGCAACGAGAAATATAGAATTAATTATGATATATAAATGCTGATCCTCACACTAATAAATATGAACTTGAAGTTTAAGGGACAATTTATATTCCAGATCTAGTAATTGCCAGACATGTTTAATGTGTGTCCCATCATTAAAACCAATTATTGATAGTGAGTCTATGACACGTCTGCAGCGTGATAGACTAATCGATTCCAAATAAAAGTCCTCGTATTAAGAGATAAAATGGAGCAAGAAAATTAAGATGGTCGAATTGAGATAATGAAGACCCCATAATAGTCTCTTAAAGAGAAACTAGACATGAAAGTTATTGAAAACCCCAGGTACGTGAAAAACTTTGAGATCTCAACAAATGATAGAATATAATGTATAACTTCGATAATAATGTATATAATAATACGCCTGATAAATATAAGGTGAGGATCTTGGATATCTGCAAGAAGTGCATATGTATAAATGACTGGCCAAATAATGTAAAGACGCAAGTAACTAATGAAATGTTGAAGTCTCTTATGATGAGACATGATTATTGAACCTGAAATCCATACATATTAATGTTATGAGAAAGCAAGATTAATGTTATGTCTGGCAATATAAGAAATAAGCTGTATGCGTCAAACATAATATTGAGATTCCTTAAGGAATATAGAATGCATGAAGCACGTGTCATGATTTAAAATTCTCGAGAATAATAATTGATCAAATTGAACCACATAATATTTCAATATTTTCAAGGTACAAGAAATATGGGTTTATATTTTACTAACCCATTAAAATAAGTTTAGTTAGTTTTGCAGATGCAGGATATATGTTTAAGTTACCATAATCGGTCTCAAGTTGGATATGTTTTGCGGCAATATTTCTTGGCGTTCGATAGAGCAAACAATCGCGTCGACTTCATCAAGCCATACATAAATTCTGGAAATGAGACACCAACTATTGCATGTAGATAAAGTAGCATGCCTTGGTATATTCGAGAAATGCTATATCAAAAGCGACAAGACACTTCTCGTTCAATTGATAATTTTGTGGACCTATTTACTAAGATATCAAGAAATGTAGTCATCAGATGGAGATAATACGCGTTGTACTCTTTTTGTCCTTAGTCATGATTTTGTCCCACTGGTTTTCCTGACAAGGTTTTTAATGAGACAGTATTTTCTAAGTGTATTAACAATATTGACATCCAAGAGGGAGAGTTATGGATAATTATTAGTGGATGTCCATATAACTCATAAGAGGCCCATGACCCAATTAGCTATTAAGGTTTTAACCTAATAGCTAACATTATAATTAATTGAAGAATACTTTTCATTCCATCAACTCTTGTTACAGCATATTAAATTATTGTATGTAAAATAGGAAATGGATAGTTGATTAACAAAAAAATAAAAATAAGAATATAATGCCTAGTTGAATATGTTTAGAAATGATTATTCCTTTCCCACAAACGAGTTTGAAATGTGTTTGATAATCTATACTACATATATAACATATAAAAATAAAATACATTTGCTTAAAGCTTATAAAATAAGTAATGTTGTTAGACTAAAATATTTATACTTATAAAAATCAATGCAATCAAAGGACTTGTGGTCTAGTGGGTGGGGCTTAACTAGTTAAGCGAGCCACAAGTGGGAGTAGTACCAGGTGGGTGACCACCTGGGAAGTCCTCACTTGTGGTCCACTTGCAGACCATTTGTTCCGGAGATATATTGCAATGATGGATTCGAAGCCCTTAGACCAAGCCACTGGGGTTAGAATCCTGAGCATGGCCCGGTTTTCATCCGGCTGTTTCTCCAGCAAGGTAACTTGTGTGGAGGCAGTACGGTTTCCGGGGGAAACCCGTTACCACCTGAGATCAGCGTGGACCCGGTTCAGACAACATAGTCTGGTGGGGTGGCGATGGGGCCTTCGCTGTCCGCGAAGGTGGTCGATTCTAAGTTGAAATTCACCTTTCAAAAAAATAAAAAATAAAAATCAATGCAATTTATTGAATATTTAAATAATTAATTATAATTTAAACCACTCACTCTCACTTATTCCATTATATATAAATAACAAAAATTGCACACATAAATTAACATTATCATACATTAACGCGGTTATGTACGGATAATCATCTAGTATAATTATATTAGTGTATGATAAATGTTTTGACACCTGCTACGAGCTAAGTGTTGAATATGTAAATCGTAACAATTATAGTAAACATAAAACATCATCAAGCAACACAGCGGAATATAGAATCAAATACATGTAATAATAATTAATCGAATATAAAGAATATGCGTACCGTTGTGATTTCTAGCAAGAACAAGAAATCAAGAACAATATAAACCCTAGTTTAGGGTTTATGTGGATCGACTAGATGAGGGTCAAATAGGGAAAGATCACGTTAACAAAAGTATGCTAAGACTTCGTTCATGAACACACGTACTATTAGTGTTTCAATTAGAAAAGCTAGGTTCTTGATCACAAACAAACCAAACACTTTTGCTTAAGCTTAGTTGATCGCGTAGGAACCCTATAAGGGTGTAGTTGATCGTGTAAGCTCAAGAGGATAACGAAGAAGAGAAATTTAGCTTGCTAGCAATCAAGGAATGAATGAGTGAATATGTCTTGTATTTATAGTTTTTCAACCTTGGAGCACAAGTCAACAAACGCTAACCCCCTAGGGAGTTGGGTCGGCCGAAACTAGCCCAAGAGGTCCCTTCCGGATCCTTCTTGGCTAGTATTTCCATTCTAGTCCTTCTCTTTTTCCTTTAACAATCGTTTAGTCCAATTACCGTTAAATACTAACGATCGTTATGTGTTTATTTGTGAGTTAATAATTATTCATAACTTAATATAATAATTACTAATTAATTGAGACTCATACGTAATGTGTGCAATCCCGAAGTCTTGTGTTCGATTCCGGACATATTCATTAATTTTTATCCGTTACTTCTAACAGCTCCCACTCGGATATACATTAATGTAATAATGATGTTGGTTAGTCTAGCATAACACGCCAATATCCCCAGAACGATCACGAGTATGGTTTCCTGGAAAAACCACCATTGATGATTCATCATCATACTTATCCTTTTGCTTCTAATACCTCTTAATATGGATATGGATCAAAGTCATTCCATAATTAACTTTCTGATTCTCATTATTTATGATCAAGCAAGATTACCAATTCATCTGAACGTATTCCAGATAGACCTTGGGCATGGCCATGCAAACATCTTGTCAATCCTACGAGTGGCCTAACAGTATTAAACTTCAAAACAAATTTGAAGGAAACAAATCCTCTATTGACTACAAGCATAACCCATGAACTTCGCATCACTTTCTGGAAATAATCCTTATAACTACCAGTTACGAATAACGTTAGACTATCTCACAGAAAATGAGCTACATCCACAGTAATTACCTGGTATCTCAAGTCTTAGAATAAATATTCATGATTTACTTTAATGCCAACATCCATAAGTATAATCATGTAATTGGAATTTTGTCCTATATTCAATTTATTCATTCTATTGAATATCATGTGAATTTGGCATGTCCTACACATCAATATACTTTAAGTATATTATACCAACACTCAGATTTGTCTTAATTTAATGATACTCTCATATCATTAATTGACAACGGACTATTTTAGAATAACTCAAGTTATTCATGGATTAAACATGCAAATATAGGATACAATATTATGAATAGAAATAAACATAACAAAATATTTCATTTCATTAAGATAATTATTGTTTACAATATCCTTTATCCAAATACTAACCACAGATTTACATGAAACTACTAGCTAAACGAAGTCAAATGCCATTGGCATGTTGAGTAAGCTTTTCCTTAGATAAAGCCTTCGTAAATGGATCAGCTAGATTGTTATCTGTGTGAATTTTGAGTAAATTGATTTCACCTATAACGACTTGTTCTCGAACATAGTGATATCTTCTAGGAAAGTGTCTGGCGCCTTTCATAACTCCAGGTTCATTGGCGAATGTAACTGCGGCTGAATTGTCACAATACATATTAATAGGTAATTCAATTGACGGCATAACATCTAGCCCCGAAATGAATTTCCTAATCCAAACAGCTTCCATTGCAGCTTCCGATGCAGCAATATACTCAGCTTCTGTAACAGACATTGCAATTGTAGTCTGCTTCTTGCTCTTCCAGTCAACTGCTCCTCCATTAATAACAAAGACATAACTCATCTGAGACTTCGTATCATCTTTATCAGTTTAAAAGGACGTATCACAGTAACATGTAACATCAAGTTTTGCATCTGGATTTCCCCCATACACTAGAAACATATCTTTAGTATTCCTTAAATACTTAAGAATGCTCTTAACAGCAAGCGAGTGCTTTCCACCTGGATTCTGTTGATAACAACTGGCCTTGTGCATCTCACTGCATACATGATAGATCCTACTGCTGAAGCATATGGAACTTTCTTCATGAGTGCCACCTCTTCAGGTGTTGAGGCACATAGTTTGCTACTTAAGCCATGTTCTACTTGCATTGGAAAATATCCTTTCTTGGAATTTTGCATATTGAATCTCTTCAATACTTTATCAATGTTAGCACTTTGGCTTAATCCAATCAACCGCTTTGATCTATCTCTGTAGATTTTGATTCCAGGGATGTATGTTGCTTCTCCTAAATCCTTCATAGAAAAACATTTACCAAGATAGGATTTAACTTCCTTTAAACTTGGTATGTGATTTCCTAAGATTAATATGTTATCGACATACAGGATAAGGAAAGTAACATTACTCCCAGTAGCTTTCTGGTATACACATGGCTCATCAAGATTTTGAGTAAATCCAAACTTTTTGATCTCAACATCAAATCTCTTGTTCCATTGACGTGATGCTTACTTCAACCCATAAACGGATCTTTGAAGTTTGCATACACGTTTTGGAAATTCTGGATTCACAAACCCCTCAGGTTGCGCCATATAGATGTCTTCATTTAGGCAACCATTTAAGAAGGCGGTTTTGACATCCATTTACCATATCTCATAGTCATAGTAAGCTGCTATAACTACGAGAATTCTAATAGCCCTAATGTCAGCTACAGGAGAAAAGGTATCCTCGTAGTCAACACCATATGTTTGAGTAAAGCCTTTAGCTACCAAATGAGCCTTATAGGTGTATACATTGCCATCCATGTCTGTTTTCTTCTTGTAGAGCCACTTACTTCCAACTACCTTGGCACTGGGAGGAAGGTCTACTTCTATCCAGACTTCATTGTCTCTCATGGATTGCATTTCCCCATTCATAGCACCCTGCCATTTTTCCTTTTCAGGACTATTCATGGCAGCCCTATAACTAGTAGGTTCATTAAGATCCCCTAGTATAGTTTCCTCACACTCTACGTTAAGACATAGGCGTTCAGGTGCTTTCACAGTTCTTGAAGATCTGTGAATGGGTACCACTTCAACTTCAGGTGGAGGACCTAGACTTTCAGGTTCCACAGGAAGTGCGCTAGTATTTTCAGAAGGTGATGTATCTTCTTGATTATCTTCAAGATCATAAACTCTCCCACTGAATTCTTGAGATATAAGATTCTTTTCAAAGAAATCTCCATACCTAGCCACAATGACTTTATTCTCTGGTGGAAAGTAAAAGTAGTAACTCATCGTTTCCTTTGGGTATCCTACGAAGATACACTTAACAGATCTCTGTTGGAGTTTATCTGGTGAATCACGTTTAACAAACGCGTCACAACCCTAGACCTTTAAGTAAGAAAAGTTGGGAGATTTTCCTTGTCCATAATTCATATGGAGTCTTATCAACCTTCTTAGTTGGAACCATATTCAATATGCGAACCGCAGTTTAAGGGTATAATCCCAAAAGGATAAGGGTAGAATTGTAAGATTAAACATTGATCGTACCATATCAAGCAAAGTACGATTTCTCCTTTCAGATACACCATTTTGCTGTGGAATATAAGGATCTATGAGTTGCTGAACTATACCACACTCAGCTAAATAATCTTTAAACTCTTGGCTTATATATTCACCTCTTCTATCGGATCGAAGAGCCTTAATCTTCTTACTGAGTTGTAATTCTACTTCACTTTTGAAAACCTTGTGTGGAAAACTAGAAGGGGGGGGGGGGGTTGAATAGTTTTATGTCCTTTTAAATTTATTTCCAAAATATTTTGTAGGTTATAAAAACTTTCGATTCGATCTTAAGTGAGTTCAAGCAACAACCAATATAAGCAAGTCTAGACTAATATTGAAAGTATTGAAATATAATGAAGAAAAGATAGAGTTAGAAAGATCAAACCACAACACGTGAATTTATAGTGGTTCGGCTACAAGGACACCTTCCTTGCCCTACTCCACTCCCCGAGTACCACACTCGAGAGTTTTCTTCACTATGTCAACAAACTCCTTATGGTGGAGAAACCTTACACACCTTGGCTTACACAAGTTAACGACACTAAGCTAAATGTCGAGTTCTAATCGTAGCTAGAACCAATCTCACACCAAATATCACACCACGTGATCTTCACACCTTAATCACACCTTCACACCTTATTCAAGACTTCACACCGTCTTCACACCTTGTCAATCTTCACACCTTCTTCTATGCACAACTAAGTCACAACTACTAAACTAGTTTACAACACACCAAGATTCTACAATCAACAAATATACACAACACCTTAACAAATAACTATCACTAGTACTATATGAAACTAGCTATACACAACACCACTACAATAAGATGGATGTAGAGAAGTGTTCTTCTTCTTGCACTTGAATGGATGAAGCTTTGGATCACTTGGAAACAAAGACTTATGAAATATATGATCAAAGGATTTTAGATCTAGAGAAGAAGATTGGATCAGAAAGTTTATAGTGCAAAAAGGTGAGAAAAATATGTGAAATGATCCAATATTTATAGGGCCAGAAAATACTGTTCGGGAGCGTGCCGGTCCCCTTAATTATAGGCCGGTCCCCTTAATGATTAAGGGGGCCGCCTAGTAAAATTAAGGGGGCCGCCCTCCTGAACGTTTGAAAAGTTTTTCTGGATAAAATTTGCCCTTTTTGGTTGGAAATTTGAAATCACATTTTTGTGGTTTAATAAAGCTTTACCAAAAATGATTTACAAATATATATAAAATGTTAAAATCATTTTATATAATGTTATGTATTAATATAAAATTTCCTTTGATCATGTAATGCATAAGTTACTAAGTTTATGCATACCTTGAGTGATATAAGATGTAGAGGTAAATATTTGTCACCAAATACTTGTTTATGTCTTATTCTTGACTTAATTTGATTTAAGTTTTGTGATTATCAAAACATAGGTTTATTGAGAAATATTAATAACATTCACAAACATTATTTATATCAACAATCTCCCCCTTTTTGATGATTACAAAACTTAAACTCATTAACTCAAAAATTAGTTTTTAAACAAGTATTTTAGTGAGTTTATATGTACTTCTCCCCCTTTTTGTAACATCAAAAAGGTTATGCCGACAAGTTTTCATTCGTGAAAATTTTGACGGGTAGAAACTCCCCCTTGATGTGTACTCCCCCTCGTTTGGGGGCACCAAGAGAACGAGCTATGGAATGCTTGCAAAACAAAAATATTAGAAGCACAAGTATAGACATGCACACAAATATAATGTAATAAGGAAAGAAAGAAGCATTCATATTAGAGCAATGGTTGTGTCAAGACACAACAATACAAGTACAAGTAATGAAGAGTACAAGATATTAGCAATTACATAAGCTAACAACAATAGAAATACATCATCATGCAAAGGGTACATAGACTTCATAGAGCTTGCAAGCAAAAGGGATGGTAAAGGCTTTATTTATTAAGCATATCATATGCTTAATTTGGAGAGCATGATGGTGATGGTGGAGTAATGGGTGAGAATTGTGGTGGAGGGATTATTGGAGAGGATGGTGGAGTTGGTGGTGGTGGTGGGTGGGTAAGCAAATGTTCAATATATAAAAACATATATTGAATTTCATCTCTAAGGCCAAAGATGACCGTGCGGTTATGGATGCAACAAAGACAAGTATCCCCATGGGATTCAAGTAGCCTCCAAGGTACGGGATTGGCAAAGAATGGTGGTGTAATTTGTGGTGATGAGAGATGAGCATCAAGTGGTGTTATTGGTGAAAGTGATATGGTAAGATGAGTAGACATGGGTTCTTGTGTAGGAGGTGGTGATGATACTTGTGGTGACAAGTGTAAGTTGATGTAGTCATTGATTGATGAGGTTGAGGGTATGGATGATGAAGAAGTTCCATGAGTGGAAGGTGTTTTAGATGGTGCATTGGGTGCACTTGGGGATGAGCATTTGGGTGGAGGTGATGGTGTTTTGTTGTCTTCATTTGTTAAGTCAATGAAGAGTTGTTTTGGGGGGATGACCACAAGTTTTTGTTTCTTGGAGGTTTTGGAGTTTGAGGTGCTTGGAGGAGTCATGATGATATGATGAATGATGAGATGAAGAATGGTGATAATGGAGGGAATTTATAGTATGGAAGTGAGTGATTTAGGTAAATGTTTGAAATGGTTGAAAGAGATTCCAAAATCAGTTGGGTCAAAATGGGAAATGGTAGCTGAAACTAGAGAAAGGATTCACAAGATGCAAAAGAATACAGTAAACCCAGTTCCAGATGGCCGGTCCCCTTAATTGTATGCCGGCCCCCTTAATCATTAAGGGGACCGCCTAGGGAATTAAGGGGGCCGCCCATCTGGTGTTTTCCCAGACGACCAGAAACCCAAAATTTGCAGAATTTGGCCATTTTTCAAGTTTGTTTTTCCAGCAAGCTCTATTAGAAGCATATACACTAGGAATGATGATATATAAACATATATGTATAACCAAATTTTGCATGCAAATTAACATATTATAATCCATATTTGAAAAGAAGCATAGCATAGCATGATAATTCTTCAAAGACTAAAAATTATTCAAGAGATAAACAAGAGCTAACACAAGTATTTCCGAATAAGTCGGACAAGTAGCAAACCATACAAATGTCAAATAGAAACAAGTAGTAACAAATAGCAATACATCAAAATCTTCTACTTCTTCTTCTTTCCAAGCATCTTCCTAAACATCTTCCCAACGGATTTGAATCCTCCTCGCATCTCTTCATGCATTTGTTGTTGTTGATTGATGATGGAGGTTTGGCGAGTGAAGAGAAGTTCATCGGTATGTTCGTGAGGAAGAGGAACTGAATATTCGGAGTAATCAAGATCAGGAAGATCATCAACAAAGGTCGTGGGGGATGGAATACTAACACGTGAGGTGTTTTCATCCTCATCATCATCGTCATCACGATGAGATGTAGAACCACGACCCCTAGAGTACAATGGAACACGAGATTTTCCTTTGTTACTACGAGGACGACGAGTACGAACACAAGTAAGTTGATTCAAAGTGGGAAGGATATGAACGTAGTAGTCTCTTTGAAGATGTGGGTAATGTTCCATCATATAACGATAAAGTCGTGTGAGAAACATACCATAAGGAAGATTGGCATTTGGGGTGTTTTTGGCGGACATTATTCGATGAACAAAAAGATAAGCCAAATTGTATTGCTCTTCAGCAATAACACAGTAAAGCATGTGGGCAATGCTCGCCGTGACATGATCACGGTGACCACCCGTACCAAACGCATTCTCGCGAATGAGTTCTTCCCGCTTCTTCCTGTCGGGGCTTAGCTCTTTGAGGAGGATTTGATTAGCATGAATGTCGACATTCTTCGACTTGATCACTCGACTAGTCGTACGACGTTCTAGTTCAAGCATTCAACGAATGTCTTCAGGACTAGGAATCTCAGAATAGTAGGGGCCATCCTGAGGACGATTTCTTTCAAGAGTGGAAAGATCCCATTCATTTGAGAAAACGGCTTGGCCGTTGAATGGGATTCTAAGGATTTGCCCAAATTGAGCAAGAGTAAGAGTGATGAATTGATTTTGAATCATGAAGGAAATGAGGAGATGACCATAGGGATCGGTTTGCACCGTCACTTGGCTATAGAAGTCGAGGATAAAACGAGGAATGATAGGTTCGTTGATTTGAAAAAGACATTCAAAACGAATATTGGAGAACATTCGTTCTGTGTCATCAGATTCATAGAATGATGGATCGACAATTCGTCCTTCGTGAATATTTCTATTTTCAATAGGATGATAGAAACATGCAACTGAAGGAGACATGCCGGGAGTAGAAGAGACATTTGGAATGTATTGTTTTGTTTTGGAGACATCACCAACCGTGGTCTTAGGCATTTTCACCTAAACAATATAACAACAAAAATAAAATTAATATAAAAACAACTATCATGCATATGTTATATATTTATATAATTATATGCACTATATGTGGAACGAAATTCTACTTCGACACAAAAAAAAAATATTCAATGAAGTAGTTTCATGATGTTCCTTTTATTTTGATTTTAAACTCGTTTAGAATATATAATATCGAAGAGTATGATATCATAATTCATTTCGAAATAAGGCTAGATATATATTAGATTATATATCTTCCATTCTATAAGAGTTTGACACAACATAAGTTTGTCTAAAAAATTAAAATGCGAATTTTAGTTTTCAAAAATATCATTTTTGAGATAAACCAAAGGCTCCCTTACTAGATAAAAATATCCTAAAAATATCAATATATATATTGATTATATATCTTGATGACCTCTATTGATTCTAGTATTATTAACAAAACTTATAAGCTAGTTTTAGGTTTCAAATAACTTCATATCGTTATGGTTTGTTCATGAACCAAACGCCCATGTTGTCTTCATGAACCATTTAACAACAACTTGAAAAGTATGCTTTGATTGTTTAGAGCGTTAAAACAATGTAATGTAGTAAGTTTTAAATGGTTTTTAAGAGTTATATCAACAATGTGCCTTTTGAAAAAATAAAATTCGACTTGGGTTTATGGGCGATTAATGATTTTGACAAGATGATATGTTATACTAATTTTGAGTTGCAAAACATCATCCTAATCCTATGGGGAGCATTTGGTAGTTCAATTTCTAGCTTCAATTACAGTTAAAATCGAATTAAAATGAATTTTAATAAAATGCATAATTATTGATTAGACACCAAATCGAATGAAATGTGATGAAATGCATGTTGGAAAACATACAAAAGATGTTGTTATATGTTTGGTTGATGTTTGCCCTTGCGAAACAACCCCGGATTGGTGATATGATGGAGGATTTTGAAGTTTTTGGGTGTTTTGGTTCGTACTCAGTAGCAGTGGGGAGGAACAAATGAGTGAATGGAGTGTTTGGGAATGGAATTAAGAAGGAAAAACGGATTTGGAACTGTCAGATGGCCGGCCCCCTTAAACATTAAGGGGACCGCCCTCGATAACAAGCCGGTCCCCTTAATCATTAAGGGGGACGCCTTTGAAACTTTCCAAATTTCGCGGAATTCATTTCTGGAACAAAAATATTTATACGTATATAATTAAATTTATAATATATCAAAAATACGTAAACGTCTATTGGCACGATGATAAAATTCTTAACAATTTTTAATTACTGTTTCGATAATTAAAATATTCCTTTGACAATTTTTGGATAAAATGGTCAAAGTGTTAAGTTGATGAAGGGTTTGAGGTGTGTTCGGGAATATGTGAGTAAGTGTATATATATACATATATTGTTTATATATATAAGTATAAATGTGATTGAAAGAAGGGTTGATGAGTGAGATTTGAAGGATAGTAGCGGAGATAGGATATAGTTGGCGAGAGGAGTTTGTTTCATCCATAGTGTTCATGTGCGAAGGCGTTCTGGCATTATAAAAGTCCACTTGACTCATATCCCTTCATCATCATGAGTCTCCTAAAAGAGGACTTACTAGAATAACGTGAGGGGGGGAAAGAAAGGGTTCGATAAAGAACGATTTCTTGGAGTTCTAGAAAGTCAACAAATGACGTATCTAGGTTATGTAAAAGTGAATATAATATATTACGTATAATAGTATATATATGTATATATAAGTATATATGTGATTCTAACAAATAGAAGACAATAACAAATTATATCTAAATAATTGACGAAATCAAACAATGCATATTTATCTAAGCATGGCAATGAGTTGTGAAAGAATGGCGTACCCGGTGGTCTTCAAAAGAAATCTTCAACATCATCAAGATGAAATATAGACTTTGAAAAAGTCTATGTTGAGAGAAAAACCAAGATTGCCTCAAGGAATGTTCGTCTAGCCATTTGATCTCCATTGTTCTTTTGGTCCAAAGTTGTTTGGTCCAAACATGTTTAACATTTGACTCGGGTGCATGAAAGGTGGTAGAATGCCCCAAGGATTGTAGCTTTGTTGGTAGTTCCACATTTGATTACTATTGTTATTATAGTTTTGTCTATTTTGATTTCTTCTTGGTTGAGGTGTTTTAGACCTAGGATGAGAATTATTTGGTTTTCTAGGTGGTGGAGTTTTAGATCTTATTTTGGGTTTAGAAGATCCTACTTCGGTCTTTAAAGACGGTTTATAGAAATCTTTAACTTCTTCATCGTTGGCAAGAGGTATTTTCTTATCATTAATAAGTATATACTTAGGATTAGATTTTAAAGGTTTTTGTTTGTTGAGTTCACTTTCAAATTTTACATTTTTAATCTCGCTTGTTGAAGCCTTATTTAAATTAAATCCTAAGCCGGTTTTGTCTCCGGATGTTCTTTGAATACTTATTATTTTACTAAGTGATTGACTACTATTTTCAAATTTGTCAAGTTTGCGAATTTCTTCCCTAAGTATTTCGTTTTCACCTTTAAGCTCTTGACATGATTTACATTCTTCAAAAATTTCTTTACCTTTTTCTAGTTGATGTATTTTAATTTTTAGTTCAAGTACTTCACTTTCTAATTGATTGTTAATGTATTTTAGTGATTTGTTTTTGGTCATTACTAGTTGTCCTAATTTGCATAGTTTAATATATTCATTATCTAGATCTTTTTCATCTAATGATATACTTTCATCACTAAAATATTCGGTTTCGGAACGTACCTCATTTGGTGTATTCGCCATGAGACATTTTTCTTCCTTTGTCGTTTCATTCTCATCATCATCACTATCACTCCAAGCACCTCCAACAAATGCTCTTTGATTTTGATCTCTTGTCATCATTGGACATTTTCCAATAAGGTGATTTGGATCTCCACACTTGAAACACTTTCTTTCAATCTTGTTGTTCTTGTCATCTTTACTCTTTTGAAATGTTTTCTTTTCATCATACGGTTGTCTTACGAATCTTCCTCGCCTTTTGAAGAACTTCTTGAAATCTCTTACGGCCATGGCATATTCTTCGTCATCACTTTCGGAAGATGAGCTATCTTCGATACTAGATTCCTTTCTAGCTTTCAAGGCGATTGAATTGCTTTGCTCTCGTTTTTCCTTGACCATTTCGGAGTCCTTCTTAATGATGACTTCGTAGACTTTTAGATTTCCAATTAATTCGTCAAGTTGCAAAGTTGACAAATTCTTCGATTCTTCAATAGCCGTCACTTTAGCTCGCCATTTTGAACAAGTAGATCTATCTTATTATCTTTGACTTGACTATTACCTTGGTGAGTTATTAGTAAAGAGTTCCAAATTTCTTTTGCGGTTTCACACATAAAGATCCTTTCGTACTCTTTACGTGGTAGCGCATTATAAATAACCATTTTTGCTTCATTATTTTTAGCAAGTTTTCTTTTTAAATCATCATTTTGCTTTTCAAAAGGTACGATTTCATCTTTCTTAGTTTCCGGGTTATTTTGAATAGGTAAAAAATCACCATTAGTAATAACATGCCAAAGATCTAGATCTTTTGACTTCACATAAGTTTCGAATCGATTTTTCCAATATAAAAATCCATCACTTTCAAATAGTAGTGGTCTTTGCATAGATTGCCCTTCTAAATATTTTTCAGATTCCATAGATCGTTACAAGTTTTAAAATACAATATATTTTAAAGATCTTGCTAGACGTGGCTCCTGATACCAATTGTGGAAAACTAGAAGGGGGGGTTGAATAGTTTTATGTCCTTTTAAATTTATTTCCAAAATATTTTATAGGTTATAAAAACTTTCGATTCGATCTTAAGTGAGTTCAAGCAACAACCAATATAAGCAAGTCTAGACTAATATTGAAAGTATTGAAATATAATAAAGAAAAGATAGAGTTAGAAAGATCAAACCACAGCACGTGAATTTATAGTGGTTCGGCTACAAGGACACCTTCCTTGCCCTACTCCACTCCCCGAGTACCACACTCGAGAGTTTTCTTCACTATGTCAACAAACACCTTATGGTGGAGAAACCTTACACACCTTGGCTTACACAAGTTAACGACACTAAGCTAAATGTCGAGTTCTAATCGTAGCTAGAACCAATCTCACACCAAATATCACACCACATGATCTTCACACCTTAATCACACCTTCACACCTTATTCAAGACTTCACACCGTCTTCACACCTTGTCAATCTTCACACCTTCTTCTATGCACAACTAAGTCACAACTACTAAACTAGTTTACAACACACCAAGATTCTACAATCAACAAATATACACAACACCTTAACAAATTACTATCACTAGTACTATATGAAACTAGCTATACACAACACCACTACAATAAGATGGATGTAGAGAAGTGTTCTTCTTCTTGCACTTGAATGGATGAAGCTTTGGATCACTTGAAAACAAAGACTTATGAAATATATGATCAAAGGATTTTAGATCTAGAGAAGAAGATTGGATCAGAAAGTTTATAGTGCAAAAAGGTGAGAAAAGTATGTGAAATGATCCAATATTTATAGGGCCAGAAAATACTGTTCGGGAGCGTGCCGGTCCCCTTAATTATAGGCCGGTCCCCTTAATGATTAAGGGGGCCGCCTAGTAAAATTAAGGGGACCGCCCTCCTGAACGTTTGAAAAGTTTTTCTAGATAAAATTTGCCCTTTTTGGTTGGAAATTTGAAATCACATTTTTGTGGTTTAATAAAGCTTTACCAAAAATGATTTACAAATATATATAAAATGTTAAAATCATTTTATATAATGTTATGTATTAATATAAAATTTCCTTTGATCATGTAATGCATAAGTTACTAAGTTTATGCATACCTTGAGTGATATAAGATGTAGAGGTAAATATTTGTCACCAAATACTTGTTTATGTCTTATTCTTGACTTAATTTGATTTAAGTTTTGTGATTATCAAAACATAGGTTTATTGAGAAATATTAATAACATTCACAAACATTATTTATATCAACACCTTGAGTGTATTAAAGACATCATGTTTATGTTTAAGTAAATAAACATAACCATAACGACTATAATCATCCGTGAAGGTTATGAAGTAGCTAGCTCCGCGTTTTGACACATGTCTAGGTGGACCACATACATCTGTATGTATTAATCTAATTAGATCTGTAGCCCTTTCCACTTGATGTGAAAAAGGTTTCCTTGTCATCTTTCTAGATATGCAAGATTCGCATTTACCAAATGATTCATCATTGATCTTTTGCAAATATGTGCAAGACGAAAATGCCAAAGATAAGACGAATCCAAGTTAGACTTGATTCTCTTATTGCCAATGCTATACGTAGAATTATTTCTATTGGACACATGGTTTTCCATATCAATTTCAAGCACACCATTTACAGGAATTGCATTAAAGTAAAAAACATTATTTAAAGAAACCGAAATTCCATTATTAATAAATGTGTGAACAAAACCCATATCCAATAACAAAGAAACTGAAACAACACCCCTAACAATAGAGGGTGCATAATGAAACCCATATCCAATAACAAAGAAACTGAAACAACACCCCTAACAATAGAGGGTGCATAATGACAATTATTCAATACTAGTATCAAACCCGAAGGTAAAGTAAATCAAAAGTCCCTATGGCTTCAACTGCTGCACGTATGCAATTCCCTACGTACAAGTATCTTTAGCCATAGGCCAGCTTTCTTTCTCCTCTAAGTCCCTGCGATGTATTACAAATGTGAGTACCACACCCTGTATCATATATCCAGGAATTATTCTTACGAGGAAAAGAAAATAGTTCAATCATAAACATACCTAAAGTGCTTGCGACGTTACCAGGCATTTTACACTTGTTGAGGCGCAACTCCTCTAGAAACAATGGACAGTTCCGCTTCCAATGTCCAACTGTGTTGCAGTAGTGACAAGTAGTCAAATCCTTATTGGGAGTCTCCTTCTTCTTAGGAGGAGGATTCTTCTTTTTAGGCTTCTGTTGGTGAGTCGCAACTTGTTTGCCCTTTTCAGCGCCTTTACCCTTGTCGTTCGCATGTTGCGGTTTGTTGGGTTTATTTTTCCTAGTGATCCTTCCATCTTGTATTGTCATTACAACAGGTGTAGGTGCCTTCTTTAACAAACCTTTTTCAAAGTCAATAAGCATTGCATGAACTTCACTTATTGTCTTCCCCTTGCAATGCATATTGTAGTTGCGTACAAACTCACTATATAAATCCTGATTAAGGGATCGCAAAATGAGACCAATTCTTACGCTTTCTACATATCCACAGCCGAGTCGCTCCAATTGGTCCAAGTAACGTTTCATCTCTAATACATGGGCACTCACGAATTTTCCTGCTTCCTGTTTACAACTATGCAGAGATTCTATCAAGTCATATAATTCTGCAGTTTGTGGTTTCTCAAACATTCGTCTGAGTTCATTGATCATGTCCATGGGTCCATAGTTCTCAAATTGTTTTTGCAATTGAGTGTCCATCCTAGCCAACATGAGACAAGCCACATCATTGTGCTTCTCATATTCAATGTTTTATTCTTCATGGGCTACAGTAGATGCATTCCCAGTAGGAGCAGTAGGAAGAGGTTCACCAAGATAATCAAATCTTTTGGCCATCCGTAAAAAAATTCTTAAGGATCGATACCAATCATTGAAATTTTCACCAGTCAACTTGTCTCGATCAATCATTTCTTTGAACGCAAAACTCATGTTGCTCATATTAGTGTTTTCAGGTGTAGCCATTTCTACAGAAAAAATCAAAAGTTAGTACTTTCGATAATAAAATTTCAAGAAAATTAAATACCCTTGGTAAATGTAAACATATAACCATTTAATTTTCACTGAAAACTAGGATCCAAATCGACATAGTTTCAACACATCAATTGATCTGCTAGTGATGAATGTATTCAATAATGTACGAGTCAAACCTCAATTGCCAATATTCAATTGCAATTCCTAGAATAGATGAGATTTACATATTTTTCAACCGCATTTGCAATGTAAGCATGTTTTATTTCCATCTTATGCCTTGAGTGATCGGATCCCACCATCAACTCAATTAAGTTAACCAACTTAAGAAACAGCAAACTTACATAATTCCATCACACCAGTTGATCTGCTAGTGATGAAATCATGTAATTTGACCTTCCATTGTAATCTAGCCAGGTTACACCCTGACGTAAATCACAACTTTAGGTGTTTTCATTTCATTGGATGGCATATAACTTAAATTTTAAGGGAAGTAATTTGATGTGTGTAATCAAAATATGTACAAAGATGGCATGCATTCATCTTGTATCATATGTTTCATTATGTAAAAAACTTTTACTCATTAGTTTCTTTACGAGCAAAATTATCAAAGTTTTAATTGAGACATTGAGCAATTTACAACATTGCCTTAAGATGCTTCGTATATAATGGTTGTTGGGTGAAACTAATTTTGACGCACAGGCGAGCGTAGAGACATAATGGAGTCTCTATAAGGCCACAATTTAATGCGAAGCCACCTTATACCCACTTTATAGTTTGTCAAAATTAACTTTACCGTCCGACCATTATGTACAGTCACATCAATCAATCAAAAGTTTATGATTTTTTAAAGCTCAAAACAAGATTTCACCATTGTTAAGTCCGGTTTATAATTTTATTATGAAATTACCCTTTTGTTTACTATCATGTCACAAACATATATAAACAAATAGCAATTAAATAAAATAAATAAAGAACTTAGATAATGAACATGCAAAATAAATCAATTAATACACACAATTGATCAATATACACGATTTACATTTGGTCATCCCCAATTTTAAGTCTTCCCTAGTTACATAATTAATTAATTTTTAGTAATCTTAACATGTCAAACATTTACTAAAAACCCTTATTAATTAGTACAAATCACATAAATAAGCATGAAATCATAATAACACGTAACAATTTACTACAAAATCATCATATCTATAATAGCACATGCATGGTTTGTCATGGATACCCACATAGCACTTATTATATCCATATAATCAAGTCATAGATCGCATATCCAATAATGACATATAACAAATATCCATTAAAAATCACATAAAGATTACATGCAACCTAGGGTTTCTACAAGTTTTTACAAAATCTAAAACCCTAATTTTTTCTAAAAAAAATAGTAATCGACCTATAAAAAATTTTAGGGTTTACAAAATTTTAAAAACTTTAGAACACCATAACATGTAATAATCAAACACGATTCAATTTTATGTGTTCCGGTAATTAATTACAACGTATTAACCTGTCTCTGATGCCACTATTGAATATGTAAATCATAACAATTTTACTAAACATAAAAACATCATCAAGCAACGCAGCGGAATATAAAATCAAATACATGTAATAATAATTAACCGAATATAAAGAATATACGTACCGTTGTGATTTCTAGCAAGAACAAGAAATCAAGAATCAAGAACAATATAAACCCTAGTTTAGGGTTTATGTGGATCGACTAGATGAGGGTCGAATAGGGCAAGATCACGTTAACAAAAGTATGCTAACACTTCGTTCTTGAACACACGTACTATTATCATTTCAATTAGAAAAGCTAGGTTCTTGATCACAAACAAACCAAACACTTTTACTTAAGTTTAGTTGACCGCGTAGGAACCCGATAAGGGTGTAGTTGATCGTGTAAGCTCAAGAGGAGAAAGAAGAAGAGAAATTTGGCTTGCTAGCAATCAAGGGATGAATGAATAAATACAAGGGGTCTTGTATTTATAGTTTTTCAACCTTGGAGCACAAGTTAACAAACCCTAACCCCCTAGGGAGTTGGGTCGGCCGAAACTAGCCCAAGAGGTCCCTTCCGGATCCTTCTTGGCTAGTATTTCCATTCTAGTCCTTCTCTTTTTCCTTTAACGATCGTTTAGTCCAATTACCGTTAAAACTAACGACCGTTATGTGTTTATTTGTGAATTAATAATTATTCATAACTTAATATAATAATTACTAATTAATTGAAACTCATACGTAATGTGTGCAACCCCGAAGTCTCGTGTTCGAGTCCGGACATATTCATTAATTTTTATCCGTTACTTCTAACACTAAGTGCAAACGATATTTCATAGTTAAACATGTTTTATTAAGAATAATAATAGTGTAGTTAAACATGTTTTTATTAAGAATAATAATAGTGATTTAAATGGGACCACATAAGTAGCGTACGTAATTAAGGTGGTGTGAGTTCTCCATTGTGTATTTATATGAAATAAATTTGCAAGCACGAAAGAAAACAAAGCTAAGTGCACTGGAAAAAGCCTCTGCTTTTCTTTTGGGTTTAATTATTAGTAGATGTGAAAACAAGCTTTTGAAATGTTTACTTGTTAAACCATCTTTCTTACTTTACTTAATTGTGTCTTACCTCTCTCTATATATCTTTAGACACCCTCCCCCCCTTTTATCATCCAACAACCAGCTCCCTCTCTAGCTTTATATATCTCTCAAAGCTAGCTAGAGAGATCGATCGAGGCCGGGAGCTAGATTGATATATCGACGGGCTAAGCTAATGGTGAAGTTCTCAAAGGAGCTCGAAGCTCAACTAATACCTGAATGGAAAGATGCATTTGTGAACTACTGGCAGCTCAAGAAACATGTTAAGAAGGTTAAGCTCTCAAGGGCATCATCTCACACCACTAATTCTAGTAACCATGATTATGGCTTCTCCATATTCGACCCTGTTCGCTCTTTGCTCCGTCGTCACACTTGTAATAATCATCACCCACCTGATCATAACCATGACCAGATGCTCCAGGTACCATATTTCACCACCTTTTACTAGCTATGTGACTTATTACGAATGATTTGAATGGCCAAAAATGAACGTGTAACATGTACATGTAATGTGCACTTACTTCCTAAAGTTTGAAAAAAAAATGGGTAGCTGGGCCGGGTGCATGTCTTGATAATGGTTTTCGTGTCATCATACATTTACTGATCAATTAATTTCCTCCAGCTATATTCCCATGAAATCTATGTATAGTACCAGATTTTTTTTGTTACAATACGCATGAAACCTTCATGAGTTTACTCAATTAAAACTTCCATTAATTATGTTGTAATTTTTCTTTCGGCATATTAAGATACTTGCTTACTACTAATACTTTCACACCCGTAATTAATAGACGGTGGAATAGTAGGAAATGGATGGCGTTTGCAAATTATTAAAGGCATATACGTTGTTGTTGTGATCATACATATCGATGGTAGAAATATAATACTATCTATTTTTAGGGACTAAAAGCCAATAAAAACGGTTGTGACACTGCTCTTTATCGTGACCAAAAAGATAACACATGGCATATACGCCATCACACATAATATGTAATGCTATGATTGCTATCAATTCAAGATCTATAAGCAAATCTAGTTTACGTACGTACCATTGCTACAACGTAATTACATATTCCACGTGTCATGTTGTAGGTTAAAAGTGCTAGTTCGGAACAACATGATAGTGATGGTGATGGTGATGGTGATGTTGATGCTGAAGCTCAAGATGAAGATGATGAAACCGAGCTTGTTAATCATTTATACTCGGAGGAAGAAGAGGTAATTTATCAAAGCAAATTAGTTACTCGATGTTATACTTGTTTTTGTTGCATAAAACTAATTAAATGACTTGTTTCGGTTATCAGGTGAAGGCGTTCTTTGAGAAATTGGACGAGGAGCTAAACAAGGTGAATCAGTTTTACACGGACAAAGAAACCGAGTTCCTTGAGAGAGGAGAAATGTTGAAGAAACAGCTACAAATTTTATTAGACCTCCAAGAGATTCTTGAATGCCGTAGAAGAGAACGATCAAACAGCCGTAACAGCAGCGGCAGGTTCAACTCATCCCCGGCCTCACCAGGGTTCCTACGCTCTTACTCATCTGGCCGCAACACCTCTGACTCTGGTAACTTTTCCTTCAAATTAAGAACTAATTAAAGGCCATACTCAAACATGTACCTAGTCACTACTTTATAATCAACATGTGGTCACAACTATGCTATATAATTAATTACTGCGTAATATTAATATATGTATATATAATTAATCAACAAGCAAAACATATATGCTTTAGTTTACAATACATGCAGTATATATATTTTTAACTTAAGATAGATTAACATGAGGCGTGTATACAAGCAGAAACTGCGTCTGAGTTTGGTGAAGGCGATGGAGAGACACAAACGACAGATGATGTGATATCGGCACTAGAAAAGAACGGTATCAACCTTGTTGGTGCAGCCACGAGGGGAAAGACCAAAAAGGGAAAGCCTAAAACGTCCATGAGGATCGAAATTCCAGCAACAACACCAACACGAACAATAACAGCAGTTACATCAATGCTATGGGAAGATCTAGTTAACAACCCCAAGAAACAAGGCGAATACATCAATCGCAAGAAGCTTCAATGTGCCGAAAAAATGATTAGAGGGGCTTTTGTCGAGCTTTATAGAGGCCTTGGTCTTCTAAAGAAGTATAGGTACCAACAATTTAATTACATGTTTTCCGTTTCGTTTTTACGCATGCATGTATAATTTAGTTATTTAATTAGTCATATAAGTGTTTTGCCTTTCTTGAGATCATAATTCATATCTTTTTTAAAGGTTGTGAAATTTTGTTAGCATGTCATGGAAATAAAAGTTATTGAAAACGTGTTTACCTTTTAATGAAAAGGAATTATTAACGTATAAACTAAACTTTGTACATAAGTGCGTTACCACTTTTTATAGAATTTTCATGTCGAGATATATTTCTTCGATGGGAGTGTTAAGGACTTAAGGACCTTTATTTATTTTTATTTATTTATTTTAAATAAATGGCAACAATGTTATGGTTTCACGTTCATTTTGTCAAATTAATTTATTATTGATGAATACGTAGTAAATTAATTTGACAAAATGAACGTGAAACCATAACGTTGTTGCCATTTATTTAAAATAAAGTTTTGGTAATATATTTGTATGTTACAGTAAAGAGGATAACTTGGCTACAATTATTGTAGTCAATTAGCTACAATCCTTCACTCAAATACACAAGAAATTGAATCAGTGACCCACAGAAAGAAGTCAAGAACCCACAAAATAACTCAGGGCTTACAATTTATAGCACAAATTGTAGAGAATTTGCTACAATTCAATTGTAGCTAATATATTTCCTACAGTAAAAACAGGTGTAGAAAGGGTTTGACTTTCTATTATTCCATTATATGTTTATAATAAAGAAGTAAATATTTTTTACAGCTCGCTAAATATGGTGGCATTCGTAAAAATATTGAAGAAATTCGACAAGGTAATATTACATTATTGTTTTCTTGAAAACATATGAAAAACAAGATTATTTAGATATTGACTTGAGTTGAAATTAATGCATGCATGCATGGCTTTTTGACAGGTATCCAACCGACAGTCATCGGCAACTTACCTTAAAGCAGTGAAAAGATCCCATTTCATTAGCTCTGATAAGGTATATACTCTATTCATTTGAACTAGCTAAAAAGTTACCCTTTAAGATTGTTAATGAGCTAATCTTATTCCTCTCTACAGCTGTGAAACATATATAATGGCTGGTATTAGAAAACTTGCTGAGGCTTTTATTGCCTGATTTCATCAACTTTACAGTATTAAAATAAAATAAAAAATAAAAAAGGTAAATTTGAAGAGTTTGATACTTGAAAGTAAGAAAGCACTAAGTTTAGTGGGTCTACTAAGTACGCATATCCTTATTTAGTGCTTTTTGTACCATTAATTTTGCTTTTTCAGATTAATACTGTATACCACTAGCTAGTAGCTACTGATCATGCCTTGCATGTTCTTCTTATTATACTTCAAGAAAAGAAATGATATGATAGACATATAGTAGTTAGCCTTGTTGATAACTAACTAAGACTTACGAATGTAATTGTGTATGTATATAGGTGGTAAAATTAATGGACGAAGTCGAACTATCTTTCACAAAGCAGTTTGCCAAAGATGACCGAAAAAAGGCTATGAAGTTCTTGAGACCTCGCCAACACAAAGAGTCTCACATGGTCACTTTTTTTGTTGGTATAGATCAATTACTAGTACCCGACATATATTTTTCCATCCAAGTTAATAAGAACAATTAGTAATATTTGTGTCGTCGCAATAACAGGATTGTTTACGGGTAGTTTTGTAACATTGTTTGCGGTGTATGCAATATTGGCACATATCAGTGGCATGTTCTCTCCTGGTACAGAAGCTGGTTATGTTGAAACTGTCTATCCTGTCTTCAGGTATATAATTGAAATCGGGTTTTACTAAAATTAAGAAATGACAGATTTTTAGTTCCTATGCTAAATCAAATTGTCATGGTTATGTAATGGAACTGCAGCATGTTTGCGCTTTTGAGTCTGCACTTATTCATGTACGGATGCAACCTCTTCTTGTGGAAAGCTACAAGGATTAACTACAACTTTATATTCGAATTCCAAGCTAACACGGCGCTCAAGTACAGAGACGCTTTTCTTGTCTGCACGTGCATGATGACTGCCGTTGTTTCTGCCATGGTGCTACATCTCATCTTGGCTTCTAACGGATTTTCTCCATCCCAAGTTGACACAATTCCAGGCATTCTCCTTCTGGTAAATTCATCAATCGCTCCACTCTTTTTGACACTATCATAGAGTTATGGTAAGTGTTCATCTAGCTAATTAGTCTCGTATTTGATTTACAGATTTTCATTGGGCTGCTTGTATGTCCGCTAAACATCTTCTATCGTTCAACTCGTTATTGTTTCCTTAGAGTCATCCGCAACATAATATGTTCTCCTTTGTACAAGGTACTCTTAATTTATCCAAGTATTTACATATATATGTCGATATGATACGACAACTAAAGTTATCATATTCTTATGATAATTTTTTTTTTTTTTTTCACCAACACAGGTCCTGATGGTAGATTTCTTCATGGCTGATCAACTTACTAGCCAGGTATATAGTCTATAGATCGATATAATCTAGTATCATGATGATTAGTCTCTTTTGGCATTAACATTGTTTTCTTTATTTTTAGATCCCATTATTGAGGCACATGGAATCTACAGCATGTTACTTCCTTGCCGGAAGTTTCAAAACACATGAATATCAGACTTGTAAGTCAGGGAAGTTATATCGAGAACTTGTTTATGTGATCTCCTTTGCACCATACTATTGGCGTGCTATGCAGGTAATTAGATACTAAAATCTTCCAAATCATGCTTTTATATATAATGCCTGTGACAACCTATTAAGCTAGGATATTTAGTAACTTAACGTTTTGATGATATATAGTGTGCAAGGAGATGGTTTGACGAGGGTGATGTGAACCACTTGGCTAACTTGGGGAAGTATGTGTCAGCCATGGTTGCAGCCGGTGCTAGGTTAACGTATGCACGACAAGAAACACAACTGTGGTTGGTCACTGTTTTGGTGACTTCATTGGTTGCCACAGTATACCAGCTATATTGGGACTTCGTCAAAGACTGGGGACTACTTGATTCCAAGTCCAAAAACTTATGGCTTAGAGATGAACTTGTCTTAAAGAAAAAAGGCTTCTATTACCTAGCTATAGTGAGTACGCTAATTACCCTTTACGACTAACCTATATGTATCATCTTCTTTTTTTAGCGTCATTTCAGTTAATTAACTCAACATCATGATATGCAGGCCTTGAATTTTGTTTTGAGGGTGGCTTGGCTTGAAACCGTTTTACAATTCAAAGTTGGATTAATTGAATCACGGCTACTTGATTTTTCACTCGCTTCACTAGAAGTGATTCGACGTGGGCATTGGAATTACTACAGGTAATATAAGCAGACAGTTTGTAATTTTTTTTTCTTAATGCTTAAGTTAAAAGGTACTAATTAACATGTATGCTTATTGATGCAGGCTTGAAAATGAGCACTTGAACAATGTGGGAAAGTATAGAGCGGTGAAAACGGTTCCTTTACCATTCTGTGAGGAGGATTCAGACAGGTGATCGATATTTTCAAAGAATGGTTTATACTTTATATTGTACAACAAGTGTTCCTAGCTAAAAGGGGAAGTGGTGCGCGCCATGGTTGGGTTGGGACTATGTAAATTCGGGTCATCAAGTATCCCGCATCCAGTTAATAGAGGAGGCGAGCCGTAAGGCTAATTATTATGGATACGAAGAAAGACCACGTATTTTTTTAACTGCTCTAATGTTAATTAATGTATCAGTCGATGTATTTTCAGCTTCATTTTTCGAACTTTCGATCTCATTTCTAAATAAATAAAACCTTCCTTCACGTTGAGTATAGATAAGTTTATATATATGTTTATCCAACAATTGTGAAATCCACATGCACCAAATGATTATAGATGTATACAATTATTGTGAAGAGACACACCCGACAAGTCCCCCGCATGCATACGTATAACCTGATAAAACTTCATAGGGCTAATTACACGAAAATGTATATAACTTGTCAATTTTTGTAATTCTGTGTAGCCAACTATTTTTTTTTAATTCCGTGTAGTCAACTTCCGCATTCGGTTAGTTCCGTGTATCGGATGAACTTCTAAACAAGTAACATGTCATTTATCCATTTTCAATTTTTTTTTTTTTTTATGCCATGGGAACCAAACAACAATGTACATTAACAATCAAAAGTCTACTAGAAAGCTAGAGTTCTAGAAATGTTATTGTCAAGATACATGTATAAGTAACGTCGTGACCTTTATTGAAATGCATCTAATGTCTTTATAAGATAGAATTTGACACTGAAATGAAATACTACATATTTGACCAATTAGCTTAGTGTTAAGACAGGTAATATATTCACAAACCTCATTACATACGAATTTGGAGGTGATTAAAGAAAAGTGAGAGATGATCACACGAATATCTCGACGTGTACATATGAATAATTAAAAAAAAAAAAAAAAAAAAAAAAAATTGTTTCCCAAATAACCTGAATAGTTAATTGTAAATTATATTGGTCAATTATATTATAACGTATTTTATGACTTAAGTTAAAAAAAAAAATTAAAAAATAATAATAATAATAAATAGAATCCATATATTTGTTTTTTCTCTATTTGTATTGTATGAAATTAAATTTAATCAAATTGAAAGTCAGCTTTAACTTTTACTTGCTTTACCAATTACTCCGTATTATTGTAAATATGGGCTTATGGGCTTATAGGTGATGTTTATTCATCATATCTTTTATCTTTTAGGGTTTGTATCTTATAAATACACCCTTAATATAACTCAATAATAATTCTCACTCCTCTTGTTCTTGTTTATTATTTTGTAACACGTTATCAGCACGCTCTAAAAAAACAAATCTACTACAAGGAAGGACGAATTTTGGTTTTTATGATTCAGACTTCGAAGCATGACTGAGATAAGTTTTCGTATTCTGTTGAGTAATGATTTTGATTACATTATGATAAATTGAATGGTTGTCCCAGGATAAATTATAACTCAATTCATTAACTAAAAAAAAAATTATAACTTTTATAATTATACATGTTAGCGGTAAGTTGAATAAATTTCTTATAGCCACATAATAATTTAATGTATAATAAATTGTTTTATTCGTTATCAGTCTGAGGATAAATTTACTTTGAATTGTTTTTAGAATTTATATGTCACAAGAATTCAATAACATAAGCGGTGGGTAATAATCTAATTAGTTTTGTATTGTTTATCCTACTATAATAAACTGTTTTATAACATTCATATTCATGATTACTTCCATGATATGTTAAATCTATATATATGTTGTTCACTCAAAAGTCACTGTCATCAACTGAACATAAATACCTGATTATTTTTCTTATTTCGATGTGCTTAAAACATGACATATATCTATGAAGGTGGTATTGTGAGTCAACCTATCATAATCAATGAGCTTACATAAGATTAATCCGATCAAATCTTTGTTACATTCTTTAACTTGGGTATAACTTTGCCAACTATTGTTATTAATTTTGTCTCCAATTAAACACTGTAATGTTAATTTGTTGCTTTCACTTAAAAGTTGTGTAGTATCTTATTTTCTGTTTTTTAAACTCTATTGTAATTTACAAAAACAACAAATGTTCTATAGTAATTACATAAAGAGAATTACGTTATTTTTACTTTCATGTTCATCTATTAAAATCTTTTATAGTTATGAAGAACGATAAATGTTCTTTTGTGACTACAAAGAGAAAATAAAAAAATAATGCAACATCCTGGTATGTTGAAAAAAAAGAAAAAAAAAAATTAGAACCTCAAAGTTCTAATATGATTCTTTCATGAATCAATATCATAACCTTATGTTATGATTATATTTATTCATAATAAAACCTCAAGTTTTATTACAATGAATAAATTAAAAATACAATAACCTCAAGTTATTGTCTCTCTTTTAATGAACCTCAAGTTCAATTATTATTCTCTCACGAGAATCACAATATCATTAACTCACGTTATGTTAAGAGAGAGAGAAAAAAAGAAAAAAAAATATGAACCTCAAGTTCTACTACGATGAACATCATAAAAATGCAGTAACCTCAAGTTTTATTATGATTCCTTCAAGAGAGTCAAATAAGATGACCTCATGTTATTGTTATACATTTTTATAGAACCTCAAGTTCTATTGTTATTAATTTTGTAATTATTTATTATGTTACATTTATGTATCAAATATGAATGCATATGTTGTTTTGCGACATGCTTAGTTTTTGGTTTGTTATACATTACTTGCGTATGTGTAATGACTGTGACTTATGCATCTTTGTAACACCACAAAATTTGATACAGCGGAAGACTCAACAAGCTTTCGGGGTGCTACGGGGATTGGTATCCAACACAAGACATAATAGAACGAGATAAAGTAAACAAAATAAAAACACAACCAAAACGGGGTTTTAAAGTTTACATTTATCCCAACATCATTCAGAGTCAGGCCCAAAAGAAAATAACAGTAGGTCCATAATTCAATATCAGAGTTTAGAAAAAAAATAGATCCATAAACCAGGAGCCTTAGCCGAGCCTTCCAATCCATGCATCCATATCATCACTTAATTACCTGAGAAAACGTGCTAAAAGTCAGCTTTCGCTGGTGAGATCATAGGTTTAAATTCATCTAACAATATAGTGGACATATACGCAAAACGCTTGCTAGCTAGACTAAGGATTCGCTAAAAGCCTGCGGATACCCTCCGCTCCAACATAACACGCGGATACCCTCCGTTCTAACATAGATATTCGGGTAACCCCCGCAATACCAATAAATACTCGGATAACCTCCGAAGTATTAATAACCTATAGGTGCACGCTACAGTATCTAAATAAGCCAACCTTGAATAGTACACACGAACCGTGTGACTAAAGCTGACAATTCCAAATAACCAAATAAGCCAACCTTGAATAGTACACACAAAATATGTGACTAAAGTTGACAATACATCCTAGTCCATACGCATAGCAAGTTTAGAAAGAATATAGAAGCGATAATAGTCCACATAAAATAATTTGCACGTTTCTGACCCCAAGTATTGAAAACATAGTTCAAGAGTAAAAGTGGGGCTATGACTCACCTCAAGTCCAGAAAAACAGCAAGAAGAAGTCGGTAGAAGTAAGATGTATAGTAACTCACAAGACGGCAACTACGGACTCGGCACGACCTAACAATATCAACTCGTTCAGAAATCATTTCCTCAAATTCAAAATATTCCCAAACCCGGACGTAATCCGTTTTATTTTCCGAAAATCCATTTCGTAGTAGTTTGGTGTATTTATGTTTGGTATCCATACGGGTGGTGGGTCGACACAAACCAACCAAAAAGTCACACAAAAGAACAATAAATAAACTATAGATCTAATATTAGCCCAATATATCATTTAAATAAATCGTTTACCAAATCCGTCGATTTGATAATCCTCATATTTATTTACGTAACATACCGTTCCAAGATTACATCCAATCCTAAAGCACATAGCACATAAACACTATATGGTATATATCGTAGTTTAATAAACTCCTTATATACATCGTCAAATTGGCCAGATTTCCCGATATATATATATATTCGCAATTTATTACCCTTTACATATACCACAACCTATGGGCGTCGTAGGATACGATGCCCATTAATATACTCATTTCGTATAGCCAAATAACCCGGTTCAACCTTTCGGTTAAGTAGTTATTTAGTTATAGAAAACGCTTATATTAATCGTCATATATCCGTGACAACACGAAAGTCACAAACAAAACTTACCTGAACTCGAGTGACCACGACTCCGCATAACTCGATAGGTTTACTCGTTATATATATAAAATGACATTTTATTTAATATTTAGTAATTGTCGAGAGTTTCTCGTTTTATAATACATTCTTATGATAATACTTCCAATAATATTACGCTACTCTCGTAGCTTAATATATTTAGTCGTATTATTTATAATATGACTCGTGATTTTTATTATTATTAATATACGTATTTATACAATTATATATACGTTATTCACGTCTATATATTCATATAAACGTTTATATTACCAATAACTATTATTACGAGTTTTATTATTTATGTTTTAAATTGTAAATAGTTATCGAGTCATACGAAATGGTCACATGTCCGAGTCATGACTCTCGGCTCATTGTCCAAGTCCAAAGTAATAAGCAATTGTCATAAAAATCAATACATCTCCGTCCAACACAATCCCAATCCACGTGCTACAACAATAGGGTCCGACTACGGCACCCGACTAACCTATCTCCGTCAATTTAAGTGACCGTCTCACAATCGGTCCCCAATAACACATTTCGTCAACACTTCTCAATACCAATATCCCTTGTCGAGACCAAACGTGGTCTCGACCCACATGTATTCGGCCAAGCAAAATAAATAACCAAACCAATACCAAAACCAAGTTAACAATAAAGAAACAAATATAACCAAGGTCACATTCGGGTTGGTTTACCAAGCCAAACCCGAGTCCACTCGACTCGATTGAGTCGCGGTACACACCACGAGCCAAGAGTGGCTCGAACTAAGCATCAAAGTTCACATAAACGGCTCCAAGGAGCACTCCAAATGCCAACATGACCACACGGGTCTCGGCAACATTAACCAATAGACGGCATCGAGCCGCGACTCCCATGAGTCGAACCAAGTAAAACCAAGGCGAGCAAGAAATCAAGAGCCATAATCAAGGCTCACAATAAACAAGAAATCGAGCACCATGGCTCGAGTTAACACCCAAGCCGTGAGTCATGGACTCACGGTTCGAACCGAACCCACAAGAAACAACCCGGATACCAAACATTTCAAGAAAACGAGTTTCCATCATAAACCCATAAGTATTTCCCGTTTTTAATATGAAAACCCATTCGGATCTAAACATGTCATGACCAAGGGTCACGTTTTATCAAAAATACGAGTAACACTCGCCTCACCTTCGATCTAAAAGCTTCAAACCGTGAAACCCTTTGAAAAATAACGATTGGTGGTGAAAGATGGTGGTGATTCGTGATGAAAAATGGGGTTATAGGGCGCGTGTAGGGGTGGATCTAAGATATTAGATGATGGGGATTAAGAAAATGGTGGTGGTGTTTAGTGGTGGCCGGCGGTGCAGTGGTGGCGGCTGGTTTTAAAGGGGGCGGATAGGGTTTAATAAGAAGAGGGAATGAGGGAGAGATAGATGTGTGAGTGAGGGTGTTGTGTTTGTGTGAAAACCGGACCAAACAAGGACCCTTTGTGGTTCACTCTTTTTATATATTTTTTTTTAACTAATAATAATAATAATAATAATAATAATAATAATAATAATACTAGTAGTTTTGAGTGGGTACAATTGGGTAAGTGTAAAACATACGGCCCGAAACCCGAACTCATTCAAACTTTCAATATCCCCCGAAAACATCCCGTAAATAATTAAATATAGTCGGACTCGTAAAACGAGTCATAAAATTTCCCGTTAGGTAAACTTAGTGCCGGAGTCAACGTAGTACCAGTGAGAATTTTAAAAATACATCATCAAGTAAATTCCATAATGAATTATTAAAATAATTCTCGAATCCCATAACGACATAAAATATAATTATCCATAAAATTGGTCTTACAAGTTCGTTGCGAATAAAAATTCCAAATAGAAATTATAAACGAACTTTAACGTAATGCGGGTTTTCAAAATGGCTCCCTAAATTGCCGGTTGTCACAATCTTATACTAGTTTTTGGTGTTTAATGCCTTCAATAAAATAATAAAAAAAAAGATATATACATATGGGGAAAAAAATTGTCATGATTGTCTATACTTGTTGTTAGTTATGATAGATTAATAGTGGATAACAAACATTAATAATAATGCATGTGATATATGGTGAATCAATTTTGTTGCAATTATGGACTTATAATAATTATGAGAAACAAGATGGCATTGGGTTTTTCTAACATGTGCCCTAGGGCACATGTTAAGCACAACAAAAAGTACATAATAGTACTCATGGACCCACGCAAAAGTACAAACAAGTGTATTTTTATATGTCCTTTTTCGTAGGTCCTATAGTACTTTTTGTGTGCTTAACATGTGCCTTAGGGCACATGTTAGAAAAACCCTAACTTATTGAAAAATCATAATTGGAAAGCAATCAGTGAAGTAATATTGTTGCACATGCAATTAAAGATGAATTATATGACAAAATAGATATTTGTCTTCACATATAAGTTTTTTAATTTATACAACCAAATTACAAGTTAAATTCATGTTAATCATTTGCAACAAATGAATAACAACATTCAATATTTATCATTTACCATACATTAACACATCTAAAAAATATATGACATGTAACTATATAAGAATCCATATTCTCATGTGTCTATATACTAATTTAATATATATCACTTAAACCAATATATGACCACATAAAGTATATTTGCAAGTGCAACAATATTACTTCACTGATTGCTTTCCAATTATGATTGTAATTTGGTTGTATAAATTAAAAAACTTATATGTGAAGACAAATATCTATTTTGTCATATAATTCATCTTTAATTGCATGTGCAACAATATTACTTCACTGATTGCTTTCCAATTATGATTTTTCAATAAGTTAAATGAAATATTAAAAATATTGATTTTGTTCACATGTCCGATTTGAAGTTCTCAAACAACAATTTTTTCTGTTCCTAATATTTGTGTGGATTTTTTATGTTGAGATCTATTTTAACTGTACTCGTTTTTTTTGTGAGGACCTTAAAAGGGAATACTTAACGATGAAAGATTCGTTAAATTATGGTAAGATCTCAATGATACATTACCACATAAAAGCAAGTAATATTCCCAAAAATCTCGCTATGATTGTATGCACCTCAAGCTATATTTAAAAAAAAAAAAAAAAAAAAAAAAAAAAAAAAAAAAAAGCGAGTTTGGTCTCAAAATTTCAGTGTTAGATCTGAATTAAAAGGAAAATATATAACGGTGAAAGATCCGTTAAATGTATGTCAAAATCTAAAAGAAAGATTTGACCATCATAAGCAAGAGATTCTTGCAAATGCGAACACATTTTTCGCAATATTAAGTAGTACATCTGAATGATGAAAATAAAAAATGCGATGAGATGGTTAATGCCTCGAATATGTTCATATATCGAGAACGATGCTTTGATATAAGTTTTTTTTCTCAACAAAGCAATGGGTATTTGAACAAACACGATAAACCCGTTCAATAAATTTGCTGCATTCACTCAACTAAATGTTATTGAATAACGATGATCATGTAGATATCGTGATTATGGACGTGGTGAATAGAAATTATTGTCCTGTTAATTCAAAGAAACTAGTATGCAACCTCAAGTTGCAAGATAAAACGAGGAAATGATCAACATAAAGATCTCCATTCCTTCAAGTGAATGTGATAAAATGACATAAGAAGTTCATTCCCTCAAATGAATGAGATAAAATGATCAATATGAGATCCGCATTCTCTCATGTGAATGTGATAATGTAACGATAAATGGTTAAAGATCATTTATCATGGTAAATGCTATGGTCGAGGTAGTACGACAATGACAAACCACTACTAGTGGCGAAAATACAATAAGAAAGGAGCAAACAAAAAATGCTATTTATGCAAAAATGCAATGTGATGTGTATGATATACAAGTGTGTCAAAGATATTACACACTATATTCATAGATTTAAGAATCTATGCTAGCACATTTTGCTCCCTAAAAGAAATACTACCTCCGTCCCAAAATATAAGTCCAAGTTGACTTTTTCAACCGAACTTTGACCTTAAATATTTTTCTTTGTATTATATATCACTTGATGAAAATTATACCAAATGAAAATACATTTCAAACACTATACATTTATATATTTTGCATTAAGTATTATATAATACAATCAAAAATATTTAAGGTCAAAGTTTGATTTAAAAAGTCAAACTTGACTTATATTTTGGGACGGAGGGAGTATAAAATTGTCATGAGGAACGAAGTTAAATATTAAGGATGCATTATATTCTTTTATATCTTTCTCGTCATGCATTATATAAAGATTAGTAATAGCTAATCATAGCCATAACATAAGTTTATGAGCTATAACAATAATTTTTGGCATGACCAGTTACACCATCCTGAGTCATTAATGATGCGAAAGCTATAAAAGAATAAGATTCTTCAATTTAATGTTATTATCTCTCAAAAGAAGTTGATTATTAATCTATCAACTAGAATGGGGACTCAATTCCTAAATTTTCTGGAAAAAAAACAAATGGATATATGTAAGCATACAAATCCATTGTATGAACCATTTAGAGTTTTAAAATCGATGCATCGTCTAAATGGTCATTAAATCGCAACCTCAAGTTTGCATGATTAATAGCTCAATGCGAGCCTAACATTCCAGAGTAGGTATTTCATCAGGAAAATGCGATGAATTACTTCTAAATTATCAAATGAAACTGAGAGAAAAACTTGTGTTATTGTATGAGGCCATATTATAATATGCACAACAACAAAATTAGCATCATGCCAATATGTTATTATAAATCCTCTCTTTTATAATTGGTTTTGGTTATAAACCAAACATATCCCATTTTTGTTTTTTTTGTGTGCAAATTATTCCACCTAAATGCACATATGTGTGATATAGAAGATGGATAATTCCTTCAGGAGGAGAGAAGTAGCTGCAAATTCAGAATGAATTATCATATTCTATTGATCCTCGAAAGAAATTTTTATGAATTGATTATTCATATGGATAATCTAATAGCCATAAATAAACATTGGCTAAAAACAAAATTTCATCTACACATGCTCTCTTATAAGTTGTCCCTCAAGGACACTATTTTATTATGACATGCCTCAAGCATGGTAGAAAAATCGATTCCAAATAAAATCCTCGATGAAAAATTTGGAGCATGAAAACAAGATGGTTGTTCGAGGTATAAAAGACCTCATGATAGTCTCATAAAGAGACACTAGACATGAAGGTTCTAAACGAACGTCAAATAGTTAATGAGATCTCAATAAATTATATCATGTCTAAAGTTATATGGAATCGAAACATAAACGACGTCGACAAGTTTGTTTGCATACAATATAGCGCTTGCTATTATGCATAATGAAGATCATAAATAAATTATTATTCAAAAGTGCGTCCAACGAAACGATTGGCCAACATGAAAAGATGCAATCTCGTAAAAATACGAGAAGTATTGGGACATTAAGTCCATACACATGAATGTGTAAAATCTATTGGATATACATTAGTCTTTGTGCGAATGTAAAATAAGAGCTCTAAAGTTATGTCTTTTAAGACATGAATTGTGAATAAATAAATTCACAAAAACACAAAGTTGATTATTAAAAGACATATTGTCTCGAGGTGGATGTAAATATCTTATTGATATTTTACGAGACAATCAATATTGAAGTATTTAATTCGCTCTAAATGAGTTTTATTAGAGCTCTCATATACCATGAATGATCTGTAATGTCTCAAGCATGGCTTACAACTTCAACTTCTAGATACGATTAATAAAGTTCTCAATAACTTTATTTGATAAAGTTGAATGAATCCGTATATGGATCAAAATGATTTTAGACGCATATTATATAAATTGCTTTTGCACATGTCTTAAAGAAATAATTGGTTCTCAAGTACCATACATAAATACAATTGAGGTTTGGATGCAAATTTTGTAATTAATGTGCATCACAAGAGTATATTTTTCTCTTTTAATATTTGTACATGCATTGTATACTTTACAACAAATTGATTTGATATTGGGTTGGAAGCTACACATATATTTGTCATTTTTGCAGGACTTATTCGTAACATCATCAATTTGATAGACTTCATTGTAAAGTTGTTGCCAACAAAAGTATACGAGAAACTCGTTTAGAAGATTAGCATGCGATGCTTGAAATATATACATTAAATTGAGGAGGAGGAGCATTATACGTACTGCACTCTTTTCCTTTATCAAGTTTTTGTATCTCATTGGGTTTTTCTTGATAAGGTTTTTGATAAGGCAGTCTATGAAGTATAATGAACGATGAATATCCAAGGAGGAGTATTGTAAATATGGGGTTATGGGCTTATAGGTGATGTCTATTCATCATATCTTTTAGGGTTTGTATCTTATAAATACACCCTTAATGTAACCTCTTGGATTATCACTCAATAATAATTCTCACTCCTCTTGTTCTTGTTCATTATTTTGTAACACGTATCTTATTTTGTCACTTGACAAAATCCAGCTTTCTCATTAGTACTATTTGTTTTTCTTCACCTATATATAGTTTTTCTTTTCATAATTGCTTATAAAATAATGTTTTCAATTATTACATAAGTGGTTTATTTAAAATGAACCCGTTACAAATAGTCATAAGAGTTATGTTTAAAATAAGTGAAACATGCATATTGTTGGTCTGTATTTCATTTTGATAGTAATCAACTTAACCACCAACTTTGATTGGCATTTTTTTCTCTTCTTCTTAAGGATAGATATTAGGTTATGTTTACACGGTTCAAAAATTGAACTGGATCGTTGAAAACCGGACAGGACTGAAAGTCGATTTTGCCCAAAATACTGAATCAAGGTATGGACTGAAATATGTTCGGTCTGGTTTTTCGATTTAGTCTGATCCAAAGTCTATAATGCTCGGCCCTAGTTGTGTTTTGCAAAACTAGTGGTGTTCATCAGTTTGGTTATCGGGTTATTCGGTTCTGTTAGTTCGGTTAAAAAAAATTCTAGGTCAAACCGAAAACCGAACCGAACCGAATTCAAATTTGATTCAACTGAACCGAATAACCAAAAACCGATCCCCTATAACCGAAAACCGAACCGAACAGATTAAATTTGATTCAACCGAACTAAATAACCAAAAACCGAACCCCTACAACCGAAAACCGAACCGAACAGAATTCAAATTTGATTCAACCGAACTGAATAACCAGAAACCGAACCCCTATAACCGAAAACCGAACCGAACATAATTCAAATTTGATTCAACCGAACTGAATAACCGAAAACCGAACCCCTATAACCGAAAACCGAACCCCTATAACCCGAATTACATAATTTTAATTATTTTTTCATTTAATTATATATATTTTTAGCACAAATTTTTTCAAGCTTAAATAATGTTATATTTATACTAAGAAATAGCTTTAGTATTTTTTATATATATGAATACATAGAAAAAATATATATTTATATGAATTCGGTTTTCGGTTCAGTTTTTGGTTTTCATTGCGAAAATCATATCCAAACCTGAAACAGAATATTTAGTTCGGTTTGGGAATTCAGTTCAGTTCTTTTCGGTTTGATTTGCTTCGGTTACTACTGATATTACCCGATCCATGAACACCCCTAAGAGCCGGGGGTGTCGTCGTGTGAAAGGCTAACCCCAAGCTAGCAGCCCAAGAAGATGAACGGTGCACGAGTTCGAGATTCGCGCCAAAGTCCCTAGCGTCGTTCTATCCAGCCCACGCCTCTCTCTCTCTCTCTCTCTCTCTCTCTCTCTCTCTCTCTCTCTCTCTCTCTCTCTATTTTTTTCTTTTAAATCTGAAAGTTGGGCTGCTTTTTTTTGGTTGAAGGTGCGATGGAGAAGATTAGAAGAAAGAAGATAAAGATGTATATTTGTAATTTTTCGTTTCACAACCTTTTGTTTTACACCCTTTTGTTCCTTACTTTTTCATTTTACACCGAATAGCATATGAGCATCTTTGTATCTAGATTAAAAATTAGAAATCTTGTGCAACCCTTTTTTTAGTTGATGTGATGTACTTTTTAATTTGATGTTTTTATTTATCTTATGTAAAAATGAATAAATAAATAAATAAAATTGTCCGACAGCTCCACATTTTCTGATACTAACGGTAACGGCAAAAAATGTGATGCCAAAAATTTTATGGTGCCGTTCTGTGTTTTGATGACGTGACAGTACTTTTGAAGAACGGCGCAACATGAACGACACGACGATACCCACCGTTCTAAGCAAAACACACAATTTGAAAGATAAAGAATAGAGATGGTTAAATGAAGTTGGGCTATAATGAATGAGGGTGGAGTAATGATTTTGGGCCCTCCCAGTCAAGAGCCTTTAAAACAAAAAAGGTCACAAGTCACAAGTCAAATATGGTCATAAATAATATCCGTTAGATTTCGTAACGGCTACAAATTTTCAATTTTCAAAATCAAATCAAATTTCAATTCCTTCCCCTTTTCATTCTCAATCCTCTCTTCTCCTTCTTCACACACTAATTTCACACACACAGTTAAAGAAACAAGAATTAATGGCCCCTCCTCCATTTACAACCCCAAAATCAAATCACAACAACCAAACAACCACAACAACACCTTCTTCTTGCAAATCGAACAACCCGAAAACCCCTGTTTCCAAACACCGCCTCATCTTCCCCAAACCCACCCACCCCTCTTCTCTCGACCACCCCGTGGAAGTCATCGGCCGTATTCGCGACTACCCGGACCGAAAAGACAAGCCCATCTCCTCCATTCTCCACGCCGTTGATTCCCATTCCATTCGCCTTCGTACCGATATCGGATACCGTGACTTCACTTTGGACGGGGTCTCGGTCTCCCAAGACCAAGATCTTGATGGGTTTTATTCAGCTTTTGTGCAGTCGAGGATTCATGGGGTTAAGATGGGGGAGAAGTGTACGGTTATGATGTACGGGCCTACGGGGTCCGGCAAGAGCCATACGATGTTTGGGTGTGCGAGTAATAAGCAGCAAGGGATTGTGTATAAGAGTTTGAGGGATATTTTGGGGGATGATGAGGAGCAAAGGGGTGTCGGGTTTGTTCAGGTTACGGTTCTTGAGATTTATAACGAGGAGATTTATGATTTGTTGGTTACTAATGGTAATGGATTCGGTATTGGTTGCTCGAGAGGAAATGCGTCAAAGGTAGCCCCTTTCTTATGATCTGTTATAATTTAGATGTTAATTGTAGTAGTTGCTGATGTTAGTTGTAGTCCCGTAAATATGTTTATTAGACGACATGAACTAGTTGCTAGTTGCGTTAGCTATACTTGACATGATGATGAACGCGTCAAGTTTAACAATAGTTTTCTAGAGTTTTCGTATACTTAACTTAGTAAACTCAAAAGATGCAATACACAATTGATTTTACTTTTTTATTCTTTTTAACTTTCAGGCATAATTATTTTACTTTTTACTTTTGACCTCATGCCGTGATTTAAATTTGAAATGACACTGCTTTTTGAATATGCAAGTTTACCTAGTTTTAAATCATTCGACTTTAGGCCAATTTGAAATTCTCACTTCGATTATATTGTCTTTTAAGATGATTGATGTTCTGACAGTTAATTGTATATGTTGTTTTGGAGAACTTGATTCGATTCATGTTCTGATACTTTAGTTGTAGCAAGAAGCTTACAAAAGTTAACCACTTCAATTTATCATTTTCCATACACAATTCACTTTACTTTTTCATTCTTCTTTTACGCTTACTCATGTTCTGACTTTTAGTTTGAATTTTATCATATTGTTTAACAAGAAACTTTTCTTTATAAAAAACCGACCTTACGTGGATTAGTGGTTGTTATGAAATCAAGTTTGAGGTTGAATATGGAAAAGCATTTTCCCAAACATATTTGTTAAAAAGTCTGCTTCTATAGAACTGAAAACGTGCCATAATCTAGACTGAATCTCTAATTCTGAGAAGTAGGATGTGCAAGTTCAGTTTAAACTACGCATTTCCTTTTGACATACTCAGAATAATTATGTTTCCTAATTCCATTTATCTTGTACGCTTTAGGTAAAGTTAGAAGTAATGGGGAAGAAAGCAAAGAATGCAACTTTCATATCTGGAACCGAAGCAGGGAAGATATCAAAAGAGATCCAAAAAGTTGAGAAGCGTAGAATTGTCAAAAGCACTTTCTGCAATGAAAGAAGCTCCAGGAGTCACTGCATGGTTTGAATAAATGAACCTCTTGCAACTTTTCTTGTCTGCCAAACCTTGATGATGGATACGAGTTAAACTAATTAAATACTTTTGTGCAGATAATCCTTGATGTCCCAACTGTGGGTGGACGCCTAATGCTTGTCGACATGGCTGGGTCTGAAAATATAGAACAAGCTGGTCAAACTGGATTTGAGGCAAAAATGCAGGTAAATTCCCTTATCATTTTCACAGATCATGAAAGACGTGTTTATGACTTTATGTTACTGAAATAAAGTCGTCCCTCTTTTGGATTGAACTTGCAGACTGCAAAGATCAATCAGGGTAATATAGCTTTGAAGAGAGTGGTGGAGTCCATTGCCAATGGTGATTCTCATGTGCCATTCAGAGACAGCAAGTTAACAATGCTTTTGCAGGTTTGTAAAATATATCTCGATGTTAATTGTTAATATAACACATTCTATGATGATACATATTGGTAGATTTGGTGTCTAAATTCTGTGTCTGTCTTTCTGCTGTGAACAGGATTCGTTCGAGGATGACAAGTCGAAGATTCTTATGATTTTGTGTGCGAGCCCAGACCCCAAGGAAATGCACAAGACCATATCAACACTGGAATATGGTGCAAAAGCCAAATGCATTGTGCGTGGACCTCATACACCAATCAAGGCAGATGATTCTTCATCAGATGTGGTTTTGGGATCAAGGATCGCAGCTATGGATCAGTTCATCTGCAAGCTGCAAATGGAGAATAAGATAAGAGAGAAGGAGAAGAACGAAGCTCACAAACAGCTTATGAAAAAGGAAGAAGAGATTGCAGGCCTGAGGGCTAAACTTGCAGAAGCGGAAGAGAAGAAGAGTGAGGAGGAGATTAACATGAAAGTGAATGAGCGAACAAATATGTTGAAGAGGGAATTGGAGAAGAAAATAGAAGAATGCCAGAAAATGGCCGATCAAGTGGTTGAAATGGAGAGGAGGAAGATGGAAGAGAAGATACTCCAACAGCAGGCGGAAGTTGAAATGTTGAGGCGTCGTTTAGAGGAGATCGAGTCTGAATTGACTCGTTCCAGAGATGGAAAGGAAAACGAAAACCGAAATATAACTGTTTCATCATCTATGGAAGGAAATAGTTTCGCTAAAAAGCTGATGGATATATATGCTGATGAGGATCCCGGGATGGAAAAGTCCATGGATTTGGATAAATCATTGGATATGGACGTGGGTGGTAAACATAAAACCAATACTAGTTCCAGCAGCATACAAGCTATTCTGGGGTATCCCTTCATGGACAATTTACAGAATGATGGATACGAAGGGGATGCTTATGTCCCAACTAAAGCAGTTTTGAGCACCGTCTTTGAAGAGGATGAAGAAGAAGACGATGAAGTGCAGAAAGAAGTTATTGAGGAAAAGACTGTGTATCCAGTCAAGAATCCAACTTCTGCTTTCAATTTTGATATTGATTCTATAGCAGCAGCAGCAGCAGCAACCTCGGATGACTCTGAGTGTATGGGCCAAGATACAGCCTCATCTCGGCATTTACGTATCCAGAATATATTTACTCTTTGTGGAAACTACAGAGAACTTTCCCATCACACACCTACTCCGTTACCTACCACCAACAACAATATGACTGATGAAAGTCCGGTGAGGCCAACTGGTGAAGATAAGCTTGAAATTAAGCAGAGTCTGACTGATAATATGAGGCAAGTTGTGTGTGATTCAAAGGAAAATTGCAGCCCCATCTTGAGTAACAGCTCAAACGATAAGAAGAGTGATGTGGTGGAAGTGGTTGTCAAGTGGGAGGCTGCTTCAGTTGAAAACGGTGGGGGAGTGATTACAACTCTAAGGCTGGTAAAAGATTCAACGCTTGCTGACTTGAGGAAGCTCATTGAAATCTATCTTGCTGCTGACAATCAAGCTTTCACCTTTCTTGCACTCGGAGGGGTATGTTTCTATACGCTTATTAACTATAGATAGCACTTACGTTCTTCATCAGTTTTGTTATTAAGTTTTATTCTATGTAATTATGCAGGACCCAACAGGCGCACCAGTGGCAAAGGAGGACGAGGCATCCGTGGTTGCCACAAAACTTCCAACATGCAACAATAGCCAAACTAGAAGGCAACACCTTGCTTGTCTACGTCCATCAAAGAAACTCAATTCAAGTCATATCCCACTGGAAAACAAGCTCCTGTACTCTTCATTGGAAAACAAACTTCCTTTTGCTTCACTAGAAAAGAAGCTCCCGTTCTCTTCAATAGAAAACATGGTTCCAGTTTCTGCTGATTCTGTCATTGGATCACCTCTTTTCTGAATGTGTCCTCATTGTCTAGTTTGAGTAAACATTTTTCTGTGTTGTGTTAAAACTTTGTAGCGAGTATATAAGTCTATGTGCTCACTGTTTTGGTGAATCATACATCATATTTGGTAGCTAGCTACGAGATGCTGAATTTCAATCTTTCGTAATGATTTCCTGGGATTACGAGTATGTGATGCTTGTTATAACAATCTGTTGTAGGAATTACAATGCAACTGTGCCAAGTATATGATTTATGTTTTATGGTCATAGGATTCTGTAACACCTAGTTCAAGCTACTTTCAGCACCCCACTTGTATGTATTATGTTGTTTAAGAAAGTTGCTGATGTCTGTTGTTATTTTACTGGTGTGTAGAGCAATTTAGCGTACAGATGTATGCTTAAAAAAAAGTAACTGTTGCTGTTTTGTCGAGCTTACTTAATACGGCAATTAGTACTTTGATTTATTTACTGCTCCAAATCAATGGTGCAAATGAAGGGTAAATGAGGTAGTTGTCTACATTGCATTAGATACTGATCCTAATCTATGTCGCCATGGAAATCGTCATCACTATTATGGTCTCTTGAGATCAACTTTGCAAGACTACATGACTCGGTAGACATTTGATCCCGTATAGATGCTAATTAGTAGTCGCTTATAAACTCATGTATATCTTATCCAAGACTAGTCAGTCATTTGGAAACTCATTTATAAAGTAGACAGAGAAGGACTCTTTTGCCAAAGTATTGTACCAAGAATGCATACAATGTATGCATTCCATAATACTATAGTACAGTAGTAATTTTTAAGCCCAACCATTCATTCATCCCACAACCCAACTCGTTTTAATTATCAGCCCAACAGAAAAACGGATCAAGCCTAGTAACTTTGACAAAAGCCCTAATTATACGGGTATTTAAAACACGTCACAACCCTAATACACTCATTTGTAAAGCCTAATTTCACACACTCATCATAAACTTGTCTTCCGATCCAAAACACAAGAATGCAAGCTGATCTTCATCTTCTCATTTTAACAACAACAACAATGATAGTTAAAAGGTATGATGTGTCTTGATCGAATTGAAGAAAGGACATAACACGATTGTTATGTTCCTTATCTTTTATTATTCGGATAGTTAATGAAACTTTGTCTTCAAAATGATGACTATATGAGTACCAAAAAGAGATAACCTGAGATCAACTTTTTTTTTTTTTTTTTTTTTTTTTTTTTTTTTTTTTTTTTTTTACTTTGTCTTCAAAATAGATCTAAGAGGATCTTTGAAATCTGAGGTAGTAAATGCAAATGAGAGCCACTAACAAATTTTTTCATTGATTAAACGAGACATTACATGATGACTATTTGATTACTACTAATAAAAATTATTTTACATTAATATTTAAAAAATCCCAGGTCTGTCGTAAAAGTCGTACGACACTACCTCCATAAATTGCATCAGTGGGTCCACCGCGGCAGCAAAGTTTTCGGGGTTAACCCTGCCGTTCACGCGGTGTACCCCATCTTCTTCTTGACGAACATTTATGACACCTTCAATAGATGCAAGCCTTGGTATGACTTGGCTCAAATTTTCGGAGGGTATCCTCACTCCGAGAACCACCGTACGCAAATCATTTTCCTCCTCTTGTCTGAGGACTGTAAAGCAGCTACCCCTTTGTGGGACTGAAAAGCAGTTGTTACCCCTTTGTTGTTGTGGGTTTGAAAAGCAGTTACCCATTTGTGTAGTAGTGAAGAAAGATTGATTGATGAGAGTGATGAGCTGTGGGGAGTTGGGGGTTTAAATACATGATTTGTGTTGAAACACAAACACAAGGATTAAAGATTCTGACCATTGGATTGAATTTGAAATTTGATCCAATGGTTTGCATGTTTGATCCGTGGGACATGCTTTGGACCAATCAGATGCAAGCTCCCATTGCTGAAAATGGAAGAGAGAGAAAAGAGGAGGTGTTCTGTAAATAGCAATATATCAGTGAGTGATTGAGCTAGGGAGTTTTGGGCCTGTGCTTTTAATCTTGCTAACCAAAAGTCTACCTATGGGCTTAATATTGGATTTAGGAAGGTTTAACATGTTTTTATAGATAACTAATTTCTTATTTCTGCAGTATTGATTACAGTAGTAGAATTGTATGAGTCATTAAAAAGGTAAATGTGTCATATATTAGAGTGTTTCGGAAAGCTTATATAAGCACTTTATGCAATGAATAAATACGTAGTTTACACTGTAGGAAGTAGTGTTTTAGTAACTACCGAGGGTTTCTAAATGTTACAACATTTCGATAGGTTTTTTATGTAGTTTACATGGTAAAGCTCTTAAATAACACCGATTACTTTTGTGTCCAAGTTACCACAAGGCATTAATATTTGCTTAATTATTTGTGGCCTTGTAGAAGCCAAGAAAATGCAATTTTATGACTTCTATGCAAGATGCGAAGAATCGAGGTTTGCGGGAGGAAATTTACCACACTTATGTAACTCATGCTTCAAGTAGAGATCCAGATACTACTCCTTTATTTATCAAATTTTGAAGTTCAGGTTGGCAAAGGCCAAGGTTTTTTTTTTTTTTTTTTTTTTTTTTTTGGCTATAACTATGCAAAAGGTTTAACTATGTTCTTTTTGACAGTTTACTTGCTATTTACATACATTTTATTGCTTCTAGACTTATATTCAGTTAAGCATGGCGAAAAAATGGCTACTGTTCAGAAAGAAAAAGAGCTTCTAAAAAGACGAGGACTACTTATTGGGATGGTGCAGGTTAATGTAATTTACCATATATATGGTTTAATTGTATTCGTTGTACATTGTTCATACTCATATTGATGTAGTTGTTGCCATAAGAGGGATTAATTTGGCTAGCCATAAAGATCATCTAGCCTCAACCGGACAATAAGTAACTATAAAAAAATTAGCTTATAAATCAATATTTGAAAAAACAATTTAGCCACGTACCATATAGTAAGGTTTGCTTGGTGTTTTATATGTAGGAGGATTACTACAAGCATGTTAAGGCTGATGTTGGTTCTAAAGCGTAGGTATGCTCACCTGCATTACATGGAACAAGATCTCACGTCTTAAATCTTTTTTAGAACTAGTAAGGTCTTTATGAGACAACATGATGTATCAATGTAATAGTTTTCAAGATGCATGATAGACGATAATTTAATAGATTTGATTTATGGTTCAACCTAATAAATTTGATAACTAAACGGTCACCAATATAGACAAGATTGGTGCCTGGTAACTTTTCCTACTCTAGTAACATACTCACCAGGCATTATAAATTTGATAACTAGCCACACAACATAATAAATTTAACTTGTTTATTAACTTTTAAAGTGGTTGTGAAACTTTTTTTGCTAAATATAAAGGGTTTCTTAGTCTCTTAGAGCAGTTCCATCAATAATGCACGAGGTACGTTAAACTCGATTTAACGTGCGTTATTGAAACTCGATTTAACGTGCGTTATTGAGGCGTTAACCGATGTGAGCTCGTGCGTTATTTGTGCGTTAACGGGCCAAGTGAATACACTAACGTTGCGTTAAAGCTGATGAACGAACGAAAAAAAAAAATTACATTTTACTCCCTTTAAACGGTAAAATAGCCGTTGTTTTCAAAAAAAAAATTACACTTTACCCCCTCAAACGTTTATAAACGGTTACATTGTTTAAAATACAAAAAAAAAATAAAAAAATAAAATAAATCAAGCTTTTTACTCCCAATATAAATACCCATTCAACCCACTTTTTTTTTCACACTTTCACAACTCAAAATATTTACTACCACACTTCTAATAGCCAAAAAAAAAATGTCTCAAGGCAACAACGACAACTCGTTTCAAAACCTTCTCGATGGGTGGGGGAACCCATATGCGGGTTCATCGTCAAATCCGAATTGGGATAACCCTACCCAATTTGGAATGTCGAGCGAGGAAGTTTTCCGACAACATCAAGAGTTACAGTATTGGCAAGAAAGCCAACAACGAAACTCCCTAAATACCGATTTCCAAAACCTCCAATTCACTCACCAATCACAACATTCTCAAACGGAAACAAACGAAGTTCCCGAAACACCTACCTCTCCACCAAAGAAATCGAAGGGACGTATTAAACGAAAGGCAAGAAGAAACAAAGAACCAGTTGACGATGATGAAGGACATAAAGAAGGCATACATACACGTTGGAAACCAAGTGAAGAAAAATTACTTGCTACGTGTTGGGTGGCCGCTAGCGAGGATCCGCAACTCGGTCGTTCCCAATCGGGGGAAACGTTTTGGCAACGGGTTCAAAGTGAGTTCAATAAAAACAATTTTCAGCAACGTGGTAAAGATATGATACAAGGGAAGTGGCACACGTTGAACCATGGTTGCTCAAAATTCAACGCGTGTTTCAAACGTGCTCAACACGATCAAAAAAGTGGAGAAAATGATATGGATATCCTCACACGTGCCAAAGAATATTATCGTGTGGAGAACAATTCCGCCCCGTTTAATAATGAGGCGGCTTGGAATGTTTTTCGTTCTCATAAAAAATGGGACGCATCGGATCCGATTGATTTAACCGGTGATGTTCCAAGCAACACAAACGAGACATTGTTTGGAACTGATGCACATCTACGTCCGATTGAAAAAAAGCAAGCTTCAAAGAAACAAAAATCCGAGACAACGACAAGCACCGGGGGCGCGAGTACCGGAGGATCTGTTTCGTCGGCCCAATTCGGGGAGGCTTTGCGCAAGGAATATCGAGCTAAACGTGAAGATGCGGCCTTGGCTTACAAAGCAACCGCCGAAAACCAATACTCAGCAATACGGACGAGGGACTTTGAATTTTTGTTGGTCGACACTACCGGCAAAGATCCTTACTACGTGACGCTGGTGAATACGGAAAAGGACCGTATCATTGAAAAATACGGGTTGCCAAAGCGTACATAATGAATAAATGTGTTGTGGTGTAATGTTTTTTTATGTCTTTTTATTTCGTATTGCTTTTTATTTTTATTTCGTAATATATTTTTTTTTCGTATTGTATTTTTAATTTCGTAATGTATTGTTTTTTTTCGTAATGTAATATATTTTAAGAATTAATGTTATGTTTTTTATAAAATGAAGTATTAGTTTTAGTTTAGGGTTGAAATTGAAAATATATGAAAAGTTGAGTTAAAGTGAGTTAAGGTAGAGTTATTGTTGTGGGTGTTTTTTTGTGAGTTAAGGTTAAAGTGTTAAAGCTGATGTGGCGCTGACGTGGCGCTGAGTTAAGTTATAACCTGAGTTACGATTGTGAGTGCTCTTAAGGGCTTAAAGTACTACTGGATAATGCTTACAAATATAGTTGCCACAAAACAAAGATAACAGAACTAGATGCAAATTTGTAATATGGGGCAAACATAATCACTCCTAAAGACGAGGAGTTACATAGGCCTAATCGAACAAAGCAAATAGTACCAATATCTCAATAAACTAAATCTCATAAATAAACACAAACTATTAACAAGCCGATTAAAACCAACTAACCTTGGAGACACCGTTTCATCCATAACTTTAATAGCCAAAGTCCTCGATCTGATTTCGTAACACCAAAGAGTCTTTAGGCGAATACTACTAGCAATACTAAGTGAATACTACTACCAGTACTAACTATATACTAGCTAACTCATTTTGGCTTGTATCAGAGAGCTTATGGATGATGGAGTGGTATGTCTCTTAATTATGCTCATTTTGCCTGCGTGGTCGAAGATTTGTAAGGCGAGGTCGAGTTTTTGTTGGCGAGTGATGATTGAAGCGAAGGCGTTTTGGTCATAGTTTTTGGGGCCAGGGTTTGATTGGTGGAGTAACAATGTAGGATTTGAGGAGTTGAGATTTGGACTCGATATTTGAGAGATGGTGGTGGGATGGGTGGGCGGTGAAGGGGTCGACAACAGAACTGGGTTTGATGATTTTGGAGCTGGGTTTGAAATATTTTGGATTAAAATAAATTATGGATTAAAATCATAATTGAAAAACTTAGCAAGGTTTGATGATTTAGGAGCTGGGTTTGAATGCTTTTGGATTGCTGCACATGTTTGTGTATGTGTGTTTAATTGTATGGTTAGCCAAAAAGAAAGGGCATTTTAGTAACTTCACAAGGCATGTAACCAGCAAATTGACCATGGTTAGCCAAAATGGGGTGCCAGGGACCAAGCGCGCCGTAGTTTGCAGAGTTCAGGGACGAAAATGCCAAAAAAAAAAGTTTAGGGACCAAACGCGCAAAATGTGTAGAGTTTAGGGACGAACGGTGAAATATTGTCTTTTGAATTTTGAGGTCAAATTTGTTACTTTTCAGAAACTAAATTAACGAACTCTTTTGCATAACTAATACCACATTTATGAGTGTGCTACTTGCTGAATATTCTATAATGAATTCAAAACAGCATACTAGAAAGGATTCGACTCGATTAGCTGAATTTAGGGATGAGCATTTCAAATCGAATCCTGGAACCGAACTGGAACCGTACTGGTACCGTACCGAAACGGTACCGATTCCCGATATACGGTACGGTACCGGACTACGAAATAAGGTGAAAAAAACCGGGACCATTAATTCGGTACGGGACCGGTACCAAATCGGGAAATTCCCAAAAAAAAATGGGAAAACCCCGATTTCCCGGTACCGGTACCGATATCCGAATCCCGTTCGGTACGGTACCGGTACCACTAATTTTGCTCGGGACAAAATCGGTACCACTAATTCGGTACGGGATCGGTACGGGACCGGTACCGTGCTTATCCCTAGCTGAATTACATTTACTCTATGATGAACTTCATGGGATTCGACCGTAAGTGGATTAATTGGATTCAAGCATGCTTATCCTCTTTATGCACTTTGATTTTGGTTAATGGTAGTCCCACCTCGGAGTTCAAAATTGGTCGAGGCCTTAGACAAGGTGACCCCCTATCCCCGTTTTTGTTTATTATCGGGATGGAAGGGTTACATGCGGCCATTGAAGATGCAATATCTTCAAGTTTATTTCGTGGTCTCTCCATTGGATCTCAAGGTCTGCACATTTCACACTTCTTGTACGCTGATGACGCTCTTTTCGTTAGTGAATGGAATGGTCAAAATATTAATAACTTGATTACTGTTTTGGGCTGTTTTTATGCGGTGTCGGATCTTCAAATCAACATCCAAAAGTCAAATCTTTTTGGTCACGGAATCCAGCAATTGGAAGTTGAGAGATTGGCTTCGGGGACGGGATGTAATGCTTCTTCTCTTCCATTTACCTATCTTGGGCTCCCTGTTGGTGTTAATATGAAAAACGAAGCTAGTTGGTGTCCCGTCATTAATAAGGTAAAAAAAACGCCTTAGCAATTGGAAGGTTATGCTCTCATCAGGTGGACGTATCACTTTAATCAAATCGATGCTCGGCTCTCTAGGTATCTATCACATGTCTTTGTTTAAGGCTCCTATTAAGGTGTGTAATTATATAGAGACTTTAAGATCCATATTTTTCTGGGGAAGTAAAGACGAGGACCGAAAGATTTCTTGGATTAAATGGAAGCAAGCATTAAATGATAAAAAAAAAGGGGGTCTTAGCATTGACAGTGTTCAAGCTCTTAACTCGGCTCTTATTCTCAAATGGAAATGGAGATTACTAAATAGTTCGGGAAGTTTGTGGCTTCAAATTATAAAAGAAATTCATGGAGATTATGGCGGATTGTTGACATCCCCGTTTTAAATCTTCTAATCATGGCGTGTGGGTTAATATTATTAGAAGCATTAGCCATCTTCATGAAAATAAAGTCATTCCTCTTAATCTAATGAAACAAAATCTAGGGTGACGCCGTCAGGTACTATTTCCAGCATATTTTGAGACTTTGTCGTTTTCTTCATTTTTATGCTCCAAAAACGTCCAAAATGCATCCATTTGCAGAATTCTTCTCCGAAGTACCTGAAATGACAAAAGGAACAATTTGAGGTAATATTTGACCAAATAATCACGATTTAGGGCTTAAATGACCCCCTAAAAGCGTAATACGTTTCGCCTCATCAATTAAACATATTCTTTTAATTCCAAAAATGTTTTATAAATGATATAAAATGTTTGTGACATTTTATAAGAAATCTAGTGATAAAGAAAGTGTTTCCTTAATCATATAATGCATTAAACACTTTGTTTATTCATACCTTAAGTGATTAGATGGTAAAAGTGAGCATTTACTAATAAATACTTGTTTACGTCATGATCTTTGGTTTGATGAGTTTTCATTTTGTGATTATCAAAACATAGAGATATCGAATAATATAAATAACGTTTTAGGCATTATTTATGTCAACATAAGAGATGTCCGGTCTAGTAAAAGTAAGATACTGTAGAGCACCTGCAAGGCTGCGATATAATGTAGGATCAAAAACAGGATCACCATCGTAAACAAGCTTGGAATCTGTGTCAATAGGAGTGCGACACATATTACAAGTAAGCATGCCAGCATGCTCAAGAACCTCAGTAGCATACTTCTACTGAGAAAGAAACATCCCTGAGGTACTACGAGCCACAGAGATGCCCATAAAATAATTAAGTGGGCCAAAATCAGTCATGGAGAACTCCGTATGCATAGAAGTAATAATCCGCTGCAAAAATGATGTAGAAGATGCAGTCAAGACAATATCATCAACATATAATAATAGTAAATAAGCTGTATCGGCTATGATGAAAACTAACTAGAGTAGCATATACAACAAACCTCTTAAACCAAGCTCGAGGGGCTTGTTTAATCCCATAAAGTGATCTTTGCAAGAGACAAACATGATCGGGATGATGCGGATCCTGAAACCCAGGTGGTTGATACATATAAAGAGTCTCAGACAACGAGCCATGCAAAAAAGCATTCTTGACATCAAGCTGATGAACAGGCCAGTGTCGAGAAATAGCAAGACTAAGTACCGTACGAATAGTAGCCAGTTTAACAACGGGGCTGAAAGTCTCATCAACATCAATACCTGTAAGTTGAGTACTGCCATTCGCAACAAGGCGTGCCTTGTAGCGATTAAGACTACCATCTGCATTATGTTTGTGCCGAAAAAGCCACATAGAACGAACAATGTTCGCGTCTGGTGGTTGAGGTACAAGAATCCAAGTATTATTTTTAATCAATGCATTATATTCATCAAGCATAGCACGAAACCAATTAGGGTCAGTAAACGCATGGGTGTACGATTTTGGAAGTGGAGAAATGGTAGATACATTAAAGGTGAAGCGTTGTGTGGGGCGATTATAACCAACACGATAACGAGTGACCATGGGATGAGTTGACGTGGGATTGGGGTGTGGTTGTCGCATCGGAGGGATAACACCAACGGATTGTTAGATGGTTATAGGGGAAGTTGGCTGGTGAAAGAGGGTAGTGGTTGACCTGGACTGGGGTTGGGCCTACGTATGGGGCGATGAAGGCGGGATGGTAGGTGGAATTGGGTCCGGTTGGTGAGCTATGGGACTGTGGGATGATGGACTATGATCGGGCGTGGGAATCGGGTGAGTGGTGGGCGAGGGTGAGGTAAGGTTTTTAGTAAATAAATGTTGTTGTATAATGTTTGGAGATGTGTCGAGAAAGGTGTAAGAGGGTGAATCATTTGGTGTCATTGAGCCATGTGGGAATTGTGATTCATTAAAGGTCACATGACGGGATAATATGATTTTGTTGGTGTTAAGGTCTAGACATCTATACCCCCGATGGTTGTGTCTAATACATATTACATGAGAACATATATAATGAATACAATGCACCAATATTACAATGTAAATACGTAACCGGGCTAAGCCCATATAAAGTATCGCTAACATTTTTGACACATCTATTCAAAAGGTTTAAAAATGACCAAATGCGTTTTTCTTTATATTGCATTCGATAGGAACTTAATTACATATTAGCGTTGGGTTTCAATTCGATCAAATCTAGAAGGCCATTTTTTATGCCAATTTACGTAAGTGGTGATATCACATGTTGTTTCTGGTGTAATTAGCATGGCTAGCAATTCGACCAATAGATTTCAAAACATTTTATTTTTTAATATAAACATACGATTGAGGTTTTGAGATTACCTTCAAAAACAAAACACTTTATTACCTAAATCATATTTAGCAAAAATATGGCACAACAAAATAAGTTATAAATCCAAATATGAGAGGAAGGTTGAATTCTAAATTCGAAAACCAATACCCAAAATATTAACCAACTTAAACTATATATCCGGTGGTGTTTATGAATACCGAACCTTTGATATTTTAATACATAGTTATCATCTTTGGGTAACAACTAACATGATAACTTTAACATATCCATAACATAGATATCAAAGATATTGAGCTTGGTATGTCCAATCGACTTTGACACTCAAAGAGCATCCTATCCCCTCAAGCCCTTCAATAGCATCTTCGCTTCTACCTTTGGTTTGCAAACTGAGTTCGCATATGCCATCCAAAATCACTTCCTCGGATTCAACATCATATAAGTATGCAAAGATTTTGAGGGGGACATCCTTGGGTACAACCAGCACTGACTTCCTTAATGGAATTTTGTCACCCTCTAAAGCAAAAGGAACATCTGATCGAAAGAGTAATGCCCAGTAGCAAGGCCTCATTGAAGCACAACAATGATAGAGAATTTCAGAACCGTAGTAAGCATATATTTGTCCACGAACTTTGCAACCACGAGCCTCACCAGCAATAGTTTTGGTTTTATACCTTATCTCTACAGCAGCAGCTACAACATCCTTTATTAGCATGAAATGATTATGTGTAAACCCATCGTCGCCTTTAACATCAATACAACAGTAATAGTCACCTAAATTCTTGCCCCAAATATTTAACAAGTTTAATTTAAACTTGCTACGAAAAAGTTCAAAACATGCTTTCTTCTCGGAAGTAACATAGATCTCCATAATAATCTCGATGAAAGAAGAAAATGCAATTGAATTGGGAGAATTAGGTTGCCAAGGCATATACACTCACCATCGTGCATGTTTATGGGATGAAACCATTTGATACGCCCGTGTTGGATAACTATCATAGTTTATTTATTATGCTTATTAGGGATAAGTGTTGAGTCATTATTTAGGATATGTCTTGAGTCATGTTAGGATAAGTCTTATGTTTGTGAGAGTTATCTCATAAACTAATATTTAAGGTGTCATAATGTTATGAATGAATCAATCAATCAAAGATAAATAAATCTCTAGTTCTTCTATCTATTTTCTTAAGGAGCTCGCACACGCTAAAAGTGGTGCTTTATCCCGATACAACCCCTAACCGGGTCGTATCACCATTCAAGGTCGAATAGAAGGACATAAGCAAAATCAGACTCAAATAAGTGGGGCATTGCATCTGATATTAACCAATACTTATGTAAGGCTCAAATAAGTGGGACATTGCATCTGATATTGACCCATACTTATGAGATACTACAATGAACCAAACATCGTACCATTTTTAAACTTGGGATCTATTGTAATATAGGGATGAATCGAAAATAGCTCAAATCTGGAATTTCTAAGGGGTCCAAGATGAAAATCAAAATAAAAACTAAAAACTATAGATAACAAAAATTATGTTGAATAGTAATGGTTGAAATGCAAACGTACATTGGAACTCCGAGTCACTAAAAGATAGCCAGTTTAGGTCATTTCATAACCAACAAACCATAAAATTAGATTTGAATTGTTTTCGATTCTTCCCTATATTACAACAGTTCCTAAGTTAGAAAAGGGTAAGATGTTTGGGTTTATTACAGTATCAGATAAGTATGGGTTAATATCAGATGGGGTGTCCCACTTATTTGAGCCTAATTTTGCTTATGTCCCTCTATTCGACCATGAATGGTTTCATCTCAAAAACATGCACGACGGTGAGTATATATGCCTTGGCAACCCTAGTTCTCCCAATTCAGTTGCATTTTCTTCTTCCAGCGAGATTATTAGGTAGATCTATGTTACTACCGAGAAGAAGGCATGTTTTGAACTTTTCCCTAGCAAGTTTAAATTAAAATTGTTAAATATTTTGGGCAAGAATTTAGGTAACCAATGTTGGTGTATTGATGTTAAAGGCGAGGATGGGTTTAAACAGATGCATTTCATGCTAATAAAGGATGCAGTAGCCGCTGTTGTAGAGATAAGGTATAAAACGAAAACGATTGCTGGTGAGGCTCGTGGTTGCAAAGTTCGTGGACAAATATATGCTTACTATGGTTATGACATTCTCATTTTTGTGCTTCAATGAGGCCTTGCTACTTGGCATTACTCGTTCGATCTGATGTTCCTTTTGCTTTAGATTAATAAATTTGCTTCTATTAATGTAAAATTTGCATCATTTACAAATCTAAACATTAGGATGTTTAAATCATCTCTTTCTGTTCATAAACGTACATATGCGAACATAAATTTAGCTAAGGCCATAAACGTTTGATAAAGGGATGTCAAGTCCCATGGTGACTCGTGAGCATAAATCGTTCTTTATCTTTATCATTCTTTATATTTCTTCTTCTTTATCTTTATGTGATCATATAAAAGTATCGTACAAATTGTTACCAACCTTATCTCATCATGACTTAGGCAATCCCATAGTCGAACCGCGTAACAAACAAATAAATCATGGCATTAGAAGTTCAGCTCTAAATGGACGTTTTGACGTGTACTTGATTTTCACAAATCATTGAACTCACCTTAGTATCGAGGTACATTTAGAAAATGTATTTGTTGTGTTTTCTTTTAACATATCTAACCTTAAATTTATACACATAATTTCAAGGATTACAAAAGAAGTAGATATTGGCACAAAGATGTCTAGGCTACTTTTTAAACATTCTGATAAGATAGATTATGCCACCAGTAATACTGTAGACTAGTTTTCGTTTTTCAAACCCGGTTTCTAAAACATTAACCCGACTACATTGTTAACGCAAAAAAGCTTAAATTCGATCCATGCTTATATATGTTTGTTGGGTTGTTACATTACCAAAAACAAGTATGTAGTTATTCATAATATAGCTTATGTTCATGCATGTGGTCTAGCATTGACTCGAAAAACAACTTTGAATGTGATATATTATGATTATCCCATAAAAAACGAATATACACTGATAATATAAAGCTCAATGACTAACGACAGAAAACCCAAAACCAATCGATCAGTTTTTCCTATACATATATTGACGATACTTAATTCGAACAATCGAACTTAAGGATGAAGTTTATGCACCTTCATTAAAACGTGATCGTAAATAAGAACCGAAACTCAAAACAAAGTCTCCCAATGTCGAATCGAGGTAGGTGTTTTTTAGGATTTGTGAATAAGGTGACATGTGTTGTATGTACTATTTAGGAAAGTGTATGTACTATGGGCCGATATGCAGGGCCGAATATTGGAAGTGCAAGATCAAAGTGTATGTCACCTTGTACTTTTATGCTTATGGTATGTAAAAGACGATGCTAGTGTCATTAATTAAATAATCACATGGTTTTATATGTTTGAAACAAGACAAAGACAAACACTACGTATACGTAAATATTTGGTTGATGACTACGTACTTATTTGATTTTTTAAATCTGCCTTAAAAATTTATGTAATCAGATAAAGTGAATTTACAAGTATAATTTATCTTCTAATGATCAAAACTTGCTAAAAAGTACATAGCTAAAATGAATTTTGAGGCTATGATTTTAGGATTGTGGTTGAGACTATTCAAAGCATGTAGTTATTCATTTTTTAGAGTGGTTCATTGCTACTCTTTCATGTACGTAAACATAAAATTATTTTAACATATTTACCGGGTATAATCCTTTTTAAAAAGAAAGTTAAAGTCTCATAACTTAATAAAATGTACTCCATTCGTCTAATATTAAATGTTCACTATGATTTTTTTAAGTTTTTTTTCTTCAACTTTAATTTTAAATATATATATTCGTGTTATATAATATTTGATTCAAGATATAAGAATGGATTAAATTTTAAATGTATTCTCATTTGTATAATTTTCATTAAGTTTTATATGAAACAAACAAATTTATTTAAGGTTAAAGTTAAAGAAAAAAAAAAAACTTAAAAAAATCATACTTAACACTTAATATGGAACAGAAGTAGTAATAATGATGAGTATGAAGTTAAACAAGAACCTTTTCTTTTTGTATCTTAGTGTTCTTGTCTTGAGAAAGAAGAAGAAGGATGACAATGCTTTTATTTATTTATTTATGTTGTTAGTAGATGAAAAAATGTAAAATGAAAAAGATTCTAGCTATGACAAGTGTGTCTGATATAATAAGAAAAAATAGCTATTTCATTAAAAAAAAAAAAAAAAAAAAAAAAAAAAAAAAAAAAAAAAAAAAAAGGGTGGGGGGGAGGGGGGGTACCTAAGAAGGTCAAAATATCTTTTAGCAATGTTACATAGATGAATAATGTTTATGATGATTAAGGTAACAAGTAACCACAAAGCACAATGTCTTACACTGTCATTCAAATGTCATCTCACATATCACTCTGGTCAATGTTATTTGCAATGTCATTTGGACGATGTTGCTTTTACTGTGTATTTGGGTGTCTATACGTGTAATTGGTGTGTTTTAGTGAGTTCAGTTTTCACAATTATAAATAAGGTAAAATGTGGTTTGGTGTTATTTTTAGTGTTTACTTATTAGTATGGCAAGGTTTAATAGACGATGAAAATGATCATTTATTGTCACTTTTATTGTTAAAAAATGTTTATCATAACTTTAAAGATATAGCATAAAGGTGGGTTACTCAAAAAAAAAAAAAAAATATATATATATATATATATATATATATATATATATATATATATATATATATATATATATATATATATATATATATATATATATTTCATAGGCAGCAACACTAGAGCCAGCCTTCGGGCATTTATTCTCCCAACTCAAACGTTTGTGTAAGACCGGGAAATGGACGGCTTTGTGAAATAAGTTTCGGGTTTGATTCCAACTCAAGTGGTTGCACTGAACGTTGTCTGAGGTGTGGTCCTAAAGAATGGTCGCATCGGGTCCAAAATAAACTTGGGCTAATGTTTGCTCATCGAATCTGACCTTATTGTGCTTAGGAACTTTACATCAAAAATAAACAATCTCCAACAACTTTGTTACAATGTTGTAGTTGTAATTTTTGTAACTTCAAGGCTAGATACTCGATCCTATATAAGCATAATAAAAATATAAGTTAACAGCGTCCATCATACTTCTTAAAATTGTGTCTTGTAAATTGCAAAAAACAAGCCATTAACTCATCAAGTGTATGATTTGAGAAACAAAAAAATAATAAAATAAAATAAAATAAAAAACCGCAAATACTCTTTCGTTGAGCTAACCTTAACATCTGAAAACTTCTTGTCATTTCAGTATTTCAGCATTCCATGAACATATACTTGACGAGCAGTAAGCTTGATATCGTTGACTAGGTTATTCCAAGCCAGAATCACCCCACGGGCCACGACCGAGCCATCAATTTACATGTCAATAACTTGACGAAGAATAATACTAACATGTTTACAGTAAAATCATAAGAAATACATTCCTTCCTAACAAAATGTAAAAATATAGAATACAAAGAAAGGCATGAAAACCAGATCATCCCCTTTTGGCCTTTTATACTAAAAGCATGTTAATATCATCTTCCAAGATGACGAAAAGAATTTAAGCAATACAAAGATACCTGTTTACGCTACAACATATACGTACATAACTCAAATCTTTTATTACTACAAACAGCAAGAGACTCCAATTTGAATCCACAAATGCGCGCTATATGCAGCATTGGAATCTCGTTCCAGGTATACAAGCTACAACCATCACTCTACAGTTGGCAACTAAGAAGCAATTACTTACTGCACCCACATGACCAAATCCTAGCTAATCATGCGTCATTTCAGTTACCCCATATATAGCTCTAATAGAACAACAAAGTATTTCAATTTCTATATACTTTTGGTTTGAGGGTGGGACTGTGACTATGAATTATTGCCACAGCAATTGACTATTTTGTCTGGTGTTTTGTCTACAAGGTTCACAAACTGCTTATTTTTTATATTTTATGTTTTGAAAGGCAATCACAAATCCAAACACTATATCTCATAAAACACGTTTAATTACACTTTCGACGAACAATCCCAAACACACACCCATAGTATAACTAATTTGAGTTAGGCATATCATCAAACACCTTATATGGGAACACAACAATTTTAGACTTGACATTCAAAGCAGTTGGTTTTCAAACATTACTCATAACATATTTCCAAAGTAAATGCAAATGAGAGCCACTAACAAATTTTTTCATTAATTAAACAACGACATTACAACAGGATATTACTAGAAATAAAAATTACATCCAAGGTCTCGATAGGTCGTGAAAGCTGTACGTCACTACCTCCTCAATAAACTCCATCAGTTGGTTCACCGAGGCAGCAAAGTCTTCGGGGATAACCCTGGCGTCCACCACGTGGGTCCCATCTTCTTCTTGACGAACATGGGCGACCCCTTCAATGGACGCAAGACTTGGTATGACGTGGGCCAAATTTTGGGGGGCTATCCTCACCCGAAAAACCACCATACGCCGCCCAACATTTTGCTGTTGTCTTGGGACTGCCAAGCAGTTGTTACCCCTTTGTTGTTGTGGGTCTGAAAAGCAGTTACCCATTTTCAGTAGTGAATTGGTGAAGAAAGATTGAGTGATGAAGCTGTGGGGAGTTGGGGGGTTTAAATACATGATTTGGAGGCCTCTGATTGGTTGACAAACAAACACAAGGATCGAAGATTAACAAACACAAGGATTGAAGATTCTGAGCATTGGATTGAATTTGAAATATAATCTAATGGTTTGCATGTTTGATCCGTGTGACATGCTTTTGAACCAATCAGATTCATGCTGCCATTGCTGAAAATAGGGAGAGAGAGAAGAGAGAAGGGTATTCTGTAAATAGCAATTTATGAGTGTGAGTGAGTGAGTTTTGGGCCTGGGCTTGCTAACTCTTCGCTATACTTACCCTTTAATAAAACCCATCCATACTCCAAATCTTCTAGCAAAGTATTATTTATAATGAGAACTTACTTATTCACAGCTGCTAATATCACCCGCAAATAATGTGTCTAGCACTCTTGATAATGAATTACAAACACTCTCAAATAATGTGTATTGGCTATTTTTATCCTCTCTTATACAAACCAAATCAAAAAATCATAATAAAATATTTAAATCCATAACTAGTTTTAAAACTGTACCCATATATATATAATATAACGTCTAATATGGGAAAAACAAATAAAACCGAAAACACAGTATATAATTAGTAAGTGCTACTTCAAAGACATAGAAAAATTAGAGCTAAAGACATCATGTCAAAAAAATCCAATCACATTAATTATACTGGGATAATTGCCACCTGATACTAGTTTCTTCTGCGAGAGCCTGCAGTATTTTAAGAAGATTTATCTCGAGTCTTATCTGAAGTCATTGGCTTTTCATTATGATGTCCTGAACATCCAGTAGCATTCCCTGCACATTCACCAACCGTTGTGATTGTGTTATCAGTTGGGGGATTTGTGTTATTACTTGAGGGCGCTTCTGTCTTTTTAACCAAGAGCTTTGATGAATATCCCCAACGCACTAGCTTTTCCTTTCTCCCTAATTCATTCATACACTTCATGATTTGGAATGGACAAAAGTCGCCCGAGATATGTACCATCCCATTCTTTTCAATCGTGCACCTTATTTCTCCTTTTACCAAAAAAGGAAAATTGTTTGATTAATATTAGCTAGGAACACAAATATTCAAAGTATATAAAATAGTGATAGATCACAAAAGCATACCTTCAGTATTAACACTTAATTTTTTTAGTACAACTGGCCACGAACCTTCCCTACTCACCTCAATAGTGATATTCTGCAATAAAAAAACAAACCATATTAGAAACTATGGTTCCGCATAAACAAAAGAAGTATAGTACATTAGATGTTATCTACAAACCATGGATACAGGGCACTCTTTTAGAGTTTTGGACTTGGCTTCCCTAGGACAAGCTCTGACACATCGGCTTGAGAAACATGCAACCTCATGTAAAAATCCCTTGAAACTCTCCATGTCTTAGTAGCTCTCACTCGTTTTCCTAACAAGTCTTCCACAATTTCAACAAAATATATTCTCTTATCATATTCCAAAATAGTAACACTCCTTGTTGATTGGTCGAGTTTATCAATAATGCATTAATATTGGAGGTGATACAAATAGTGTCATGGCCATATACACATATACTACGTACATACTTCATGTACACTCGTCATTTACATAAACTATTACAGTAATACTCTCTAGTTAACAAGTCTAAACAAGTTTATGGAATTCTATACGAATATAACACTCCGTAAGTTTATAGACTTGTTCAAATATTAATTAAACAATCCGCACACTATAACCTTTATTAATAGATATAACAAGTAAAGTAACTCACAAAAATCTTAGTTAACTAACCTTTTACTCGTATTATATAATACAACAAAACCAATTTTCCATTTCAAAAAATGCATTCATACTTTATTTAGTAATAATTTTATTTAAAATAAAATGTTATTTTCTTATTAAGTAATATTTTATATTTATCCATAACACAAGTAGAAGATAAATACAAATAATATAGATAAGATACAATTAATAATAGGATTAAAATTTTTAAATAATTATCTTTAATAATAAAAAAATTATAATTAAATATCATAAATCAAATAAAACAAAGATTAAATTATTCGTTGTTTAATAAATAAAAATATATGATTCAAAATTTTTTTAAAAAACTCGCGCGTGCGCGGGCATTATAACTAGTTAGCCAAATAAGATCAATCTTAGAATTGTAAAAATAAGATCCAACTAAAATCTGACAAGTGACACTCTCGCTAAAATAAAATAAATTTTTTTATTGAGTACACCTAAAATTGTTAAAGTTCTGATGGTTTTCTTTTTTAAATTTACAAAACAAATGTGATACACTTTGATTCGACATATAATGTATGATAAACTTTGATTCGATATGTAAATTTATAGTTGTGTATCGATAATCAAAACTCATGTATCAGTTGATTATTACTTGCTAAAATGTTAATTCGTATTAATACTTTATTTTTTGTGTATTATTGCTAATATGGTTATTTATAACATGGTTTTAGTGGTTCTTTAGACTAGATCTTATTTTTACAACTTTAAGTTTGATCTCACATTAACCCTCTCCTATATATATATATATATATATATATATATATATATATATATATATATATATATATACACACACACACTAATAGCAGAATAATGACGACGACCTTGTTTGTAATTTCCTGAAAGTTAAAAAGTGCTTTTTAGAGGGGCAAATTATTCCACATCAGTCTCAATATATATAAATTTGTTCCTAGCTAGCTTATTAAACTTGAACCCACAACTTGGTTGACTATCTCATGCATGGTACAGCTAGCTAGGCAACGAATTGAAGCCCTTTGACCAAAATTACAATCCTAGATTTATTGGATAACTAATTTTGTGTTCCGAAAGTAAATTTGTAACTTTGACTGCACAAAGCCGACAATCAAACTATATATAAATTATCATGCATACACAAGATGCTAATTATATGTTTTTCTTAATGATTTAAAAGCACGTAATTATCTTAACATATTATGTGATTCTTTCAGTTAAAATTACATGCATGAGATCGAGTATTAATTACCTTACGTATTTGGCGACTGAAAATGCTTTGATTCCTTCTCAGTTTTGTTCTAGGGTTTATAATGTGTAATGTGTTGGTGAATTATGTTATGGTATTTATAAGGATGACGTGAAAATCTTTTCTAAATATCAAACATGCAAGTTTCGTTTTTAATCAAATCATTTCCTTTACAAACAACAGTGCAGATTAATTTTTAATCAAATCTTTTCTAATTTTATGGAAGTTGATAGACTATGATACTATTTTAGGATCTGGATTTTTTTTTTTAATCAAATCATTTCCTTTTACAAACAACAATGCATATTTTAGGATCTGGATTTTTTTTTTTTTTTTTTTTTTTTTTTTTTTTAATTATTTGAGTAAGCTAGATGGTTTTAACAGAATCACCAGCTTCCTATATATGCATTATATAAAAAGTAATTCTAGCCTTACTTTTAATGTTTTGCTGGACCATCTTTGATCTTGTAAGAATAGAGGATTTCACATATTTCGGAATACACATTTGTTAGCCATTTCTTCATGATTTCTAATATTTTTCCCTGTAACAAATGCCATTTTGATGATGAAATTAACACTGTAAAGGTTTAACAGAAGTCATCTGAATTGTTTTTTATGTGCTAATAAGCGTTTTATGCTAGTTAGCTTATTTGTAGCGTAAACAAATTATGCACTCGTGATCATTACCTTGTGTTTGGTACTGGAGCATGAGAGTACCGTTTATATAGATTTGGAAATGTTCCAAATTGTAAAGAGAGAAATGTTGAAGCTATCTTACATTCTTACTATGTCAAAATTAAGAAGCATAGACTGTATGATTTTGTCAAAGACGTACTTGTTCTTTATTCAGATTGTTATGTTTCACCAAGTCAGGTACGTACGTAGAACACTTTTACATAGGCCAAGTATCTAGTATATTAAGAACCAATGGCAATCAGCCCCTATATAGACAGTCCCTAACAGCCCCAATATAAGCAGTTTCATTAAGCAAACACCAATACCCCATACAGCTCCTACATTAGCAGTTTTTCCAGATTTTATATTCACCCAAATTTCTTCAACTAAAAATAACGCCATATGTTTTCCATATATATAAAACCATTTATCTTTGTCATTCCTCAACATTTCGCATATATATATATGGTTATATCTTTTTATTATATCAACTAATGATATATATATTAATCATCTTACAGGAGTTTATTCATTTAATTGGGATGAAGAAAACATGCTTTTCAGAATAGCAGGAGAAGTTGATCCAAGTATAATATTAAAACAAGTTATGGCTGCAGGTGCGCATGCAAAGCTCGTTGGTGTTAATGGTAAACATCCACATCTAAGATACCAAAACCAGACTTGTTATGCTCCTTCATACAACTATGGTTCATATGGTGGCGGCTACAACATGCCACCGCTATCTTATAGGGATGCGTACAGGTTACCAATGATCAATACCATCCTTATGGTATGCAAAGGATTGCAGCTCCTCAAATTGAATACCCCTCTTCCTACAATAACACACTTGCCCTCCAAAATCCTCTGCCACCTGCAACCTATGTGCCATCGAATCCTGTTGAAATGTAATCTTATGCCTGGATATATTACACTATCACCACAAAAAGCTGCTATTCTTCTTTTTGTTAAGCTGTCATCAGCTTCATTTGATTCTTGTATTGTAATAGAACTAATATCAAGTTAGATATTAGGGGTACCGCAGTGTAGCTGGAGTACCCGTTGTTGTTACTTGGTTGGTTCCCTGATTGAAATCAGGTGGTTGTTGTTTCTAGGTTGCTAATCTGCTTGAGATCAGATTGAGCTATTATTATTACTCTGGTTGTTATTCTTGATTGAGATCAAGCTTTGGTTGTAAGAACAGCTCTTGTTTCTGGGTTTGTAATCTTTGAGTTTTCATTAATAAAATCGTTTGGTTTATATTTTTCTACAAATCCTTATCAAGAGCATGACCCGTATGGTAATTATCATGAAGGGATGACCGGTTGCAGCATTATGTGATATCTTCTTTGGATGCTATGATTTTTTTTTTTTTTTTTTTTTTTTTTTTTTTTGCAATTTCTATTTGGCTTGTGTTAGTACATTTGATGATATTTATCCTAGTACTTAAGTTCTATGTTTCTCATGCTACATTTGACATTTTAGACAAAATATGCATATTTATGTCTTATATTCATGGCTCGATTTTACTGTCTACTAGCATCAAATGGTATGGATGATTACCATCATGGTGTTGTGGAGTTGCAATGCATGAACTATCTCCAAAGAGAATGGTACATTTGCCATACCATTCCTCTAAAAAAGAAGAACCAGAATTTGTGGTTATTTATGTAAATTTGACTTTCGAGGTCAAACATGGTAAATTTCAGTGTTTACAGATATGCACATCTGATGTTTGACTTTTTGACTTAAAGTCAGATCTAGTACTTCTCAAATGCATAAAGTAAACATCATATAACAAGGATAATATGCTAGAAAATGCTAATCATAGTTTTGACATTCATGTAGTTAAAAGTTAGCCCCTTTGATCACAATCATCAGCGTCTTCCTTTTCCCGGAAAGTTGACCTGTGAGGTCAAAGCTAGTAGTTTTCAAATGCAATAAACTTGAAAGATTTCATAAGCTCAAACTTATATCTAAGTTTAGTGCTCGTTAAGGTTAACCTTAACTAATATCTTTGCTAAAAGTTTTGAATTTTGAGGTCAAATTTGTTACTTTTCAGAAACTAAATTAACGAACTCCTTTGCATAACTAATACCACATTTATGAGTGTGCTACTTGCTGAATTTTCTATAATGAATTCAAAACAGCATACTAGATAGGATTGTCATGGCTCATATGGTTTTCCAAGCTCAAGATAGCATAACTGAACTTAAATGTCAGCTACTATCTGTTTAAATGCTTTGTAACTGTTAATTACAAATATTTTTCTCCTTAATTTAACCCATATTACAACTTACAATTATAAAATAAGTAGTGAACTTACAATATTTTTCTACCATACGTACATTCGAAACATCTTCAAATTACACATTCAAAATTTGGGCAAAATAATACATTCAAATTACACAATTGAAACAAAACAAACACAATTGAAACAGAAGAATTAAACCGAGATAAAAGTGAATGGTGGCGAAGTGGTCAACGGTGGTCAAACAGCGAACATTGACCAAATACTAATTGTTAAACTTTGGTAGTTGGTTTTCAAACATTACGAATAAGGTACATTGACCAAAGTAACTGCAAATGAGAGCCACTAACAAATTTTTTCATTAATTAATTAAACACGACATTACAACAACATGATATTACTACTACAAATAAAAATTACATCCAAGGTCTCGCTAGGTCGTGAAAGCTGTACGTCACTACCTCCTCAATAAACTCCATCAGTTGGTTCACCGCAGCAGCAAAGTCTTGGGGGATCACCCTGGCGTCCACCACGTGGGTCCCATCTTCTTCTTGACGAACATGGGCGACCCCTTCAATGGACGCAAGCGTTGGTATGACGTGGGCCAAATTTTGGGGGGCTATCCTCACCCGAAAAACCACCATACGCCGCTCAGCATTTTGTTGTTGCCTTGGGACTAAACAGCAGTTACCCATTTGTAGCAGTGAATTAGTGAAGAAAGATTGATTGAAGAAAGAGTGATGAAGCTGTGGGGAGTTAGGGGGGTTTAAATACATGATTTGGAGGGTTGAAAAACAAACACAAGATGGAAGATTCTGACCATTGGATTGAATTTGAAATATAATCCAATGGTTTGCATCTTTGATCCGTGTGACATGCTTTTGGACCAATCAGATTCATACTGCCATTGCTGAAAATAGGGAGAGAGAGAAAAGAGAAGGGTGTTCTGTAAATAGCAATGTATCAGTGAGTGATTGAATTGAGCCAGGGAGTTTTGGGCCTGGGCTTGCTAACCAAAAGGCTCTTCGCTATACTTATTCCAAAACCCATCCATATTCCATACTCGAAATCTTCTAGCAAAGTATTATTATAAGTACGAGGCTTTATCCAACCCGTGCGATGCACGGTCTTTGGTTGAATATGTACACGTTTTTTACGTAACGTTGGTGCAGATGGTTGAATGAGCATATGGCGGAATTTAGAGTCTTTGGTTGAATATATTCGTGTTTTTTACGTAATGTTGGTGCAGACGATTGAAAGAGCATATGACGGAATATAGATGCCTATTAGAGAAGTTTATAGGGTTTTTTTTATTGTTATTGTTATCAACACATGCGTTGCACGGTCTTTAGTTGAATATCTACGTGTTGTGCGATGCACCGGCTATGTTTTTTGTTGAATATCTTTTGTATGTTACCGTGATTGTGAGGCTAAAATATACAACAATGTATAACTTATAAATTCGAAAGCAATGTACTTTGAGTAAATAACAGGTTTCGATAACATTTCAATTGATGTGAATGTTAAATAGAAAATATGTTTGTTATATAAAGTGTATTCGAACGTTCATATTCACGCGGGGTTAATAACAGAAATTTTCATGTGCGTTATGATAAAATAGAACTAATAACATAAATTATCGGAAATTAAGGGCCTGATACTACATTTTAAGTATCACGTTCCCATTAGTGATAAATGGGCCAAACTCAAATGAAATGCCCGATCCACATTGGATCCAATCCACACATATGCTAATAGTGTTTACCCTAAAACGCACATGATTCGTTTCTTCCGCAGTTCCGCCCTAAAACTCACACCTAATTTCTCTCATCAACAAAACACTTTTAATCTCATTTATCAAAAAAAAAATAAAAAAAAAAATAATAAAAAAATCGGATGAATAAAGATCAACCAAATCCTTAACTATATAATCATTCGCTTCTCATTCTGAATCAAGAAAGCATGTTATGGCTTCTAGCAGTGGCGGAGATAAAGGAGGTCCGGGGGGTCACGTGACCCCCAGCGAAAAAAATTGTAGTGTAAATTTTCGGCTATTTTTGTAATTTGCCCCCCCCCCCCCCCCCAACGAACCAAATTTTAGTGTAGTTTCTAAAAATTATCATATTTTGCCCCCTCGACAAAAAAGTTCTGGCTCCGCCCCTGGCTTCTAGATCATTTGGAGGGTCTCAGGTAGGATCGGAAAACCTTGATGTCGTTGTGTTTTGTTGTTGAACGAACCAAGAAAAAAAGGGTAACATAATTGTTATCATTCTTATTCTTTTAGTTTCGGAAATCAAATGAAGCATAATTAATGAAGTATAAGCTTCAAATGTTTGATCGATGATGATTGTTATTTCGTGTGTTAGACCTTGAATGGTTTGATGTTTCATTGAGTACCACAAAATAGATTTGAGATTCATTGGACCTTGAATGGTTTGATGTGGCTAATGAGCAACTGAGCAAGTATAAACATGTGGAAATGCAACTTCTGAAAATTTGGATTTGCTTTATTGTGAGTCGAAACTTGTTACTAATGAGCAACTTGTGAAAATTTGGATTTGCTTTAGTGTGAGTCGAAATTTGGATTCACCACACCGATCACACCTTATCTAACCATTAAAAAAAAGCATCTCCATCATAATCAATCCAAATCAAGAAGACATCTTTAAGGCTTCAAGATCCTTTTGAGGGTCTCGGGTAGGTTCATCTTGTGTTGTAATTGTCTTCGTTTTGTTTTTCATTTAACCAAATGAAAGAAAAGATGAAACAAAGTTGTTATCGTTTCTTCTTTTGTAACATTCGGATATTAAGAACAAAGATCAATGATGGTGTTTTCTTTCGTGTTATGATCTTTAAAGATATGTGGGTTCTTATACAACATGAATTAAGGAAACGAAACTGAGATCATATTCATTTCTTTTCGTATTCGAGTATTGTTGTGAGTTGGAATGATTTTGGATGTTGTTTATCGAGGATGATGGGATTTACTTTGTGTTTCCGTACTATGAAAATTGATCTAACTGTGAATCGAGAACACCACAATGTGGATGTCGATGTTTAGGGAAAGGTTTTATTTATAGTTGAATTATTTGTGTTAGTTACGGATACGAAAGGACTATCTGCAACCTTTTGTGTTCCGTAACTCCATCTTTGTGGACATTCAATACACAAATTTATGAGTTGTGTAATTCAATCGAATGAATTGAATACAGGTTTTATGTGGTAATATTTTTTCGATAGTTATTTTGGTATGCATACTCATGTTTGTACCGTACTCATGTTTGTACAGTACTTATGCGTTTCGGGTTGTTACGCAAAAGTTTTACTTCTCAAGGGATCTTGAGAAGCTTACAACCCCCGCCAGGCAAGTGTACCTGACCGATGTAGTATAGTGTAATGGTAAGAACCAGGGGATTGATTGTTCTCCACAGGGAATAGTGTTCGTTAGGATTGAAAATGATCTAAACTAGGTCTAGAGGTGAGGGATGATTCTTTTTTGTATTTTTATATTTTTTTAGAAAGCAATTAAAATTCTCGGGTTTTGGAAGAGTGGGCGGAATTAGTTGCTAGTCAACTAACCCAAATACTACAAATGCAAATAAAAACAAAATAACTGAAAATAAAGGTGTGAGACTTCTAATATGGAGACAAACGTGTTTACTTAGGTTTCACTACTCCCTAGCTATCTTTTATTGATTGATAGGTTTGTTACAATTGCGTGGATGACGAGTTGTATTCCTTAATACCATTCGTGGGGGCGTGTACGTCCTTCCCCAACTCTATAAGATCTTATCTCTTCCTATGACGACATGTTAAGTATCATATCATGGCCTCATTAATATTCTCTTATGCATTAAACACAACAAATTAATCGTAGTACACATCCGATTCATGTTTCTTAAGATGTTCAAGCAAGTTACCAATAGGAAATTAGCCAGTTTTCTTAAGCCTAACATTGATATCATTCATCCAACAACAATTAATAACAAATCATCAATCAATAATCAATAGCTAGGTTTCATTACATCTAAGCAAACACAAACAAACCTAGCCTAGCATGTTAATGTAAAGACAAGCATATGATAGAATCAAACAACACATAAACATATTGAATGATTAATGGAAGACTTATCTTTAATTAAGCATGGATGAAACAAGGGTGAAAAACCCTTAAAAAGAGTGTAAAATTCGACCTAGGGTTTATCCCTAACTTCTCCCCAAAGTTCCACACCTAATGAATGAAAATTAGAAAAGTATATATAGATTTCACAACTTGAAGGCGTCATGTTATAGCACTTGACGTCGTCATCTCACCACCAAACTAACTCTTGGATTGCCTAGATCCATCTTTGAAGCCGTCACCTTGTAAAGTCTTCTGGGCCGTCTCCTTCTACTCCAACACGTGATGGCCTGGGCATCACAAAGAGTGACGCCGTTACTCTTTAACCTCCAAATTCTTTTTTGGCGCGTCTCGTGTAAACTTCATATCCACCTCTTTGTCAACACATGACGCCGTCACCTAGTAAGGCGTGACGCCGTTAGGTACTGTTTCCAGCATAATTTGAGACTTTGTCGTATTCTTCACTTTTTCGCTCCAAAAACGTCCAAAATGCTTCATTTTCCAGATTTCTTCTCAAAATACCTAAAATGATAAAAGGGACGATTTAAGGAAATATTTCATCATATAATCACGATTTAAGGCTTAAATGACCCCTTAAAAGCATAACACTTTCGTCTCATCAATCTCCCAAGTAAGTTTTTAGGTTTTTCTAAGTTAGAGACAAATAACAATTTGGCAAAAATCCTAACTATGAATTGGTTGTTTTGAGTTTAATTTTCCGGCTTGTGAGGTTTAGGATACTCGGTATTGAGGAAGAACAGTGGGAAAGGATGGTGAAAAACAAGGTCAAAGTAAAGGGAAATCTTCGACCACATGTAAGTGATTCTGCTTAAACATCATTTGTTTGTGAATCTGAAAAATTACTTGCAATCAATAAGTTTTTGATGTTGTGATAAGAATTATCCCTATAGAATTTAATTTGACACTGAAATGAAATACTCCTTCCGTCCCAAAATTTAAGTCCAATTTGACTTTTTGAGTCGAACTTTGACCTTTAATATTTTTATTTATGTTGTATAATAATTGATTCAAAATATATAAATGGATTGTGTTTTAAATGTATTTTAATTTGGTATAATTTTTATCAATTGTCATATAATATAAACAAAACTATTTAAGGTCAAAGTTTGATTTAAAAAGTCAAATTGAACTTAAATTTTAGGACGAAAGAAGTACTAGATATTTGACCAATTAGCTTCGTTTTCAGACACATAATATATTCACAAACCTCATTACAATCACATTTATTTGAGGGGTAAACTTCATCCATTTACATAGTTAGTTACAGTAATTGTAAATTACTAGAATGTGGGTACCCGTTACTATTTTTGCGTCACACATATGTTTTTCATTTACACTATATATATCCATTACATTTTTATTTTCAATACAAAGTACTTTTAATTTCTCAACACACAAATAGTAACATATCTTATCGGTTAAGTGAATTTTGATAATGGATTAATCCCGATCTCGTCAATAAAATATAAGACCCAAAATTACACATTTATTTCCCATTAAATCACTTATTTGATCATTAATACGACGGTTACAACTTTTGAGTTTACAAGTATTGATCAAATTTTGAAATATTTCAATAACAAGAAATTTTTTTGGTCTTAATTTTTTGAGTAAACTTCAAAATACATCCCTGTGGTTTACCCAATTTCGCATCACATATCCCTCTCGAAAAAGTTGCAACAAATACATCCCTCCGTTAGTAAAAGTGAACCAATATACATCCCTCGGTTAAAATAAGGACTAACGGTGCAAATTTTTCTCCGTTATCTCTTAACGAGATAGAACACATTTGCACCATGTTGGCATGAATATTACGATAAAAAAGGAAGAAAACGTAAAAAACCGGGTGAAAACATAAAAAAAAACTGGCGTAAATGTAAAAAAAATGGACAAAAACATAAAAAGAGGGGAAGAAAACGTAAAAAAGGACTAACGGTGCAAATACCGTTAACCCAGAGGACTAACGGTGCAAATGTGTTCTATCTCGTTAGGAGATAACAGAGAAAAAATTTGCATCGTTAGTCCTTATTTTAACCAAGGGATGTATATTGGTTCACTTTTACTAACGGAGGGATGTATATGTTGCAACTTTTTTGAGAGGGATGTATGGTGCGAAATTGGGTAAACCACAGAGATGTATTTTGAAGTTTATTCTAATTTTTTTAATACTTTTATAATTATAATGTCCTAAATCTTTTTCCTAATAAAACAAAACCCCTAGTGAGGACTTTTTCATTTCAAAAAAGTCAAATCATATCTTATTTGGTAATAATTAAATTAATTAAATTTTTCTTTAAATATGTTCAAAAAGAAAAATGGATAAAAGTTTCCTGATTTGGTCAAATTTAGGAAAAAAAACGTTATTTTCCACGCTCATGCTAAAAGAAACTCAAAAACCACATGTACCTTTCAGTTATTTTTTATAGTTTTAGGGGGAAAAGTAAAATTAAATGAACAAAGCGGACTCTTCTTCTATAGCAACCCTAAATTAATAATACTCATCCACAAACATAAACTACCTCAAAAAACCTACATTAATAATATTCAATCGAATGTATGTTCATATAGTGTACTGATGTATTTAATCAACTCAAACAAGTGCACCCATAATTCAGTTTCAAAAGTGTTTGAAGAATTGCTTCAGTGAAGTTCTTTCTATAATATTTGTAGATTGTGTGGTTTGGGTTTGATGATAGAGTTGTTTACCTGTTTGTGTTTTCAGGGATTATTGCTTTGAAAGACGAAACAATGGTGTTAAAGATATTGACGAATCCAGACCAATACTTGAAGAGTTTATACAACTTAAGAAGAGTTGTTGATCTGGTTAATAAGGTTTTGCTTGATAAGGTTAGTGTGTCACACCCTCGCCGAAGGCGGAAACACGAGGTGTAACGAAATCGATATACATTACCAAAGAGAAATAAGACAATACCATAATTTACATTAATGAAAAATATAACATTACAACGTTGTTATTGCCGACTTTGGCAAATAAAAGACATAAGTTTGATTCCCAAAAGATGGTATTTTAGTACATAATGAAAAGAAGTGACATGTGAAAACTTCATTATGCAAGACCTTGATGACAAGCTTACTGACGATCACCTGAAATGCATGAGAGAAAACGGTCAATTATAAAAAATAGTTGGTGAGTATAAACGTTTTAAATAATAGGAAAACCATTTGAGAAAGTTCGCCAGGCAAAGGCATTGCAAATCCACTCAGTTCCAAGTCCCGCCATAAGAGACTTATAACCTGTGTGTTTACAACCCACTGCCTAAAAGTTATGTGTCTAGTAGTCAAGCACAAGTGGTCAATATAGTTCACAATATGGAATCATAGTATATAATAAAGTAAGTGGCAAGGCTCCTAAAATAAATAATATGCGTTCCGTAGACAGGGGAACGAGAGGTTGGCCGACCTCTAATAGCGCTATCCATACTACCTACTGCCCCACACAAGGAGGCCGCACGAACGGTACGTATAAACTGGAGTGCGAACGGCAAACCGGCAGGAGACTAACAATTGCTGATGCACGTACGGTACATCTTTCACAAACTATTATATAGTAATAAATCAAAGTTACTCCGTAGACAGGGGAGATTTTATGTTGCTCCGAACATGGGAGACTTGATAATGCTGCTCCGTCGACAGGGGAGACTTTGCACTGCTCCGATCATGGGAGACTTTAGGTTATAACACGTACGGTGAATTAAGTTCAAAAGTTTAAGTCAATTTCAAAGGTCAAGTCAAGTTCAAAAGGTCAAAACAAGTTCAATAGTTCCAAACAAGTTATAAGTCAAAAGAGTTCAATGAGTAACAAACAATTTAGTTCAAGTAATTCATGCATCCACCCCAAATTAGTTGAAATAGTTAGAAAAAGGGGTTCGTGAATACTCACCTGATATAAGCGATATGATAACAAAGGGTACGAACTGGAGTAAGACGCGCACTCTAACCGCAACCTAAATGAATGATATGATCCGCTTTAGATCATGAAATGATGAAAGGAATGTACATGCACATGTTTCCCTATACCACTCTTAACTTGTAAATACTAGTTATTGTCAAGTAAAATACTTTCCATACTTAGGAAAAATAAGTCCAAATAGAGTTATAAAAACTTGTCGTAATATATCGTATAAAAATGTTAGTGTTATATTCCTTTGTATCAAAACCTTAGAATGACGTCGTTAAGTCGTATAATTATTATCTCGGGTCGTACGTATTCGTTTGTTAAGGATATAGTCCTTAGTAACGTTTCTAGAAAATATACCATTTAGTACGTACGTTATTATTTTTATTTGTGACTATATATATATATATATATATATATATATATATATATATATATATATATATATATATATATATATATATATATATATATATATATATATATATAGTTTTGGCGATGTTAAAACGGGTATAACTCGGTCGTTTTAGGCTCGTTTCCTTCGTTCTTTATGTCCACGGATTCGTTTTTGCATATACTAGTATATTTTTGATAACTCGGCTCCTCTAGGTTACGTTTAATACCTCTTTTTACCCATTGAAATCTGCCAAACAGCAAGCAGTTTTTACAAAAATAGTTTTCGTCGTTAAATTTGCAAAAATCATATCTCCTTCGTTATAAGCTCGTTTTAATCCGTTCTTTGGCCTAAAGTTTCGTTTTTAAAAGTATTTTCTAAATCTTTGGTCAAAAATTATCCATCAACCACTGATTTTCCCACGAAATGAAAATAGGGACAGTAGGTATTTTTATTGTTTCAAAAATCATTTCTAGGGTTCTAATCTAGTTCCATCTTCAATCAAACCACTTTCAATCACCACAAAACTAGTCTAATCCTACCATACACCTTCTTAGGGTGTCATAGGTTCCTAAACATCATAACCAAGTAGATCTAACAAGGATCTAACCAAAAATCACTTTTTAGGGCTTAAAAGTTAAATATATACAAAAATGGAGTGGTATAAGTTAATGCATGTATGAGATCTTGCAAGAAAAATATATAAACATAGTAATAACTTTGTAAAAATTATGAAATGAGTTTAGTAAACTTACTTTGAGATGTGGTGTGATTAGATGATAAAAACCTAACAATCCTTGAGTTTATATCTCAAAACTCTAACAAGGACTACTATAAGAACAAGATTACAATATGATCTTTGAAAATTTATGTTTTCTTCCTTCTTGATTACCCTATGCCGAACACCCTTGAGAGAAAAAGAGAGAAGAAAATTTCTTGAGCTAGTTGTGAAAATGAGATGAAAAGGTAAAGTGTGGTTTTATGTATTATTGTTATTTTTTATTATTATATGAAAAGTTAGTAATTGGTATTAATTGAGAAAGAGTGAGTTAGTAGATTTGTAAGTTGATTGGCAAGGGGGGGGGGGGGGGGATGTGTGTAAGACTTTGGTGGTAAAATGTATTATTAAGTGTTATTTGTAGTTTTAAAATGTACCGGGTACCGGGTTAACTAAAAATAAATTTTAACAGAGTTATTCGGGATAAAATAAAGTTATAAAAATTATAAAAATAGGTTGGGTAAAATTATTGGGTGTTTAGATAATTATCGTTTAACTTTTATGAAAACCGTCGTAATTAAATTAGACGTACGATACGAAATAAATAAATTTCCAAAATACCGGGTAAATTAATATTATAATTTTTATATATTATAAAGGATATAAAAAAAATATGTCGGGACCATGGTGGGAATATTTAGATATATTCGTCGTATATATATTAGTCGGGCGTTAACGTTTATTTAGAAATCGTTATACGTAAAACGTTAAATATACTAAATATATATATTTGAAAAAATCCTAAGAGTGGTATAACATGTAAATGACATAATGATGATATGCCGACTATTTCTAGTCCGTATGAGAGGTCCTTACTGATAATGCACGTGAATAGTGGAATTTCTTCCGGGAATGAATAGTGTTTTGATGAATAGTAATCGATGAATAGTGAATTTCCAAAAGTTTGGGAGTAAACGTAGACGTGGAAAATATCGGGTTGTTACATAGTGATTATGTTATGGCCGAGTTGTCAATGTGATCATGTAGCAGCTTGAATTTTTTTTAATAGTGTGATCATGTGATCTGGAGTTCTTACAAACAAATAGGTTTTATTTAATTTTTGACTGTTGGTCATTTGTTATTTAAGCTGGGTAGAAAACTGGTATTTGATACGGGCGTGATCAGATAAGGGCTACAAACAAAGAGCAAAGTTGTGTCTGTGACACCAGATATTTTCTTCATGATATTGATCAAGTTATGGAGCAAGCTTATAATGATGTGTTTACTGTGTATATATAGGGTTTCCAACCATCTGGACACATTCTACTGCAAGGTCTGTGACGATAAGATTGGTCTTGGTTTAGGTTTTTACAAGCTAAGCTTGCCAAGAGGATTACACAAATCATGTGCATCAGCTTCATTACTTATGGTACTATCTTTCACCTATTGTTTTCTTTAATATATCTACCTAAAAGAAACAATCTTCTACATCATATGGTTGTATATAATTAACAATAAGTTATTATGTTTCAATAAAATGAATATTGATACTTAAGTTTTACATGCGGCCTTATCCTTTCCTTGATCTCAGATCCTTATTCTATCCATTATGGTATGGTTGCTTACAAGAACACACGGTAAAGGTATTGTTTGTGTTTTCATCAAGAAACCGCTTTCCAAACCTTATATATATATATATATATATATATATATATATATATATATATATATATATATATATATATATATATATAATAAACAAAGGTTTTTTTGAAACTTGACATGTCATTTAATCCAGCTAGACTGACTGCCACGTCAATTAATCCATGTCACCTATTCCACGTACTGGTCAAAGAAATTGAATATAGAGCCGTATTTTTGGAATAGGTTATCAATATTTTATCCCATTCACTACTTTGTTTGACTAATTCTTAAATGTGGAAGGAAGTTACTGTATATTCAATTTTCTTATTCTTTTCAAATTTCAAATGATTTTGTGATCATTATTGATATAGCGATTGACAAGAAGAGACTTCCGTATCTATCTACTTTTTATCAATTAATTACGTTTTCTTTGTTTATAGTAGTTCAAACATTTGTATGTGCTATCAAAATGGCTTCGTTATTAGATGAACATGCAGTTTTTTATTGAATGCATGTGGGCAATCTCTCAACAAAAAGGTTAGTTTTTCTTTCTGCTTACAACCCAATGACCTCTTTGTTCTTTTATATTTTGTTTTGTTGATATAATATAGATTGTAACTGATTCTCATATGATCCTTAAAGATATTTGATTAAACATGTTTTACGTGTTTATTATTGGACAAATGTGCAAATAAATGGTGCTTGATGAAGTGTTCACAGGTGTTCGATCAAATGCCTTAAACAAACATCTATCAAAAGTGTCATTTTGAGAACCAATTTTGGATAATTATTGCTCAAAATTCTAACCCCTCTGAGTAGTTTATTTTAAATTGCACATCTACAAATTGATTTTCTAAAACTGTTTGTTCAATGTTTATTATTTTGACCTTTTTACTTGTGAATTTGTGATTGTTTGAATTACGGTTTGAGTGTGTTGCCTTATTCTTCGGTAACAAAAACCTAATTCTTTGTAACTATTGTTTTCGACCTTTTGGCCACACGACGAAGTATTTGAATGTAATTATATCCTTCTAGATCACTTTCCTATGTTTTTTCTTTTCTACCATTCAAGCGATTTTTTTGTTGGTGTGAATGTTTTCAGTTTTGAGTGTTTTACACTTTTACTGAAAGCTTTTCTAACTTTGGTATAGGTTGTCTTTAGTTGCCTTTAAATAGAATGGTGTTTAATTGACTAACTACTTTAGGTGGCGTTGGATTTTATACTCACCAAAAAAATGGTGCGTATGTTTAGTCTTCTAACGGTACAAAGTTATATACCACCAAGGCCACAATACAAGTCTACTAATATACTGATTATGAATGATAATTATCATCAAAAATGCAAATAGAATATGAGTATGATAATGGGCCTAACTAAATATCCTTCCTTGATCACTTATGTTATTGTTTATGATGAGAAATCAAATAATTGACCTCCACCTAATGATGCAGTCAATTCGTTCAAATTTTAAGGATGCTCAAAAGTTGCTATATGTGTTCAAAGGAACTAAAACAATACTTCTCAATGTTTATTATTCATTTAGTATTCTATTCGTGGACATTACTAATACTTAAAAAATGTGTATCATCTCTTATACTAAACTTTAGAACCTCACGTGTCACGTGTCTATTTTAAGGGTTTTTCTTTCAAGTATTCGAAGCGCATGAACCTACATTTTGCAAAAGATAACTCATGATCTCAAGTACTTACAAATTGCTAATAAGTAGAGGTTAGAACGGGTTCGGATCAAAATAATTTAGTGTGACTACCATAAATAATTTAGTGTGACTACCAATAATGAATAAAAGATGTGATGGAGAGTTGTTGTCTTATTTGGTGGCAATGGTAGATTAAAAAGTACCTTAAATGTTATTCGCTGCAATGATGGAATAAATGTGTTGTTTATAAGATTATGAATTGGCTATCTGTGGACTATAAAGAGTGGAGGTGTTCAAGTTTATAAGGTAGTGACGTGTTTACTTTGAAAGGATATCCTATACCAAGCATTATGGATCCCTTAATTGAGATTATGAATAGGTTCATGAATCATGGTAGCTAAATTGATTTATAATAGGATTTTTGGTCAATGTACAAGAAATACACTTTAAAGTGTATATAAACTCAATTTTTTTTCTCTAAATGCAGTCACTCAACTTGTGTATATGACACATCTACTATGTTTATTTAGACGAAGATGATTGACATTGCTTGTGATGATTCTTATTTGGGTTATTTTAATTAAGTTATAACTTACACTTAGTGTTAAAGTTGGCAAATATTGTTCTGTTTTTGGTACTTATATTGTTATATACATTATCATATCAGGTTGAGTTATTGTAGCATCAACAAGAAAACCTGCTGATGTTATCGTCACTTCCACAAGAAAACTTTACCTGGTTCGAGAAAGATTTTGTAGATGAATCAAATGTTTTAAGGTGACTAAGAAACCGGAAACTGGAAGGTAATCCGCTCTTAAAACTACTACAATAAATAAGTGTTGATTTCAATTACTTGAGTTAACACCTAATTTTATTTGGCACATATTTATTTGATATATATTGATTATATCCTTTGTGTGCATGTGTATATTCGTGCATTTGGCATAATGTGACAAGGACGAAATTGGTGCATTCGAAAATTTTGTGACCGCCTCCTGCTTTTGGCGATGACTATCAAAGGTTATGAAAAAATACACCTTTAAAAATGTCATAATTGTCATCCAAGCTGATGAACCCCATCAGTTGATGTTACAACATTTTTCTATTGTAAGCCTTGTGCAGTTGATCATCAAATAGTGATCTACCATGCTAAATAGACGTGTAGTTTTTTTAGTACATGTTGCAAAATTCTGCTTAAATTCACGGGTAAGCTTAGTAACTCTTTACATAATTTATTGGTTGAAATAATCAATTGTAATTGGATAAGGTTATGTCATGGATTAACTTTGTTGTATTAGTTTATATATACAACACCATTTACTCTATTTTAACACGATTTTATACATATACACTTTTTAGATGTCTATGTCATTGCTCATTACTTTTTTTCTCAGTTGTGCTCCTCAAAAGTTGAAAGATATAGTATTTTTACGGAGTACTTCTTTACTCAAAAGTTAACTCATGCTTTCTCATTGTTATAGGCTTTTATGAAAATTAATAATGTTTATTTTGAACTTTTTATAAGTTAGGCCATGATTATTGCATGTTTATTCGATTTATATTATTTAATAATGTCCTTTTCCACTTTTTATAAGCCACCCGTGATTTATCACGGGTTTATAGGCTAGTATATATATATATATATATATATTATTTGTTCCATTGAAATGCAATTTAATTACCTTTTTTTGGGTTGTTGCTGATATGATTTTCATCGCAGTACGAAGGTAAATGTGAAGATGAAAACGAGAGAAACATCACTATTACACTCAGGCTTATTTATCATATAAGATTTAAATTTTAAGAGATAGTGTAGCTAATCGAGAATATGCGAGGTGAGTCCATTGTTTCTTACCCTAGATTCCGAGTGGCTAGAAGAAGCGGTGTGATGTGTTCTTTGGAACTTTTGAGGTGCTTTACTAAGTAGCCTTTCAATATTCAAATATAAAATATTTTTACATGCGTTTGGTTATTAAATTCCTCGATGGGTACATGTTTCTATATGTTTTCTTAAGAAAACATGCATTTGAACTGTATGTTTATTACAGTTCGTAATTTTATATAACCAAAACTTGATACATAGAGTTATGTTGTGAACCTTGTGGTTGATGCCAAAGCAAAAAAGATTACAATGAGTGCTTGTGGTGTTGCTCCTCAACAAATGTCGTTATATCCAAGTAGTCATAGTAGTTTTGGCGGGGAATGGGGATCTGTTTCAGTTTCTTTTATATTCTCATTGTGAAATTATGCCTGATATTGATCTACAAAAATTTCAAGTTATTATTGTTAGTGTTATTAATAAGTCATGTATTCAAATTTTTATTTTTGTCTATTTATATGTTTGTGCAGGAATTTTTGAGATTGGGTGAGACGTGATTCACTCCGGTTTATAGGATATTACAATATGTGTTCCATAGGTACATGTTTTTGGCAATTTGTATATTTTGGTTCTATATATTCCAAGTACACTGCAATAGACCAACACGAATAAGGGGTGAATTTATCAAATGTGTATACCATAAAATTGAATTTGAATATTGGTTATCCATGACTATTGTGGCAATTAAAGAAGGGATTCTTAGAGTTTATGAGACCAAAGTCAAATGAAGGGCTGGCGACAGTGTGCCAAAACAGTGTGAAAGAGTATTCTTATAGATCATAGACAAGTTATTCGGTTATGTTCTATCTTTAGAAGCCGAAATGCCAATATTATAAATCTTAGTTATAACTTTAAACAGTTCAAAGGGATCTAATAATTCACATGTTTTGACTCATTTACAAATATTATTCCTTGATAGTTTTATCAGCATATAAAGACTGACGAGGTTTGATGACGTGTGACAACTTCCATCATGTGCTTGAAAGGCCAGATATATCAGATCAACCAATTGTGCTACTATAAAAGGTAGTATGGACATATTGATGAATTTAAGATCTAGGGTCATGAAATTTTATAATTTTCACTTTGAACTGATGTAAGCTCTTGAAGAAATTTGTGATCTACATAAGCATCAACATATATTGCCAAACTTAAATCATGCACCAAGTCATGCATCTATACTTTTTGGGTAATTGTACAAGAAACTTGAAACAAGTAGTAACTTATTGGCTATACACCTTGGGTTCTTGATGTTTATAACTACTAAATGGTACTTCCTTAACTTTTTAATGTTGTAATATGAATATGAATATGATGGGGAAACTGCTTGAATGCATCTTCTATACCTATGTCATAAATAATTATAGATCTTACTTGGGTTATTACGAGTAATGTTGTAGTTATGAACGAGACCAAATTTGTAATACTTTTTCAATAGTTATAAAAAACTTTGTTAAGGTAATTACAGATTACTGTGTAATCTAATTTAGTTTAAGAACCTCAATAAGATGAGGTGACCAACAAACTTATAGAAATTAAAGTGTAATGATCAATGATGAAGACCATTAATAAATGTTACAATCATTACGATAATAATATAGTTTAATAGATATTTGCATTGGAAAATATATTCGATTACTTTTGTATAGTTTGAGACACTGGAATCATTTGTCACGTTTAGTGTTAGATTCTTTGAAAGTAGACCAATTTTAGCAAATACGCTTTACATGACCCACATTAACCGATTTATGTTAAAATTTAAATTACAACTGGTGGTGGTATATATTGTATATTGTTGCATATTTATTCGACAACCAACATAATAAATGGTAAGAAAAATTAGTCCATAATGTTTTAGTAAGTAAATTATTCGTTTCTTAATAAATAAAAATATATTATTCAAAAAATAAGAAAAATTCTCGCACATGCGCAGACATTATAACTAGTGCATTATATAATAGGGCAAATGGCACAAAAAGGCACTCAACTTAGGGTCCATTTTCAATCAAGGTATCCAACTTTTTTTCTTGCATATTAAGTCGTCCAACTTTTTTTTTTTGCGGATTTAGGTTTTTTTCTAACTTTTGTTAACCAACTTCGTTAGTAAATTACATGTTTGGTCCTTGAGTTTGTATAGTCATTTCATGCACCATCCACCACCACCTCCAACCGCCACCACCATCACCAACCGCCACTGCCGCCATCAACACCACCCTTCCCCACCACCACTGCCGCCACCAACACCACCCTTCCCCACCACCCACCTCCAGCACCAACAGCTACCACCATACAGTCATACTCTCGTCACATAAGCATCCGAAACTTCTGCTTTCAAAAACACTTTCAACTGAAAACGTGAAATTTAGAAACTCGAACATTTTTTATTAGTAACAGTCACCTCACACTGAACTTATCTACATACACTGAACTTATCTACATAGATTCACTACACCTACTTACACATGGATGTTTGGTTTAATAGCCTATTCAAGCTGTAAACAAGAACACTAATGGACTAAAGGGGTGTTTGGTTTAGCTTATTTTCTAAATGATACTAATTATCTACAAGCACAATTTTACTAAACATTATCTACCATTAATTTAGACAATAGAAAAAATGTTATCAGCCATTGGTTCTCTTTATCCAATTAGCGAAAAGTCATTTTTACACGAATCAAAATCCGTCAAACACTCATAATAATGACTTAACACACGTATCACAATCGATTAATTCTAACTATCCGCCAAACACTCAAAACACAACTTAGATGAGATTCAGCTCTCAAAAACACTCAGAATCCAGAAAAATCATAATATGTACAAATCATAACAGCACAAATCTTTTCATTTAAAATGTGATGGGATCTTACTTGATTAGATGATCAGATCGATAACTGGGTTCGTAATCTGAAAGTGTTGGTGTGTTTTAATATTTTTTTACGGGAAAGCTAAAAGTGTTTTTCAGCTTTTAGAGGGAAAAGGAAAAGCATATGCAGGAATGACTTTTAGAAAGGTTTGTTTTTATTTTGACTTTGTGTATGGAACTAGAGTATTAATGATGTACTACAGTTTGTATTCTTATGTATATACTCGTATAATTTGAGATAAAATATTCATAGCTTGCATAACCATCATAATGATAAATACTAATATGGAAAATCTTTTAAGATGTTTAGCAAGTATGAATTGTTTGAAAATACAAAATGGTTGAGACTTAGGAGGTGGGTGGTGGGGAAGGGTGGTGTTGGTGGCGGCAGTGGTGGTGGGGAAGGGTGGTGTTGATGGCGGCAGTGGCGGTTGGTGATGGTGGTGGCGGTTGGAGGTGGTGGTGGATGGTGCATGAAATGACTACACAAACTCAAGGACCAAAAATGTAATTTACTAACGAAGTTGGTTAACGAAAGTTAGAAAAAAACCTAAATCCGCCAAAAAAAAAAGTTGGACACCTTAATATGCAAGAAAAAAAGTTGGATACCTTGATTGAAAACGGACCCTAAGTTGAGTGCCTTTTTGTGCCATTTGCCCTATATAATAGTATAGATATAGATATAGATATAGGTCAATTATATTATAATATATTTTTAGACTTAAGTTAAATAATAATAATAATAATAATAATAATAATAAATCCGTACTTTGATTTTTCTCTCTATATGTTTTGTAATTTTAATCAAATTAGTCAGCTTTAACTTTTACTTGCTGACCGATTATCTTATTTTGTCACTTCGACAAAATACAACTTTCTCATTGGTATTATTTGTTTTTCTTTTCAATACGAAACAATATTTATCTAAAAAAACAAATAATAAGATCTCAACCATCCATTCTTCTTTCATTCAACGGTTTAGATTAAAATGAACAAATATACTAATGGGCATTGTAGTCATTCCATACTTTCTACCAAACCCAACACACATCGTAGACTTATTATTATTATTATTATTATTATTATTATTATTATTATTTGACAAACATTATTATTATTATTATTATATATATATATATATATATATATATATATATATATATATATATATATATATATATATAGGGTAGGGATCCGGTAAGAAGAAAAATTAAAATAGGAAGAATAAGAAGGATTTCTAGCCACACATTTCAAATAGGAGGGAGAATTTTAAGGGGAGATGCATCCATTTTTGTAGATGCATCTGAAATGAGTGGTTGTGGTTTCTTCTTATCATTCTTATTTTAAGTTTTCTTCTTATTTGATCGTAACTATATATATATATATATATATATATATATATATATATATATATATATATATTAAACATCACTTTATTGAAAAACAAATAGGATTTTACAAGAAATTAGTGGGGAGCCAAGATACTAACTGAGCCCCCACACCTCTAGCTACAGCAAAACCAATCCTACTAAAAATATGCGGAGCAGCACGTGCTCCAATGTCTTGGGTCATAGAGAATCATCTAATGCGCTTCAATAAGGTCACTGCATCCTTTTCAAATTCTCCAAAAGAAGAGAATGAAAAGGGGAGTCTAGACACAATCTGTGCTCCCACTCATTTTTGAATACAGAAACTAACTCGATGAAAAATAAAAACACCACTCTTAATATTATTAGAGTGGCTGTTGGCAATAAACTTAATACGAGAAAGTGTTATTATTATTATTATTATTATTATTATTATTATTATTATTATTATTATTATTATTATTGTGGCTATGAACAAGAATAGAGGGAATGAAAGTAATCTTCAATTGATCTATAATGTTAAAGATACATGGGGTATATATAAGATAAACAGTAAGGTAAAAACCCTAATAGCTAACTGGACCGTGTGCCTCTTATGGACTATATGGACATCCACTAATAATTATCCACAACACTCCCTCTTGGATGTCCATATTGTTTATACGCTTAGAAAATGCTGGCTCATTAAAAACCTTGTCAGGAAAACCCAGCGGGACAAAACCATGACTAAGGACAAAAAAAGTGTAGCGTGTATGGTCTCCCTCTGATGACTATAACACTTGATATCTTGTAAATAGGTACACTAAATAATCACTTGAACGAGAAGTGCCTTGTCGCCTTTGATGTAACATTTCTTGAATATCAATACTTGGTATCTCCCTTCTAGAATTTATGTATTGTTTAATGCAGTCGCCGTGATTGTTTGCTCTATCGAATGCCAGGAAAATAGCCACCACTTGTAAAATATATCCATTTTGAGATCAATCATGGTAAGTAAACATATATCCTGCATCTGCAAAACTAACTAAACTTGCATTTGATTGGTTAGTGAAATATAAACCCATATCCTTTATACCTTGAAGATACCAAAATATTTGTTTTACTCCATTTGAGGATATGCCTCGTTAAAACCTTACTAGATAAAACCCTGTGGGACAAAATTCTAGTGAAGATGTTACATTTCAAAGTTCAAACTCGAAAGCTAAACAAAGTTCGAAAATGTAAACATTCCATAAACATAAACATATCTAATTCGGTAAACATAAACAACCAAAACAAAATAAAACCCGAACACTGAACAACAAATCTTCATCTTTATATTCTTCTTTCTCATCATTCAGAAGCCTTGTTTCGAGGTAATACTTAATAACTTAACACACGTATCACAATCGATTAATTCTAACTATCCGCCAAACACTCAAAACACAACTTAGATGAGATTCAGCTCTCAAAAACACTCAGAATCCAGAAAAATCATAATATGTACAAATCATAACAGCACAAATCTTTTCATTTAAAATGTGATGGGATCTTACTTGATTAGATGATCAGATCGATAACTGGGTTCGTAATCTGAAAGTGTTGGTGTGTTTTAATATTTTTTTACGGGAAAGCTAAAAGTGTTTTTCAGCTTTTAGAGGGAAAAGGAAAAGCATATGCAGGAATGACTTTTAGAAAGGTTTGTTTTTATTTTGACTTTGTGTATGGAACTAGAGTATTAATGATGTACTACAGTTTGTATTCTTATGTATATACTCGTATAATTTGAGATAAAATATTCATAGCTTGCATAACCATCATAATGATAAATACTAATATGGAAAATCTTTTAAGATGTTTAGCAAGTATGAATTGTTTGAAAATACAAAATGGTTGAGACTTAGGAGGTGGGTGGTGGGGAAGGGTGGTGTTGGTGGCGGCAGTGGTGGTGGGGAAGGGTGGTGTTGATGGCGGCAGTGGCGGTTGGTGATGGTGGTGGCGGTTGGAGGTGGTGGTGGATGGTGCATGAAATGACTACACAAACTCAAGGACCAAAAATGTAATTTACTAACGAAGTTGGTTAACGAAAGTTAGAAAAAAACCTAAATCCGCCAAAAAAAAAAGTTGGACACCTTAATATGCAAGAAAAAAAGTTGGATACCTTGATTGAAAACGGACCCTAAGTTGAGTGCCTTTTTGTGCCATTTGCCCTATATAATAGTATAGATATAGATATAGATATAGGTCAATTATATTATAATATATTTTTAGACTTAAGTTAAATAATAATAATAATAATAATAATAATAATAATAAATCCGTACTTTGATTTTTCTCTCTATATGTTTTGTAATTTTAATCAAATTAGTCAGCTTTAACTTTTACTTGCTGACCGATTATCTTATTTTGTCACTTCGACAAAATACAACTTTCTCATTGGTATTATTTGTTTTTCTTTTCAATACGAAACAATATTTATCTAAAAAAACAAATAATAAGATCTCAACCATCCATTCTTCTTTCATTCAACGGTTTAGATTAAAATGAACAAATATACTAATGGGCATTGTAGTCATTCCATACTTTCTACCAAACCCAACACACATCGTAGACTTATTATTATTATTATTATTATTATTATTATTATTATTATTATTATTTGACAAACATTATTATTATTATTATTATTATTATTATATATATATATATATATATATATATATATATATATATATATATATATATATATATATATATATATATATAGGGTAGGGATCCGGTAAGAAGAAAAATTAAAATAGGAAGAATAAGAAGGATTTCTAGCCACACATTTCAAATAGGAGGGAGAATTTTAAGGGGAGATGCATCCATTTTTGTAGATGCATCTGAAATGAGTGGTTGTGGTTTCTTCTTATCATTCTTATTTTAAGTTTTCTTCTTATTTGATCGTAACTATATATATATATATATATATATATATTAAACATCACTTTATTGAAAAACAAATAGGATTTTACAAGAAATTAGTGGGGAGCCAAGATACTAACTGAGCCCCCACACCTCTAGCTACAGCAAAACCAATCCTACTAAAAATATGCGGAGCAGCACGTGCTCCAATGTCTTGGGTCATAGAGAATCATCTAATGCGCTTCAATAAGGTCACTGCATCCTTTTCAAATTCTCCAAAAGAAGAGAATGAAAAGGGGAGTCTAGACACAATCTGTGCTCCCACTCATTTTTGAATACAGAAACTAACTCGATGAAAAATAAAAACACCACTCTTAATATTATTAGAGTGGCTGTTGGCAATAAACTTGATACGAGAAAGTGTTATTATTATTATTATTATTATTATTATTATTATTATTATTATTATTATTATTATTATTATTATTGTGGCTATGAACAAGAATAGAGGGAATGAAAGTAATCTTCAATTGATCTATAATGTTAAAGATACATGGGGTATATATAAGATAAACAGTAAGGTAAAAACCCTAATAGCTAACTGGACCGTGTGCCTCTTATGGACTATATGGACATCCACTAATAATTATCCACAACACTCCCTCTTGGATGTCCATATTGTTTATACGCTTAGAAAATGCTGGCTCATTAAAAACCTTGTCAGGAAAACCCAGCGGGACAAAACCATGACTAAGGACAAAAAAAGTGTAGCGTGTATGGTCTCCCTCTGATGACTATAACACTTGATATCTTGTAAATAGGTACACTAAATAATCACTTGAACGAGAAGTGCCTTGTCGCCTTTGATGTAACATTTCTTGAATATCAATACTTGGTATCTCCCTTCTAGAATTTATGTATTGTTTAATGCAGTCGCCGTGATTGTTTGCTCTATCGAATGCCAGGAAAATAGCCACCACTTGTAAAATATATCCATTTTGAGATCAATCATGGTAAGTAAACATATATCCTGCATCTGCAAAACTAACTAAACTTGCATTTGATTGGTTAGTGAAATATAAACCCATATCCTTTATACCTTGAAGATACCAAAATATTTGTTTTACTCCATTTGAGGATATGCCTCGTTAAAACCTTACTAGATAAAACCCTGTGGGACAAAATTCTAGTGAAGATGTTACATTTCAAAGTTCAAACTCGAAAGCTAAACAAAGTTCGAAAATGTAAACATTCCATAAACATAAACATATCTAATTCGGTAAACATAAACAACCAAAACAAAATAAAACCCGAACACTGAACAACAAATCTTCATCTTTATATTCTTCTTTCTCATCATTCAGAAGCCTTGTTTCGAGGTAATACTTAATATTACTTTTGAAGGAGAATTATTGATTTCCCATGTGGCTTCACTATACTCATGAGTAAGGATGGGAAACATGATTTCTCCAAGTGCCAAACCCTTATGACCAAATGAGTTGTGAATGAGCCGTAACATTGCATCCTCATCACCAAGCATTAAAAAGCTTATTTTAATCACAGTCAATGAATGAGAAACACTGAAGTCAATATAAGTAGAATCGTACCCTCGAAAGATAGATCCAGGTATCAAGCTTGAGCTTGAAGTAGGTGACTGGTTCTCCCATAAAGTAGACAGGTTCACGGAATCTTTATTGTGATACAACTTTTCCCACGGAGCTTTGTTATCACAAGATGTTATCACTTTGTTATCCTAATCCCCCGAAATCAACATTATGTAGGACGGGGGAGGGTATTTGAGTGCATATTTGTTCATCTTGCATCGTGACCCGGCTTATTCCTGCAGATGATGTCGAGAGAATCAGAACGTAAAAAATGGACGGAAACGTAAAACAACAGACAAAAACATAAAAAAATGGACGAATACATAAAAAATCGAACGAAAACGTAAAAAACAGTCAAAACGTAAATAAAGGGACGAAAACGTAAAAAATGGGCGAAAACGTAAAAAAACGGGCGAAAACTTAAAAAAACCAGACGAAAACGTAAAAAAAACAGATGAAAACGTAACAAAACGGATGAAAACGTAAAAGAAGACGAAAACATAAAAAAATGGCGAAAACGTAAAAAAACTTACGAAAACATAAAAAATGATGAAAACGTAAAAAAATGACGAAAACGTAAAAAACGGATGAAAACGTAAAAAAACGGACAAAACGTAAAAAACGGACGAAACGTAGAAAAACGATCGAAAACGTAAAAAGACTTTTGAAAAAGAAAAAGGAAAAGGTAAAGAAAAAAAAAAGTTAATTAAATAGCACAAAAAATAGTATTGAAAAAAAAAAACTAAATGGCACAAAAGATACTAGTGACAAAAGAAAGAGAAAAAAGTATTTCAATAGTACAAAAAACAAACGGTATTTTTCTTGCAGATGAAGAGCTTAAATGGACCTCTTTTTCTGCAGACATAGTTTGTAGATGAAGAGGTAAAAACTCTGAAAAAACAAACGACACCTAAGTTGACTTGACTAGTGAGCTATCTATGTCTGCTACTTTATACAAAGAGCTACTGTAATACATTTTGAGTAAAGATCATTTGAGGACCAAACTTTTTTTACATACCAAAGGACTAATCTCCACCATCCATCTTCTCTCCATCTTTATTTGATCTAATGGATGAGATTAATCCCAACAATTTAAAAAACCCACTTTCATCCTTTTTTTTCAAATATTAATATCTTTCAAACCGTTAATCGTTAAGCGAAAAAAAATATACCGTTACGACGAGCATTTAATTATCTTTCTATAGATAGGCTAATTGATATATTTTCGACAAATTTTTTTTTTTTTTCGTTTTTTTCTCGTATTTTTTTCGTGGCCGAAAAAATCATATATGATATTACATATAATATCATATATGATATTACATATCATATATGATATTACATATCATATATGATTTTTTTTTCGGCCAGGAAAAAAAAACGTGAAAAAAATGATTTTTTTTCGAAAGTATATATCAAAGTGCCCGTCTATAGAAAGATAATTAAATGCCCGTCGCGATGGTGTAATTATTTTCGCTTAACGATTAATGGTTTAAGAGATATTTAAATTATAAAAAATGGGTGAAATAATAAAATCATTTTAATCTCAACCATTGATTTCCTTTTTAGATGGATGGTGGGGATGAGTCCCATGGTATGTGAGGAATGTTTGGTTTGTTGAATAACTCGACTCATACATTTTAAACATTTTAATTTGATTTATTCTAAGAGTCGAGTTATATTACAAACCAAACATTCCTCACATACCAAGGGACTCATCCCCACCATCCATCTAAAAAGGAAATCAATTGTTGAGATTAAAAGGATTTTATTATTTCACTCATTTTTTATAATTTAAATATCTCTTAAACCGTTAATCGTTAAGCGAAAATAATTACACCATCGCGACGGGCATTTAATTATCTTTCTATAGACGGGCACTTTGATATACTTTCGAAAAAAAAATCGTTTTTTTCACGTTTTTTTTTCCTGGCCGAAAAAAAAATCATATATGATATTGCATATCATATATGATATGCAATATCATATATGATATTACATATAATATCATATATGATATCATATATGATATTATATGTAAAATCATATATGATATTGCATATCATATATGATTTTACATGTAATATCATATATGATATCATATATGATATTATATGTAATATCATATATGATTTTTTCGGCCATGAAAAAAAAACGTGAAAAAAACGAAAAAAAAAAATTTTGTCGAAAATATATCAATTAGCCTATCTATAGAAAGATAATTAAATGCTCGTCGTAACGGTATATTTTTTTTTGCTTAACGATTAACGGTTTAAAAGATATTAATATTTGAAAAAAAAAAAAAAAGGATGAAAGTGGGTTTTTTAAATTGTTGGGATTAATCTCATCCATTAGATCAAATAAAGATGGAGGGAAGATGGAGGGTGGAGATTAGTCCCTTGGTATGTAAAAAAAGTTTGGTCCTCAAATGATCTTTACTCTTATTCTAAAGTAAACTCAACGCATGATATAGTTTAGTAGACCTTGTGAACCTGAAAGGAACTAGCGGTGTCGCGAGAATCTGATTGAATTTTGTTTTGTGATGGCTATTTTCGTATAAAATACGTAGTATCGAATTTTCTAAAATGCACCCGGTCATCAGGGGCGGAGCTATGTGAGGACCGGAGAGGGTCCCGATCCCCTAGGTCTAAGCCTGTTAGTGTATTTATTTGCCATTTCATGTGTATTTTCGGAAAAAAAAATTATTTCGGCCCTCCCATTTAATATATTTCCCCAATAAAAATTGTTTCGGCCCTCCCACAAAAATTTTTCTAGCTCCGTCACTGCCGGTCATAACACATTGTGTTTCTAGTTATTGTTTAGTTAGTTCATTAATAGGTGAAAAGTAAACTTAGTTTTCACTAAACTTAATCATTTTAATTGAAAATCTTTTTTATTTTATTTTTTTAAATTGTGCATGCGATCACTTTTAGCTTTGGTCCTGTTCCTACTTATGAATCATAAGCATCTCTTTGATCATTTATGGTGATTGTCATTAACGATTCAAAAATAATGTGCACCGTTTCTAATGTCTTAAATAAACAATAATATGTCGATCGTAGAGCTATCTTAGAAGGCGTTTTATATACTATGTGGTGGCTAGTGTGGACTTTTCGGTTTAAGTTTTCCCTCCAAAGCGATTATGTTTGATGAAGTTGTTAATCGCTCTTTTTATTGGTGTAGATATAGATGCAAGGATAGTTTTAGTAGGGTAGATTGGTTTATAAACCTATCTCTTTTATCGCTAGTTGTTCCTTTAACAAATCAGTCGTTCCCAAAAAAAATAAAAAAAATAAATAAAAAATAAAAAAAAATAAAAATGTGTCGAGATATATGACATGCGTATTTGTTGTTGCAGTTGTTCTCGACTTTTACTCTAGTATAATAACATGATTTTGTAACAATAATAGTATTTGTTTACATCCATCCACAATTAAGTTGAAAACCATAACTGTTACCATTTCCATGGCTAAGTATTTGAACTTATCGTATGGGGATATTATTCCTGAGCGTAACATTTTCCTTTAAAATTTTGTTTTTAATGTCATCAAAGCAATTAGAAACCAAGTTTAATATTATCTATAGTATGACATAATTAAAAAGTTATAAGTTAGCTAATACTGCTTAATAAAGTTTATGCCTTCATATTGTTTGATTTTAATTATCATATCCATATTTTACTTCCATTTTAACTAGCATGCTTTTTACACTATGAAATTATGATGGTATTGTTTTACACAGTTTTGAATTTCGATCCCACAACGTTTGTTTGAGTTAATACGTACTCTCAATCAAGACATATTATTACCTCCATTAACTGCCCATATGTTCTCTTCTCTCTTTGCCACTTGATTAACCTCATTTTTAAGTTTGTGCATTTAGATAGTGTTTCCTTAAATGCCATATATTTAATGGCAATATTAAATAGAGAAATTTTTTAAAATGATCTAGTTTTAAAACTATGATCCACTTTTTAGCTAAACAAATCTTTATCAAAATAAACTAGTGTGACTAATTATGGTATTTTCTTGTGACTGAACTAAGAAAAAGTTGAAGGGATGATTATGGATACAATGAACGGTAGAGATTGTGATCCGTGTGACGTGGTTGTGATCAATGGTTTGTGGTTTGTATGGTGAGTGGGTGGATCGATGACATGGCTCTTAAGTCAAAGCAACATTACCACTAAGCTAGTTTGAGGCTATAATTTCTCCAGTTTCATATATAGATAATAAGTTAGAAAAAGAAAAATAAGTAAGCAGAAAAGCTTGGTTTTGGACGATAAAAGAGCAGTGTGAATCAATACCAATTATTTCATAAGCAACATATACAAATGATCAACCTTAAGGAAAAAACATTGACTTCCTAAGACTCTAATTCGTTGCCTCACTAAGTTGACTTGACTAGTGAGCTATCTATGTCTGCTACTTTATACAAAGAGCTACTGTAATACATTTTAATTTGATTTATTCTAAAGTAAACTCAACGCATGATATAGTTTAGTAAACCTTGTGAACCTGGAAGGAACTAGCGGTGTCGCGAGAATCTGATTGAATTTTGTTTTGTGATGGCTATTTTCGTATAAAATATCTAATTTTTTAAAATGCACCCGGTCATCAGGGGCGGAGCTATGTGAGGACCGGAGAGGGTCCCGGCCCCCTAGGTGTAAGCTCGTTAGTGTATTTATTTGTGATTTCATATTTATTTCTGGAAATTTTTTTATTTCAGCCCTCCCATTTAATATATTTCCCAAAAAAAAAATTGTGTCGGCCCTTCCACAGAAATTTTTCTAGCTCCGCCACTGCCGGTCATAACACATTGTGTTTCTAGTTATTGTTTAGTTAATTCATTAATGGGTGCAATCAAATTTTAGCTTTAGTCCCTGTTCCTACTTATGAATCATAAGCATCTCTTTGATCATTTATGGTGCTTGTCATTAACGATTCAAAAATACTGTGCACCGTTTCTAATGTCTTAAATAAACAATAATATGTCGATCGTAGAGCTATCTTAGAAGTAGAGCTATCTTAGAAGGCGTTTTATATACTATGTGGTGGCTAGTGTGGACTTTTCGGTTTAAGTTTTCCCTCCAAAGCGATTATGTTTGATGAAGTTGTTAATCGCTCTTTTTATTGGTGTAGATATAGATGCAAGGATAGTTTTAGTAGGGTAGATTGATTTATAAACCTTTCTCTTTTATCGCTAGTTGTTCCTTTAACAAATCCGTCGTTCCAAAAAAAAAAGTGTCGAGAGTTATGACATGCTATTTGTTGTTGCAGTTGTTCTCGACTTTTACTCTAGTTACTCGTTTGATTCGTATAATAACATGATTTTGTGACAATAAAATTTGTTTACATCCATCCACACTTAAGTTGAAAACCATAACGTACTGTTACCATTATAACATGAAAATGTTCCATGGCTATGTACTTGAACTTTCCTGAACGTAACGTTTTCCTTTAAAATTTTGTTTTAAGTGTCATCAAAGCAATTAGAAACCAAGTTTAGTATTATCTATAGTATGACATAATTAATAAGTTATAAGTTAGCTAATACTGCTTAATAAAGTTTATGCCTTCATATTGTTTGATTTTAATTATCATATCCATATTTTACTTCCATTTTAACTAGCATGCTTTTTACACTATGAAATTATGATGGTATTGTTTTACACAGTTTTGAATTTCGATCCCACAACGTTTGTTTGAGGTAATACTCTCTCAATCAAGACATATGACCACTACAAAAAACAGGAGGACGGGCAACGAGACTTTCGGCGGCGACGTACTTGTCCCCGCCGAAAGTCGCTAAACGACAAAATAGAGCTGAGCTGGCACACAAAAACGCTGACCTTGTATTGCATTTTCAACGCACACTTTCAGCGGGGACATGTCCCCGCCGAAAGTGTTTTTTAAAGACCGCAACTTTGACCAAAATATTGCTCTTTTTATTGTCTCGGTCATTATTCCCGCCATTACATTTGGCGGGGAATACATTTCTTTTGGCGGGGACATGTCCCCGCTAAAAGATGTTACCAAAAATTTCGTTTTTCCCTCTAAGCATTTACGTTATCCCGCCAAATGTTTTCGCGAAGTTCGAGCACTTTTAGCGGGGACATGTCCCCGCCATAAATAATCCCACCAAATATTTTGGCGAAGTTCGACTCGTTCGTTTAACATCTCGTGTGATACGACATCATCTGGACTCGTTCGTTTAACATCTCGTGTGATCCCACGTCATCTCCACTCGTTCGTTTAACATCTCGTGTGATACGACATCATCTGGACTCGTTCGTTTAACATCCCGTGTGATACCACGTCATCTCGACTCGTTCGTTTAACATCTCGTGTGATACGACATCATCTCGACTCGTTCGTTTAACATCTCGTGTGATCCCACGTCATCTGGACTCGTTCGTTTAACATCCCGTGTGATACCACGTCATCTCGACTCGTTCGTTTAACATCCCGTGTGATCCCACGTCATCTGGACTCGTTCGTTTAACATCTCGTGTGATACGACATCATCTGGACTCGTTCGTTTAACATCTCGTGTGATCCCACGTCATCTCGACTCGTTCGTTTAACATCTCGTGTGATACCACGTCATCTGGACTCGGTCGTTTAACATCCCGTGTGATCCCACGTCATCTGGACTCGGTCGTTTAACATCCCGTGTGATACTACGTCATCTGGACTCGGTCGTTTAACATCTCGTGTGATACGACATCATCTGGACTCGTTCGTTTAACATCCCGTGTGATCCCACGTCATCTGGACTCGTTCGTTTAACATCCCGTGTGATACCACGTCATCTCGACTCGTTCGTTTAACATCTCGTGTGATACGACATCATCTCGACTCGTTCGTTTAACATCTCGTGTGATCCCACGTCATCTGGACTCGTTCGTTTAACATCCCGTGTGATACCACGTCATCTCGACTCGTTCGTTTAACATCCCGTGTGATCCCACGTCATCTGGACTCGTTCGTTTAACATCTCGTGTGATACGACATCATCTGGACTCATTCGTTTAACATCTCGTGTGATCCCACGTCATCTCGACTCGTTCGTTTAACATCTCGTGTGATACCACGTCATCTGGACTCGGTCGTTTAACATCCCATGTGATCCCACGTCATCTGGACTCGGTCGTTTAACATCCCGTGTGATCCCACGTCATCTGGACTCGTTCGTTTAACATCTCGTGTGATCCCACGTCATCTCGACTCGTTCGTTTAACATCTCGTGTGATACCACGTCATCTGGACTCGGTCGTTTAACATCCCGTGTGATCCCACGTCATCTGGACTCGGTCGTTTAACATCCCGTGTGATACTACGTCATCTGGACTCGGTCGTTTAACATCTCGTGTGATACGACATCATCTGGACTCGTTCGTTTAACATCCCGTGTGATCCCACGTCATCTGGACTCGTTCGTTTAACATCCCGTGTGATACCACGTCATCTCGACTCGTTCGTTTAACATCTCGTGTGATACGACATCATCTCGACTCGTTCGTTTAACATCTCGTGTGATCCCACGTCATCTGGACTCGTTCATTTAACATCCCGTGTGATACCACGTCATCTCGACTCGTTCGTTTAACATCCCGTGTGATCCCACGTCATCTGGAGTCGTTCGTTTAACATCTCGTGTGATACGACATCATCTGGACTCGTTCGTTTAACATCCCGTGTGATCCCACGTCATCTGGACTCGGTCGTTTAACATCCCGTGTGATACCACGTCATCTCGACTCGGTCGTTTAACATCTCGTGTGATCCCACGTCATCTCGACTCGTTCGTTTAACATCTCGTGTGATACGACATCATCTGGACTCGTTCGTTTAACATCTCGTGTGATCCCACGTCATCTCGACTCGTTCGTTTAACATCCCGTGTGATCCCACGTCATCTGGACTCGGTCGTTTAACATCCCGTGTGATACTACGTCATCTGGACTCGGTCGTTTAACATCTCGTGTGATACGACATCATCTGGACTCGTTCGTTTAACATCCCGTGTGATCCCACGTCATCTGGACTCGTTCGTTTAACATCCCGTGTGATCCCACGTCATCTGGACTCGTTCGTTTAACATCTCGTGTGATACGACATCATCTGGACTCGTTCGTTTAACATCCCGTGTGATCCCACGTCATCTGGACTCGGTCGTTTAATAAAAATGTGCACATGTTTCGGCAAAGTTACTACCAAATAATTTCGTTTTTCCCTCTCAGCATTTACTTTATCCCGCCAAATGTTTTGGCGTAGTGCAAAAACTTTTCGCGGGGACTTGTCGCCGCGGAAAGTAAACCAAAATTTAGCTCTATTATTATCAGATCTGCAATTCGCAGTTGTAAAAAACAAAAAACCATCTTCTCCTTCTGCTTCTGCTCCACCATCACCGCAACCCACTACTCCCTTCCACCACCGCAACCCACTACTCCCATCCACCACCGCAACCCACTACTCCCATCCACCACCGCAACCCACTACACCACTCCGCCACCGCAACCCACTACTCCCATCCACCACCGCAACCCACTACACCACTCCACCACCGCAACCCACTACACCACTCCACCATCATCTCGACCACAGACGGTCTACATTGTGCCCCATCTCCACCACCGCAACCCACACTCGCACCACTACACCACCACCATCTCCACCACCGCAACCCACACTCGCACCACTACACCACCACGTATAACTTTATTGTTGTTAATTCTTAATTGTTTTGCGTTTATTGTTGTTAATTCTTAATTGTTTTGTTCGCTGCAGGGGGTGTTTGTTATAAGCCGAGACCACAGACGAGAGCCCCAACAGGGGGTGTTTGTTATAAGCCGAGACCACAGACGAGAGCCCCAACAGGGGGTGTTTGTTCGCTGCAAAACAGCCCCAACACAGGTATCCAAAAAAAACGGACTAGTTTACTTAATGTTATGATATATAAGCCGAAATTGACAATGTGAATATGTTAGTACTATATGGTATTTGATCGTCTCATATATTGTAAATGATTATAGGACTTTAGTGATTAATCATCCCATAGAAAACCCGTCCGAAATTAATTTATTAGAAATTAATTTCGGAAAGTCCCCTGTTTGGGACTGCTTTTTGAATGTTTTGTCTCATTTAGGATATGAATGCGTATAATTGATTTACTATTTGTGAAAATTTCGACAGTGTTTCCCCTTTACTCCTACGAATATGTCTTTAATGCACATATTTGGGGAGTTGAGGGGAAATGCTGCCGAAATTTTCTCAAATAGTAAATTCTGTTATACGCATTCATATATGAGACGAAACATTCAAAGAGTGGGTTAGGATTGCCTTCCATAGTTGGATTAGGTGAACAAAACGCGCAACTCGTAATTGCATCATTAAAACGCATAACTTGTGAACATGTTTAATTCTATATAATTATTTGTTGCATCATTAAAACGCAGTTATGCCAGTTGATAAGAGTTGGGTCTCATTATCTCGTGCTAGCCTCGATTTTTTAAAAGGTCTTAAAGCTTTTTGCGCGTATGCCAAGGACTTTGTGAATATTGATGGGAATATACATTGTCCATGTGCTAGTTGTTATAACAATGGTTGGATAAAGTACGAAGATTTGTTTGATCACATACACTCAAATGGTTGGGACCAAAGTTATACGAAATGGTATAATCACGGTGAACCGGATACCCGAACATTGGTACCCAACACAAATCATCCCGGGACGAGTGATATGGCTGATTTCCTTCATGATATGTGTCCGAATGAGCCAACTCAAGAAAATATTGGCGAGACAAGTAACGAGCCAACTCAAGCAACAACACTTCCTCAACGTAACGAGTTTGAAGCGTTACTTGCCACTGCTAACGACCCACTATACCCGGGCTGTACATGGATGTCTTCATTGGACTTTATGGCAAAGTTTACGAACATTAAGGTCAAAGGTAAAATGAGTGACACCACGTTTAACGAAACACTAAAATTTCTACGTGAATGCTTCCCGCCCGTTCTAGGATACAAAATCCCACCGTCATACTATGAAATAAAGAAAACATATAAAACGATCGGGTTAGGATACGAATCCATACATGCTTGTGTAAATGATTGTTTTTTATATTGGGGGGTGGTTAACGAAGATTTGCAGAATTGTCCCATCTGTGATGCTAGTAGATGGAAAGACAAGAACACACTGGGTAAGAAAGTTCCTAACAAGGTGTTGCGTTACTTTCCTATCATTCCTAGACTACAACGTTTGTACAAGTCTAAACACACTGCAAAACATATGACTTGGCATGCGTCTGGGCAGTCTACGGAGAACGGTAAGATGCAACACCCGGTTGATGGTGAAGCATGGAAGGAATTTGATATCGAGTATAAGAAAGAATTTGCTTATGAAAAAAGAAACGTCCAATTAGGGTTGGCTGCTGATGGTTTCAATCCGTACGGCAACCTTAGTCAGTCTTACAGTATGTGGCCGGTAATATTAACAACATACAATATGCCTCCTTGGATATGTATGAGAGAGACTTCTCTTATGTTGACGTTGTTAATTCCGGGCCCTAAATCACCCGGGAAGGACATAGATATTTACTTGAGGCCTTTGATTGAAGACCTTAAGACTTTATGGAAAGATGGGGTTATGACTACGGACGCTGTTACAAGCGAAGAATTCTGTATGAAAGCAGCGCTTTTATGGACTATCAATGACTTTCCCGCTCGAAGTAGTTTGTCTGGGTGGAGTGGGCAAGGTTACAAGGCATGTCCGACCTGTAATATAGAGACTCCATCTATGCGCGTGTTAAGCAAAACCGCTTATGTTGGTCACAGAAGATTCTTAAAAGCCAACAACAGATGGCGGAAGAACAGAAAGGCATTCTATACTCAGCTCGATGATAGACCACCTCCTAAAAAATATACCAGTCATGACATCTTGACTCAACTTGGGAAATTGCCTATACGTATCCCGGGGAAACATCCAAGTTTTGGGGGTGCGAAGAAAAAACGTGATCCTGACCGCAAATTGAATTGGACCAAAGTATCTATTTTCTACGAGCTAAAGTATTGGTCTTTTCTTACACTAAAACACAATTTAGATGTCATGCATATCGAAAAAAATGTGTGTGAAAGTGTGTTGGGTACTTTGTTAATGAATGACAAATCAAAAGACACCAACAAGGCAAGACAAGACTTACAAAATTTGAATATTCGTAATGCTTTGTGGCTCGTCAACAAAGGCGGTGGGAAGTGCTCTAAGCCTCATCCCACGTACTCTTTCACAACTGAAGAAAGAAATCTTTTTTGTCAATTCATCAAAGGTACGCGTTTTATTTCAGAATTTATTTGTTCCAATTCAATTCGCGTATTCATTTCGACAACTTATTCTAATATCATGATTTTTTTTCCCAATTGATCAAAGGTGTTAAACTACCCGATGGGTTCGGATCTAACTTCAAGCATAAAGTGACAGACAGTGATAACAACATAACAGGCTTGAAGGCTCATGACTGCCATATAATGATGCAACGGTTACTTCCTGATGGACTTCAAAATTACTTGAAGGACCAAACCACCGCAACACCAATAATCAAGCTTTGTTCATTCTTCAAACAAATATGCGCTCGAACTTTGATGGTGGATGACATGTTGAAAGCTAAAGAACAGCTTATCAATATTTTGTGCAGTTTCGAGCAAATCTATCCTCCAGCTTTTTTTGACATTATGATTCACTTGGTTATTCATCTACCCGAAGAGGCTATTCAAGGCGGGCCTGTTTACATGAGGTGGATGTATCCATTTGAAAGGTATATGAAAAAGCTCAAAAATTATGTCAGAAATAAAGCTAAGCCTGAAGGATCAATAGCGGAGGGTTATATTGCTGATGAAGCATTAACTTTCTGTTCGCATTATTTTCGGGGTGTTGAGACGAGATTTAATCGTCCTGACCGGAATGAGGACGGTCCAAGCCCAACATGTCGATTTCAAGTGTTTCGATCAGCCTGTAAACTGAATGGTAAACAATCATTAATTCGGCTTGAACCGGACGCAATGCAGAAAGTAGTATGGTATGTACTACACAACAGTCATGAAATCGACCCGTACATGAACGAGTACAAGAGGTACACGTTTTATTTCAAAATTTTGTTTTACGTAAGTTATTATTCGACGACTTATTCTAATATCATGAACATTTACAGGGAATTTCCTGGCAATGACATACAAGAAGGATTTCCTCCCTGGTTTGGGAACAAGGTAGACTTGTTGTATGTAAAACCCTGTAAAAATAACGACTATTACTCATCTATATCTATTCTTAACTTTTTTTTCTTAGATTCGTGAATTGAAAGTAAAGGACGACCCAAGTTGTACTTCCGAGTTGTTCGCTTTGGCTTGTGGGCCATCATGTGCTGCATTCTCAGCCAACTCTTGCACAGTGAACGGTGTGAAGTTTATCGTACACGACCGTGATTTACGTCGTTCAACCCAAAACAGCGGAATTTCAACTCCTAATCCTAGCGGAGGAATGTATTATGGCCAGCTTGAAGAAATTATCGAGCTTGAATATATTCCGTTCAAGGTTGTGTTGTTCAAAGTTAAATGGTTCGACACTAATAACAATGGTCGCATAAAACGTTGTACCTATAGAAACAACATTACACAAATTATGACAGATCGTGTATCGTTTGAAAGTGAACCATACATTCTTGCAACACAAGCAACACAAGTCTTTTACCTTGATTTCCCGGGTAAACGTGGTAATGTCAAGGCCGTCCAAGATTCTTATCATCGAAAGATTTGGAACCCGGATATCATCGTGGTAGAAGACAATCAGGATGTTGTACATGACAACACATCATCACATGTCACACTCTCTGCTGAGTTGGATACGTTGAATTATGACACCATAAATAGAGATGTTGAGCCAGCGGAAGTTGAGGCACCACCACAACCAATTATCACTTATGTCGACGACGACGAAGATAATATTGATTATGATGACCACGTTCCTCATGATTTAGCATCTGATGGTGAAGATTACGTCGATCGTGAAGATGAAGCTGACACTAATAATGAGGGTTTTTATCTTAGTGATGAGGGAGATTGATCTCAAATTGTAATTTGTTAAATGACACTTATTTGAATGAAATTGTTATCAAGTGGTTAAATGTGTTTATTTATTTATTTAATTATTTATTATTATTATTATTATTATTATTATTTTTTTGTATAAATTGTTATTTATTTCAATGTGTGTGTATATGCGTATATGTGTATATGTGTTTATTCACTAATTATATTTTCTTGTACTAGTACGTTTACAGATGCTTCACCATCGGGATCCCAGGAGGCTTCACCATCACCAGCTGAGTCTACAGGTACCCTGGAGGAGGGGAGTGGGGGGACTCACGAGTAGCGTATGGGTTGATTTATATTTGTTTTGGGTTATGGACAAATGTTTGGATAGTTTCATGATTATTATGTGTTTATGTGTTAGGATTCCCGCTACATTATTCCCACGTATAGTTTTGTAGCGTATAGCGGATAGCTAGCTTATGTAGTGATCATGTGATAACGGTTTTTGAACCGTATTTTGCGAATTTGGATACAAACACATGATTATGTTAATTTTTAAGAAATTTGGATATGTATCATATTATGTTTGGCGAATTTGTGATTTGAGTGTCTTGTGGTATTGTAATTAGGTTATATACAGGTTCTGGATTTGTAGTGTTAATGTAGATTTTTTCCGGAAAAAATCTGGAAATTACCCATTTTGCAGCAATTTGCTGCAAAATGGGTCAGACTCTTTTCGCGGGGACATGTCCCCGCCAAAAGGTTCCTACATTAATAGTGAGTACAACTTTCTGCGGGAACATGTCCCCGCTAAAAACGCACACCATTTATTTGGAAATTCTTTTAGCGGGGACGCGTCCCCGCGAAAAGAGTCTGACCATTTTCTTGGAAAAACACTTTCAGCGGGGACTCGTCCCCGCCAAAAAGGATTGCCACGCTGGCAATTTGACCTGACCAATATTGTCCACGCTGGCGGCGTGGGTCCCACGTGTCACCGCTAAAAGAGTGCTACGTCGCCGCCGAAAGTTTACAGCGTGGGGCTTTGCCCGAGGAACTTTCTGCGGGGACATGTCCCCGCCAAAAGGTTTCTGCGGGGAGAAGTCCCCGCCGAAAGCGAGAAAATGTCCCCGCTAAAAGCAGCTGTTGTTGTAGTGGACCTCCATTAACTGCCCATATGTTCTCTCTTTGCCACTTGCTTAGCCTCATTTTTAAGTTTGTGCATTTAGATAGTGTTTCCTTAAATGCCATATATATATATATATATATATATATATATATATATATATATATATATATATATATATATATATATATATATATATATATATATATACTACATATAATGCATGAAACACTCTCTCTCCAAAATTTTCAGATTTACAAAAAATAATGCATGGTTTACAACACTTTAATGCACCCAATTTTCAGAATTACAACCAAGTAAGCATATTGTACAACAAAAAACAGCTTTGTGTCATTTTAACACCAAAATTCTACTAAACAACATTAATGCTAATAAAAACACCCCTTCACCAAAAATTACAACCATTTAAGCACAATGTACAATACCTTTTAAGTAAATACAACTCATAAAACATAAAGCACAAGTATGTAAAGCACAATGATTTTAAGGTCAACAATCTATTCAACACATATAATTAATACACTAATTAATTCACCCATTCACCAAAATATACAATCATTTAACCATGATGTACAAGCTAATCAAGCTACTAAGCCAAGTACTTAAAAATAAAGCATTAGGCTGGGCACAGTGGTCGGTCGACCGGACAGGTCGCCCCTGCGCTGACCGAGTCGCCGCCACTGCAACCACAAGGACGAACGGCTCCAAAATTCACAAACAAGTCACCCCCTCGATCGATTAATGCATTCGACAAACGAAGAAAAAAAAATGTACCGTTAAATATCAAAACAAAAACGAAGATGAAACGAAACGAAAGAAGAAAAGAACAATCATCAATGAAGCCAAAACAAACATCAAACTTATTCCATCTATGGTCCACGAACCAAAAGTATACACCAACAATAAAACCCAACATCTACATCTACCTCAGTTCTAACCCCATCCCAAAACCACCATCACGGTCAACACAACATAAAACCTTAGAGAGAGTTTTCGTCTGATATTCAAGAAAAGGGTATGATTTTCTTGCAAACATAGATTGATGGTTATGTTCGGTTATCAAGATAAGAAAGAAAATAAGAGTATGTGATGTTTGTGTGGCTGTAAATCATGGCTGCGTATTTGTGTAAGGGAAATTAGGGTAGGAATGAGGTAATTTAGGTTTTGTAAACGTATTTATAAGTCCTAACATTTGGGTTATATACCGGTTTGGTTGTTAATTAGGTTGGACAGATGATATCACAAATTGTTGGTAGTTTTATCATGGGCCTTAATAGATATTGTTGATTAAAGTTTGTTTAGGCTAAAAATGGTTTTAGACTAATTGCCTTGGTAATTGAGCCGTATATTATTTGTATGGTATAGTTGATTTTGGGCTAATTTTGATATTTGGTTCAAGTGAATATTGTATATTAAAAATGAAAATGTAGGGGATATATATAGTGTAAAACAGATGGATTTTTTTGAAATAAAAAAAATATAAATGTCGGTCGCATTACTATGCCTAAAAGGTCGCATGTAGGTCAGAAAATTTAAAGGTGATTGTGCTAAAGGAAAGAATCAAGATTTCTGTTTGGGGTAGCTCGATTAACAGTAAATGAAATTATACTAATGCTTTTTTATTTTTTTTATGCCCAATACCGTCTTCCACGATGTATGGGAGGTTGAGATGTAGACAATCTTACCCCTACCTAAGGTAGAGAGGCTACTTCCAGTTCTATCTAAAGATAGGGAAGGACCTCTGGAAGGGGGTCAGGATCGAACCATTAACCTCTAGGTTAAGATGCAAGGGGTTTTGCAACTGATCTAACACTAAAATATTGTTATTTGTAAACTAATCGTTAAAAAAATATGGTCGCATAACATCATATTACCAGAAAATATAGTCACAGGGTACCCGCCGCCGCATTGCGCGGGTACCCTGCTAGTATATATATATATATATATATAGGGGAGGGTTAATGTGAGATCAAACTTAAAGTTGTAAAAATAAGATTTAGTCTAAACAAGCACTAAAACCATTTTATAAATAACCATATTAGCAATAATACACAAAAAATAAAGTATTAATACGAATTAACATCTTAGCAACTAATAACCAACTGATACATGAGTTTGGATTAGTGATACACAACTATAAATTTACATGTCGAATCAAAGTGTATCACCTTAACCTGATACATTACATGTCGAATCAAAGTGTATCACCTTAGTTTCATCAATTTAAAAAAGAAAATCATCGGAACTTTAACAATTTTAGTTGTACTCAATAAAAAAAATTAATTTTACTTTAACATGACTACAACCCGGTGCCAAAAAGAGTATGCATTGTGGTTGACAGCATCTTCATGAACTGCAACCCAAACTTGAGCTAACAAGATTTCTTCTTCTACTGACCAACGATTATTCATTTCAAATGTTTGAAGTTTGAAATTTTTTTGTAAATTGGTATGCTATTTATAGTCGTTTGAAACAATAGGAGCGGGATATATTTAAAATTCAAATTCCAATAGGAGCGGGATATATTTAAAATTCAAAATTTAATAATATAGTATTTTAATGTTTAATGAATGAAATTGTTGATAGTAGAATTTGTAAATTGTTATTTTAAAAAAAAGGTGGGTCCCTGTAAGTGGTGTTATTTGGTGTTATGATTTCCTGATGTTTTTTGGTGTTATGTTATTTGCTGTTGAGATGATGTGGCGCTGATGTGACACTGAGTTATTTCATAACTCAAGTTATGGCTCCTTATGCTCTTAACATTGAAATAACACTAGATATGATGTAGGTGCAAGTTGAATCAATTAAAGACTAAGGAGAAGTTGTACATAACTATCATGCTTGTAGCTATTTATACTTGACGAGGCTAGTAGAGAAAATAGTGGAATGGTAACTAAATTAAAATATCTTATATATAACAATTAACACAAATATAAGAATGGCCTCATGGGTTTAATGTTAACAACAACTAGCTAGTGTTAACTTAGAAAGTGTTATCGGCAGTTGGCGGCCTCATGAGCAAGAATGGCTCAAGTTGTATTGAAATCCACTAGTATAAGTAAGGTATGCAAACATAACAATCTTGAAAATGCATCTTGACTCGTTGAGGCAGAATAAGCAAGTAAGAAACAAAAGTGAAAATATAAATGCAATTCGACAAAGTTACGGTAATCCAATTTTTTCTCTTGGTCATATACTATACGATACTTGGATCTTAACTTGTGAGTTAGAACTTTTCAAAGCACAATAAATAGTGGGATGGAGGTGAGATCCATGACAAAAAACAAAAATCTAAAGAACAAATAAGCATATCCTAGCCTTTCATTTTATTTTCATCCAACGGTATATATCAAACAAAAAAAAAAAATAACAAAGGAAAGACAAAATTGACATTCTAGCTCATTTAATATAAAAACCCTCTTTCCACATTTTTTTAAAAAATACCATATTTTGCAAACGGTAAATCTTCAAGAAATGAAAAATACATCATCGCAACGAGAATTAAATCATCTGTCTATACATATGCACTTTTGTATACTTTTGACGATTTTTTTTATTTTTTATTTTTTTTTTTAAATTTCCATCTATATATGAACCAGTAGAAATGTTTAACCCTTGCTCTTAGTGAGACTCGTGGAAGAAAGTACAAACAGATGATTGGTAACCCACAACTCAAGAGCCAAGTGGCGTGTTTGAACATGGTGATAATGATGGTCGCCTTCATCTTCACGACCTTCACGACTTCCAGAATGAAGATGGCCTTATTTAATTACTTCCGAGAACGCCTATTCCAACAATAAATTAAGCGAATGTGATCCCCAAGCCACATGCCACACAAGTCTTTCATGGCCGATTGAAAGACAATCCAAATACATATAACTATGAAGCATGTTCTGGTACGGTAAGATTTTGTGTGCTAGTTTTAAATGGAAGAGAAGTAGGTGCCTGGTGGATATTTGTGAATACAAAGTTTCATTACAAAAAAGTTGGGATCACACTTGTTAAAGTTTCAGCAAAGAATAATCAATGTGTTGCAAATAAAGTAGATGAATGGGTTGTATTTAATGGTGAGAAAGAATTAAATGTAGGTAGTTGGAAGTTGAAGGGATGATTATGGATACGACGAACGGTAGAGATTGTGATCCGTGTGATCAATGGTTGAAGGTTTGTTTGGTGAGTGTCTGGATCGATGACATGGAAAGCAACACTCAAATTGAAGGAGAAAGCTTGGCTTTGGACAATAAAAGAGCAGTGTGAATCAAACCAATTATTTCATAAGCAACATATACAAATGATCAATAGATATGAGTTACTACTAACATCGATCAACCTTCAAGAATAAACATTGACTTCCTAAGACTCTAATTCATTGCCTTACTAAGTTGACTTGACTAGTGAGCTATCTATGTCTGCTACTTTATAGTTTATACAAAGAGCTACTGTAATACATTTTAAACATTTTAATTTGATTTATTCTAAAGTAAACTCAACGCATGATATAGTTTAGTAGACCTTGTGAACCTGAAAGGAACTAGCGGTGTCGCGAGAATCTGATTGAATTTTGTTTTGTGATGGCTATTTTCGTATAAAATATCGAATTTTTTAAAATGCACCCAGTCATCAGGGGCGGAGCTATGTGAGGACCGGAGAGGGTCCCGGTCCCCTAGGTCTAAGCCTGTTAGTGTATTTATTTGTCATTTCATCTGTATTTTCGGAAAAAAAATTATTTCGGCCCTCCCATTTAATATACTTCCTCAAAAAAATTGTTTCGGCCCTCCCACATAAATTTTTCTAGCTCCGCCACTGCCGGTCATAACACATTGTGTTTCTAGTTATTGTTTAGAATTAGTTCATTAATGGGTGAAAAGTAAACTTAGTTTTCACTAAACTCAATCATTTTAATTGAAAACATTTTTTATTTTATTTTATTTAATTGTGCATGCGATCACTTTTAGCTTTGGTCCCGTTCCTACTTATGAATCATAAGCATCTCTTTGATCATTTATGGTGATTGTCATTAACGATTCAAAAATAATGTGCACCTTTTCTAATGTCTTAAATAAACAATAATATGTTGATCGTAGAGCTATCAGGCGTTTTATATACTATGTGGTGGCTAGTGTGGACTTTTCGGTTTAAGTTTTCCCTCCAAAGCGATTATTTTTGATGAAGTTGTTAATCGCTCTTTTTATTGGTGTAGATACAGATGCAAGGATAGTTTTAGTAGGGTAGATTGGTTTATAAACCTTTCTCTTTTATCGCTAGTTGTTCCTTTAACAAATCCGTCGTTCCAGAAAAAAAAAAAAAAAAAAAATGTGTCGAAAGATATGACATGCGTATTTGTTGTTGCAGTTGTTCTCGACTTTTACTCTAGTATAAATAACATGATTTTGTAACAATAATATAAATGCAAATGGTGAGTGAGATTCGACAAAGTTTCGCTAATCCAATTTTTTTCTCTTGGTCATATGCTATACGATACTTGTATCTTAACTTGTTAGTGAGAACTTTTCAAAACACAATAAATAGTGGGATAAAGCTATTCTTTTTTAAAAATTTGGACAAATCAAGTAGTTGATTCAAATTAATGTTTTGAATAAACATATCACAATCAAGCTCAAACACAACTATGAACATTCTTTTTAAAAATAAGTAAGCAGAAAAGCTTGGTTTTGGACGATAAAAGAGCAGTGTGAATCAATACCAATTATTTCATAAGTAAACTCAACGCATGATAGTTTAGTAGACCTTGTGAACATGGAAGGAACTAGCGGTGTCACGAGAATCTGATAGAATTTTGATTTGTGACTATTTTCGTATAAAATATTGAATTTTTTAACTCGTTAAATTGTATAAACGATCACTTTTAGCTCTGATTCCGTCCATACTTAAGAATCATAAGCATCTCTTTGATCATTTATGGTGATTGATCATTAACGATTCAAAAATGGTATGCAGAGTTTATGATGTCTTGTATAAACAATAATGTGTCGACTGTCGAGAAAATATGACATGCGTATTTGTTGTTGCAGTTGTTCTCGACTTTTACTCTAGTATATATAATAACATGATTTTGTAACAATAATCAATAATGTTTGTTTACATCCATCCACACTCAAGTTGAAAACCGTAACTGTTACCATATAACATGTATTTGAACTTATCGTATGGGGATTATTCCTGAACGTAACATTTTCCTTTAAAATTTTGTTTTTAATGTCATCAAAGCAATTAGAAACCAAGTTTACTATTATCTATATAGTATGACATAATTAATAAGTTATAATTTACTTTAGTTATCATATACCAAATACCATATTTTTACTTCCATTTTAACTAGCCTGCTTTTTACACTATGAAATTGTTTTACACAGTTTTGAATTTCGATCCCACAACGTTTGTTTGATGTGACAAACTTAACACCGTTTGAGTTACTATTAAGTTTTTGGTTTGCAAATATTCTCTCAAATTAGTTTTAAAATAACCTACTTTTAAAACTATGATCCACTTTCTAGAATATTAGCTACTCCACATGTTTTAAAACTAGGTTATTTTAACTCGTTTACTATCAAAATAAACTAGTGCAACTAACCGATTATGCGACTCTATTAACATTTTTGCACGTCTCTCATCTTTTATTAAATAAAGTACAAGTGGTTGATTGGTTGCGTAAGTTATCTCTAAATTGATTTGACTTTACATTTTTTGTGCAGCCAAATTTTGTCTCTTTTCAAAAGAAAAAATAAATATGATTTTTTTAAAAAAAGACAAAATTTGTTTGCACAAAAATACAATAGATGTCAGCCGCACACAAAAAATATCACCACCACTAGTACTTTTCAAGCTAAAATTGAGACATTTGTCAAAATATTAATGGAGTCTTACAGTCGATTGGTCATACTGATCTAGGTACTTTGAGAAATGAGTGGCTTAGAAAGTGGATCATGGTTTAAAAACGAACTATTTTGAGAATTTTCTCTATTAAACATTGAATCTCTAATAAATATGCTTCAAATTGATCGTTAACTAACATGTATTGTTAGCACAGATTGTAGGATGACATCCATTTATACAAAAGGTCCTAGCTATCAAGAGATGAAAAATCTAGTAGCGTTTTGGTGGTAGTTGTGTTTGTGTAAATGATGTGAACTTCCATGGAAAACAATGCAATTGTCCATAGTTGTCAAAAACGAGATCCTGATCGTAAGATTGTACGATCTTACAAACAAAAAACGATCAGGATCTTAACAAGATCGTAATTCAAGTAGGATCATAGGATCGCACGTAACATCGTAGGATCGTCTAATATTTTTAATTTTTAACTATTATTATTATTATTATTATTATTATTATTATTATTATTATTATTATTATTATTATTATTATTCATAAGTCTATGTCTTAAAACCCAATGATTAAGAATTCTTTATAAAAGCTATTATTTTTATGTTGGTAATTAATTGTCTTTTGCAAAATTAATGAAGGTCAAATCATTATATTTTTATGAACTATTTAGAAATAGTTTAGATGCGTCTTTTTTGGTGCATTATGAAAAAACGATTTCGTGCTTTGCAACATGTCAGAAACTTGTTTTTTAAGTAAACTATCTAGTACTTGACTCAATTTTGTTCCTAATTTATTTTATGTTTCATATAAAAGGCATGAATTATATATTTAAAAAATTTAGTAATATTATCAGAGTATCATAATTTATTTTATTTGATTATCAAGAAAAAAATCTATTATAAATTATGTCGTTTCATTTTTAGAAAAAATTCATTTATATTTTTGCATTAATCAATATATTGTAATAAAAAAATCACAGATCACGTACCAATAAATTAACACTATATTTTTGCACTAATCTAAATGTTATCACGAAAAAACCTATAATAAAAAACATTGAACAAGAAGTAGGTGCACATATGTAGTAACTTTGTGCAAATGAGCATTGCAATATATCTTATATTTTACTACTACGGTACTTGAACATATAATTTTTTCTTTTATCATCCATTTAGATTCGTTTATCATATGAAATATAAAACTAGAACCCCTATACAAAAAATATATATATTTTCATAGGATCTTACTATCTCAATTTGATCCTACGATCACGATCTTACAAAGCTGAAAACGATTTTATGTAGGATCCTGATCTTGTCAAACTTGATCCATATATTTGGGGAAGTGATTTGCATACTCTAAAAAATGATTGGCACACTCAAATTTTGAGTGTATTGACATTTATACCCTCACATTGTTTGGACTTATTCTTATCATGTAAGAGTATAAATGTCAACACACTCACATTTTGAGTGTGCTAATCATTTTTGAAAGTGTGCAAATCACCTCCCATATATTTGTGTTGCTTTAAATGTTACGACACGTGACAAGATGAGATTCGCAGTCAACAATAATGCTAGTTAACATTGAATATACTAGAAACTAGATATAGGTGTTTGTTGAATCATTTAAAGACTAAAGAGAAGTTGTACATAAGTATTATGCTTGTAGCTATTTATGGTTGACGAGGCTCGTAGAGAAAATAGTGGAATGGCAATTAAATTAAAATATCTTATATGCATCTTGACTCGTTGAGGCGGTATAAGCAAAAGTAAGAAACAAAAGTGAAAATATAAATGCAAATGGTGAGTGAGATTCGACAAAGTCTGGCTACTCCAATTTTTCTCTTGGTCATATACTATACGATACTTGTATCTTAACTTGTGTGTGAGAACTTTTCAAAGCACAATAAATAATGTTTTGAATAAACATATCATAATCAAGCTCAAACTAACGTTAATACTTGTACAATACTATCAAGTTAAAGTGCAACAAAAAGTGTTAGGTTGTTTTGGGAGTATGGCCCAAACATCAAAATATTCGTTTAGACAACACAACAATGAACATTCTTTTTAAAAATAAGCACATATTAAGAGGCCTAATGATCATTCTTTACATTGTCACTTATAAACTCGATCATGTATATTAATATGGGATTCATGTGCCATTTGCTTCTCTAATGTTGAGGCTTACTTAACTACTAACATCAAGAATCAATAAGACTAATTAAGAGGTTTATCATAACACACTTGTTGAAGAAAAGCCTAACCACCTAAGAAATTAAGGCTCGTATATTATTAAGATGTTACATTTCAAACCCGCACGCTAAAACAATTTCGCAAACAAAAACATTCATAAACATATCCAATTCGGTAAACACTAAACAAATTAAAACCCGAATGCTGAACAACAATTCTTCATCTTCATATTCTTCCTTACTTTCAAGGTAATACTTAACAACACTTTTGAAGGCGAGTTATCGATTTCCCATGTGGCTTCACAGCATTGTACACACTCATGAGTACGGCTGAGGAAGTAGTTCTCTAAGTCGACCTCATTATCCACAAACCCCTTGTGACCAAATAAGTTGCGAATCAGCCGTAACAGGGGTATACATTGCATCCTCGTCACCAGGCGGCGGCGGATTTCTAGGGTTGGGAAAGCAACAATAGAAGCGCCTAGCCAATGCTTGATACAAACTTCCATCTAGGATGATCCCCTTGATTAAGCTCACCCATCAACATTAGTGGTCTAAGTGTCACTTGAATCTAACACATTAGGGAAGCACTACAAGCACCGTGTGGCCTGTCAAGCCATTTCTGTTTAGGATCCCCCACCAAACCTATGCCTTTGATTATATCCATGAGGGCTTGCATGAAGGACCACTATCCAATTTTTAGGTTAGCCCACCGTATCATATCCCGGATACAGTGGCTGTCAACACCATGGTTAACGTAAAAATTGGATATTGGTCTTTCAAGCAAGCCCTCAAGGATATAATCAAAGGCATATCACAAGCACGGTGTGACTTGATATCTCTTGCCATTTCTGTCCGAATCACCCACCAAAACCAAACCTAGGTTTGGTGGGTGATCCAGATAGAAATGGCCCGAGATATCAAGTCACACCGTGCTTGTGATGCTTCCCAAATGTGTTAGATTCAAGATGAGGACCATCCCGGCGTAAGGCAAACTCTGCTCTAATGACTCAATGGCGCGATGAAATCTACATGTTCAATATATACCATAAATTAACAATGATCATAAGTAGCCACAAGAGATATACGATATGTGCGTAATAGATACGAGGACATGTAAGTTCATATAAATTTCTAACATGATATATATAAATAGATAGGACATGTAAGTTCGAACCTATAAACATACCCCAAAAAATTAAGCAATAAGATCCTCCCCCCCCCCCCCCCCCCCCCCCAAGCCACATGCCACACACGTCTTTGATGGCCGATTGAAAGACAATCCAAAAACATATAACTATGAGGCAGGCATGATCTAGTACGGTAAGATTGTGTTTGAGTATGATTGAGTGAGTGAGTGTGTGTGTGTGTGTTTGTGCTAGTTTTAAAGGACGAGAAGAAGTACTAGGTAGGTGCATGCATGTTTAGGTTTGATGATCACCGTTCATTTCATTTTGAGTTAGTTGGATCATTCATTCACATTCACGGGTGCAGGAAACAAAGACATGACATGTGCGTACGTGGCACATGCATTATCATTTGTTGCTTTTCTGAAACAAATACGGAGTATGTAGTACGTATAATTTACCATGCATACATCATTATATATAGTTAGTTTCCCTCATAAACAAAAACCACATTTTAAATTATGAATCCGGCCATCAGATTAATGGTTATTGTAGATTTGGATACTTCTTTTTTCTACTTGAAGTGATGCATATTTGAAACGTGAATACTTGAAGTGATGCATATTGTAGATTTGAAACGTTGTTATTAGTCCACTCATGTTTGGATTATCAGTTGCTGATGTTTTGAGTCTCACTTGTTGTCACTACAAGGATAAGGAGAACAGGCGACGAGCCGTTTCCCGTCGTCAATATGTTTTTGGATTGTATTTCATTCACGGGTGCAGGAAACAAAGACATGACATGTGCGTACGTGGCACATGCATTATCATTTGTTGCTTTTACGGAGTATGTAGTACGGAGTATAATTTACGATACATCATTATATATAGTTAGTTTCCCACATAAACTGAAAAACCACATTTTAAATTATGAATCCGGCCATCAGATTAATGGTTATTGTAGATTTGGATACTTCTTTTTTCTACTTGAAGTGATGCATATTTGAAACGTGAATATTTGAAGTGATGCATATTGTAGATTTGAAACGTTGTTATTAGTCCACTGATCATGTTTGGATTATCATTTGCTGATGTTTTGAGTCTCACTTGTTGTTCGCTTTGCTGATATTACGAATGTCATCACTTGATGCTATTTTCGGTGTTAAATCGATCGGTGGTTCAGGTATATGAAGTTGCTGATATAAGGTTCATTATCTACCGTTCGAGTTCTCATTTTGTGCCTCCTTTGATTAGTTTTGATGTTGTCTTGTATCTGAATTTGCGACTAATATTTCTACATTTTTTTTGTATGGCTTAAGGTTACGAATTTAAAGTTGCTACTCTAACTAATGGTGCATTCAATAGTTTCAGAATAGGATTGTGTTATCGACACGTATTCACGAAAGATAATTTGATGACACAAATGCACTAACTTATGGTTAAGAACCATCATAGATTCATAGGTCCAATTTTTGAGCTTACTAAACAAAAGAATCACGCAAGTATAACTCGATTTTTCTTCCTAATATCACGCAAGTTAAAATAAACTAGACGAATACCCGCGCAAAACGAAAATAATTATACTTGCGAATTTATGTTTTGATGTGATCCTAATGCAACTCATATGAGTTTAATTTGTAGTCATTGCGAGAAAAAAAAAAAAAATAATGAGTTATAACGAAAAATGATAAAATTTTTATAATTAAACAATATTTAAACTACTCCCTCCGTCCCACATTAAATGTCCTATTTGACTTTTCAAAGTATTTTTTTCACAACTTTAACCTTAAATATTTTTATTTGTGTTATATAATACTTGATGCAAAATATATGAATGGATTGAGTATTAAATGTATTTTCACTGCGTATAAATTTTATCAAATAGTATATTACACAAGCAAAAATATTTAAGGTCAAAGTTGTGAAAAAAAGACTTTGAAAAGTCAAACAAAACATTTAATATGGGACGGAGGGAGTATTAATTTAGTGATGGATGTGTTGCCATTTTTAATCAAATATTTTAAAATTCATTTATATCAATTTAACTATGAATTACCACAATAGTAAGAAGAAGTTTAGGGCACGTTTGGTAGAGAGAATTTCAGAGAATAGAAATGAAGCAGAGAATATAAATTTAGAGAATAGAAATCAGTAGAGAATTTTGTTAAATTCTAATGTTTGGTAACACAGAGACTTGACCCGAGAAATGAAAAAACAATGTTGATTTTATATAAAAAAAATATTTTTTCTAAATAACAATTCAAAAAAAATATATTAAAAAAATATTTTTTTAAAAATTATATTTAAAAAAAACTTATTTTTAAAAAAAATTATTTAAAAAAATTTATTATTTTTTAATTTATATTTTATAAAAATTATTTAAAAAATTTTATTTTTTCTAAATAACAATTCTAAAAAATATATATATTTAAAAAAATATTTTTTTTTAATTTATTTTTAAAAAATACCTATTTTATAAAAAAAAATAATTTATTTTTTTTAAATTTATTTTTTATAAAAATTATTAATAAAATTATTTTTTTAATAACAATTCTAAAAAATATATATATTTTTTAAATTATTTTTTATAAAAAAATTATTTTTAAAAGAAAAATATTAAAAAAATTATTTTTTAATAACAATTCTAAAAAAATATATATTTTTTTTAAATTATTTTTTATAAAAAAATTATTTTTACAAGAAAAATATTAAAAAAAAAAAAAAAAAAAAAAAAAAAACTATTTATTTTATGCAACATGTGGCATGCACGTGATAATATTGGGCTGAGAAATGTGATTTCCACACCATAATGGATGGAAATAAAAGAAACCAAAATACAAAGGCATCAAATTTTAGAGAATTCCATTTTCTCCGCTTTTCTATTTCTCCAGCTTACCAAACAAGAGAAATCATGGCATTTCTATTTCTTTGATTTGAATTCCCTCTACCAAACACACCCTTATAGTTTTATATAGGAGAAATTAGAAGCATTTTATGGAAACTATTAAACATTAAAAAAAAATGTGTTTCAAAAATTATAAACCTTTAAAAAAAGCTTTCATTTGGCATTAAAATCAGTTTTATAGTATTCGGGCCTCATATGCTTATTTCTTAAGACACTATGTTGATTTCCTACAACACGGTTTATAGCATTGATGTTGATTTCCTACAACACGGTTTATAACATTAATGCATCTGATATGACAAAAAAAAGTTGTGCTAAGAAAAAATTCCATTTCCATTACAAGTTGCCATTTAATATTAAAGTTTAAGAAGAAGCATTAAGGGGTATTATTAAGGTATTTGATGTTTCAGTGGACATTATTAGTCAATACACCCGTGGTTAATTTATATTGTTTAAACCGTGTATTTTATCAAAAGGTATTTGAAGTTGCTATTAGTAAAAGGTCTCCATTATTGTTTAAATTGTGTAGAATTTGTTCATCCACGAGTCACATTTAAGATTTATTTAAGGTATTTTTATTTTAAAGGTTATTAAAATTTCTATTAATAAAATGTTTCAATTATTTTTTGAATTTTAGTTGGTATTTTGGGGAATCAACTTTACTCATTGAAAAAAGAAAAAAAAAAGAAAGAAATTTGGTTTATAAATACTTAAGTAGTAAAGATTGTAAAAGTTGAAAATTGAAGATTAATAATGATATTTATAAGATTGGAATGTATAATTAGTAAAAAAGTTATTTGTTAGGTTTATATAAAAATTTTGAAGTGGTTACGACAATTTTTTAAAGTAATGAAATGCCTTTATTCGGATTTGAAAAGAAAGATTGAGATGTGTAGGTAGAAAAGAAAGGAAAGAAAGAGATGATAATGGGCCGGAACGGGTGGGTGTTGTTGGGTTGGGCTGAAATAAAAAATAAGGCAGGCTTCTCATCAATCATGTTTGTCTGTGTCAAATACACACACTTAAAAAATTAGAAAGAAGAAAGAAGAAGGGTTACTTTGATTCCTTGGATTTCCGACGACTGACTCTAGTAAATAACTTTGAAGAAGCAGCAGCAGGTCGGTTGGTATGTATCTATAACTTTCTTCTTCTTCTTCTTCCCTGTTTATTATTATTATTTTGATTGATTGATTTCAACTAACCTAATAATAATAATAATAATAGTTTATATTTATTTAGGATGAAGAAATAGCTGCTTGATAATAATAATAATAATTTTAGGGTTTACTTTTGCCGTCTGTGATTCAAATTATTATTATTAGTTAATAATCGTCAATCATCCCCCCTTGCTATGAATCAATATATACAAACTCACTGCTTCACCTTCCGCTTATACCAACACTTTATTATTGCTTCTTTACCTTTCCATTTTCCATTCGCCTCAAACTCTTCTTCCCTTTTCCTAACACTAAATGATTATTAGCTTAAGGTAGTTGTAAAGCAGGTTAAGAAGGAAAAATTAAAATTTTACTTTACTAATAACACAGTTTGCGGTTATACGTCTCTCATTATCAAACATTTCTCAACAAAACAGTAAAACAATGTGTTGAATTACATCACACTTGTACCATGCCTTCTAATACGATAAACTTTGTGCTTATGCCTCTCCCGTTAATATTTTTCACATCCCGCTTACTCTCTATATATAATGTGACTATGTTGCAGAATTAATCAACAAAAATGTAACGCTTTTTTTCATCTGTTATGCAAAGATTTTAAAGTCATCATTTGCAATATATGATGATTCGTGAAGCCGATCTAAGTGTGTTATTTGAAGTTACAAAAGATGATGATGGCTTGTAGCTTTCTGTGTCTAGCAACTGAAAAGATATATGACCGGTTACTGTTACTATACTTGATTTAAATGTATTAATATGACTTTTTTATGCATGCCAAAAGACGTTAGAAAGCACTTGAAAGGATTTCGGCATAAAGTTTAATCAGAAAATGACTTACATTTATGTCATGAAACTCAAATTTTGAATAGTATAGATTGATTAATATTATTCCACTAGTACTCACTAACGGACCTTCCAGCTTCATAGACTAACAGATGTTTATTTTTTGTGCATCTTACTTGATTCTCTCGCAACTTTTTTATACTTTTCTTCATTGCAATTGTAAATGATGCTTAACTTCTTTTTCTCCAGGGGTTACAAGTCAAAATGATGCAAGCAGGTGAAGGTGCTCTTTCTGTTATGGGTGCACGCCCAATGGACATTTCATCATCTTACACTGCTCACCAGAACATGCCTAGCAGTGGCCCAAATGGTAAACAACGGACATCAAGTCTCTTGTCGCCTATCATGTTGCTCACAGGTCATCAGAGTGCCATCTACACCATGAAGTTCAACCCATCTGGAACAGTCATTGCTTCCGGCTCTCATGACAGAGAGATCTTCCTCTGGCATGTCAGCGGTGAATGCAAGAACTATATGGTTCTCAAGGGCCACAAGAATGCTGTGTTGGATCTTCAGTGGACTAGTGACGGCTCACAGATTATCTCAGCCAGTCCAGACAAGACACTCAGGGCATGGGATGTAGAGACTGGCAAGCAGATTAAGAAGATGGCAGAACACTCATCTTTTGTCAACTCGTGCTGCCCTTCTCGAAGGGGCCCGCCTCTTGTTGTCAGCGGATCAGATGATGGTACTGCTAAGCTCTGGGATCTCCGTCAAAGGGGTGCTATCCAGACATTTCCGGATAAATACCAGGTCACGGCTGTCGCCTTCTCTGATACTTCAGACAAGATCTACAGTGGTGGAATCGACAATGTTGTCAAGGTGTGGGATCTTAGGAGAAACGAGGTCACCATGACGCTTGAAGGTCATCAGAATATGATAACGGGTATGCAACTAAGCCCTGATGGCTCTTACCTCCTTACCAATGGGATGGATTGTACTCTTCGTATATGGGATTTGCGTCCGTATGCATCACAGAATCGTTGCATCAAGATAATGGAGGGACACCAGCACAATGTGGAACAGAACCTGCTCAAGTGTAGCTGGTCTCCTGATGGGAGCAAGGTTACTGCTGGTAGTTCTGATCGGATGGTTTATATTTGGGACACCACTCATAGAAACATACTCTATAAGCTTCCTGGTCACACTGGTTCAGTCAATGAGTGCGTCTTTCACCCTACTGAACCTATCATAGGATCTTGCAGCAGCGATAAACAGATATATCTTGGGGAGATTTGAGGAAAAGAATTAAGGGCGATGAAGGGTTTAGTTTGTTAGTCTCTCTTTGTGTTGGTTGTAACCTGAAATCTACAGCATTGATAGAATGGTACCATATGAACCGCGTTTGTGAATGCTTTCGTTGTAGTTGCCATTTATGTTATCTTTTTTTTTTTTCCTAGAGTAAACGTCCGTTGAATTGCTTGTAGTTGACAAATTGATGGATTGCTAAAACTTGGAATTCTGTAACACATGGTTTTGTTAAGTGCCTGAATCTATCTTAGAGCTGATATGTTGAAACAACTTCTAGCACCCCACCTGCATGTATGTTCTTTAATATCTTGCTGATGCTTATTGTTCCTTTGAAAAGTTTGAAGGTCGTATAAAAACCTTAACTCTAGTAATATAAGCCATCAGCAATGTCAGTATTGGGGTTTGTATGCCTCATTACTGGCAGCTGTCATTTTACGTTGTAGAGCGGTATGATTCACTGCAAGTTTTAGCTGCAGTTTTGTGTGACTACTCTGATGCTCGCAACAGTAGAAAATGGCATTTTTTATTTTGTTTTCGATTTATTATGTGAATTTTTAGTACAAAATGATGAAAATATGATAATTACAGTATGCATTTATGATGCATCGAATTGCGATAAATGAGAATACATGATATATATAATACGACAATTTAACAGTAACATTATCAAGAGGCTAAAAGTGCGACTCTTTCAATTATTAGGATGGGTGTGAAGTGGTGAATCACGGTTGCCGTTGCGCCTGAAGGAAGACCATGTTGGGTAGATAGCTGTTGTCTTGGGTGGTGACGACTTGAGCTCCATTGATGACGGTGGTGGTGGTAGGGCAGCACTCGAGGCTGATGCCTTCCTAGCAGCAGGGGATGAATTGTGCATCTACCACCATTGAAATGGAAAGGAAAACAATCATTATTATTCTGCAAATGCTTGCTCGCCTCATTTCCATTTTCATCCGCTCTTCTTACAAGTATAAATTGTTCGCTACTGCTTTTATATGCCTCCGTCTCCATTAATAACAACATGCTGCCTGTATTATTTTGGTCACATTGGTTTAATCGTTACTTTTGTTTCCACATCCATCTAATTATCTACGCTGTCTATCGTACCGCATTCTCAACTTATTTCTAAACAATCTGTTGCTACCAAACTTCATTCTTTGAAGGATAAGCCTAAGGTAGATCTACTACCTTAAAAATTGACTGTTATATGAGATGGTGTTTGAGATTGTTTCAATAACTCTTTTTATGCGCATAGATATATATATTTAAAATAAGCACTTCAGAAAAAGGTGTTTCAAATTGCTTCTTCTCTAAATATGGTATGTGAGCTGACTTGTGAAAAATTGAATAAATTGTTTGTTGGGTGTAAAGCGTAGACGTTTATTGTTTGGTGTATAGGCGATACCAGCAGAGGCAGTGTCAGTTTATGTGAACTACCTGACTGTAACAAAAAAAGTCCAAGTGTGGATTTCCTCAAGGAAATATTAGCCAACTAAGTTTTCAACCCAAATTGCCACATAATCGTGATTTGAAATAGCCACAAGACGTGTTAATTATTTGTGAGCATGTTTCCTTATGTTATTTACACTAGTCACTAGAACAATTACTCTGCACAAGCTTAACTCAAACGTGCCAACAATATGATTTTATGAATACTATATGATGAAAGTGAAGTGAACCCATCTAAACTTTCATTGCTGGAAGATGCATTGAGAGTTTAAAAGTATATATTCGTTCTTGACAGCAGTTTATGGAGATCCAGCTCTTCATAAAACGAGAACAGTACAGATGCTAGAAACCATTTTGGTAACAAGCTAAGAGAGTGGCCGGATCCCCTAAAAATAAAATCAATAGCATGAGGATAGCGATTAACAATAAGATGGACTTTCAGGGTGGTGACAAAATGGCGCTCTTTGGATGAAGCTTCATTAGAAAACTCATTTGTATTCATAGGTCAATTTCCTGGAGGTGGAGATTTTTCAGTCAACATTTTATAACATAAACAGTTTTATATGAACCCAGAGTTTCCCTTGTTTGTATATGCTAATTATTTTATGGGAAAAAGAATGATAACGAAGGTGTCTTGTTGGTAGAGAAATTTATGGCATGGATAGTACAGTACATATGGCTTCATAGCATTCCACAATGCGCTGCATATTCCGTTACCATAAGCTGCACATCAGTCAACACATTTGCTGCATTCATGGTCAAAAGATGTTCTTTTGAACACATTTGAGTCCAGTACCCCAAAATAAACCAATGAACTCAATTATAGTCATTTTGAAAGGGATTATGCGAAGTGTACGTGGAAATATTAACATTTGGTATTACTCCCCTTTACCCAAAATATTAACATTTGGCAGATCCGTTGTCGAATGAATGTTCTTTTCAACACATTCGAGGCATTTACCTCAACACTAGCCTGTGAACTTGATTTAAGTTCTTCGGAGAGGGGTTATAAGAAGTACGTGGTGGATAAATAATAGATGACAATTGCGCCTCCCACTAATTCTAAAAGAATTCAGGCAATATAGCTTTTGAACATAGTATATGCATGCCTGGAGAGGTGGTAGCAATTTATTAAAGGTCATGTCAGATTCGCAAGTTATATGCTCTGTAGTTGGCTGTATTTTGTGATTGTTAAGTAGCATTGTTTTAATTGAGTTTTTATAAGTTCTTTTCACATCGACTGAGTTATCATACTACATTGACAGCATGCAAGAGAAGATTTTGTAGAATTGAGACAAGAAGCCATTCATCTTCAGGAGTACGTACTCTAATGCAAAACTTTATCAGTGGCTTGCTGCCATTATGATCAGGCTAAAGATTATCTGGAAGATCTAGAAAAGATGGCATCGGTTGTAGATCCGGCACTGAAACATTTCAGGACATTTCAGAGTGGAAGATCTTGAGGCGATACGAGAAGTAGTCAGAAGCTGCATTTATGCAAGGCCTAGAGATAAAGTAAGCATGCAAGATTTGTGTGCAACGTTAGAAAGCAAACTCGACACCACTGGATCATCAGAGCTCAAGGCCTCATCATTAGCTTGGGCTGAGCTAGCACTTTAATCTTGACCCGAGTCATGAAGTCTAACAAATAGCGTAAATTCTACTGATCATATATACCATCTTTTTAGCCTCCAATCGAAAGTTCTTGGTTTCTTAATGTTTTGATGAGTTGTAAATTTTGACATGGTAAAAGAGTATATAGGGTTAGTTGATAACAGGAACTATTTTTTTCTTATACGAGTTTTACGATCTTATAAAGGATGATTTTTTTTAGAACGGAAAAAAAAAGCTCGAGTCTGTATGTAAACATACATACATACAAAAATATACCTAAGTCAAACACCGGAATAACTATATATGCACAGTTTTGCACCCAAGGCCAAAGCTGTGCAGCATGACTACCACCAAATTCCAAGCACAAAATCAGATATTAATTTCCTCAACCACTGTATTTGGTAGAACCGGAAGCAGCCTCTCTACCTTAGGTAGGGGTAAGGATGTCTACGTCTCAACCTCCCCCATATACCAAGGAAGATGGTATTGGGACCCATAACCCGTGGAAGACGGTATTGGGAGTTACCTGACCTTACCTTTTACTGTATTTGATTGTTTCTACTGGCAAACAAAACCATTGCTCTTATGCAGAAAATGAGTGATCTTGTACAAATAAAATGTCAAGAGGATTTGTTTATTTACAGTCACAAAAGTACAGATTGTCCAAGACCAAGCTCGCTTGAACGCTACACTGTTTTCTTAAATTTGATTGTTAAAGTTGCATACCATAGCAGCATGTATAGGGAAATAACGGTAGGTTCAGCCCCCCTGAAACATATATTCACATTCTGTTGCCTTCAAATTATACTTATAAGTTACGTAGTACTCCATAAGATTACTTAAATGTGAAAGCACTTTTTTTTTTAATACCCCATTGCTGCTGTATAATAATTCGTGAAATTTAAACAATGACTGATTGACTTCTACCACAAAACTCAAACTAATCTCAAAAATCTAATTAACACCATTTGAAAGAGCTTCGTAACATACATAACAGATTACATAGTAAATAAAATTCACATGGATTGGAGCCATATGATAAATTCACATGGTGGTGGTGTATTACGGCTGCGTGATTTTCCTGTGAAGTGAGGTTCGATAGTTCCGTCTGACATATGATAAATCCCCGTATCTCTCCCTCCTCCTCTCCCTCCTCCTTCCGTGTAGTATATGCAGTTACCCTTTATCGGCCCCGTAGTGTCCTCCGTCCAAAACGTCGAACAAAAACCCACAAAGAAAGTTTTCCTACCAAAATCATTCACTTTTGACCATTTGCCACTTTCCAAATCATAAGCCAAAACTTTAAAACCCTTTGTCTTGTTACGGTTGAAAAATCTCATAATTACTAAAACCTGCTTCCTCTCACCATCATCTAGTCCAGCTATATAAGCTGCTCGTGCACCCACATGACCGTCTAGATCATGAATATCTTTTGGTAGCATTGCTACATCAACCAACGCTGTTGGAATATGTTTCCCATTAACATTGCATGCTTGGAGCTTGTTAATTTGAACAGCATAAACTTGTCCGTTGTAGAAAGCAATATCAAATATTGAGTTGTTAGTCTGTTTAACAGATGTCCACTTGTTATCTCCAATATGGCAATACCCTAGCTTATTTCCCCCGACCCAATCGTATATTACAAGCACCAATTTTGATTCCATCAAGAGGACTACCTGATAGATGTCATCCCATTCTACCTTTGGAAGGTTGATGATTTCACGAGATAAAGGATTGATGAGTTGTGCAACGCAATCTTCACCAATGGTTAGGAGCCACCCACATGAAGACATACATATCTTCCCATATGCTTCAGGCAGTCTTATCTTGCGGATTCTCTTGTTTGAGAGGAGGAACAATTCACGAGACTCATGATCATCACTTTTACTTGCAAGCATTAAAGATGGCAACCGCGAAGGAGGCCCATTCGAGTTGTGGAATGTTCTTGCGGCCGCTAGACGCCAAGACCTACACACGCCTGCAAAACTCGGATAATCTTCGTAGCAAGTGATATATTTTTGTGCTATTATATCAAGTACTTCAGGCAACATCTCTGACCATTCCATCATAACTTATAACTATTTTTAAGTCACACAATACCTGCAAAAGATATCAAATGCCATTGAATAATTAACGCATATAACAAGGCTGCTAAGTGCTAATAAATAATTTTTTTTACATGATAACAACAACAATAACAATACCTAATTCTATAATATCAAGGTATAAGAAGATAGAACATAAACAGTCACACCTTGGCATGATTCATGAACAAATAAAAATATAATACCCGACATGCATGCGATAATTTCATCTCAACAAGCAAGCTAACGTGCATAGCTAGGACTAAACTCATAGAGGTACAAATATTTTTATGTAAGAAAAGTAAAAAAGACGTACCTCAAATCTATGAGAATTTAGGATTTAGAATCGCGATTGTTACAAAAGGGATATAAATTTAGCGGCTGGTGTAATTCGAACATGGGCTTTGACGGCAATAAGTTAATTAGTCAATAAAGGAATTGGGTCAGGCTAATATCGGCCCATGAATTCTAGTGCTGGCCCAAATTCAATTTTGTTATACTTATCTTTCACATGCAAAGTTTCACATATCTACAAATTAGTGGCCGTTTGCATATATATCCCTCTAAAGATACAAAATTTGCATATATATATTCAAAGCATGCATAAAAATTATTGTACAATGTACATTAAAAACTTGTACAAAAAATATATATACAATTATTCACTTTTTGAGGGATATATATATATATGCAATTCTCCTTATATTTATCGATCATAGTTTACATTCACAAGGCCGTCCCATGAATTCTACTGCTGGCCCAAATTCAATTTTGTTATACTTATATTTCTTTTTAAAACATGCAAAGTTTCACATATGCATATATGATGTATCAAATTGTGATAAATGAGTGGTTTTGTTGATGAGAGAATTCATCATTGATGTCAAGAAATGGTGTTAATTATATGTAAACACAGGAACATAGAGTCATATTACATGATATATATATAATACAACAATTTAACATGAAGACAGTTTACATTATAAAGAGGCTATAAAAGTGGAATTCTTTCATTTATTTGTGTTTAAGAATTTATTAGGGTGGGTGTGAAGTGGTGAATCATGGTTGTTGTTGCGCCTGAAAGAAAACCATGTTGGATGGATAGTTGTTGTCTTGGGTGGTGATGACTTGAGCTCCATTGACGACGGTGGTGGTGGTAGGGCAGCACTCGAGGCTGATGCCTTCCTTGCAGCAGGGGATGAATTGTGCATCTGCCACCATTGAAATGGCAAGGAAAACAATCATTATGCTGCAAATGCTTGCTCGCCTCATTTCCATTTTCATCTGCTCTTCTTACAAGTATAAATTGAAATATTTTGTTGGTGCGCTACTGCTTTTATATGCCTCCGTTAATAACAACATGCTACCTGTATTATCTTTATTATTTTAGTCACATTGGTTTAATCGTTACTTTTGTTTCCACATCCTTCTACTTGTTTGAGCAATGTGAAACTTAATAATTAACATATATCACATTATGAAAATACCGCCAAGTTTTCTTTCAATTTGAACATCAAAAAATAGCCATAAAGGAAAGGGAGTTTCGTGCTACAACTATTGGCTCTAAACGGACCCGTCTTGCAGGTCTTTGGCCGGCTATAACCAGATTACCTATATAGAGTATATCATGTTGGATTCCCTCACTTAACACACAGACATGGATAGACGATATATATGTGACAATCATGGCTTTGCTTGTAGAATCACAAGGAGACTTCATTTACAATGTGCTGCAAGAGCATAGCCCAGCTTAAGTATATCAATTACAAATGGGAATAGTTTTGGCTAATAACAAGCCGTGTTTACTTGGCCCTCTATCTGCGTTTCTAGATTATCAAAATTTTTGTAAACTATTCAAAATGCCGGCCACTTCTTTGTTTGAGTCTTAATTTGTTATTTGTCTTTGAATTGTGCAAATTAAGAGCAGCTGTATGATCTAACCTTGAAGGTTTAATTCAATCTCTGTCATATATTCATGACACAAGAGATGATAAATAGTCAGTTGAGTTTCCAACAAATTTGTATCAATCTGTCATATATTCATGATAAAAAGTAAATGCAGGTTTTCTAGATAATAAGCATGTACCCAGTCTTAGTTTAGACCATAAATCATGATGGCACAAAATTCTACTCTTATCGACTAGTATTGGACAACGTACAAGGATTTTAAACTTGGAATATGAAAAAGTAAACAACCCCATACAACAAATGACATACTACAATACGTCTGTGCAGGTGTGTGTGTAGTGTTCCAGCAACAAGCTAGGGATTGGAGGACGGAACTATTTAATTACTAATTAGTAGTAGTATCATCTGGAAAGTAGTCACATTATCAATATCCCTTGCCTTGAAGGGATCAGAGTAGCCACACATTTGCAAAAGTAGTCAAATTAGTAATATCAAAAAACACGTTTGCAAAAGTAGTCACATTAATATCTCCTGCCTTGCAGCAGGAAGTGTATAACAGCAAGCAGGTATATTAGGATGCGCTTCCCTGACACTTGTTGCAACAAGAAACATCATTATCATGTCAATCACTCCCATTGAGTTCACAACAGCAACCATCTTTATTGATTAACTGGATATATCTTTCACTCAAGTGCGCAAGTAGTGGTTAATCAATTTGTATGATAAAAGCTAATGGATATATATATATATATATGGGTGGGTATATATAGCTAGCTAGCGGGTAACTTGATTGTTTCACCACTTTGATAACATCTACATATATATGCAAGGCCAACATAAGAATGCAGGATATCCATGTGAATGAGGCATTATTAGACTCATATGTGCAGCATTGTTTGACATCTCTTAACAGTCAACAACTGTTTTGTAATCTATATAAGAGCTTTTTGTATTAATTTGTTTCTTAAATATAAATCAGTATCTGGGTGACAAGGACCTTATATTGTTCAAAATCATCAACTTATTACTTGTTTGTGTCTACATATGCTGTAACCATTTAGGAATTTCATGGCGCCAACCATCGTAAAAGCTTTAGCATGCACACACAAGATGGTGACATCAGCCTTCCCACGTACTGGCCCAAGCCCGTACGTTTGAGTCTATTAGGGTTTCATGCTATATAGTATATATATATACTCTCTATATATATAGTCTCGGTATATAATACAATACAAATACTGGGTTTTAATATCATGGAAAAGACAGCGCTCCCTTCATCAGTGGAGGCAGTTATCTCTAACGACGACCTTTTAACCGAGATCTTAGTCAGGTTACCTGTTCTTTCACTTGTTTGGTTTAAATCCGTTTCCAAACACTGGTTATCTCTTATCAAAGACGCTAATGTCACTTTTCGCCCTAACATCGACACGCTTTCTGGTCTCTTTTTCAAAAAGTATTCAATCAATGATTATTGTCGTTCATTCCATTATGATTTTGTGCCGTTGGATATCCGCATTCCGATATGCAGATCTTCCTTACTCGCCACCAAATTCACTTTTAGCCCACATGGGGATGTTGAGATTTTGGATTCGTGCAATGGTTTACTTTTATTCGGTGGGTACTTTCATTGTCGGGAGTTATCTGTATACAATCCATCCATTACTAATATGTTTACGGCCCTACCAAACCCTGATAATGTGACATGGTACAACAATTATCCTGCCGCTCGTTTTAAAATGGCTTTTGATCCTACTAAATCACCTCACTATAAAGTAATTTATGGTCAACCTTTTAAAGAATGGGTTCGAATACACACTTACTCTTCAGAAACGGGCAATTGGAGTCTTTGTGGGCATCAATTTCCCACACGCAGTTTATCTAATTTTAGGGATGGAGTTTATTGGAAGGATGACATTTATTGGATAAATGATGAGCGTAAGTTTTTCAACTTAGATATCATGAATGAGCATCCGGTTTTAACAGCCTTACGAACCCCTGAAACCTTACATCTGAAGGAATGTAGGTTGTTTGTGTCTCGTGATTGTTTGCTCTTTGTTGTAAAGAATGATGCTCATTACCGACGTTTTACTATTTATGAGAAGGGGAACGCGTATTCTAAATGGTCAGCGAAGTACGTTGTTAATCTTAATGACATTAGACCGCAGTTTCCCAAAAAGTGGTCTATTTACAAAAACATTTTTTGTATTGTTTTGGGAGAAAGAGAAGAAGATTCTTTCCTTGTGATAGAACTAGATAGAAAGGTTGTACAACTCAAAATTGGGTCAAAGAATCTCAAAACAATCTCTGATTTGGGACCAGATGAAGATGGTCTTGAATGCTCTCAGTTCATTCCATCTTTTGCTACTGTGTGATTCAGCTTTCTGTTACAGGTATGATTACATAATTGCGTGCCCAGTTATAGTGTTAATGCTGCAATTACTTAGCTATCTCATTGCTCGATTTGTTCTCTTGATTTATATGTTTAACTCTATTTTGATAACAGAACGTTTGGTGAGTATTGAACAATAATTTTTTTTTTTTTTTCTTTTTTTTTGTTACCATGACTAATCCACGTGGTTTGAACACACCACCACCACAGACTCAAGCCAGGTAAAGCCCTCCCTTTTCATGAGATTGGCGTGGCCACTGACAATTGTGTACAAAGATATGGATGCGCTATACAAGTTCAAATTTTAAACTATTATTGTTTATCAAAAACCTGTTTTCGCGCTGTTAATGTAGATCCTCTAAGAATAAAGAAGCATGCGAACGTTGTAAGTTTTGGAATTAACTTTGTCCTTAGTAAGTAGTAGCACGTTATTACCCTTCTCCCTCATCATCGAACATCGTCATTGTCACTTGCATATTCGTTCTCGCCGTCGTCATCACAGCCGCAATTTCTGAGTCAATTCAATCAGTATCCATTTGTCATCGCCTCATTTGTAGTGGTGTGTGGTTTTGTCACCATCGATCTCAATTCGTCTCTCATCATCTTCGTTTCTCCCTTCTTGAGTCATTGTCTTCATTATTATTTTGTTTTGTTTAGTTGTGGTTTTGTGCATCTAATAAACAATCTAAATAATATTTGAGGAATACATTGGTGTTGTATTTGTATATGTACGTTATTAAACAAACTCATACCTACTCCCATTCAACCCTATAGTGATTTCAAAAGCAAACCCCCCCCCCCCCCCCCCCCCCCCCCCCCCCCAATTCCCAGGATTTTCTGGATGGTGAGAACATGTTAGAATTGATGGCGTGATCAGTCCTCTTGATTTATACTATGTGAATATTGTAGCATCTATGACGTGATGGTTGAGTCTCTTTATTTGATCTTTCTGTCACTATTTGAGTATTATCACCCTTTGACAGTAAAAATGAGCAGCTAAGGTTAAAAAAGAAATTTTGAATTGAGAAGTACATGCAAATTCTCCAGTTCTGAATTTCCTGTTAAAGATAAACTATGAACTCAGTGTTCACTATGAGTACTGTCACAACGACTTTCGACCCCATTAGGGAGGACATTTCCTTTGCTTTAGCGAGGACATGTCCTCGCCAAAATTCGTAGCCAGTGTTCTCTTTCCTTGTAGTGTGTCAATAGAAGTTATGAACTCGCCATGTACTAAGCTTATTTTTTCCACTTGCCTTTCAGGTTTTGAACATCATGCGGTAGAGGGAAAGAGACCTGTCATCTATGGAATTTTGTTAATTATCTTTAGTAAATGACAACAATTATGATGCATTAATAGCTGTAACTCAGAGGTTAAAAAAGAAAAACGAGTATTCCTCATTATTGTTCGTGTGACGAGTATTGTAGTATATTGTTGTACTCTCCTTTTGGTTTCTTTTTACTTGAAGTATAATTTCATTCGCTTGTTTCATTTAAATTGTCTACTAGCTAGTAAGTGTTCACTAGAACTATATGTGGATGTATGCCACATTTTCATCTAGTTACTAATATCAAAATGATGTCTGAGATAATGTAGAAGTACACACCAGCAACAGACCCTGTAAACAAAAGCTACAAAATTTAGTAACAAGGTTGAATTGCCGAATTGGCACTAATTCACATAACTAATTATTCATGATGATATTGTATTCTATAAGCAACCTGGGCTACTAGGGTATGATTTTAGAAGAATGCAGATGATGTGTGGTTAAAGTCATCTTACTCCCGATATTCCAAATTAACATATGCCATTTGAGCTTGAGAAATAGAACCTGTCGTTTTGGTCGTTGTGTAAACTATTTTATCTTTAAACTGCAATAGCTCTACCTCTACCCTGGTTGAACCTTTTTGGTCGTTGTGTAAACTTTTAAAAATTTGTTGTAGGTGAATTGGTTTTCAAAAACATATCTATACTACTATATAATGTATTTGGGACTATTCTATAATTAGAAAGGCTTAAAAATTCAGACTTTTAGTTACTAATTATAGAAACAACCACCCCTAACAATCACCCCCAACAATTTATAACCACTTCAACAACCACCCCCAACAATTTATAACCACCTCAACAACCACTCCAACAACCACTTTCCACCACCCCACCTCCCTCCTCTTCACCCCAATAATCCGCCCCCGCATCGCGCGGGCACCGTTCTAGTATTAAGAATGGTTGAACCTTTTTGGTCGTTGTGTAAACTGCAATAGTCATTTTGAAAGGGATTATACGAAGTGTGGAAATACTATATAGTATGAATACTATATGTTGAAAGTTTCTAAACTTTCATTGCTGGAAGATGCATTGAGAGTTTAAAAGTATATATTCGTTCTTGACAGCAGTTCATGGAGGTCCAACTCTTCATAAAACGAGAACAGTACAGATGCTAGAAACCATTTTTGGAAACAAGAGAGTGGATCCCCTAAAAATAAAATCCAGTAACATGAGGATAGCGATTAACAATAAGATGGACTTTCAGGGTGGTGACAAAATGGCGCTCTTTGGATCAAGCTTCATTAGAAAACTCATTTGTATTCATAGGTCAATTTTCTGGAGGTGGAGACTTTTCAGTCAACATGTTATAACATAAAACAGTTTTATATGAACCCAGAGTTTCCCTTGTTTGCATATGCCAATTATTTTATGAGAAAAAGAATCTTGTGGGATGGGATAGCAAAATATGATAACGAAGGCGTCTTGTTGGTAGAGAAATTTATGGCATGGATAGTACATATGGCTTCATAGCATTCCACAATGCGTTGCATATTCTGTTACCATAAGCTGCACATCAGTCAACACATTTGCTGCATTCATGGTCAAAAGATGTTCTTTTGAACCCATTTGAGCCCAGTACCCCAAAATAAACCAATGAACTCAATTATAGTCATTTTGAAAGGGATTATACGAAGTGTGGAAATATTAACATTTGGCAGATCCGTTGTATAATAAATGTTCTTTTCAACACATTCGAGGCATTTACCTCAACACTAACCTGTGAACTTGATTTAAGTTCTTCGGAGAGGGGTTATAAGAAGTGGTGGATAAATAATACTGGGAATAGTTTTGGCCAATAACAAGCCATGTTTACTTGGCCCTCTATCTGCGTTTGTCTCTGGATTATCCAATTTTTTGTAAACTATTCAAAATGCCGGCCACTTCTTTGTTTGAGTCTTAATTTTTTATTTGTCTCTGAATTGTGCAAATTAAGAGCAGCTGTATGATCTAACCTGGAAGGTTTAATTCAATCTCTGCTATATATTCATGACACGAGAGATGCTAAATAGTCAGTTGAGTTTCCAACAAATTTGTATCAATCTGTCATATATTCATGATAAAAAGTAAATGCAGGTTTTCTAGATAATAAGCATGTACCCAGTCTTAGTTTAGACCATAAATCATGATGGCACAAAATTCTACTCTTATCGACTAGTATTGGACAACGTACAAGGATTTTAAACTTGGAATATGAAAAAGTAAACAACCCCATACAACAAGTGACATACTACAATATGTCTGTGCGGGTGTGTGTGTAGTGTTCCAGCAACAAGCTAGGGATTGGAGGACGGAACTATTTAATTACTAGTAGTAGTATCATCTGGAAAGTAGTCACAGTATCAATATCCGATCCCTTGCCTTGAAGGGATCAGAGTAGCCACACATTTGCAAAAGTAGTCAAATTAGCAATATCAAAAAACACATTTGCAAAAGTAGTGACATTAGCAATATCCCCTGACTTGCAGTTGCAGCAGGAAGTGGAATTCCCATGACAGCAAGGAATATAATTAAGATGCACTTCCCCGACACTTGTTGCAACGAGGAACATCATTATCACGCCAATCACTCCCATTGACTTCACAACGGCGTCCATCTATCTTTATTGATTAACTGGATATATCTTTCACTCATCAAGTAGTGGTTAATCAAATTGTATGATAAAAGCTTAAGGATACATATATGGGTGGGTATATATAGCTAGCTAGCTAGCGGGTTGTTTCATCGCTTTGATAACATCGACATACATATATGCAAGGCCAACATAAAGAATGCAGGATATATTATAGTGTTAAATTGTTTCCTAATGAATATCTGGGTGACAATTAGAACCTTATATTGTTCAAAATCAGTGATGCTGATTTGACCATAAACTCATTTAAAAGAAAACATATATACAAAAGTATCATAGATAAAATAATTTTTCCTTTAAATTTCCAGAAAAACAATGTTACAGAATTGTCTCACCTTGTTGTCTTATGTACAGCTCTTGTTAGTTTTGGTATATTTCTACTTTGTCACTATTAAGAAAATGATATCATCTGTTGGGGCCGGGAGGTACAAACAAACATATACTAAATGATACTACATCATCATGCATCAACACAAGCTATGTAATCTTAATTCAACCATGTGGTTTGTATTTATTTGTTACTGTATTAAAAATATCATGATACCTCTAGTAAACTCTAATGAATTAATTAGCAATGAAGGTTGCTTTAATTTATCCTTGAAACATGAAATATATTGCGACATCTCGTACTTAACTGGGAGCTCCCGGGGGCGTCAGTATAACTCTTTTTCATACGTAGTGTTAGTGGACTCGTATTGTATGTATATCATAGTTTGTACATTGGGCAAAGCCCGTTGATAGCGTATAGGGCCTTCAGCCCACTTAACTAAGACCTATACACTCTAGACTAGGCTCAAACCTAAGCCCGAGAACTCGAGAAGGCTTAGGTCCAATACAAGGCCTGTGAAAATACTTCCCCAGGAAACGCTAAGGCAGAACTTGCCTGACAAACTTGTCTAGGCAGACGGTACGTATGGCCAACTTGTTAGGACCGTTAAAGACAAACACCCTGTGCTCCCCTTCTTGATGACCACCACGTGGACCATCACATCCTAGTTACTTGGTTAACATGTAAAAGGTAAGGTGTTTTATTTAGTTACTTGTTTATGATCATTTTTAGTTATGTCATTGCTCACGACTTTATGTATATGGCTATGTTTGGCGACACATAGCAGTAACAGTAAGCATTAGCTGTTTGTTTAAAAAACGTGTTTGGTAATAATGTTTACTGCTTGTCGATTTTTCAAGAAGTATTTAAGATTGGAGCAATTAGTCATGTTTCAAACGTTTATTGAGATGTTGGCAAATAAGTAAATGCTTACTATTTAGGAACGATTGTTGCCAAATATGACCATGTATAGAAGTAATGAATTTAGATGGACTTATTGAAAAATTAAGTACTACTGTACTTTTGAAAAATAGAGAGAAATGAAGAAGATCGAATAATAATAAGAAGTCGACACATGGCTGGCTGGCTGGTTCACCAACCTCATCCTAGAAATACATACATACATACAGTGGGGGCCAGGTAAAGGTAGTGTGTAAGAATGTGGGACCACAAAAACACTAATTGAGTTTTGGAAAAACAAAATAATAAAAGTAAAAAAAAAAAAAACAAAAGAAACTCTTTTTACTTTATAGAGAAAAATGATTTGTGATTTTTTTTAATAATTAGTATTAAAATCAGAAAGGCAAAGAAGAAGAAGAAGAAGAAGAAGAGGGAAGAGATTTCAAAGGTGAAACATATACTTATATTGTTGGATCCACCAACACAAACAAAACAAACAAACAAAGAGAGACGTTGGTCAGTTGGTCAGTTCAGTTGGTGTTGGTGGGACCTACCTAGCAAGCAAAAAAAGGTTGTTGTTGGTTAGTTGGTTTGACACGCACACCACCACCACCACCATCTAGCTTGTTGATTATTGCTAGCAGCTAGTAAGTTAGTAAGGTAGTAGGACATGAAATAAGTTAAAAGATAGAGAGATCCAGCCAGCCAGCCAGCAAGCAAACAATTCAGGTAATTAAGGTTAGTTGCCACCAACATCAGTCAGATTCCTTTTTTATTTAGTACTTTGTAGTACTTATTTGGGGTTTGAGTGTTCAACTTCCCTTGTTGTTCTTGTTGTACTTTTTCAACAACCCCCATCATCATCATCCATCCCACACACAGAATTAAATAATAATTATATTTTCTTATTGTACAGCTACTAGTATTTGCTCATAATGAATAAATTAATAATAATAAAGAGAATTAGTCATCCATTAAAATATATGTAAAAATCAGGTAGAAAGGAGGAGGTGGTGCTGCCCAACACTCAACTTTCTTTCTTTCCTTCTTTCTTTCTGCCAAACAAATCTCTCTTTTTCTTTCTTTCTTGGTTAATTGTTTCAGAATTCTTGAATTTTTTTCTTAATTACTAATTCATCCAGGTAACATCATCATCACTTTGTTTCTTTCTTGTTGGATTATTAGATATAATAACACTTTGCTGAATCAACAAATCCAGTTATAGGGTCTACGCCTATTTTCCCATCTCTAGACTCTAGTTATATCTAGATAGATAGGCTGAAAAACTGCAAGCCCATAACTTACTTTGATCATGTATGTCTGTCCCAACTAGCTCAACTCCACAAATTAATTACCTCTACCTATATTTATTTACTTGATATCAACTCATGTATCATGTTTTCTTGAAATTCTAAGATATGGTTTGCAGAGCAGTACATGTGTCTCCCCAAATGCGCCTCCTTCCTAAGACACATTACTAGTCCATCTCCCCTGTTCACAGATTCAATCTAATAGCAGCATACCCTCCTCCTCCTACACTCACTAGTCACACTGTCTATCGTCTATAAAACATCTTTCATCAACCTACCTACCTTAGCTTGTCACAATACCTTAAAAATTATTAGGTTACACAAGTAAGCAGAGCATGCAATTGTTGATGTATTTCACTACCACTTAATCGCTTTAGACTGTAAACCTCACGTCATTTTCATGTTAGTTACTCTACTATGTGCAGTGTGTGTTAACAAAATATCTTATTGTGGGTTATTACTTACAGGGTATGTATGTAAATAACTAATGCTAGGAACATGGGAAAGAAAGGCCACCATTGGTTTTCCGCTATCAAGAAGGTTTTTACACCCAGCTCCAAAGATAAGAAGCCACTGACTACTACTAATAATAACAATGTAAGCTGCTAATGGTTTGAAAAGTTTCTTAGTCTGATGAGTATTTAGTTTGAATTATACTGTGATGGATGGATTAGTAAAGTTAAATGATGGTTACAGGAAGGTGGCAAAGTGAGTTCGAAGGAAAAGAAGGGTGGCGGGCTAGGAAGGCTGAAACATGGATCATTCATTCCTCCCCTTTTCAGAGCGCCAAGCAGTATTGAGAAAATCTTGGGGGAAATTGACCAACAAAATTTATTTATTGCACATCCCCCTCCTCCTCCTCAGCAACCGCAAGCACAACCTTCGTCTTCGTATTCTGGACGGCCTGTATCTCCTACGCCTCCTCCTCCTCCTCAGCAATCACAAGCACAGCCATCTTCTACTTCTGCAAGGCCTGTATCTCCTCCTCATCAATCACAAGCACAACCATCTCCTACTTCTGCAAGGCCCGTATCTCCTCCTCAGCAACCACAAGCACAACCTTCGTCTTCATATTCTGGAAGGCCTTTATCTCCTCCTCATCAATCACAAGCACAGCCTTCTTCGTCTTCTTCTGCAAGGCCTGTATCTCCTCCTCAGCAACCACAAGCACAACCTTCATCTTCTCTATCTCCTCCTCATCAATCACAAGCACAACCGTCGTCTTCTTCTGCAAGGCCTGTAACTCCTCCTCCTCCTCAGGTTATTTCATCTCCAAAATCAGGAATCACCACTCCTCCTCCTATTGCCTCCCATGCTCCTCCTCCTCCTAGATTTGTTCATTCACAAACACAAGTTAGCCGCAGACCAAAACCGACTCTTCAACAACAACACCTTTCAGCTATCAGGATCCAAGCTGCCTATAGAGGTCATATGGTAAGCATATTTATAGTTCCCTTTATATCACCGATACAATTATCAGGAGACAGGGAATTTAAGCTGTGATTCAAATTGGGAATCACCACTCTCCTAAAACTTGACTTTGGAAGTCAATTTAAAACTTAACTTCTTCAAAACTTATTAGAACATTACTGCATACTCAATTAACAGCGACAACTTCTACCATGTTTTAAGTCAACAGTTATGTCATTTTGGTTGTTGAGGGGGTGTGGATAGCTAAATATACCCGATTTCAGCATTTGAATAATTTTGGTACATGATGTGGTGATGCAGGTAAGGAGGAACATTAAAGGTTTGACAGGTCTTGTGAGGCTTCAAGGAGTTGTAAGAGGTCAAAATGTAAAGCGACAAACCGTCAATGCCATGAAGCAGATGCAGCTTGTGGTCAGAGTCCAAACACAAATTCAGTCACGAAGAATCCAAACGTTAGAGAACCAAGCACTCAAACGACAAGCCAACAACAACAATGATAAAAGATCGGAGACTTCACTTGGCAACAAGCGAGTAAGACTTTTCGTATTTTCTGCATCAACTTATTAAGCTTTTCATTCTAAAAATGCCTGCTTATATTTAGCCACCCCTGTTTTCACATTGGATACTCCATTAAAAATGCACAAAGAAACACTTAGAGCTTTCATTTTTTCACATGTTCAACCTTCGTGTCTCCAAAGGTGGGTTCTTACTGAGAAACTTTGAGCTTGATTTGAAGTGTTTTGGTTAAAGGTTTCTTTGATGGAGGAAACAAACTATGTGTTCCTGATGGGAAGTCAATAGGAGTATGAAACCCAAAAGAATTTTACAATACCGTTTTTTTAGCTATTCATGGAAACTTTCAAAGTCTTTGTAATGATAATTTTGACACTGCGTGAGAATGATCATTAGACAAAGAATCCCTATATATGTTTATAGTGCTTGTTTGTTATAGAGGTTAGACACTTGCGTTAACATATCCATGTGTGACTTATTGATTGGATGTAGTCGGAAATGGGCGATGAATACTGGGATGACAGCTCGATTACGAAAGAGGAAAGAGATGCGAGGTCGCAAAAGAAAGTGGAGGCGGTCATTAGGAGAGAAAGAACCTTGGCATATGCATATTCACACAAGGTATATACATACTACAACTTCTTTATAACGTTACGAATATCCTTCCCCTCTTCGAATTATACTCGTATAATTATGAGTATGACTATAATCTTGCATCCTTCAGGTACGGAAAGGCACGCCAACATCAGCTCAAAATTCTCTAATGGACATTCGAACAGGTGGATACCCTTGGTGGTGGAACTGGTTAGATCGTCAACTGCCCAACTCTAATACTCCTCAGCCTCTAAACAATCTGCAGAAGCAGTCCACAACCACTTCTTCAAGAAGCAGAACTCCTGATGACAAACGAACCCACAAGCAGCTTGACCATCTTGATTCACCGAGCACACCAATGTCATCAAGGTCCATGGCTCCTCCTTCAATAAGCAGAACTCCCCCAAACCGGCTGATGAAGTATTCTAGAGCAAGAAGAGGAGGAGGTTCTCCTTTTTCAATTAAGGATGATGACAGCTTGATGAGCTGCCCACAATTTTCTTCAGTTCCAAACTACATGAGTCCTACAGTATCAGCAAAAGCTAAAGCAAGACCAACAACTAGTAGTAACTCCAAGGATAGGGTCACCCCGAGCACTCCAGGTAGCGAGACGTCTAAAAGAAGGTTTTCATTCCCTTTTTCACCAAACAGTAACAAGTGGAAGAAGTCTCCAGCGTCTATAGGGGGCATGAGCATGAATTCTTCCATATCTGTGTCTTCCTCCGTGGTGGGTAGGAAACCATTTAACAGATTTGTGTGATTTTTTTCTCTCGGTTTTTTGTGTTCTTTTTATTTATTAGTTGTTATTTTAACAGGGGTGTATGGTGCTACTAATTACATACTATATATGATGTATTGATGTAAGAGTTTTAGTGTGTGGTAATAAAAAGATGATGAAAATATTGTGTACAGGGTAAGTTGCTCCTGCAATAGATAGAAATTCTCATACTTCACTTTCGTTTGGTAAGCGAACATGATTTCAATACATTTTAAGTTATGCAGTCTAAAATATGAGCTAATCGCAAGGGTAAAACCGAAACCCTACTAATGAGATAACTGATTGTTGTTTCATTTGTTTGGCAAATGTGTAATTTCGGCTTCTTCAAACCAAACAAATTCCACCTATTTCAGCATATTTATACTCTCATTGACTTAACATGGTTCAATCAATTGCATTAACATGGTTCAATCAATTTTAGGAAGAACTAAACACAAACAAAGAAACACTAAGCAAACAAAGATTCATACCTTATTCATGACTAAGAAGGATTCAGTAATGAAAACCAATACTTGTATTCCCAACTAAAGAAGGGATTCAGTAACTAAGCAGAGATAGCAACCCCTATTGGGTCTTTAATTCTATTACAATCTTTTAAAAAACAAATGCTTGCACAGTCCCTTGATTTCAGGTATAAACAAACATTGTTGAATTAATTAGTTACCATCTACGCCTCAACTTGCACTTGTTTTGGTTGAGGTAGAGGCATCAACATACCACCATCAGCAATTGAATCCAGCTGTTGCTTCTGCTGATACACAGGGTTTGATGTGAGGATTCGCAGGCCTGAGTTTTTGGTAATCTCTAGAACCTCAGGCAAGCCGTTAATGCAACCTTGTGACATGCCGACATCAATCCTTATGGCCTTGTTGTCGCAGACTCCGTTGATACCAGTCTCTTGGATAGTATGACCCATGATCATCCTCCTAGCACCAGGGATTGTTTCAAGGACATGCTGAAGCATACTGCAATCACAATCTTTCGCCAGCTTGTTAGAGAAAATCCTCAACCAAACAAGGGAATTCCTATCCCTAACCAAACTAGACGTGACCTTGCCTTTAACTCCGGAAAGCCAATCCTTAACCTCTTGGTTAATGTTTTGCAAGCCGTAAGCAACGTGAGAAGGCAACATACCCCCATGAACAAAGACGGAGTCACCAACGACAAGCACGGTCTCATTCTTAGATAAAAACCTTTTAGCAATGGGACCGTTAGGCCTCAACGCAGCAATCCGGGACCTAAATCCTTGAACATACTCTATCTTCAAATTCTGCAAATCCTCAGGAATACCGCGAAACAAATCTTCTTGATAACCTTTCTTAATGTTCTCACCAACGTTATACCAAAACGCCCAGTTCTTAAACTCGTCAAGGCCCGCAGGGGTCACATATCTAAAGTCAGCATCAACATTCATAATCTCATGGTTGCCATTCATGGTAATAACCCTTCCACCATTTCTTGTAGCTTGTCTCTTGAGTTTCTCCAATAAGTAAAGTATCTTGAGCTCGTGCCCCCCGCGGTCTAGAACGTCGCCAACTTGGACGAGAGTGGAGGAGCCGCCGCACCAGTTGCTTTGGGAGTCGATGAGGCCCGCGAGACGGAGGGATTCTTTTGTCTTGGGAAGGTCTCCGTGGAGGTCGCCTAGGGCGATTAAACGGTCGGGAGAATGAGGGTATTCAGTTTCAAAAAGATCTTCGTTAACAGGGGGAGGGAGGAAGATTCCGTCTGAGACGCAAAAGTCAACGAAAGTGTCTACGAATGAAGATAAAACCTTAGAACACCATGAATCCATTCTTCTTCTTCCCTTATTACTGGTTACAACTAACAAACTGAATACAAACAAAAGGGGGCTGGGCTTGTTCCTTGCCAATTTTGTTTTTGCAAACTTGCTCCTTCGCTTATTTTTTGCAAAAGTGATCCTTATATATTTATTTTTTAATTTTTTTTCTCCAGTATTTTTCTGGATATATATGTACACGATAAAAGGTTTATTTACACAAGAACCACTTGTAGCATGACAGATTAAAAGGTGAAAGCATTTGGAAGATAAAAAGTGATTCTAATTCTAGCTGTGGATGGAAACAATTATTGAGTCTAAGCGATAGAATCCAGAATCATGTATATTGCAAAGTGGGTGATGGAAAACAAATATTCTTCTGGCATGACAGATGGTGGGGACCTCAGTCACTTTTCAACAAAATAAATGAGTCAGGAGCTATAATTGATGACAGAATTAAGTTGTGTGAAATGATTGAGAATGGTGAATGGATAACTGATGAACAATGGGTTAAAGATTTGTTACACAACATTCCAGTCCCAGTTTTGAACAATGAGATTCAAGATGAAACTTTGTGGGAAACCAAAGATAACAAAAAATTAAGCTTCTCTATTGGAAATGTATGGAAAGATTGGAAGGAAAATGGTGATAAAGTTCAATGGGATAAGCTGGTATGGTTTTCTCAATGTACTCCCAAACACTCTTTTATTCTCTGGCTTGCATTAAATGGGAGACTAAGTACACAAGAAAGATTGATGAAGTGGTATCCCAATAAACAAATGAAGTGTTCATTATGTGATGAATGTCCTGATTCTATTAAGCACTTGTTTTTTGAATGCAAATTTACTAAGACAATATGAAATGAGATTAGAAGGAAGAGTCAAATGAAGGATCTGCCTGAAGAATGGGATGATATTATAAGTAAAATGATTAGTATGCCCTGCAATAACACAATTACTAGTGTGGTCAGAAGACTAGTAATGGCTGCTAGTGTGTACCTAATATGGAATGAGAGAAACAAGAGGTTGTTCACAGAAGAAAAGAAAAGTTCTACAGAAATACTTAAAGATATCATGGAGAAAGTGAGACTGAAACTTGCAAGCCTTAAAGTGAAAAGATCTACTCAAATTTCTAATGTCAGTAAAGAATGGCAAGTTCACATGAATGTGAGAAGACAAGATATTTGGGTTGAAGAGATGGATTAAGTATTTTGTTGCTACCTAATGATTGTCAGGTAGAGGAATGTTTGGCAATGGAACAGTAATTGAAGTATAAATAATATAGTGGTTTTAATGGCTGGTATGTGGTGGATAGAATATCAGGTTCTATTAGTTGCTTTGAATTTGTTAATTGGAATCAAGCAACTGTGTCTTTTTTTGCAGACCATAACAGTGAAGTGATCTAGTACTTGGAGTTCTAATGGTAAGACTGTAGTCATGTTATCCTCATTATCTTGATCAGTTTGGCCATGGGTGGGAACTGATTGGGCTTTGATGGATACATAAAAGGTCTAATTCAGTAGAATGTACCATAATATAGAACATTTCACTGTGAAGGGTATATGGTCTAGGTGGGCAGTGTATGATGGGTGGAATAGCGAGGAGTGAAAGATGAACCTGCTTGGTCCACCCAATACACTGCTAAAGGAGGTAATGGTTGGTCCTCCCTCAAGGTGAGTGTTTCCGAATGTGTGAAGCCATTTGTAAAGATGGAAATGTAGCACATTTGGAAGAGCCCTTGATTGGAGGGGTTATGGGTACCTAGTGAAGCCTTACACCAATTCTGCTCCTCTACTGTGGTAGCAGGATGAGTGGTTGAGTAGAATGGTGATGGGGAAATGTAGCTAGATGGTAAGGTGCTAGAATGGTGATTTGAATGATGTTGTTGAGGTTCATGCTTGCTGATACAATCTGTATTGATGAGATCTGCAAATGTGATATGCTCTGTTTCTTGATGAGATGGCAGACATGTGCATTGTGCTTAGCAGACATGTGCATTGTGCTGTATAGAATAGTTTCATTCTGTATCAGCCTTTATATCAAAATTTTGGGGAAAGTTGCTCCTGCAACAGATAGAAATCTTCATACTTCACTTTCGTTTGGTAAGCGAACCTGATTTCAATACATTTTAAGTTATGCAGTCTAAAATATGAGCTAATCGCAAGGGTAAAACCGAAACCCTACTAATGAGATAACTGATTGTTATTCGTTTGTTTGGCAAATGTGTAATTTCGGCTTCTTCAAACCAAACAAATTCCACCTATTTCAGCATATTTATACTCTCATTGACTTAACATGGTTCAATCAATTGCATTAACATGGTTCAATCAATTGAAGGAAGAACTAAACGCAAACAAAGATTCATACCTTATTCATAACTAAGAAGGATTCAGTAATGAAAACCAATACTTGTATTCCCAACTTAAGAAGGATTCAGTAACTAAGCAGAGATAGCAACCCCTATTGGGTCTTTAATTCTATTACAATCTTTTAAAAAACAAATGCTTGCACAGTCCGTTGATTTCAGGTATAAACAAACATTGTTGAATTAATTAGTTACCATCTACGCCTCAACTTGCACTTGTTTTGGTTGAGGCAGAGGCATCAACATACCATCAGCGATTGAATCCAGCTGTTGCTTCTGCTGATACACAGGGTTTGATGTGAGTATTCGCAGGCCTGAGTTTTTGGTAATCTCTAAAACCTCAGGCAAGCCATTACTGCAACCTTCTGACATGCCGACATCAATCCTTATGGCCTTGTTGTCGCAGACTCCGTTGATACCACTCTCTTGGATAGTATGACCCATGATCATCCTCCTAGCACCAGGGATTGTTTCAAGGACATGCTGAAGCATACTACAATCACAATCTTTCGCCAACTCGTTAGAGAAAATCCTCAACCAAACAAGGGAATTCCTTCCCCTAACCAAACTAGACGTGACCTTGCCTTTAACTCCGGAAATCCAATCCTTAACCTCTTGGTTAATGTTTTGCAAGCCGTAAGCAACGTGAGAAGGCAACATACCCCCATGAACAAAGACGGAGTCACCAACGACAAGCACGGTCTCATTCTTAGACAAAAACCTTTTAGCAATGGGACCGTTAGGCCTCAACGCAGCAATCCGGGACCTAAACCCTTGAACATACTCTATCTTCACATTCTGCAAATAATCAGGAATACCACGAAACAAATCTTCCTGATAACCTTTCTTAATGTTCTCACCAACGTTATACCAAAACGCCCAGTTCTTAAACTCGTCAATTCCAGCAGGGGTAACATACCTAAAGTCAGCATCAACATTCATAATCTCATGGTTGCCATTCATGGTAATAACCCTTCCACCATTTCTTGTAGCTTGTCTCTTGAGTTTCTCCAATAAGTAAAGTATCTTGAGCTCGTGCCCCCCGCGGTCTAGAACGTCGCCAACTTGGACGAGAGTGGAGGAGCCGCCGCACCAGTTGCTTTGGGAGTCGATGAGGCCCGCGAGACGGAGGGATTCTTTTGTCTTGGGAAGGTCTCCGTGGAGGTCGCCCAGGGCGATTAAACGATCAGGAGAATGAGGGTATTCAGTTTGGAAAACATCGTTAGCCAAAGGAGGTGGGAGGAAGATTCCGTCGGAGACGCAAAAGTCAACAAAAGTGTCTACGAATGAAGATAAAACCTTAGAACACCATGACGAATCCATTCTTCTTCTTCTCCTTCTTCCGTTACAGCTTACAAACAACCAAATGCCAATTTTGTTTTTGCAAATTTGGTCCTTTGCTTATTTTTTGCAAAAGTGATCTTTATATATATATATATATATATATATATATATATATATATATATATATATATATATATATATATATATATATATATATATATATATATATATATATTTTTTTTTTCTCCGGTATTTTTCTGGATATGTATGTACACAATAAAAGGTTTATTTACACAAAAACACTTATAGCATGACAAGTTTTATCCTAAACTATATCTAATTCATTTTTATTTTTTTCACTTTTTAAGTGAAAATATAAGTGTAAAATGAAAATTATTTATTATGTAATTATTTAGGAAAAATTATCTAAAAAAGCATCAAAGTTAACACTTTTTACTATTGTGTGTAATGAAGTTTTTTTTTCCCCTATTGTGTGACTAATCTTTCGAATTTAATACATTGTGGGTATTTTATGACCATTTTACCCTTACCCTTTCCAAATTTCGAAGGGTAAAATGATCATTTTACAGCGTTGAATAGTCGCAAAGTACACACAATGTATCAAATTTGAAAGTTTAGTCACACAATAAGAAAAAAAATAGATACATACAATGGTAAAAAGTGTCAACTTTGATACTTTTTTAGATAATTTTCCCAATTATTTATACCTATGTAAAACATTTAGGCTATTACCTAAATAAAAATGTTTAAAAATTCAGCTTACGCAATTGTTAATTACAAAAATTTCAATAGCTTGTTGCATACACACAAACAAATGTTACATCTAGAAAATTAAGGTGATGTTTGAATTCAACTTAATTGACTTAATATGAAAAAAACTGAATTTATTAAGTCATATGAAAACTGTTTGTTAGTAACTTAATATAAAAAAATGAATGAATATATTAAGTAATAGAACTGAGAGTGTTTGCATTAAGTCGTCTTTTAATGAAGAATGACTTAATAGAAAATTTTTAACAAACAAGCCCTAAATGTATTAAATTCGTAAACTTGTGGCAACCCTCTAAATTAATACAACACATTTAAACCATCTATAAACTTGTAACAACCATTTAATCAGTCATCTAAACCAAAAAAAAAAAAAAAAAAAAAAAAAAAAACTCAAACACTTACTACCTCCGTCTCAAAAATATTGTTCATATTTCTATTTTTGATTGTCTCAAAATGATTGTTCACTTTCCCTTTTAAGTAAAAACTAGGGAATATTCTCTTTGTGTGGTTGAAAACTAAAGTGGCCCCACTTTTATTAAATTTTGTAATTCTTGTCTCATGACAATTATTTTGAGACGGAGTCCCATCCCATATCACATAACCCCTACAACACACTATTCAACCACCATCTAGCCACCATCCGACCGCCACCATGAGCCGAGCACCACCAAGAGCCAGCGACAAGTATGGCCAAATAACTACCACCAACATTCTTCTTCACTATTACTAAAAGAAAAGTATGCCAAAATAACATAACACTGCTAGAAAATTTAGTCACAGAGTACCCGTCGCCGCATCACGCGAATACTTTGTTAGTTATTTTTCAAGGACTAGCAAAATAAGCAATTTTGTTTCTTTTGGCGAATTAACTTCTTGTTGTGCACATATAAATTAGGGAACAGATCATGCGCAAGGATTAAAATTTTTCAAATAACACATTTTGACAATTTTCGCAAAAAATACGAAAGGACTTCGCAAAAAAAATTTGCAAGGACTACTTTCGTCACGAATTTTTGAAATTTTCACAAATGGTCCGTGAATGTCATAGTTTTTTTTCTTTTTTTTTTTTTTTTTTTTTTTTTTTTTTTTTTTTTTTGTAAAAAAAATAACTATAAAATATATTATGTTTGGCAAAACTAGCAGTGAACTGTGAGCAGTAGCTGTGAGCAGTAGCCAAAAAAGCTCACAGCTTTATAAAGAAGCAATGGAAAAATGAGCTTTCCTAAAAAATAGCAAAGTCCACAGCTCTCATGTCAAACGAACACTAAGAATTAAAAAGCTCATTGTTCACCGCTCATTGCCCAAAAAAGCTCCAAAAAGCTTTGTGCCAAACATAGCCGTAAGCTAGAGCTCGAGTTACAAAAGTCAAGTATTGCTAGAGCTTCAAGTTTAAAGCCCAACCAAGCTCGAATCAAGTTTGAGGTCAAGTTTTAGTAGTTGAATCGAGCTTGAGCTCGTCAATACTAGACACAGACTCAGCTCAATCACACCCCTACTCATGTGAGGGCTTAACCTAAGGCTAGACGCCCTTTGTGACAAGTTTGTATTTGCTTGAACCCACACATTCTACTTAAACAACCAATCTGAATGAAAAATTACCTCAGATATATTAATATGAATAGAATACATATTCAATTACCAACCAAAAATCCTTCATCTTGTGCTTCACAGGGTACTAATCACCATTATGAATTGCACCAACAATACAGCCAAAGACATAGGAATAAAAAAGTTTGGTGCATAGCCCCTCTTAAGGGCTACGCTTTATTGCAGATCCTACCAAGAACAGTAGAACAAAACATCACTGATGAGTAGACGACTATTTGCTTCTATGGCCACTAAAATATTACATAAGCAAAACCAATAATTTCAACTTTTTCACGACGCAGCTTGCATTGTCTCGCACTCTTCCCGGATTGACTGGAAAAGAATAGTCGACAAGTATCGCTCACCAAAGCTAGGAAACACAACCTGCAACCATTTTAACAATCAATATGCAAATTAATCATCCAGCATCATTATCTACTCTAGTTGGTTTTTTCAACATCAATATGCATATTATGTGGTTATATGTGTGTGCGCATCTTATGTATGCGTGTGCGCTTAGACAGTGAAACATACCGCAATAAGTTTTCCTGCATTCTCAGGTCTCTTTCCAACCTTGATAGCAGCAGCAGCTGCCGCTCCAGAGGATATGCCCACCTTTTCAAAAATCAATATAAGCATGTCAACACATGCAGTAGGAACATAACACAACATACTGTATGATACTATCAACATAACTTAAAGAATGATTATGAGCTACAGCTTCCCATATGCATGCTACAACAAATTAATCCACTGCCTTTTTAGCGCAATAGGATATAGCAGCGTATGAAAGAAGCAGACAAGTTTTTCATAGTTCATAATCAGTTATTCTAGAGATACAGCTAAATGGCTATATGATACTGAAACATATAAATATAAACGTTGTTTTATAACAGCAAAAGACACTTACCAACAAGCCTTCTTGGAGTGCCAATTGCTTTGCAGTCTCAACAGCTTCATCACTGGAAATCTGGAAGTTAAAGTTCAATTAGGACATGATTGCAAACTTATATGCCAAAATGATACTGTATTCCAATTTGAGGAACACAAGTGCAGCTACCAGCCACATACGTACATGCCAATTCCGATTAAATTGATTGAGCAATCATAAATACTGAATTATCAGCATTCTATGGCAAAGCTTCTTAGTCCAAATCACATTATTTATAACTCGAGTCTACTAATAATAATAATTGTGTCTTGGTTTTAGCTTATTGCCAGTGTATAGAGAATCCTAAAATACCATGCTTGTTATTTACAACCACCACATGTTTTTCTCAAGATACATGTTGTCTAATTCTCTTCTTTAACTACATTTTGTTAAGAATTAAGTTCCAATGATAACACTAAACCTGAAACCGAAAAGAAAGTGCCAATTAAGGCTCTCTATTCCGATGTAACATGAATGAGGATGGTTAGAAAAGGGAGCGGACCTCTATTACTTCATCCATCACATCTTGATGCAAATTCCCTGGTACAAAACCTGCCCCAATCCCTTGAATTTTGTGAGGGCCTGCACTTATCACATAATAGAAGCTAGAAACAAAAAATACACAATCTCAAATCACAACCTATTGCGTAATTTGTCTTTAAGGAACCTTACCAGGCTTTCCACCAGAAAGTATGTTGCTCTCTGTAGGTTCTACACCAATGACCTGATATTAACCATGTTCAAATATAAACCAGGCAACCCCAGAAAGAATCTGAACTTTAAGATACGAATTGGATGGTGGAAGTACCTTGACATCTGGATTTTGATTCTTGAGGAAGCGACCAACCCCAGAAATAGTTCCACCGGTTCCAATTCCCGCAACAAATATATCGACTTTTCCATTGGTGTCTTCCCAGATCTCAGGGCCCGTTGTTTCATAATGTACCTGTAGAGAAGATGGACGTAAGTTTGTATATTAGGAATTAATAATATAACTCAACAGTTAGCAAGTAAGTACCTTTGGGTTGGCGGGATTATCAAACTGTTGAAGCATGTAAGAGTTGGGAGTGCTGTTGACGATTTCTTCAGCTTTCTGAACCGCTCCTTTCATGCCCTTTGAAGAATCAGTCAGAACAAGGTCAGCTCCGAATGCTTTGAGAAGAACCCTTCTCTCGAGACTCATGGAAGCTGGCATAGTCAAGATGAGCTTGTACCCTTTAGAAGCAGCTATGAATGCAAGCCCAATACCAGTGTTCCCACTTGTAGGCTCAACCAATATACTCTGGAAACAAGAAGAATAAGCATAAGATAAAACATTTGAGGAAGTAGTCATTATGGGTTAATATAGTGAAGTTAAAAGGAAGAAGTAGTCATTATGGGTTAATACAAAGTGGGAGATTGTTGGAAGAAGCAAAAAGCTAAATCTAGTATTATAAGCAGGAGAGAGTGCAAAGTAGTTTACGAGGATGAATTAGCACTTTGATTGAAAAGAATAACTGGAAATGGCCAATAGAATGGATGAGCAAGTATCCTGAGCTTATGAATTACGCTGTTCCTCAAATGCACTCAAGATACTCCTTATTGGTGTACTAGTGGTGGAGGAATGAATAGATTTTCTGTTTGGAGGGATATAAGACATCCTAATTGTGATAAAGTGCATTGGAGTAAGCTTGTTTGGTTTTAAAATTGCATTCCCAGACAGACATGCTTTTGTATTGTGGATGGCTATTAACTAAGGAAAAATTGGTTAAACTTATGAAGTGAAATATAGTCCATAGAGTGAGAGAGTTGATTGGTGGTTGTGATTGTGAAAAAGCTCAAAGCAAGCATTGGTTGAGGATGTTAAACTAACTGTAGTTGTCTTAATTAGTAGTTTATCAGCCAGCATGTGAATTGGAAATAATGTAGCCAATGAAGTAGCTCTAAGTGATAATACTACTACACTTTTGATGATTATAAAACTAGTCTTGAGTTGGTATTACTTTTGGAAAAAATTAGTAGTTTATCAGCATCTGTGAGGTGGTATTACTACTTTTGGAAAAATAATAATAAAACTTAGTCTTGAGTTGGGGGTAGTATGCTAGTTATGTTGTATAGAGTTGAATAATGTTTTCTTTGAAGGAAGGGTGTTTGGGATGATATGTCAAAAAAGTACCTTGCCGGGTGTGATGAGACCTTTCTCTTCAGCATCGGCAATCATACTGTTACCGATCCTGTCTTTGACACTGCAGCAAGGCTCCATTATTTCAAGCTTGGCTGCGATATTCGCAACCGATCCTTTGGCAATCTTGTTCAAGTACACCATTGGTGTCTTCCCTATCAGCTGCACCATTTTTATTTTTATTTTAATTAAAAACAATTATTAATTTTCATTGAATGAATAATAATTAATGAAAAATGAAAAATGAAAATGGACCTGAGTAACATCGTCTGCGATGTTGAGACCGTCTTCTCCTTCTTCGTCAGCGTTGACTTGCTGTTGGGATTGTTTTGTTGAAACAGCTTTACACACCATCATCTTCATTGTCTTCTTATGGAAGTTGTTGTTGTTAAATGATAAAGAGGGCTTCTTGTTAACTATTGTTAATTGGTGAAAACTGGGTGTGGATTTGCAGAGTGGAAGCAGGTGCTTCTGGATCAAACAGCCTGAAGATGACATCATCATCATTTCTTCTCTTCTTGTATTATCAATTGATGAAGAAGAAGAATATATTTGTTGTAAATGAGAGAGATGAGATGAGCCTGCCCGCCGCTGTCTTTCTCTTTGTATTATCCCCTTTAAGTTGACTCCCCCTCCTAGTATTCTTCTTTTTATAACAACAAATCTCCCTTCTTTTTTACTACCACTTCTTTTTACCCTTCCACCTTTCAAATTACACTATGGCTGACCAAACGACCCAAACAGACCGGACCAACTCGAACTGGACCGGACCAACCGAATTTAATCTACTCTTTGGTCTTTGATTTTTGGCTAATTCAGTCCTCGGTCCGGTCTGAACCACAAACCGATTATTTGGCTTTGTTGGGCCGGACCGACCACATTCAGTCCGGTCCTCCGTCTTGGTTTTTTGGCTAATTCGGTCATCGGTCCGGTCCTGGACCGATGCTCGCCCCTAAATTACACAATACAATTCTAACATCCTTCCTACTTTTCGTATGTTTGGCGCAATAGACTGGAGCTAAGGCTGAGGTTGGGGCTGGGCTTGAGCTTAGAGTATAAGCTGAAAGTTGAAGCTTATATTTTTATAAAGCTGTTTGGTGAATTAGTTTGAGTTGAAGCTTATTAAAGTAAAATCACGTAAAAGTGGATCAAATTAAATTTACGTATATTTTCGGCTTTTACGTGATAATTCATTATATTTTTAAGGATATTTAAGTAATTTAACTAGTCATAAGCTACGGGCTTTGGCTTATAGAGGCTTATGTTTATAAGCCTGTGTGACAAACAAGACTTATTTTATACGTTGGTTTATTTTAAAAGCTCAAGCCCCTATAAGCCTCGAGAAAATGCCAAACACATGTATATATAATTCTTATTGCTATAAATGAATCAAACAAATATAAAGATAGTTACGAAACACTACTCAATTTAATTGAATGTCAAATAAAAATCTCCTATAAATGAATAAACCTTGTTAGCTTAGTTTGTGATTCTTTCACATTTTGTATTATTTTTGTTTAAAGAATTACTAACTTTCTCTTTTAACTTACATTCATTTATAGGGGATGATAAAAGTGACAACCAGTTAATAGCATATCTTCTCTATTTAATGCTTTTAAGTACGACTTTAACTTTCAATATCATCCACCTTTAATCACAACTTTTTACTTAGTTGACTTTCTTGTAAAAGTGTTATTCAATTATTTCAATTTTGAGGGAATAATGCCTACATTACAATGTAGATAATTGCTTACAATTTTTTTTTAAATAAAAGGGAAGAACAGGGGGTAAACATGTATTAGAGACTTACTATGAATTGTAAATTTTTACAAAGGAAATGTAAGCAATTGCTTACATTGTAATGTAGACATCATTTCCCGTTAATTTTTTTCATGAATAAAGTTTTATCCTAATAATTCATATCTAAATCGGAGAGAATATGTTCAGTCAGTGAAACTTTGTCGGATCTCACTGACTTGAATGTTGTTTTAAGCTCAAGTAGTTTATTCGTCGATACCGCATCTGCAACGCATGCATGATTTATAGTGTGTCAATAAAGAATAAGAGTGAACAAACCAATTTCGTCAAAGAAAAAAAGCTTTAAAATTAATGAAAAGCTTTATTTCCATAACCACTTTGTGTTTCATGATTATGATTATGTGAAATATCTTTTGATCTTTTAACCCTCATGACATTTGAAATAAAATAGGACCTTTGGAGGTTGGAAAGGCCAAGGCCACAAGTGTGATAAAGACGTGCTTTTATTTTAATAAAACATGGTCCTCTCAAGTCCCAATCATTAGCTAGGACCAGTTTTGATATTTAAGTATTGACTCTTTTAGTATTTGTGAGCATATATGTCATATGAATATAGACATAAAAATAAACTGTATACAGATGAGACATTGTCAACTTCTTTGAATTTTTATACACAACTAATATGATTATCAACACTAATTTCTAGATATAGCTTACAACAAACAAATTAACAGCATCTGGCCAACTTCAATGGAAGAAACCTCAAACTTAATTAATATAAGACACGTTAACACTTAAAACCCATTTGGACCTGAGTGAAAAAGGGACTGAAACTTTGTAAACCACTTTTAATAAAACACTCCAACTGTTCCTTTTTTGTTTCTTGCAAAGACCACTCGTGGTTGCACCCTTTCACGTGTGGAGGGGGCACCATTACGTCCGGTCTTATAAAACCTAAGTTTCAGTCCTAAAACAGCTTGGTTAGAGCTTCTAAAAAATATGTAAAAGCTTCGATCCTGTTCATTTCAGTAAAATAGTTAATTTTTTTTACCTGTGGAATCAAGTAAATATTGAGCAAAAAAAAAAAAAAAAAAATCCAAAAGCAAGTCAAACAATTCCAAAAAAACCAAACTAGCGATACTTTTTTTTGGGTAAAAGGGCTTCTTACCCCGGTAAAATATTACTCAAAAAACTGATAAGTACATGAATGTGGCTGAGTACCACATTGATTTACAAAGACAACACACTAATATGTGTTAAAACTAACTACATGATTCGTCATACCGAATCATGAATGCTAATCTAGGCGAAGACACGAAATAAATAGGAACACAAAACAGCCCGAACCTACGCCTAAGAAACATTCTACGTTGTGGTGTTAAGGCCTTCCGCAAACACACCACTAACGTTCCAAGTGTCCAAGAGCAGAACCACTGAATTCGTCTTCTTAAATCGAAAAGTAAGCAACTTTAATCTTACATTATGAACAATAATGTCTCGAACTTGCGCCACAGTCCGACTCTGATTCTGAAATAAGCGAAAGTTTCTCTCTTGCCAAATGAAATAAGTCGTCGCAGCAAGCACCAAACGAGCAACAACACTAACAATGGATCTTTTAGCTGATAACGGCTTGATCCAATCAACAATATCGTCAAATGGGGCCTATGCCATCCATACCAGCTCTCGATCTCACCAAAGACCATACCTGTGAAGGAAAGGAGCACTCAAAAAATAGATGGTTATGCGAGTCCGGGACCATCTTGCAGAAAGGACACAAGAACAGGTTTAAGTTGGTGGCATCGCCAACGTCCCATTGCCTCAACATGTCGTGCGTCTTTAACCTCTTCCTCATAATAAGCCACATTAGAAAAGCATGCCGAGGAATACAGTTAGGAAACCAAACGATAGCAGCCCAATCTACTTCATTACCTCTAGGCCGAATGACGTCCCAAACAGCATGAGCAGAAAACGGCTTTTCATCGCCATGCAAATCTTTCCATACTAACCGGTCTTCACGGCCATGACTAAGAGCAGGAACCATGCAATTATACAAAACCGGGGCCCTAGTATACCAAGATAAAGGCCACGCCCAATCTCCACCAACAATAATATCAGAAACTACAGTAGATAACAAGAAACCTTCACTTGCAATAAGACGTGGGGTAATATGCGAAATCAGAGGACATGTTTCGCACCAGATATCAAACCAAGCTGAGGTTCTCATACCATTACCCAATACAAAGCATATGAAAGGTCTAACTAGATCACGTAAATGAAGGATTTTCCTCCATCCCCAAGTCATTCCCGATTTAGGAGGCACGTTCCAAAAGTTCTCACCTCGCAATTTATATGAATAAACCCAACGAACCCAAAGGGAGTCTTTACGAGTAATAATATGCCATAAATTTTTAGTCATTAAAGCAATATTAACCGATTCAAGACTTTTAATACCTAGACCACCCTCTTGTTTTGGGAGACATACAATATTCCACGCCACGTTTGCTTTACCCCTCTTCATTTCACCTTGACACCACAAGAAACCTCGCATAGCTTGCTCAATTTCGTGAATAATCCGAATAGGTAATAAAAACACCGAAGCCCAATAGATATACATAGACGACAACACCGATTGAACAAGCTGTAATCTACCCGCAAAAGACAATGACTTATTTTTCCAATCACCAACTCTAGATTTAACACGTTCAACCAAAATCCTACAATCACGATTCATAAGTCTAGAAGAAATGAGCGGGACTCCAAGATATTTAACTGGCAGCTTACCCTCAACGAAAGGCATTACATTCAAGATAGACAACTTCACATGATTTAGCACATTACAGAAGTACGCCTTGCTTTTAGGAATACTAGGGGTCAAACCTGAGACACTTTTGAATTCATCCAAAACGTTCATGATAAAAGTTGCTGACTCCACATCTCCTCTAGCAAATAAAAATAGATCATCAGCGAAGCAAACGTTAATGAGATTGAGGTTAGAACACCAAATATGATATGAGAAACCCGCTGCACTCATCACCCGAATCTGTAAAATAAGCGTTAAAATTTCCATAACCAACGTAAATAAATAAGGAGACATAGGATCTCCTTGACGCAACCCCCGTTTTCCTTTAAATATCCATGAAGAGACCCATTGATACTTAAAGAAAAGGATGTACTGGTAACACACTCCATAATCCAATTCACCATCGTCAAATGAAACCCGAAACCAATAAGAATTGATCGCAGGAAAGCCCAATCAACAGTGTCGTATGCTTTCTGGATATCCACTTTGAATGCACAACGAGGAGGGCCTCTATCCAGATGATAGTTATGCATAAGCTCTTAAGTAATAAGAATATTATCGGCTATCCTTCCACCCGGAACAAACGCCGATTGATTATCACTAACTATGTCATTCAACCCCTCTTTGATTCTATTAGTAATGATTTTACTAATACATTTATAAAGAACGTTGCAACAAGATATAGGGCGATAGTCATTTACTTGAGAGGGAGTTTTAACCTTCGGGAGAAGAGCAATAATGGTATGATTAATCTCTTTAAGAAGTTTCCCACTCGAAAAGAACTCGCGCACTGCCGTGCAAACATCCCCTCCCACAATGTCCCAAGCTTCTTTAAAGAACATAGAAGTATACCCATCCGGACCCGGGGCCTGATTATTTCCAATAGAGAACATAGCATTTTTTACCTCACTATCTAACACCGTACGCACCATGTGATCAGCCTTAACAGGATCCAACCGATTCGAGAACAACCCTGGAATATTCAGCACATTCTTTTCACCCTCAGTTCCTAGAAACTGATTATAGTGAGCAACGAAAACATTAGGCACCTGATCACTCTCGTGAAATCCGTTGTTAACATCATTTATAACATCAATACGACTCCTCGCTTTCCTACCTTTTACAACCTTGTGGAAATAAACAGAATCATTTATAAAGAACGTTGCAACAAGATATAGGGCGATAGTCATTTACTTGAGAGGGAGTTTTAACCTTCGGGAGAAGAGCAATAATGGTATGATTAATCTCTTTAAGAAGTTTCCCACTCGAAAAGAACTCGCGCACTGCCGTGCAAACATCCCCTCCCACAATGTCCCAAGCTTCTTTAAAGAACATAGAAGTATACCCATCCGGACCCGGGGCCTGATTATTTCCAATAGAGAACATAGCATTTTTTACCTCACTATCTAACACCGTACGCACCATGTGATCAGCCTTAACAAGATCCAACCGATTCGAGAACAACCCTGGAATATTCAGCACATTCGTTTCACCCTCAGTTCCTAGAAACCGATTATAGTGAGCAACGAAAACATTAGGCACCTGATCACTCTCGTGAAATCCGTTGTTAACATCATTTATAACATCAATACGACTCCTCGCTTTCCTACCTTTTACAACCTTGTGGAAATAAGCAGAATTCGAGTCACCAACTTTCAACCATTCAACTTTTACATAGCATAACCACTCGATACATAGCGGGTTTCTCATAACTAGCGATACTTTGACTTGTTTTATTATGCCAAAAGTAATTTGACAGTTTCTTCTTTTTGTGTGTAGCTGATTGTAAGTGAAGATGAATGGATATCGTGGACCGCGGCTATGTATCAAAACCAAACCAAACGATTAATTACAAACAATTAAGGGGATTGAGAGTCTGAACAAACTTGTAACTCCTTGCGTCTCATTTCTTTACATTAAAGAACTAATAATGTAATGGGTTGCAACACAAAAACATCATAATAAGAAATACCAAAAACAATCTTAATAAGAAACAAATTAATTGAATAGATGAGATTTACATATACTGTCATCTTAATAAGCAATAGGTAGATAGGGCCATATATATATATATATATATATATATATATATATATATGGTACTAGACTAGACTTGGAAGGGCCATGGCCAGTTCTTCATGTCCTCTTCATCTTGAACTTTTGCGCACTTTCTGTTCATCGAAGCAATGCTACCACGCTGTCCCCCTTCATCAAATGCCGCGTAATACCTCAAGAAGAATGCAAGTGTCAAAACCAACCACTCGAGACAAAACATTAGCACGCAAAGCCCACCCGCCATTTTCAATATGATACTTGCATCATCCTCCCTCACATAGGATTTCAACGCCCCGAGAAAGTTTGACGTGGTTGTGAAGATCAAAACAGATACAGACCCCTGAAATATAGCGGTTAGGACCGTTGCTACCATGTGGGCAGCGTACCATTTGGTAGAACCAGCCACAGCGGCGTTGCAGCCAGCGATTGCTCCAGCGATTGTAATGATGTGAAGGAGGATGAGAAAAGCGCCGGCTAACGAAGGGAAGAGACGCAAGGAGAGAGTGAGGAAAATGCAACTAGACGCTGCACCGAGTAACGCGTAATTGCAAACCATGAACACTTTATGTGTCTTGCTAGTATCCTCCGAGGATGAGAAACCCATTTTTGATGATCAGTACTATATTTTTTTTTTATTAAGAGAGAATGAAAGACAAAAGAGATGTGAATTGATATGAGTTTTGTATGCATGTATTTATATATACTAGTAGTAACAAGCAGCCCTGCTTTGTGACCGTTACCATCTGCAACGGCTATTTTGAATTTGGAGAATGATCAAATGGTGCAACGGCTACATCAAAATTCATCATTTAATATTTTTTTCTTTTTTGTATTTACATTATTATTAGTGGCATCTTACCTTTTGCTTAAATAATTCCAAGTAAAAATGAACCGACCTTCAAATTAAAAAAGAAAAAGTTTGTAATGTCCTATATAAACTAGTTTAAAGCTTTTCAGAAAATAGAACACGAGGTTCTAAAAATTAATTATAATAATAACATGAGGTTATGATATTTTTTTATTCTTTTGATGAGATCATAGCAGAACTTGATGTTATATTTTTTTCCTCTAATATAACATGAGGGAGGGGTTATTGATTAAATTGATCAAACTATATTGATTTTGATTCTTTTTATCACAATAGAATATTTATTGTTATTGTAAATTACAATAGAGTTTAAAGGATCAATAATAAGATAGGATTTGGAAATATAATTAATTAACTGATAAGCAATAAAAGTTGTTACATAAAAAGCGATATCAATATGGTTTAATAGAACACATAGTTTATGTAACCAATTTAAAATAAATAAAATATTATCTACCACCAATAGCAGGTAAATTAGTCATATAGATTATTGTATACTCCTCTTTAGTTTTGAAGATTCCAGTGAATGATGATATTATTAATACTAACAAGTATAACAATGTGAAAAAAAAATTAGTTATATAAAATGGGGAATATAACGAAAAAAATGAAAAAAAATGATGGAGCAGTTTAGTGAGGTAATGTAGCTAAACCTATACATAAGCCTTGAACACTTTCAAACTAGTTTTGATGAGAAATTAGGGTTTTAGAGATAACCGTAAACACATAGGGCTTGTTTAGAGTTTGTGATAGCTATAGTATACTAGAGTGATAGAATACTTATTGAAATGATGTTTAGAACTTAGACTTGATATACTAGGAGGTTTACAAGGTATAACCTTGGTGATATTTGGCAGTAGTGGTTACGTGAGTCGTCTAGGGGGCTATGTAAGTTACTTTACATAGTAGGTGAGTGTAATGATACTTAGGGGGAATTGTAATAAAGTATAGTGAGAATATGTGCTAAGGCATAGTGGGGAAATGTGCTAAGGCATTGTAGTAAGGCATAGTGGGGATAGTTAAGACACAATGGGGGTAGTTAAGGCATAGTGGTGATAATTAAGGCAAAAATTTTACCCTAAAAAGAGGTATATAGATAGGATAAGTATATGTAACCTAAGTGAGTTTTGTGAGTTGTAACAATAGCACTACAATGTTATTAGTCATATAGATTAATTGTATACTCTTATTTAGTTTTGAAGATTCGGGCGAATGATGATATTATTAATACTAATACATAATGCATGTAGAACTAGGTTTTTTTTTGTTTTTTTTGGTTTTTTTTTTTTTTTTTTTCTTCTGAAATGGTGAATATTATTATAACACAAACATATAACTATTACAACCAATTCAATAGACCTTAAAATGGACATGTCCCATTTGAGTCTTTATTTAGAGAACTACCATTCAGCTAAAGAAACATAGAGATAAGCTGAATACTATTCACCATTCATCTGGTCTAGAACTTCTAGCAGTGTGCTAGATGAACCAGCCCTAGGCAACCATGGAGAAAGCACACATCTTGACTACATTTCCTTCTTACAAACACCCTGCCTAATTGCCCCAATAGCCCATACTAGCAGCAATTAGAGGCTCTTGTAGAAGGCTTCACCAAGAATGTGTGATGATACATCAGTGAAACAATTGCATCAATTACATCATTGATTTTGAAAATCATTACTAAAGTGTGATGATAACGTACGTATTGTAAATACATAAATAGTAATAGTAAGAATAAGTGCAGTGTTCTAAAAGGCGCGCCTAGGCGCCGCAAAGGCGTGAGGTGTGGCCTTGCCGCCACGAAATGGACCTTGGCGGTTGATCTAGGCGTTGTGCAAAAAGACGTGAAATAAAGTGAGAAAAGGCGTGCCTTTTAGTAAGGTGTGGCGCCACTTTTTGAACCAGTTTATTTATTTTTATTTTTTAGAACTATTTTGAACTAGTATTTAAAATTTGGGCTATTTGGTATATGGGCCTGGTAATTATATAATAAGTAGTAGTCTAAATGTTTAACATAGTACGAGTAATATGATCTAAACTTATAAATACATAAATCTATAAATATTTTTTTGCCACTTTAGTGACCCCTTAAGAAACTCAAAGGCTCCGCATAGCGCGTAAGGCTTGAGGCGCGGATATGCCGCCACGCCACGCCTCACGCCTTTTGTAACCTTGAGAATAACCTCAAGAACAAAATAGAGAAAGGCAAAAATGTTACAAGGTGAAGTATTCAGAAAGAAAAGATGTCGTTATATCTCTTAGGATATGAACATACATTTCATAATTAATTATAAGAATGTGAAAAAATTACTACAGTAGTATATAAAATGAGAATACAAGGGAATGAATGAAAAAATAAAATGATGATAGTTAGTTTGTTGAATTGGGCTTTGTTATTGAAAGATGAGCCCGGTAACCAAACACATGGAATTGGGTACTAGTAGGCCCGTGATATAATAAGCCTACCCTGATTGATTGAGGGAGGTTATGAAAAAAGAAGAAGTAAAAGGAGGGAAAGTCAAGGGGGGAGAAAAATAAAAATAAAAAGAAAGGCGACTGATCTGGGAATTAGATCTCCTCTCCTCTTTGTTTGTTTTGTTTAGCAGATCAGACGGACGAAGCGAAGCGAAGAAGACGATGTATTTGATTTGATTTGTTTTTATTATTAACTGCTTGGTTGGTTGGTTGGTTACCTTTCCTCATCTCAATTCATTATTACTTCATTATCATCATTCATCTGTTTTTATTTAATTACTAATTTACAACTAAATTTACTTCCATAATTCTTCTTACAATTTATTTATTCAATCAAATAGAATTGTTACAACTTTTATTCCCACCACACTTAGAAGAATATAATTATTCTAATCGCTCTCCATTCAACAGTTATCGTCAATGGAATCATCACCACTACCAGCTACTAGGCGGACCACTTCCGTTGTCGTTCTCACCCTCGATTCCAACGAGTTTTACATCGTCTCATCCCTCTCCTCTAGGGCCGACACCCAAGTCATTTACATCGACCCCACCACCGGCTCTCTCCGCCACCACCACGTCTTCCCATCCCAAGACCACGCCCTTAACTACCTCACCAACGGCTCACACGCTCTTTGTAAGAGCGTTATCTACGCCAGAGCCATCTTAGGTTACGCCGTCCTTGGGAGCTCCGCATTGCTGCTTGTCGCCACGAAGGTCACTCCTACCATCCCCGGTCTGCCTGGCGGAGACGGGTGTGTTTACACGGTTAGTGAAACCCAGTGGGTGAAGGTCCCGCTTCAGAACCCTCAGCCGCAAGGGAAAGCGGAGCTGAAGAATGTTCAGGAGCTTGCGGAGCTTGATATTGACGGGAAGTACTTTTTTTGCGAAACGAGGGACGTCACTCGGCCGTTTCCGAGTTGTGAGTCTGTGACGAACCCGGACCATGAGTTTGTTTGGAATGGATGGTTTTCGAGTCCTTTTAGAACTATTGGTCTTGGTCACCACTGTGTCGTTTTGCTGCAGGTAGGTATACTTATTATTATCATCTGCTTATTTGCGGTAGAAACAAGTACTAATAGAAACTAATTAATACTGGCACTTGAATGTTCAGGGTTTTGTAGAATGTCGAAGTTTTGGCAAGCAAGAAGGAATCGTTGCCCTTATAGCTCGTCGAAGCAGGCTTCATCCTGGCACTCGATACCTAGCAAGGGGAATAAATTCGTGTTACAGTACAGGTAGCTTGCCATTTTCTAAGACCATACTCTTTTTGTGAATATATTTTGAGAGTATTTGAAAGCACATGAATCTGTGATAAACTTTACACCTCTATTTTATTGGATAAACTATGCATATAATTTAAGAACTATGCATTTCGATGCTAACATATGACAACTATGCATTCAACACTCAAGAACTTCTAGGACCTAGGTGTTGTCTCCGGTTAATATCCAAATTGTTACAACGGTTCATGTTTATTTACAAGGTTTACATATAAAGATGTTGATACTTGGTATATTATCATTCACGTGTTTTAAATTTTAATGGCATATATTTTACCAGGGTAAGAAAACCCTTTACCAAAAAAAATAAAATAAAAAAATTAATGGCATATTTGTTGGGCAGGAAATGAAGTTGAGTGTGAGCAACTTGTATGGGTTCCAAAAAGGGCTGGTCAAAGTGTTCCTTTCAATACGTATATATGGAGACGAGGCACTATTCCTATTTGGTGGGGGGCAGAATTAAAGATGACTGCCGCGGAAGCAGAAATTTATGTTGCAGAACGTGATCCATATAAGGGAAGCGCACAGTATTATCAGAGATTAAGTAAGAGATATGATAAACGAAATGTAGATGTAGTTGGTCCAAATCAAAAGAAAAGTACGTTGGTTCCAATAGTGTGCATTAACTTGCTACGTAACGCAGAAGGAAAATCAGAAACCCTTCTAGTCCATCATTTTGATAAATCTATAAATCACATAAGATCAACCGGTAAACTTCGTGATACTAGGGTCCATCTAATAAATTACGATTGGCATGCCAGTACCAAATTAAATGGTGAACAGCGAACCATCGAAGGACTGTGGAAGCTCCTAAAAGCGCCAACAATATCCATAGGCATTTCTGAAGGAGATTACCTGCCCACTCGTCAGAGAATGAAGGACTGTCAAGGTGAAGTAATATATACTGATGATGTCGTTGGTGCGTTCTGCTTACGGGCACATCAAAATGGAGTCATACGTTTCAACTGTGCGGATTCTTTGGATCGGACAAATGCTGCTAGTTATTTTGGCGCCCTTCAAGTCTTTACAGAGCAGTGCAGGAGGCTTGGAATATCTCTTGATAGCGACTTGGCTATCGGTTATGAGTCAGCTGATAATTACGGTGGATATACCGCCCCTTTGCCACCAGGATGGGAGAAAAGATCTGATGCTGTTACTGGAAAATCATACTATATTGATCACAATACGAGGACCACAACCTGGAATCATCCATGTCCAGATAAACCCTGGAAGCGTTTTGACATGACTTTTGAGGAGTTTAAGAGGTCTACACTTTTGTCACCTATATGCCAACTCTCTGATCTCTTTTTGTTAGCTGGTGATATTCATGCAACACTATACACCGGATCTAAAGCAATGCATAGCCAGATTCTTAGCATATTCAGTGACGAAGCAGGCAAGTTCAAGCAGTTTTCTGTGGCACAGAATATGAAAATAACTTTGCAGAGAAGATATAAAAACACAGTTGTTGATAGCTCCCGTCAGAAACAGTTTGAAATGTTTCTTGGTCTACGACTTTTCAAGCATCTTCCATCCCTGCCGGTTCAACCCTTACATGTATGTAATTGCTTGCGTGAATCAGTTCTCTTTTTGCCAAACACTCTAACAAAAATATACATTTCGCTACTATTTTGGGTTCAGTCACAGTTAAATCTACGAGTTCAGTCTATTACTGCAAACAAAAATATTAGAATGCCAGAATACATGGTTTTGGTGCATCTATTATATAAAATTACTGTTTTAGATGCCTGATAATTACATGTTCTGTGGCTTCAGTATACCACCTCATTAACTGCAATGATGAGTCATCTTCATGTTATGTTAAAATCTGCAATAGAGCATTACCTTGTATATCTTATTATTAGTAATATTTTTTTTTTCTGAATTATGATAGGTGCCTAGTAGACCATTTGGTTGCCTTCTTAAGTCAGTTGCCAGCATATTGCCGAGTTCTGATGATGGAAGCAGTCTCCTTAGCTTTAAGCAGAAAGACCTTATCTGGGTAAATAATCTACTTTTTTTTTATAAGGCTTAATTGGAATAAATATGCACATGCCTGTACTTGCTAAGCACAAAATATAAATTTTTGTTTATACAGGTTTGCCCACAGGATGCAGATGTCATGGAACTTTTTATCTATCTTGGGGAGCCTTGTCATGTTTGTCAGCTTCTTCTCACAATTTCACATGGTGCAGATAGTTCAACATTTCCATCGAGAGTTGACGTGAGAACAGGACGTGATCTAGATGGGCTCAAACTTGTTGTGGAGGTCTGATTCATACTTATTTAGTTGGTGGTACTTGGTAGGATAAAGCTTATATGAAGGCACATGATTTTTTTTGAACTTATTTCTATTTGGGCTTCTAAACTTGCAAGTTCAAAGTTTTTACATAGAAATTATACATGGTCGAACTTTCATCACAACACTAGTGTTTTGTTTTTCGCTCCATGAACTTAATTTTGGTTCATGTTGTCGTCTTGCTTATTTACTAGCAACTCCCCAGTCCCCTTGTATCCCATTTTGTGCATATATCCAGATACTAGTGGGGGTGCAGATGTTAGGTAAAGCGTATTGGATAATATGAGCTTAAAAAGTTCATCATGCATTTCTCTCAATCGGTTTTAGGCTGATTGGAGTAATTTAATCAAGTTGTGTTTGCTTACAGGGAGCATCTATTCCCCAGTGTGCTAATGGGACAAGCATCGCGATACCTATACCTGGACCAACTAGTGCTGAGGATATGGCTGTGACAGGAGCTGGTGCACGCCTGCATGTCCAAGATACAACCAACCTCCCATTTTTGTATGATTTTGAAGAATTGGAAGGTGAATTGGACTTTCTTACTCGTGTGGTTGTACTCACCTTCTATCCTTCTATGTCGGCCAGAACCCCGATCACACTTGGTGAGGTACGTTGAATCTAAAAGTACAGCTTCAATGCAAATGTTAGCTTATTGATTTTCATTGAGTTCGTGTTTATTTTCTTAAATTGTAATCAAGTATCAGGTCTTTACAAAACTGGTATGTATACCTACTTCATTTTTTTTTTCTTTTTTCTTTTTTTCTTTTCTTTTTTCTCTTTCTAAAACCAACTTTGTACTTCCCCTGTCACCTGTATACAATTTGGTTCCAAAAAGAGCAACAGTTTCTTGATAAACGTACATGGATTGGATCTTCATATTTGAACCTTAAATGAAAAAGGGTTAAGCGAAATGCTATTTTCAAATGGCATGTTATTCATATGCGGCAACAGCAGTTCTAAATCATAAACTACCGTCTGGGGAACTAATAACCCAATCGTTATTTTCCTCAGTGGTTGTAAATCTTACTTCACAAACCTTCGCTGTAAATAAATGAAGTGAAAGAAACATCTGGGACCAATATTAGATTGACTGATGATATGTTTATATAAACTTTAGGAGACTAAGTGAAGCAGTTGACTAGAATCCCAGCCTCCCAGTAGTTATCTTCATGATTTTTTTAAAATGACTAGATCGATTTAGATTCTGATTTGATTTACTTCATATTTTTGTGCTTGTTTGCGTCTTTCTCGATCTTATAGGGATATAAGTTGATAGTTGATACTATAGGGGTAGTTGATGTAATTCTGTCTGATTACTCTTGTAATTCTGACTGATTACTCTTCACTGGATTATGCAACAGGTAGAGATACTCGGTATCTCTCTTCCATGGAGAGACCTTTTTACATCTGATGGCCCTGGCATGAGTTTCTGGGAACATATCAGTAAAATTCCACCAGCACATGGAGATACCAACTCTATGCCATCTGATGTAATAGATAGCAATCCTTTTGCGGCTGCTTTTAGCAGTCCACTTGCAAAATCTGAAAATTCCACCAGCACGTGGGTAGACCTTTTATCAGGTGACGACGTTACGTCAGGATCTATTTCACAACCAGTGCCAGAAACTGCTTTTCATGATCCATTTCTTAACCCGTTTCATGATCATGATGAAGTAAATGATCTTCCTAAGGGTTCTTTACAGGATCAATTGCCAACTGAAAGTGGTCCTGAGCAGTATATAAGTGCTTTTAAGATGTTGACTGCCTCGCATGTGGTATGTAATTTTCTTGATATGCTTTTCTTAGACAAAAAATGAGTTTTTTTTTTTTTTTTTTTAATTAATAAAAGATTTCTTTTGGGGGTTTGAATATACTATTTCAGGCTAAAAAGTTAGGCTTTGTAGAAGCCATGAAACTAGAAATAGAACGGCTTCACCTAAACCTATCTGCTGCTGAACGTGATAGAGCTTTGCTGTCTATTGGCATTGATCCAGCTACTATAAATCCCAACACACTGCTTGACGAATCTTACATATCCTCATTATGCAAGGCTGCAAATGCCCTAGCACTTGTTGCTCACACATCCTTAGAAGATACAACAGCTGGTGCTATCGGTCTTGGTTCTATTGATGATAATATCGACATTGATTTCTGGAATATTAATAAAATTGGTGAGGGTTGTTGTGGGGGTTCATGTCAGGTTCGTGCCGAAAGTTTAGCATCAACGTCTAGTTCGGTATCCATGTTCTCTTGCTCCGAGTGTCGACGCAAAGTGTGCAGAGTTTGTTGTGCCGGTAAAGGAGCTATTCTTCTTCTTGGAAGTTATGGCGACTCTTTAAGTCGTTCTGTGACAACGGATGGGGTAATTTGTAAATTGTGCTGTCAAGATAGTGTTCTTGATGCACTCATCCTGGACTATATCAGGGTTTTAGTCAGCCAGCGAAGAAGTACTCGATCTGACCTTGCTGCTTACAAAGCCTTGGAGCAAGTGGTACCAAAGCATCATCTTCAGGGAAGAATGATCAACTATTCTGACACACATGGAGCTAAGCTCTTCCAGCAGTTACTCAAAGGACAGAAATCATTAGCCGAGTTTCCATTTGGCAGCATTTTACACTCGGTAATATCTTTCCTTTGGTTATTCGTTTGCTTTTTTCTTGTCGCAGTGTTAGTCCGACACAGTAGTAGCTCAGAACATATGATACGGTATTAAATGTTTAGTTTTTAAGGGGATTTTAGAAATTGTATTTGTTTCTCTATGTGTATCGGGTATTGACCGCAATATCTGTGTCATGAAGCATTAAGTTTTTATGTTATGAATAACATTGTTCTAAAACAATTTGCATTTTGATTATTGCTAGATTGAATCAGCTCCAGGTTCAGCACCGGTCTTGTCGTTGCTTGCACCTTTGGATTCTTTATCACAAGAGTCATACTGGAAAGCTCCTCCTACTACGTCTTCTGCTGAGTTTGTTATTGTTCTTGGCAATCTTTCCAATGTCTTGGGTGTTGTCCTTGTTCTTAGTCCCTGTGGCTATTCCATGTCTGATTCCCCTACTGTAAGTGTCTCGTTGCTAAGGTCCAGTTGCATTACACTTATTATCATAATACTTTAAGCTTAATGTGCAAAATTAAAAGGGAACTTCCATTTTATTGTGAGTAAACCTGCTTTAACTTCGCAACATATGAAACCTGAACAGGGAAAAACCTGTCTAAAACAATTTTATGTTTAATTTGTTGGTCAACTTGTATAGCTTCAATGCTCTTGTATCACATGAGGATAAGATTTTGGTCTACTTATTATGAAGGTGCAAGTATGGGCAAGCAATAAAGTAGACAAGGCAGAAAGAACAATCATGGGTAAATGGGATGTTGGATCAATCATCACATCTTCCCCCGAGCTTTGTGGGCCTGAAAAGCCTGGAAATCCGAGGCACATCAACTTTTCTTTCCGAAAACCTGTTTGTTGTCGCATTATCTGGATTAAAATGAGCATCCAGAAAGTTGGCTCTTCTGCAAATTTTAGCAACGATTTTGATCTTCTATCGTTGGATGAAAACCCTTTCTCTAGGAGTTTGTCTTTACCAGTGCAAACTGATCCATGTTTGCATGCAAAGAGAATAATTGTAGTTGGAAATCCTGTGAAGATTGATACACCAGCAGCACAAAACTCTGACCATAGTAGCATCAAAAACTGGCTGGAGAAAGCTCCAACCCTCAACAGATTCAAGGTAATTCTGCTATGCCTAATTCTCGTTTACTTTTATTTATCAATACATGATTATATACTTTATTTTTTCTCCCTCAGGTACCAGTTGAGGCTGAGAGATTGATTGACCATGACCTTATGTTGGAGCAATATCTATCTCAAGCTTCACCAATGCTGGCAGGATTCCGGCTTGACGGGTTTAGTGCAATAAAACCTCGTGTTACCCATTCACCTTCACCTTCTCATTTAAATAAATCAGTGGTTTGGGAGGATAGATTCATATCTGCGGCTGTACTGTACATTCAAGTATCTGTTTTACAGGTAAAAATCATGCGGAAACATCTTAACGAGGACTTTTTTGTGTTTTTATCAACTTGCTATTATATAATAAATACCTACCTACTTACAGGATAATCGCAACATGGTGGTGGTTGAAGAATACCGGTTACCGGAGGTGAAGGCTGGGACACCTATGTACTTCGATTTTCCAAGACCAGTAACCACTCGCAGAGTATCTTTTAGACTACTTGGTGATGTGGCATCATTTGCAGATGAACCGGCAGATCAGGATGACTCGGACTTGCGAGGCAGGCTGGCCTCCGGACTCTCTTTATCAAACAGGATTAAATTATATTATTACGCTGATCCATATGAGCTTGGGAAATGGGCCAGTCTTTCTGCTGTTTAGATACTTTGCAAGAGGATTTTGTAGATTCATTCATTGTTGTAATCAATCATGTGTAGAATTTTTATATGAAAGTTATTTTTATTTTTTTCTCCCTATCTATGTTTCTACTACCCCGGGACCTTGTGGCGAGTTGAGTGAATTGGTTGTATTCTTGAATTCTTGCGGTGTTTACACAGTATACGCAGAAAGTTTGTGCATTACTTAAGTTGCTACTATACATGCAAGTTATGTAATAAAGAAGTCCAAATGAACAAATCTGTAATTACTTTTCAGTTATTTGAAATTTACCATTTTAGTAGTAATTGTAATTTGTTTTGGATAACTCATATCAGTTGTATGTGTAGCCGTATACTTGTTGCAGAAAAAAAGTAGCATCAAGGTGCAACTTATGATGATCGAGTATTATTAGTTTCAAGATTCCATCTAACTTGTCTAAACAAGTGGAAGGTGTGTTTATTAGAGATGACACACTCGCCCTATAAGTTTTGTTTTGTTTGCTACGTGATCTTTATTACGAGTGTTGTGAAGTTTGTTTCAGATACCAGTCTTGCAACTAAAGCAGGAAGGCATAAATTTGTAAACTCCACAATGACGGGTGAATCAAGAGATGAAGACCTGAGAGTGGTTGTCGAGTTTTGTTTTTTTGTTACTTTTGTGAAGGTGTTTGTGGAATATACTTAGCATTATGGATAATAGAGAAAATGAGGTCCATCCACTTGTAAATACATATCTTATCCATAATCAACACATGACAAATGTGGACTTGAAAAAGAAGGTCAATTCATTTGAAACCATAGCAATCATGACCCATTCACTAATAACCCACACTCCTGCTGTTGCTGTTGCACCCATCACTACTCCTCCAAATGAAAAGATTTCGGCTTCTCAGCGGCATGTCCTAGCTCGCAGGTGCTGTATAATTTCTGCTCTCTGATAAAGATTTAATAAACATATTTTACGTTGAATTTGTGCATGCAGGGATGTCCTGTTGGGTGGTGCAGTACTTGGGCTGAGCATTATTAATGATAGGAGTGCAGCAGATGCAGCAGCAAGACGGCCTCCACCGCCTCCCCCGACAGAGAAAAAAGACCCAAATGTAAGCGGTGTTTTGGCTAAAGTCCTAGCGAGCAAGAAGAGGAAGGAAGCAATGAAAGAGGAAATAGCTAAACTAAGAGAGAAAGGGAAACCCATCAATGTACCAGCAGCAAACTGAATCGCTTGACAGAAAATGTGTCCATCTTTATCAAGATTATAATAAGATTCATATTCAGCGCTTTCCATTTACATTTGTTTATCTTTTCTGCTTATTATAGTTAATAAGTTGTTTTGTCTTTTTCTATTAAATCACTCATAATTTTTGATAGGTTTTAATTCATAGCTCATTTGCTTCTTGCCACACGCAAATCTCAATGTGCATACGTCAAAATTTTCAAATAAGCTTTTTATGCATAGAGAGAAAACTCATCATGTCGTTAAAAATAGATACAAACATCCGCCTCTTTCATTGCTTTAACTTAAATCATTGTTTCTTATGAATTTGTGATGGCATGATCTAGACACGTTACATCCACCTTTTGTGTATGTGGAAGACATGGTGCATATTTTTCAGTTCGACTTTTTATACCATTATTATTTAGCAGCAGATGAATTCATTTGACAAATAAAAACAAGTCAACATGCAGCAAAAATGCATTGAGAGAGGAACACATTGTCCATGACTAGGTTAGCTCCAGAGCTGTACCATCTGAATACTGCTTGATTTTGATTAGCCAATCTATCATGACAGCATCTCATTACAGATGCTCCTTTATTATGTTTCTTGTATGAGGCCGGAGTGTACATGATAACTATTAATGTGAAACCAAAACTGCATATTCACCAAGTTCATAACACTGTTCTCGACAGAACATTTTCTACTTGGTATATGTATACAAGGGAAGACTGAATTAGGAACAGAAATATCCTCTCATAACATTCAAGTGCCCTGTGTCCTGTTCTATCCTGTACTGAGGGAATGCAATTATGCCTGATCTCAATAAAACAATTTGGAATATAAGTCTACAAACCACAAAAGTATCACACTCGGGACAATTCACAATTACAGGATGGATGCTACACCACCGTAAAACATAAACATATCCTGTATTAAAGGGTCAGAAACGGGTACTACATCATTGCTGTGAGACTTTAGGATAAACGTCAGCTTTTTGTGCTCCCAAAGAATCTGGAAAGTGGCAAAGGTCCATCTGCCTCTTCATCACCTCTCAAATGCTTGGATTTTGACCTGTGCCTTTTGTCTTTCTTCTTTCTAGATCTTGACTTTGACCTTTTTGATTCTCTAGAATCATCATCACTACTTGAAGATGATTCAGATGATGAACTTGAAGAACTAGAGTCCGAAGATTTCCTCGAATACTATATATATGAGAAAAGCAAAAGATAATTGAGGTTAGTTTTGTTGTTGGTCAAATATTACAACAGCTATTGTAAGTCAGGTTTAGTTATATGTGAAAAGTACAGCTTCAATAACAAGGTATTAACTAATCACGGCAGTGTTGGTCTGCTCCAAAAGCAAAACGCAGCACCAAAAGATTTGGAGTTTATTTTATAATGTTAGAGTAGAAACTAGAAAGCAAAGTCGTTACGCATACAAGAGGCATTTCCTATAATAAAAAGTAAATGCTCTGCTCATTAACAATGCCTCTCGGTCCTGCTGTATCAGCAGTGCTTTAACTATTAAAAAAGAGGCTGTTTCCAAGTAGCGAGTAGAAAGTTTTAAAAAGTGGCGAGTGTGTTCCAACTTGTGGCAAATATGTTTCTCGTTAGAAAATGGCTATTTGACCGAGACTCATACTAAAAAGTACAAGTCTTTTTGGAAGACAGATTCAAAAAAGTGAACGTTTGTAGTACTTTACAAATGAATAGTCTCTACCGCCACGCACGTTGAGTTTAATAAAATATTACAAATGGCCCCCTTAAGTTTGGTTTATTTACATGTTCATCCTCGTACTCGCATATTCATATGTGCTACTACTATAATTTCTTTTCCTTGTCTTGTTTTATAGCTTCTAAGGAAAACAATGTTGTTATCTTGTTTATGTTTCTTTACTCTTAATTAGAGTACTAGTCATTAAATTAGTGGTTTCTTTAGTCAAAGAAAGTCAAAATGTACGGAGTAAAAGAAAATGATCCGACTATAAAAGTAATAATTAATATACTCTTAAGGGGGTCATTTTTAATATTTTATTAAACTCAACGCGGGTGGCGGTTCAGACAATCCATTTGTAAAGTACTAGAAACATTCACTTTTTTGAATCTGTCTTCCAAACGTGTTGCTGATTTAAGCAACGAATCTAAAAAGGCGTTGGTGTTCACTTAAGACAAGCATATAGATATATTTTGGTAACTCAATGTATTCAAGCTCGAAGGATCATTTTCTAAATTCAATTTCAAAGTAAGGAAGTTAATAGTGGAATTTAACTCAATCCTAAAAAGGGCGGGAGCAGTTTGAGAATGAAACATATATAAAGGGAAAAAGAAGAAACGCAAGCACCTTCCTCTTTTTGTTGGAGCGCTGCTTCTTGAGATCTTTATCATCCTTCCTGCGTGTAGATGAAGAAGAAGAAGATTTGGATTTGGTTTTGGAGTGGTTCCTGCCATGGGCAAGCTTGGTAGCACGTTCAGCATCAAGTTGAGCGCGGTATTCACGCATCAGTCTATCTTTGTCAGCTTCTAACTCGCCGTTCTTAAGCGCGTCTTCTTTTTGCTTCTTTTTGTACTCTTCCCAAGTAACGGTATGAGAAGTTTTGAGGCTGGCCAAACGAGCAGCATGCCATTCTGGAGAATGAAATGAACCATCCACCTGCCACGCCCCCAATCAGAAACCATACCATAATAATACCATACCAACAACACAAACACAAACATTTATAAAGTTGCAGCCTTTTATTAAGGGGGTGTTTGTTTCGGCTTATATAGCCACCTTATGGCTTATTTGGTTTTCGCCTTATGAAGTTTCATAAGCTCACTTTTTGTGGCTTATTTTGAAACTTTCCAGGAGTATTTATTATGATTATGTCATAATAATCTTATATAAGCCAAAAAGTTGCAAAATAAGCCACAAAAAATAAGCTTGATGCATTCAAAAAACCTAAAACCAAACCAAGATTTAAAAAAAAAAAAAAAAAAAAAAAAAAAAAAAAAAAAAAAAAAAGATAATCCTAAGCCTAATAACCCAGATGGTAAAAGGAAGGAAGGATACAAACCATGCCGTCCTCGACGTCATCAGGGCCGCCGGAAGTGGAGCCCACCCTGGATCTCTGCATCGCCTTGTAAGCTTGATTCTTACCCATCTCTCCCTCCCTATCAACTCAACTGTGTTTTGATTCTTACTTGAATGATAATAATAAAGAAAAAGAATCTATTGATTGATTCAAAACCAAACCCTTCCAATATCAAGTGTTGTTGTATGTGTCTCTTTGTGTTTTCTTAGATAACTTTAGTGTGTGTTTGGGTTATAACTCATTTTTCCTTTACACCATTGGTCTTCAAACTTTTAAAGTTTGCAAGTTTAGTCTCAAACTTTTTCATTAACTATGCTTTTGGTCCTGTTATGATAACGCTCGTTACTTTTTTCGTTAGCTGCAAGGGCCTTTTCGTCTTTTCGGTCATTTTTGTCCAAACACCTCAATTAACATCTTTTTTAACACTCTACAACATTAACCCAAACACCTCATTCTTCTACCACACCACTCTTATTCAACCTCCGACCCTCATCACCACCACACCGCCACCACCTCCTCCGATCATCTCTACAAACATTAATATCCTAAATATTTTCCTCTTTCAATCACTGCCGGTTCTTAAATCATCCTCCTAAAGAAAACAAGTCGAAAAGTATCCTGAAACTCTAAACAAAAAACCTCAGATGTACAAACGAACACAAACACAAAAACTTGCTACTGCTTATTGCCTTAATCGACATCACTACTTTTTTTTTTCTTTTCTTTTTTTCTTTTTTTTTTTTGAACGGCGGGGTAGTTGTTGGCTCGAGTTAGTGTCGCATCCTCGGGCAGAGATACCAACCGCGAGCCTCTCCTTAGGGGATAACCCCACTTCTATTCCCGATTCGCCTGATATCATTAGAGCTTGTGGTTCCCAAGTAAGGACTTCCCGGTCGGTCACCCAAACCGGTACTACTCTCACTTGGGCTCGCTTAACTACTTAAGCCTTTATCGAGCTTAATTATGTGTTTCAAAAGTTTTTAATTTGCAATCTTTTCCTCTTTCCATCAATACCATTTCTAAAACAATTCAAAAAATAACCAAACACCCTACACAAAAAAACTTAAAACCAAATGTAACAACAAACGCAAACATGAAAAATAGCTACCAATTATTATTCCACTAAATTCAGTATCATCATCATATCTAACTCATGTGTGGAAACCGTAGATGGGGTGAATACATTTCCATTTAAAAACTTAAAAGCTTTTGTATCAAATAACCGATAAAGTGTGATACAATATGAAAAGTGTCAACAATGGTCATACACCAACTAGAGATAGTATGAAGTAAACTACAACACAAACACTAATAAGCCATGACACAAACATAGTCAACACCATATAAGCAACAAACCACACAAACATAAACGCAATGCAAATATAAATATAAAGCGGTAAATGCAAAGATAAATGTAAAGAGATAAGTAAAGAAAGCACAAACTGGACACGATGATTTATAGTGCTTTGGTCACGAAGCTCCTCTTCGACCTACTCAATTCCGAGTACCCAACTCGAGAGTTACTTCACTAATCAACAAGCTCCCTTCTTGGCGGAGAAAACTATACAATGTCGCTCGACACTAAGCTAGATATCGAGTTCTTCTTCGGGTACAACCAAACCCGTTATGTTTTATGGCCTAACATAACAAACCTTGTCTTTTAAGGCCTAAACACATAAACCGCGTCGCTGACACTAAGCTAGATGTCGAGTACTGATCTAGCTAGTACCAATCTCACTCAGGATCTACCCGATCCTCACAAATCACACAAGCTACAAGATCCACATGATCTACACTCGATCTACCCGATCTACTCACGATCTACCCGATCCTCGCGATCTAACAATCAACCCTTTCTTCACACGATCTACCCAATCTACTCACTATCAACACAAGCTACACTAGATCTCCCCGATCTCTACAAGATCACAATGATCCACACAAGATGACTAAACAAGACAGTGAAAACTTAATGTATGTCTAGATACAACAAGTAAATAACAAGTAATGCAAGTGCACTACACAATGACTCTAACACCTTGTATCTTCTTGATACTTTGTGTTCTTCTCTTGGACTAATAGAGGAATGAAGGTGATCTTTGGTTGGATGAAAGAATCACTCTTAAGCAAAAGAAAAACTCTCTGAATGATCAAAGAAAGTGATCTAACTAAGAAGGGATTAGACCAAAGAAAACTGTCTGGAAAAATCAAGTTAGAAGTGTAAAATGATCCACTATTTATAGGCAAAGAAAGAACTAGCCGTTACAGACAGACGGTACCACTAATTATCAGACGGTACCACTAAATTTAACGGTACCGTCAGGTATTCAGTAGTATCGTCCGTACCAGGGACGCTCCAATTTTTGTTTTTAGTGGTGAAGGTTTACTTGGGGAAGTTTGGAGCTGTTTTTTTCGGGGTGGGGGTGGGGGGGGGGGGGGATAGTTGTTACTATTTTTGAAATAATTTTTCCAAATAAAACATTTCTTTCTAATTCAAAAATAATTTGTAAAATGTATTTTTTATAAATGTTTTGTCATTTTCATAAAAATGTTTAGTTTAAAACAAAAAGTTTATTTTTTTTATCATCCGTCAAGTTTAAATTTGTTTGTTCATACCTTGAGTGATTTATGTCGGAATGGAAATCTTCGACTATGTTGAACCATACTTGAGACGTCGAGAGATATTGATGTAAGTATGATGAGGCGAAAAATGAACCGTTTTTAGGGGGTCATTTAAGCCGGAATTGGAATTTATTTGATCAAATATTGCCCTAAATCGTTCCTTTTATGATTTTAGGTACTTTGGGAGTGAATTCTGGAAAAGGAAGCTTTTTGGACGTTTTAGGAACATAAAAGTGAAGAAAATGGCAAAGACTTATTTTTTTCATGCTGGGTGGTGAGTGCTTATTCACTCACTTTTATAAGACCAAAACCGGACTCAAAAGACCAAAAACTAATCGAATTATGCCAAATTTGTAGTGTTTTTGTGTTTGTGATGTGCAGGTTCGGATATTACAAAAAATGGACAAATCAAAGCAAACACGAGCACGGGATTGGAAAGAGTGTTTAAGAGCTGAAGCCGGGGAAGGAATTTACAAGTTTGGATCACTATTATGCTTAAAAGTCAAGTCAAGTCCTTTGAGAATCAGTGAATTACATAAGAATCCCTTGGATTATAATATGGAATAAAGGCAATTTTGATCCTTATAGTTTCAGAAAGTTGCATTTTTGGTCCTTGGTAATTATTCTTCCAAATCTGAAAAATACAAGCAATATTAAGTCTAGCCCAAATAACACCTCCAAGTCCATACTCTTTCATATTAATCCCAAAGTCCAATAACCAAGCCCAATTCACAAGTAAAAATCTGAGCCCATCTCAACTACGGTCAACAAGTCAACAAGTCAAAGTAAATAATAAAAATACCCCGTACCCTCTTTTCCCTCCACCCTTTTTCCCCAATTAACCCAGAAGACTACAGTAACTAAGAACCCTAGAAAATTACCCGTCCCAATTAACCACAATTAAGGGTACATATGTCTAATCACTTGGTTCTAGAAGCTCAAGGGGATGTCAGATTGTGTCAGACTCAAACAAGCACACATTTGGGATACGTGGCAGCCTATGATTTGATGGAACGCGTCACCAAAGAAGATCCAAGGGCTTGAAATGATTTGGCAATCATTGGGTGAGATCAAAGGCTCAGATTAGGTGTGAAGAAACACACCACACGGATTGCCAAGCTGGCAATCCGTGAGCACCTCCTCATTAGAACTCTCACTCTTGTAATATAAATAGATGGCTAGGTTCATTGTATTTGGTGTGGAGTTTGGAGTAGCCAAACTCTGCCAAAATTACTTTAGACTTGTAATCTGCTTTAAATTCATTTTGTAACTCTTGTTATTTGTTAATGGAATTCAGTTTTTGAAATCTATTGTAGCTTATTTTTATCTACTGCTTATTATATTTGCTTATTAGTTTTAAAAAATCTCTTTTACAATTCAGCTTGTTGTGGTTAGTTAAATTGTTCACTCTAGGTTTAAATTCCAATTCAGTTTTAAAAATCATATATAAGTTTCATAGAAATTAGATTACATCAAAGCTTGATTTTAAGTTTCATTAGTTCTATTTCAGCTTTTAAAAGTTTCTAAGAGAGTTTGTTTATTACATTTGTTCATTTTTCATTTGGTCAAATTCTGGTCAACTGTTGAAGATTAGAGATGAATTGTGGTGATTTGGACTTGTTTGAGTGAGCAATGGAAGCACTCAGCCTGTCAAGAGACAGGCAAGCACAGTGAATCATCTTTGTTCAAGCTAAGATGAATAGCTTTTGTAAGTCGCTATTTTCATTTTCATAATGCTTAGTGCATACCTGATGTTCCTGAGTTTCTATGATATTTGTTGTGTTTAATTGTTCTAATTACTTCTGTTAGTATTATTGTAGCTTATAGGATCATAGTTTTAGAGTGTTGTGGTTTGAATCATTGTTTCATAGTTGATTTCAGTAGCTTAGGGGGTGTTTGGATGTAACAGTAACTAAGTGTTGTTGTTGTTATCTCATTGATTTCTGGTTCACATTAGTTCACATAGGTTTGTTAATGAGTTTTAAAGCTAAAATACAGTAGGTTGTTTCACTTTAAGTCAAAATTACTTTCCAAAATTAGCTTATCTGTTAGAGTAAGTAGAATTCAGTAAGTGATCTTATAGGAGTAGTCGCATAACTGATTTTAGTAGCTTATTTTAGTTTAAAAATAGCTTATTACTACATTTAAGATTAGTTGTTGATAGTTGAAATCTGATTTAGTCAAAGTTGTAGTTACTTATTAAAAAGTCAAAACTATTGCTCACTCAGTTTTTACTCAGATTTTTAGAGCATTTGTAGGCTTTATAGCTAATTAGAAATAGAGATAGCTTGTTGATTTATGTTCCTTAGCAGTTAGAGTATCATATTCAGCTAGAAAATTTAGGTTTAGAACTTATTTGCTTATTAGAATAGTAGATGGAAGTTGGCTGATTGAGTTTAAGTATCCCCTGCATCACTGGTTTTAGCTCACTTTCTTGGGTAGATTTAGGTAGTATGAGATGGTATCTGTATGAGTTATTTGGTTTTTAGCTTCTCAGTACAGTAGTCTTTTATTTGCCCCCTTAATGTTCTGGTCTAGAGCTTATTAGAACTGCTTATTCAGGCCTGCTTGTGAGTAGTGTAGAATAGCATTTTCTGTCTCTACCTTAGGGCTGCTTGTTCTTATTTGTGCTTTTTATTGTGTTTTATTGGTTTCTCTGAGTTCATTTATAGTTGTATGAGAGTTGTTTATGGTCTGCTTGTTCTGGCTTATTCATTTTCACATCTGCTTATTCATTGGTACTAGTATTGATAGCTTATTGCTTGCATCCTTTGAATCTGTGTTTCTCATGTTCATTTCTTAGCTTATTTTAGTTCATAATAGTATAATATAGTTGTAGTAACATTTTGGTAAAGTTTTGTGGCAAGTGCTTATTTATAAGCACTTGCCATAAGCTGTTTTGGTCTCTTTAAGCACTTTTGCTCAAATTTTAGATCTCAAAATTTTTCTGCTAGATTTCTATAATATTTTAGAATTTCTGTAAAATTTTCATAATTTTCTGAGTTCATTTACTATTTTTCTTAATTTCTTTTAGTTTAAAATCATTTTTAAATCAATTTTAAATAACAAAAATCCATAAAAATACAGAAAAAGTCTTGAAAAATACAAAAATATTTTTATAATTTCTTTTATAATATTTTAGAATTTTTAGAATTTAATTTTCATTTTTCCAAGTTATTTTTCTATTTTTTCCTATTTTTAATTCATTTTTAATTCCAAAAATAGAGAATTAATTCTAGAAAATAAATAAAAACTCAAAAAAATATTTTTCTTTTTCTTAAAATTCTTTTTAATAGTTTAAGATTTTTAGAAAATATTTTCAAGTTCGTAGGATAATTTTTCGATATACGTTACGTTTTAAATTTTACGGTTGCGTTTCCGTTTTCGCGTTTTTAACATCGGTGCATATATAGCTTGTACATTATGGTTATTTCACTATTACTTTTTATTATTTGAATTCCAAAATCATATTTTTCACTTTACCACTTTTCACGACTCGATTTCGCGATTCGAAAATTCACAACTCCATTCTACTTTCGTTGGGAAAACGACCCGAGAAATACTTTCACCGGTATTTCTTCGGAATAATTTTATACTACGAAAAGACTATATCACTGGGAACAGTACCTAACGGCATCAAGAAGGAAAATATGACGGCGTCAGGAGCAAAATGCATGACGACCCAGAGAAAACGTGACGACATCAGAAGTAGGGCGCCAAAAGTAATTTTGGTGACGGCCGGGAGCAGAATTACACATGATGGCGACAGACCCAGATCTAGGCAGTCCGAGAACTTTATTGGCGGCGAGATGACGGCGTCAGAAATTTCCTCTTGACGCCGTCACCTCACAAAATCTATATATACTTTTTTATTTTTCATTCATTAAAGGAGGAACTTGTGTGGAGAATTTTAGGGCTGAACCTAATAAACCCTAGGTCGTTTGTAACAGTATTTTCAAGGGTTTTCACCCCTTGAAACCCTTCATGTTCAATTGAGATAAGTTTTCTTTCAATTCATTCAATATGTCCATGTGTTGTTTGAATATATCTTATGCTTGTCTTGATTTTAACATGCTAGGCTAGATCTTTTGTGTGTTTGCTTAGATGTAATGAAATCTAGATGTTGATTATAGGTTGATCTCTTGTTTATAGTTGTAATGGATGAATGATTTCAATGTTAGGCTTAAGAAAACTGGCAGATCTCCATTGTGTAACTTGCTTGAACGTTTTAAGAAACATGAACCGATGTGTACTAGATTTTTATGGTTGTATTTAATGCATGAGCGAATTTTAGTGATCCCATGTTAGGAGCTTCTTAGCCGGGTCGACATAGGAGTGAAGTAGGAGCTTATAGAATTGGGGAAGTATGTACGCCACCCCATGAATGGTATTAAGGAATATAACCCGTCATCCACACAACTATAATAAGTAATTAACCTGTAAAAGATATCTAGGGAGTAGTGAAATCTAAGTAAACACAATTCTCCCACATATTGCTCATACCACTAGTTTAAATTAGTTTTTTTCATTTTTGTTATTTTATTTTGATTGCATCTTAGTTATTGTGTTAGTTGACTAGCAACTAATTCCGCCTATCCTTCCAAAACCGAGATTTTTAATTGCTTTTATAAAAATATAAAAATACAAAAAGAATCATCCCTCACCTCTAGACCTAGTTTTTAGGCTTTCTAATCCTAGCGACACTATTCCTGAGTTGAACGATCAATCCCCCGGTACTTGTCACTATACTATACTACAACGATCAGGTACACTGCCTGGTGGGAGTTGTAAGCTTCTCGAGATCCCTCGAGAGGTAAAGCCTGGTGCAATTCCCACGCATCAAGTTTTTGGCGCCGCAGCCCGGGGAATAGTTATTGTCTAGGTTAGGATTTCTTTTTATTAGGTCTACTTGCTAGATTCCTTTCTAGTAAGATTTTTATTTTTATTTTTAGGTTTTCTTTAGTCTATCTAATTTCTTTGTTTCCTTTGTTCGTAAACTATCTCGATGGATAACAATAACATTGATCGTATGATTCCTGTTATTCGTGTTTTTCGTCGTAGGATTTTCCAAATGCCCGCCCCAATCCCTTTAGTGGAAAATGAGAACCCACCTAACCTTTCGCCTAACCACCACTTTGACAATAATTCTGAAATGGAGGAGTTTGACCATGATGATGACCATAGGGCTAGTCCTTTTTACTATTCAGACTCCGATGAGGATCTAGATGATGGTGATGTGATTAATGAGGATATGATGAAAGAGGAAGTGAACCCTCTTAGGTATGTCGACCCTAGAACAAGGATTGAGAGTGATAGTTCATTCAATATGCAATTTCCTTGTAAGGTTGGATTTAGGAGCTTTGATGCCTACCTTAACTCATCTCTCCCAATGAACATAATCTCGCGTAGTAAATATAATAAAATCATGGTAGATGAGTTAGAATACAAAGGAGATAATATTATTGCTAGGGCGATGACATTGCAAGTGTTTGTAGGGAGCTTTGTTTATCTTGTTGAGTTCATGGTTATGGAGAATTTAGGAAAATTTATTGATAGTAAGTTAACCCAAGTTGTGTTTGGGAAACCCTTCAAAAGGTTGATCAACCTTGATGAAAAACTTATGGAAGGGTTAATTACATTCTCGAATGGGGATGAAGATTTTGTTTACCAAATGCCCCGTACACACCCTAGGTTCAAGGATTTCTCCATGGAGAAGTGTAGTAGGTATCCGCCCCTAGAAATGCTAAGTGAGAATGATAAAAGAAAAGGGCTTAAATATACTCATGAGAAAAATAAAAGGTATTATCGTAGATGTTTAGAGTTAAGTGATGATTATAAGAAAGATGAGGCGACTATTAGATGGCTCACCCTCGGTTATGTGAGCATAAGTGACACACGGTAACCTATGACCTTGAGTCTAGCTACAAGACTCGTAAATAAAGAAAAGCGCTTCTTGGGAGGCAACCCATGTTTTGTGTGTGATTTTTAATTGTTTGATTGTTATTTGCTTCCATATGCATGCTTTATTTTTGTTGTTGGTAGATCATGTTTCAAACTAAAATGGTGAAAATACTTTATTTTGTTGTTTGGCTTAGTCTTAACTTCATCCAAAGGTATTTCGCAAAAGATAAGTGTAAGGGGAAACCCCAAATATGTTTCTAAAGAAACAAAACCGATCATGATTCTCCACAATATTAAATGAACATGTATATTCGTATTTGTTAGAGTCAAATGCTTGTATCGAGTCATAATGATGTTTTGCAGGATTTTCCAGGAAGTGGGACAAAGTTTTTCCAGAAATTTTCCGGAAACTTAACATAAGGATTTCTGCATGTCACTTCTGACGGCGTCAGGAAGAGACTCTTGACGGCGTCACGTGTAAAATTCTGGAAATTTTGCCAGTTTTGTTTTTCTAACGGAGTCTTAAAGTTTTTGCTAATTCTTTAGTTTTATAATCTCCAGTAAATCTGCAAACATCATTCCACAAGCATTATATCTTACTTTGTTTTCTAGGATTTGTTAGCATATATAGATTGCCGCTGATTTTACGCGAGGTTGCCTTGTTTGTTTTCTCAGGTTTAACAGGTTGTTGATATATATAATGTATAAAAACGTTATTAATATCTTTCGATATCCTTAAGTTTTGACGATCACAAGATATAAGAACATTAAACGCAAAGTTAATACGTAAACAAGTTTTAAGCAAGTTTATATCATCTCATCCAACATAATCACTTAAGGTATGAATAAACAAGTGACTAATACATTTTATGATCAAAGGGATGTTTATTTAAATAATACAAAGTTTATAAAATTAAATAAACTTATTATATATTTTTGAAAAACACTTTTGGTAATAAAGGAAAATGTTTTATTCATAATAAATATATGAATTCAAAATTTTAACCAAAATCAGTTAGTTTTTCACCAAATAAACTTTCCCCAGAAAAAGACAAGAAAACTGCAGTTTTCGTTATAAGGGCGGCCCCCTTAATTTTAAGGGGGCCGGCACACAATTAAGGGGACCGGCCATGCTCCCCTGTCAGATTCTGTCAGAAAATTTTCCCTATAAATACCACCTCAAACCTGGAATTTTTCTCACCTCTTGCACGAAAATTTTCAGATTCAAATCTCTCTAAACATTCTCCTAAAAACCCTTTGATCATATAATTGTTAATCCTTGTTTCAAGTGATTCATTCCCTCACCTCTCATCTCTCAAAGTGCAAGAGAAGAATACTTCTTCAACATCAAGTTGTGAAGTATTGTAAATTTGTGTATATAGTCTAGTTGTTGTGTACATTCATTGTAAAGGTGTAATAGTAGTGTAACTAGATAGATCTAGGAGTAGAAGTTGTGAATAGAAGTAGTGAGATATAAGTAGTGGTGTGAAGAAGATTGTTGGGAGGTAGATAGTTGTGAAGAAGATTGTTGTGAAGTAGATAGTTGTGAAGATAGATAGTTGTGAAGAAGTAGAGTTGTGATTAAGTAGTGACTAGGTGTGAAGAAGTTGTGTAGAAGGTGTGAATTTGTTGTGACGAAGTTGTGGTGTGTATATTGGTGTGTAAGGTTTTCTCCGCCATAAGGGAGCTTGTTGACATAGTGAAGAAAACTCTCGAGTAGGTGACTCGGGGAGTGGAGTAGGAACAAGGAAGGTGTCCTTGTAGCCGAACCACTATAAATCCTTTGTCTCGCGGTTAGATCTTTCCTTTACTTAGCTTACTTATTTACATCTCGTACACAGCTATAATTGTTTATATTGTGCATGTGTTGATCTTACATACTTAGCTTATATCTTTACTATTTCTTATACTTAGATATTGTTGTTCATATTGTTCAAGATTTGAGTTCACATAAGATCGAATCAAAATTTTAAAAGTAAACAAGGTTTTTAAAACTATACTAAGTTTTCAAAAACAAAGTCTTTATAACAAACCTAAAAGATTCACATATAATAGATCATATAGTTATTTTTGAACTTAACTATAATTAAAGGCTTTTTCAAACAAACAATTGAATAAACTCGTATTAATATTTTGAAACCAAGTTTTACAAAAATTAAAAAGACGTAAAACTATTCAACCCCCACTTCTAGTTTTCCACAATTGGTATCAGAGCCACGTCAAACAAGATTTTTAAAATATATTGTATTTTAAAACTTGAATCGATCTATGGATACGGAAAAATATTTAGAAGGGCAATCTATGCAAAGACCACCGTTATTTGAAAGTGATGGTTTTCTTTATTGGAAAAATAGATTCGAAACTTATGTAAAATCAAAAGATCTTGATCTTTGGCATGTTATTACCTTTGATGACTTTCCCCCTATTCAATATAATTTTGAAACTAAAAAGGATGAAATTGTATCTTTTGAAAAACAAAATGATGATTTGAAAAAGAAACTAGCAAAAAATAATGAGGCTAAAATGGTTATTTATAATGCGTTACCACGCAAAGAATATGAAAGAATTTTTATGTGTAAAACCGCAAAAGAAATTTGGGATTCTTTATTAATTACTCACCAAGGTAATAGTCAAGTCAAAGATAATAAAATAGATCTTCTTGTTCAACAATATGAACAATTTATGATTCCTGAAGAGGAATCAATAGATAATGCATTTGCTAGGTTTAACACTATCATCACAAGTTTAAAAGCACTTGATGAGAATTTTTCTAGTAAGAATTTTGTTAGGAAATTTCTTAGGGCACTTCATCCAAAATGGTGAGCTAAAGTTACGGCGATTGAAGAATCGAAGAACTTGTCAACTCTTCAACTTGACGAGTTAATTGGCAACTTGATAGTCTACGAAACAATAATAAAGAAAGATTCTGAAATGGTCAAAGGAAAAAGGGAGCAAAGCAAATCGGTTGCGTTGAAAGCTAAAAAGGACTCTAGTGACGAAGAATGCTCAACCTCCGAAAGCAACGATGAAGAGTATGCTATGGCCGTACGAGATTTCAAGAAATTCTTCAAAAGACGAGGAAGATACGTTAGGCAACCATATAATGAAAGAAAGTGCTTTAAGTGTGGAGATTCAAATCATCTTATTGGAGAATGTCCGAAATTGTCAAGAAGTCAAAACCACAAGGCCTTTGTAGGAGGAGCATGGAGCGATAGTGACAATGATGAAAAAGAGACAACAAAAGATGAATGGTGTCTCATGGCAAAGACATCCGATAAGGTACGTTCTAAAACCGAATACTATAGTGATGAAAATTTATTTTTGGATGAAAAAGACCTAGATAGCGAATATAGTAGATTGTGTAAATTAGGTCAAAAGGTAATAGCTAAAAATAAGTCACTAAAACATAATAATAATCAATTAGAAAATGAAGTACTTGAATTAAAAATTAAACTACAACATTTGGAAAAAGAAAAAGAAGTTTTTATATAATGTAAAACATGTTTAGAGGTCAAAAATGAAAACGAAGAACTTAAAGATGAAATTTTCAAACTTGACAAGTTTAAAAATAGTAGTAACCCACTTAAGAAAATAATAAGTGTTCAAGAAACTTCGGGAGATAAAACCGGTCTAGGATTAACCTCAACTAATGTGTCAACTAGTGAAAATAAAAGTATAAAGTTTGAATGTGAATCTAGTAAACAAAAATCATTAGAATCAAAACCTAAGTATATACTTACAAAAGATAGAAAAATACCCATTGCGAATGATGAAAAAGTAAAAACTTTTTATAAACCATCCTTAAAGACCGAAGTAGGATCCTCTAAATCTAAATTAAGATCTAAAACTCCACCACCGAGAAAACCAAATAATCTTCATACTCGATCTAAAACACCTCCACCTAGAAGAAACCAAAATAGACAAAACTACAATAATACTAGTCATCAAATGTGGAATTATCAACCAAGTTACAATCCTTGGGGAATACTACCACCATACATGCATCCTAGCCAAATGTTGAATATGTTTGGACCAAACAACTTTGGACCAATGAGACAATGGGGACCAAGTGGCTAAGCTGTTAATCTTGGAAGAAGTTGGAATATCATCTACAAATGACTTCTATAAGTCAACATGGTTACTTGAAGATATTTCATTGAAGACTAAAAGGTACGCGTTTCTTTTAAGTTCATCGCTATAATTTGCATGCTTAGATATATGATTAGTTAGATTAATGCTTAGCTATACATATATGTGTACATAATAGCTTATATTTTTATAACCTAGAAACATCATTGGTTGACTCTCCTAGGAATAAGATAAAATTGTTTATTGCCGAACAAAATAGAAAATGGAAATCTTCTATATCCACTATTAGGAAACTCATGGTGATGAAGTGAAATGAGTTAAGTGGATCGATCGTTAATATAGAAGTAGGATTAGATCCCTCGCGTAAGAAAAACTATGGATGAAACAAGCTCTCGTAGACTATGGCATTAAGATTAGATAAGCGTGCGAAAACAAAGGAACTATAGATGTTAGGTTATACCCCATTCAACACTCTCGCATCTAACATATTAATTATCGTCTTCATTTCCTTTAGGATCATAGGATATGTAGAAACGATAGCATGAGATAATAATAGGCTTAACCAATCCTCTTGAGCATGAGATCTTTTATAAACATTTTCTTTTAAAATATTTGATTTATGATATTTATTGTCAAAAATCTAATATCTCTAAAAATATGCAAAAACATTTTGGAAAATAGTTTTTCAAATAACTATCCCACTTTTAAATAACATGTTTTCACTATCAATATCCACAATTTTGTTTTGATCAAAACTAAAGATTGGGAAAACATTCTTTACTGTTCATTCACATATTTTGAAGTAAAAACCCAATCTATCTTATTCAAATAACTCTCATATATAAGTGAAAACTTACTTTCAAACATTGTTGAATAATGCTAAAAACGTCTCTTTTAAAATCATGCATGGTGATCTCATATTTGTCATCTATATTTATATAAATGACACTTATAAGTGAACTAAATCAAATCAAGAGGACCATGGTTTGTTCATTAAGACTTTGTTTGTAACAAGTCTAGAAATCCATGCAATCATAACTACCCACTTATTGCACATTGATACACATTAGGATTAATCCTCCTAGTTATGTAGTTATGAAATACTTGATATTGCTTATTGTTTCCTAGAACTTGTATTTTACTTGCTTGATGAGTATGTTTGCATGTTAGATGAAATTGCTTGTTTACTTAATCTCTTTGATTAACATGCTTTAGCTACATAATTGCCTACATAATTAGTATATGCTTAATTGCCTCAAAGAGTTGGACTAGTTTGAAACCAAAAACACAACCTTTCTGCAATTCACTACCAAAAACCCTTTTCTGGCAATCTGGGAATCACCAGATGGGCGGCCCCCTTAAATCATAAGGCGACCCCCTTAATTATTAAGGGGACCGGCCTCCAATTAAGGGGACCAGCCATCTGATGGTCGAAGGTGTTGTTTCCTTTTTCTACTTTTTAGCCCATTTCATCCTACACTTCTCAAAATTCACAAACCTATTTTATCGTAAACCTTCTATCAAAGTTTATCCATCCTTAATCCCACCTATCCTACACTATAAACACTCCCATTATTCATAATCTTCATTCATATCTTCATGTCCTCTCCCATCAAACCAAAACCACCATGAAACCCCGTTTGGAGAAGAAAGCTTAACTTCCATTAAAAGCCCATCAAACCAAATGATGTTGTCAAACATCCAACACCAAAATCCTCCTATGTCTTCAACATTACATATCAACAACATTTACTCATCCATATCCTTCTACATTACACTCAAACCTCATAACCTTTACACACTCAAACCTCATAACCTTTACTCACCCAACCTCAAATTTCATCTCCTAGTGCACCTAATGCACCATCTATAACACCCTCCTACCAAGAAACCCCTTCCATGAACATCGCTCTTTCACTCTAACCTATCACATCACTTGATACTCATTTACCATCTTCACCAATAACTCAACCTAGTCATCCTCACAAAAGATTCAACCATATACCCATTTCCTACACTCTACGAAGTGTGTCATCAACACTACAACTTAACCCATGAAGGTCAAACCATATTTCATGATACACAAACCATCATGTTCACTCAAATGAACCCTTTCACAAACCTCATCATAATAACCAAACATCCATCCTTGTTAAAAAAAAATTACACCTTCATCTTACCAACATAAGCCAAATGATGAGCATGTTCAATCTCAAAACAACAATCCCAATCTCATTCCTAACACCTCACATTTTGTTCAACATACCAATCCACCATCCAAAACATCCTCCACTCATGATACATCCTCCACAACTTCATTCTCATCCATTCATGATTACCCAAACTCACAAATATCTCCACCACCAAGAGTATCACCACCACCTTCTACCAACCAATGTTCTGAAAGGCTCAAGGCGCACTAAGGCGCAAAGTGGGTCAAAGAGCCTTGAGTCGAGGCGCAAATCAAGGCGCGGGATTCATAAATATGAGGCGCACTATACATTTAGGTTTTTTTATAACATATGTGACAACTTATGCAGCTTAAATAACATAAAAATATCATATTTAATGCATATGCCACTTAATGGTTATTACATCTAACAAAGCTTACATTAAAACCCAAAATATCAAGCAAACAACATATCAGAATCCCTGAACTACCATAAATCTATGAATATACATTACAATATACGAGTTTATGACTTATAAAATTTAACAAATTACCATGTATCTCTATCAACTATCAACAGCAAAAAATCTATAGTTGTTTGGTAAAAAACTTAACACAAAAGAAACAGCTTTTGTATATGTTAATAAGCTACTATTCATAGACATTAGGTTACAAAAAATATATATTTCTTTGTTGATTATGTGTTTTAGTTATTTTCTAAAATATTAGGGTTATTAGATACTTTATAACTTAAAGGGCTCAATGTATATAGTATGTAAGCTCAAAATGTATCTTACTATTAAGAAAAAAATGCCAAAACCCCGTTATATCTTCTAGGCGCAAAAATCCCCAAGGCGCAAAAGCGCAAAAATCCCCAAGGCGCTACGATTTTTACGGGATTCATGCATGTCGTGAGCCTCGATCTGAAAAAATCCCAAAGGCTAGAGCCTCGTGGGATTTAGGTAAGGCGCGCTTTTTAAAACATTGCTACCAACACACATGTTATCCCTATGTTGCATGTCCTATCACCTTCCTCCGAACACTTGAAGTTCATTGAAGAACTCAAGGAAGCCCATGAGCTTTGTGCTCTTCTTGCCTTACACCTTGCTCAATGCAATTTGGAACAACTTTCCTCTAGCTCTCCTTTCATTACCCCATAACTTGAATCAAGTTGAAAAACATGTCAACAATTGACCTTGTTGCATCTTTCTCCTAAAAACCATTGCATTCAATGAACACATCACTTGGATTGAATATCTTCTCACTAGATCACATCCAATACCCTCACTTGAACAAACATCCAAAACCCTTAATCAATCTCTTCCGCTACAAACTCTCCACCACCAAACTCTCCAACATTCATGACCCAAACATATACCTCTATTAATCCAACAACCTTACCCTAACCCAGTATTATCCTTCTTGCATTTACCTCTAAAAACAAACCATTCTCTTGGAAGAACTACCATGCTTCCCATCAACAACCACCAAACTCTCCAAACACCATTCCAACAAAAATCTATCTCCACTAAATCCAACTACCATGATTCCTATCTTCAAATAAAATCTCCACAAACCTTTTCTGTTCCAAGCAAGTCCAAGAGATCTCAAGTTGGCAACTTAGTATTATCTAGTGTAATTTGCTAGAAAAGCATTTATATATGCTTACATATTATGTTTTCAACATAATCTATTTAAACTATTAATGAATGTTTCTTGTGTTTTATTATCATGCATTCTTGTTAATTCTCTTGTACTATATGTATTACATGCATCATATATATATATTGCTTGTGCTCTAAATATTTTTGCAAGAATTCCATATCTCGATTTCTTATGACCTCAAAACGAGGGGGAGTATACTTCAATGGGGAGCTATACACTCGTCGGGATAACCTTTTTGATGTTAACAAAAAGGGGGAGAAGTGATATAAACTCACACTAAAAACTTGCATGTATATTAATCTTTATTTTAATGAGTTTAGATTTTGTAATCATCAAAAAGGGGGAGATTGTTGATATATATAATGTATAAAAACGTTATTAATATCTTTCGATATCCTTAAGTTTTGACCATCACAAAATATAAGAACATTAAACGCAAAGTTAATACGTAAACAAGTTTTAAGCAAGTTTATATCATCTCATCCAACATAATCACTTAAGGTATGAATAAACAAGTGACTAATACATTTTATGATCAAAGGGATGTTTATTTAAATATTACAAAGTTTATAAAATTAAATAAACTTATTATATATTTTTGAAAAACACTTTTGGTAATAAAGGAAAATGTTTTATTCATAATAAATATATGAATTCAAAATTTTAACCAAAATCAGTTAGTTTTTCACCAAATAAACTTTCCCCAGAAAAAGACAAGAAAACTGCAGTTTTCGTCTGGGCGGCCCCCTTAATTATAAGGGCGGCCCCCTTAATTTTAAGGGGGCCGGCACACAATTAAGGGGACCGGCCACGCTCCCCTGTCAGATTCTGTCAGAAAATTTTCCCTATAAATACCACCTCAAACCTGGAATTTTTCTCACCTCTTGCACGAAAATTTTCAGATTCAAATCTTTCTAAACATCCTCCTAAAAACCCTTTGATCATATAATTGTTAATCCTTGTTTCAAGTGATTCATTCCCTCATCTCTCATCTCTCAAAGTGCAAGAGAAGAATACTTCTTCAACATCAAGTTGTGAAGTATTGTAAATTTGTGTATATAGTCTAGTTGTTGTGTACATTCATTGTAAAGGTGTGATAGTAGTGTAACTAGATAGATCTAGGAGTAGAAGTTGTGAATAGAAGTAGTGAGATATAAGTAGTGGTGTGAAGAAGATTGTTGGGAGGTAGATAGTTGTGAAGAAGATTGTTGTGAAGTAGATAGTTGTGAAGATAGATAGTTGTGAAGAAGTAGAGTTGTGATTAAGTAGTGACTAGGTGTGAAGAAGTTGTGTAGAAGGTGTGAATTTGTTGTGACGAAGTTGTGGTGTGTATATTGGTGTGTAAGGTTTTCTCCGCCATAAGGGAGCTTGTTGACATAGTGAAGAAAACTCTCGAGTAGGTGACTCGGGGAGTGGAGTAGGAACAAGGAAGGTGTCCTTGTAGCCGAACCACTATAAATCCTTTGTCTCGCGGTTAGATCTTTCCTTTACTTAGCTTACTTATCTACATCTCGTACATAGCTATAATTGTTTATATTGTGCATGTGTTGATCTTACATACTTAGCTTATATCTTTACTATTTCTTATACTTAGATATTGTTGTTCATATTGTTCAAGATTTGAGTTCACATAAGATCGAATCAAATTTTTAAAAGTAAACAAGGTTTTTAAAACTATACTAAGTGTTAAATGACCCCTAACTTGTATTTTGACTAGAATAAAAGCGCATTTGCTTGAGGACAAGCAAATCTCAAGTGTAAGGGTATATGATGAGGCAAAAAATGAACCGTTTTTAGGGGGTCATTTAAGCCGGAATTGGAATTTATTTGATCAAATATTGCCCTAAATCGTTCCTTTTGTGATTTTAGGTACTTTGGGAGTGAATTCTGGAAAAGGAAGCTTTTTGGACGTTTTTGGAGCATAAAAGGGAAGAAAACGGCAAAGACTTAATTTTCCATGCTAGGAACAGTACCTGACGGCGTCAAGAAGGAAAATATGACGGCGTCAGGAGCAAAATGCATGACGACCCAGAGAAAATGTGATGGCGTTAGAAGTAGGGCGTCAAGAGTAATTTTGGTGACGGCCTGGAGCAGAATTACACATGACGGCGTCAGACCCAGATCTAGGCAGTCCGAGAACTTTATTGGCGGCGAGATGACGGCGTCAGAAATTTCCGCTTGACGCCGTCACCTCACAAAATCTATATATACTTTTCTATTTTTCATTCATTAAAGGAGGAACTTGTGTGGAGAATTCTAGGGCCGAACCTAATAAACCCTAGGTCGTTTGTAACAGTATTTTCAAGGGTTTTCACCGCTTGAAACCCTTCATGTTCAATTGAGATAAGTTTTCTTTCAATTCATTCAATATGTCTATGTGTTGTTTGAATATATCTTATGTTTGTCTTGATTTTAACATGCTAGGCTAGATCTTTTGTGTGTTTGCTTAGATGTAATGAAACCTAGATGTTGATTATAGGTTGATCTTTTGTTTATAGTTGTAATGGATAATGATTTCAATGTTAGGCTTAAGAAAACTGGCAGATCTCCATTGTGTAACTTGCTTGAACATCTGAAGAAACATGAACCGATGTGTACTAGGTTTTTATGGTTGTATTTAATGCATGAGCGAATTCTAGTGATCCCATGTTAGGAGCTTCTTAGCCGGCTCGACATAGGAGTGAAGTAGGAGCTTATAGAATTGGGGAAGTAAGTACGCCACCCCATGAATGATATTAAGGAATATAACCCGTCATCCACGCAACTATAACAAGTAATTAACCCGTAAAAGATATCTAAGGAGTAGTGAAATCTAAGTAAACACAATTCTCCCACATATTGCTCACACCACTAGTTTAAATTAGTTTATTTTCATTTTTGTTATTTTATTTTGATTGCATCTTAGTTATTGGGTTAGTTGACTAGCAACTAATTCCGCCCATCCTTCCAAAACCGAGATTTTACTTGCTTTTATAAAAATATAAAAATACAAAAAGAATCATCCCTCACCTCTAGACCTAGTTTTTAGGCTTTCTAATCCTAGCGACACTATTCCTGAGTTGAACGATCAATCCCCCGGTACTTGTCACTATACTATACTACAACGATCAGGTACACAGCCTGGTGGGGGTTGTAAGCTTCTCGAGATCCCTCGAGAGGTAAAGCCTGGTGCAATTCCCACGCATCAAAGTACGCATTGATGATTAGTGTTTACAAGTAACTTGTGCATTTTACGTTATGCATTACAAGTTACATGTTTGTCATCATTAAAACCGAAAAAACCGTTTAGTTTAAATATCGTAATATTTGCACTAACAATCTCCCCCTTTTGATGATGACAAATATGTAAACCGTAACACACATTAAAATGTAGAAGTTTCCTTTTTACACTCCCTTCCCCCCTTTTTTCGAAGCAAAAAGGTAGTTGCTTTGAGCTCTCCCTTGAATTCACTCGCTACTCCCCCTTATTACACTACTATTCTTTCTTCCCAGAAGGGCGAGCTTGCATCATCCCAGTGAAGTCTTCTATCACCACTATTAGAAAGACTCGTGTTATGTGTTTAAACACTCCCGAGCTCCCCCCCAGCACAATGCTTCCCTATGGTGATTGAATCCCCTTGTTTATTTACCTTAGTATCTAGCGGATCCATGGATCAAATTCTTACAAAGGCTTTTACTACATAAAGGGTTAGCTTCGTGCAACATAATGTATAAAAGAATAGGAGCAACATTATAGGGATATAATACTCATAGTGAGACATGAAAGGGTTAAACTTTGTTAAAACGTAGCTGCAAAAAAATGAGTTTGATGAGCATATCAAAGTATGCAAGAAGTTAGACACGTGATGAAAGTGTGCCAAAAGGATAAAAACAAATAAGAAAGCCCAAGAAAGTTGAGAGACACAAAGATGTGAATGCGTAATGCAATTCAATGACACTAGAGATTCACAACTTGACCGAAAACCTAAGGTGTAATTGTTCAATCAATCACATTAACAAGAACGAGATTTGTTCATTGACTGACACATAAAATGACTTCTTCCAGGTTATCATTGGGAAGGCGAGTTCTAACAAACCTTTTGAACGACATAATCATCTACCTAAGATGATTAGTGTTAAGGATAGTTTGTTGAAAAGACATACTCCAAATGAGGTAGATATATGTCATTACTATTATGGCAAGTCATGGCATAAAGTAGACTCATTGGAAGTTATACTTAAAAAAAATAAGAATGAGAACGATACGCACCCAGATATTAGTGGAAATGACTCCATACGATGGGAAAATTTTGGATTTGACCTTTGATAAAAGGTGGGTAAACCCTAATAATAAGATGAATGTAAAGGAAAGAAGGGTACAAACCATGCCGTCCTCTACGTCATCAGGGCCGCCGGAAGTGGAGCCCACCCTGGATCTCTGCATCTCCTTGTACGCTTGATTCTTACCCATCTCAAGAAGAATATCTATCTATCTATCTATCTACCTACCTACCTACCTACCTATCTATCTATAAACTGTGTGAGTGTATATTTTGATTCTTACTTGAATGATAATAATAAAAAAGAATCAATTGATTGATTGATGGGTTTGTTTGTAAGTTGTCCTCAAAACCAAACCCCTCTTGCCCTTCCAATATCAAGTGTTGTATGTGTCTCTGTGTTTTCTTAGATAACTTTACTGTGTGTTTGGGTTAACTCATTTTTCCTTGGTCTTCAAACTAGACCAAATTAACTCATTTGGTCCTAAACTTTTAAAGTTCTCAAGTTTAGTCTCAAACTTTTTCATTAACTATGCTTGTGGTCCTATTTTGATAAGGCTAGTCACTTTTCTCGTTAGCTGCAAGGGCCTTTTCGCCTTTTCAGCCTTTCTTGTCCAAACACCCCAATTAACATCTTTTTTAAAACTCTACAACATTAACCCAAACACCCCATTCTTCTACCTCACCACTCTTATTCAACCTCCAACCCTCATCACCACCACACCGCCACCACCTCCTCCGACCATCTCTACAAACATTAATATCCTGAATCTTTCCCTCTTTCAATCATTGCCAATTCTTAAATCATCCTCCTAAAATAAACTCTAAACAGAAAACTCAGATGTACAAACGAACACAAACACGAAAACTTGCTACTGCTTATTGCTTAAATTAACATCACTACTATTAGTTAAAGAAGCTTATATCGAGCTTAATTATGTGTTTCAAAAGTTTTTAATTTGCAATCTTTTCCTCTTTCGATCAGTACCATTTCTAAAACAAGTCCAAAAAAAAAAAAAAAAAAAAAAAAAAAAAAAAAAAAAAAAAAACCTTAAAAACCAAATGTAACAACAAACACAAACACGAAAAATCATTACCAATTATTATTCCACTAAATTCAGTAACATCATCATATCTAACTCATGAATTCAACAAAACAATATGAACAAACAAAAAAAAAATAATAAAAATAATAAATAATAAAAAATGGTATTTGGCGGAACCATCTCAAGTCCGTGTACCTTTTTGGTACCGAGCCTCCCACCCAACAAGGAAGGCATATCCCGGTAAATTACCTAGGCAACAATGGCTGACCAAGTTGGAGTCCAGATTCGAAAACAAACAATTAACCTAATTCAATACAATACAATTAACCTAATTCATGTTCACTCAAATGGTACGAAAGTTAAATTTTTATCTCATTGATCTTGGCGTTGAAGTGTTTTAACACTGTACTAGGTTAATGTATGTATCAATAGTGTTGTATTTTGTTGTTTAATGAAAAACATATCATTTCCTTTTGAAATTCACTGTCAGTTTCATAATGCAAATTGTTTTTGTTGATGAATTGGTTGTTTAAATGGTATATCAGTCAATGTAGAACTTTAGATGGCATATGTAGTAACCAAAAGCCGAAAGGCAATGCAATCCAGAACTTCATGGTTTGTGTTTCAACCAAAGGCTAAAAGGCAATGCAATAGCAATGCAGTAACCAAAAGCCAATTTTTCAAAGGTAATGCAACCACTTATTTAGAATAAAAGTTATGCAGTGAATGGGCAACACAACACATTTAACAAATGCAAGTGGTATTACTTAAACAAAAGATCTCTTAGAATATCCAAATACACTGCCCAAAACTAGATCTAGTGGGGAACAAGTAATGTAAGTGAGGAATTTTGACTGACATCAAAGAGGCACGACCACATACGACATGGATGCAATGGCCAAAGGTTAATGATGGAACTGTATTAAAAAAAATGCAATGGCCAAAGGTAATGATGGAACTATATCAAAAAAAGGTTAATCGATTAGCTAGTAGGCTAAGGTCTAAGCACTAAGGGAACAAGGGGCTAGCCTCAAAACCCTAACAATTCGAGAGATGGAAGTTTTTGAGGCCTTTAACTCTTAGAGCCTTATACCATGTGGAAGAAAAAAGAAATACTAATTTTTTCTAAGTGAGGCCAAATCTATTAGCAACCAACCCAATAAGTAAAAAATAACCAGCCCCCCTATTTTTGTTGGTGTTATATAATACTTGATGAAAAATATATGAATGGATTGAGTTTTTAGTGTATTTTTCATTGGTATAATTTTTCATAAAGTATTATATAACACACACATAAAAAAAAATTAGGTCAAAGTTTAACCAGTGTGACTCTGAAAAGTCAAACTGGACACTTATTTTAAGTAATACATAAATGGGCCTAATTATTAATTAATGTGAAAAGGAGGCACACGGGCCTTATTGGACTTTTTGGAACGGCTGGTGGACAGAATAAACAAACAAGTACTAAACTTGGACGCCAAGTTTATACTCTATAAAAAAAACTTAAGTACTGCGAGTATATATAATTAAATTTCACTACGTTAGTTACATCCCTTTGAGATCTCGCTTCTTCTTTTGGGTTGTTGTTCCAAAAACCCTAACACTAAAATTCAAAATGTCGATCAACAAAGTATCATTCAATGGAGTTCTTGACACAGCTGAGCCACTCAAGTTTCTTGAAAAAGTTTTCGACTTTGTTGATAAGGAAACTGACTTGTTGAAGAATATTCATCATGATCAGTCTGTTGAGGTTAATGGCCGGTTATTAGTTACTATTAGATCATCGACTGTTAAGGACCCTAAATTCTGTCCTCCTGAAGACGCTTCACAAAATCAATCTCAATCGTATGTTATTTCTTCCACCAAGCATGCATGCATATACAGTTACTTTATTATTAAAAAGTTTTAATGTTTGTTTTTTCTACAGCTTGGATATGGATCCTGCTGCCACAAATGACCCCGAAAATTTAAGCAAAAAGTAAGTTTTGCAAATTTGCATATGATTATGAAATTCTTTGTTTTAATGTTTTTTCCTTTTTTTTGTCAAGTGCCCGGAAGAAGTTACTCAAGGAGGAAGAAAGGCGTCGTAAGAAAGAGGAGAAGGAGAGAAAGGTGTGTTTTTTTTATTTATTTTGTTTTGTTTCATGAGTCGTGGGTTTGAAATTATGGATTACCATCAACATAATCAAAAAGTGTAACACTGCAAGACCTCCCCTACATATGTTAATTACCATAAATAAAATAGTCTCCTAAAGCTTTTTATCAGACTGAAGGCAAATTAAGCTTGCTCAGTTCAATATTTGGATCTTAGGGCTAGGGTTAATCAAGGCTAGATATTGCTTATTTTGTTGGATAATCATTACCTTATTATGGATTAACTATTGTTAATTTTTGACAGTAACAAAACAATAAAAGTCTGTTCTGGTATGTCGAAGGTAAATTTGATTTATTGAATTACAACTTCTTGTTGTTTACAGAATATTAGCCCTATTTATACATATAGAATCGGTGCCATTTGTGGCAGTTATACCAATTCCTAAACGACATAACCTAATTTAACCGTTATACCCTATCAACCTAAAACGACCCACTTTGGCCCAGCCTACGTTTACAGGCTTTACAAACTTTACAATACAAACACTTTATGTGACTTAATTTAACTATACATATTGTCACATCTGTACATATACTATGATAATATGCTATACTTGTGTTTGATATCGAAGATTATACTCCAACAACTATAAAGGCAATTGCTGCACTTATGTTTTGTAATTTTATTTTCATACAATGGTTTTCTCTCTAAAAATCTGTGATTTCACCTTATACATTCTTGATAATATTTCAGTTCTCTGTAATGCCAAAATCAACATTATCCGTTCAAGAAAAGGATCCAACGGTAAGTCGATTATTTGTATCTGAGGTATCGTAGATATGTTTTGTATACGTTTTATTTATAAACTTGTTTAACAAACTATTTTTGATTATCATACAAGTCCTTCTTTTCTTTTCATGCAGAAATTTCGTGAAAATCGGCTGGAACTACTTGATGCTCAAAAGGCAGCAGGAATGAATCCATATCCTCACAAATTTCAAGCCTCAATGTCCATTCCCGAATTCATAGACAAGTATAAATCCTTAAATGCTGAGGACCGGCTAAAGGATGTTCAAGTATCTTTAACTGGTGAGCAGACATAAACTAATAATAAATTTAACTATTTATTATTATGATGTTGATGATTTCTTTCTTGCCAGGGAGACTGATGAACGACGGCCGGTCTTCTTCAAAAGGGCTGATATTTTATGACTTGCTTGGTGATGGTGGAAAAGTTCAAGTTATGGCTGCCGTAGAGTAAACTAGCTACCTTATATTTCCATTTCTTATATTATCTATAGGCCAAATGACTTTAAAATACATTCAAGTTGACACCTTTTGTTGTTGTATGTAGTCAACTTTTTTTTTTTTTATTGTGACACAAACCTTTTCAAAAACGACTTTTGTGTGTACCCGATTACTTGTTGACCGGTTTTGGGTGACATGGAACCCGTTTTTTCCATGTCACATATATTTTTTTTCTTCTTTCAACTTAATTAACAAATACCCCCTTTATACTTCATCTCTCTCTCTCATAACACATTAACCCTATCTTTACCCCACCCACCAATATTAACGCCACCATCAAACCCTTAAAAAAATGTCTTCATCATCCTCGTACTATCCCAAATACAGAGAAAGGCCCATAGAAGAAATTGTTGCTGCCACCCATTGTGAATGTCGAGTACCATGTCCAGTTAAAGAGCAAGTGTCATGGACACCTACTAATCCTGGTAGGAGATTCAAGGCGTGTCCCAAGAGGGAGAAGCATAAAAAATGTGACTTTTATGGGTTTCTTGACCCAGAACTACCAAGTGAGTATTACAAAGCCCGGTTTTTCAGTTTGTATTTGGAAAAAGAGAGATACCTGGATATCTTAAACGGGAATGGATCTAAGGAAGCCAATCAAGTTTGTAAAACTCAGATGTAACAAGTGAAGGTGGATGATGCTTTTGAAGCTTTAAAAGAGCAGATGCAAGAAATTAAGGAGGAATTGAGTGTTATTAAGTCAAAAGTGAATGGTAATGATAAATTTCGAATGTTTTTGAGTTTGGTTGCTGTGGTGATTGTTATTATGATTGCAATGTCTGTAATGAAGTAAATAACTTTACAAATGTGTAAAGTTATTTCATTAGTAGATTATGGTATGTTATATTCTCTTGAAATGTATTTTGACTTTATAAGTCAATATCTTGAATGGCAATGAAAGAAATTGCAATTTTCATTACTAGTATATCAATGTCCAATATGTAGTTTTGTTATAATGTGATATGGTTTATGTAAATGTGAATGGATCAGTGTCATGAAAAGTTACTTTTATTCAATGGCATGAAATGCCTTACAGAAACCATTAACCTTCATTCAAAGACTAACCCATGGTTTTCTTACCTTTCCCTTTTGACAAATCATTTGGAATTTTAGGAACAAATGGTTTCATGCGAATCTCCTCACATTTGTGAAGATTTGGAAGCCCTAGAACCTGACTCCTATTTTTAAAAGCCTCTTTTGCATCTTGTTCAGGAGTTTCAATCTTCATTGCATCCATCCTTTTTGTCGATGAATTAGAACAAGTCTTTGGAAAGTAGTTTTTCCAAGAATCTGTGTTGTTATCACTTTCAGAGGTGCTGTCCATCCATGGATGTTTGTCACTTTCAGTGTCACTTGAAATGTAAATGATCTCTGCCAAAAAAAAAAAAAAAAAAAAAAAAAAAAAAACAGATAATTGACAATTGTGTGAAGTTTATGCAATGTATGTTGATAATTTTAGAATAATAACCTTTGTTCTTGTTGGAACTCATAATGTGTGTTGTGTGTTGCAAAATGTTTTTTGGTATATGCTTGTTACATTTGGAGATGCTTTTTAAAGACATTGAATGCACATCTCTATGCAAAAGCAGTCAAAGTTGTGCATTTTTGAAGTTACATAACAGTAAATGCAGAGATTCCCAAGGACATTTGTTGATGTGAATGAAGCTAAAATGAGCTGTGTAATATTCTCAATCACACAGTAAATGCAGGGATTCTCAATGAATGAAAGTTACATATAGTTCAATAAGACCAGTCAAACTGAGGTAATATTGCAATTACTAGAGTAGCTGATACACAACATCCAACAACAACATAGTTGCACAGTACTTAAGACACAAAAGATGTGCATACTTGTTGTTTACTTGCATACTACAACCATTTAAGGTTCATCTGCACTAATATTAGATACAAAAGAAGTGCAGGAAAATGTTTTTAGTAATTACATAAACATTAAAAAGTTTTGAATGTGTTTAGTAACACAGTTAATCCAAATCATGGACATTGGAACTGGATGAACCAACTCCTTGATGATTTTTGGCCAACTTCATTAGGAGAATTCTTTGGCTTCTTCCTCTTTGTCTGATGAAGTTCCTTGGCACTGGTTGTGCAACATTGTTTTGTTCCAAATTTACTTGTTCTTGAACTTCAGGTTGTTGTCTTGTTGTTTGGCTGCTTTGAGTAGCTGCAACTGGTCCACTAGTTCCAAAGGCTGGTGTACTTGCAGTTTGACTAGCTGGTGTGGCCTCAATCGGATCACTCTCCAACTCACTTTCCCCTATACCCAACCTGGATAACCTCTTTGTTTTTTGTTTAGTATTTCCCCCTTTCCTAGCTTTGTGTTTAACTCTCCCACTACTATATCCACCTACATCAAACTGACTAGGTTCCTGATCACTAGGTTGTCCCATTTGTGGTTCTGCCTCAAATACCTCATCTACTAGAGTTGTATGACATGTTTGTGTTTTTTTTGGTCTACCTTTCTTACCTAGAGGTTTAGGAGGTTTCA